>OU342744.1:455181216-456381216 GCA_910589775.1 Avena eriantha | reverse complement strand
GGTCCTTAGTGACTCCTTGGAGTTTGGGTTTATCTTATTATTCAAGTCACACAAGTGAAAGGCAATGATGATTTATGACAACTCGAGGTGTGGTAAGAGGCTGGTATGAACTCTATTTGTTTTCATTTTTGTACATATACTCATCATTGTGGGCATGCTTAGTCTGTTCATGTAAGGTGTATGTTATTTAATGGATGCTTAGTAGTTCTTGCTCTCTTATTATCAGTTCCAATCCACTAATAGTTTGTAACATGTCATATAAATGTTTGCTTGCATTGTTCTATTCATAACTTGGTATGACATTGTGGTATTCTCCTCTGAATGTTTTATCTGAATCGACTTGGCACATGCTCACTATGCATATGACTAAACAAAAAGTCAGTTAAGCCTCGATGATTTATTTTGCCTCAGAGTTCTTGTGTCACTTTTATGCCACTATTAATTTTGTTTTATTACAAGCATGATTATGATAGTTACTACTCTCTCGATTGTCGCTCCCTTTCTATTGCTAGCCTTCACTTGTGCTGAGTATAAGCTTTACTCGTGCATCCAACTCCCCAAAACCAAAGTTGTAAAAAAGAGTCCACCATATCCACCTATTAGCATCATTGCTATTCCTTGCATATTTATTATGCTTTGTTTTCTTCCAAATAAAAACGTTTGCTTGTTATGTGAAAATTAGTTAATAAATCTCACACGAACTTGATGGCACACTTTATTTTCTTACACTTAATAAACCTGAACCATTGTGCCCATCTATGTTGCTTATATTCTTGCACTTTATAAGTTGTGAATTAGCACAACCATGTTACCATGGGGAACGCTTTCAACATTGCACTTATTATTTAGTTGATATCATGTTCTTTTGTTTATGGATCCCGGCGGTGTAAAATAAAAAGGGAGCTTGTAAGCTCATGGAGTTTGTATATGTGTTAGAGAAACGCCTGGGCGGCTAGCCTAAGCCATGCCTAATCATAGTGGAAACTTGCAGCATAACCATAGTGAGCATTCTGTGAAGTATCCTCAATAAAAACCTATTCAAATAGCAAATAAAAAGATCGTTGAGATGCTCATTGTCTGTTGCCTTGTCATTTTGATATGGGAAAGCTCCTGTGTAATGGGGCAAGGGGTACCCCGTTGGCGGTTTTCTATGATACACATGCACTTACAATGACAAGAACTTGCTTGTGACCAAAGTTGAGTAGCATGAGGTTCGGTACTCGTAAGCAACAGGCATGAGATTTTTAACTTATAATTTGTCAAGCATATCCTTATATTTGAGTCACTTTAACCTTAATCACCTCAAGATGCTTATGATAGGGGCAATGAGAGCTCAAAGCTAATGAGTACCATACTTTCAACATTTGGAAGCCTTTCAAACTTTTCAAATCTTTCTTTCACTTTTATGTTGAGTCACCATTTATTCTTTGAGCACCTTCCCGAGAGCATAGCTGTCATTCTTAGTGTAATGTGGTTGTCCCAAAACACGGTTAACTATGACATAACTTTTACGCTTGTATCTTTGATATTTTTACTTCTAGTCTTCACTTAAATTTCAAAGGTGCCTTGGCATTTATGTTTTGCTACAAAAAGAAAGGCAAGCGACATACCACTTTATCATATCTTCTTATGAGCATTACAATCCTGCATATGCTTATGTGTCATGTTGCTTATTATTATTGGGTTGGAATCTCTTCATAGCTTGCATGACTACTGGGTAAACTTATTTGCATACTCTTTATTATGAATTGCCTAAATGTGTTTGTGAAAGTTTCTTTTATCGCACTCAGTTTTCAACTGAATTTCTTGAGGACAAGCAATATGCTAAGCTTGGGGGAGTTGATACGTCCAAAACGTATCTACTTTCCCGAACACCTTTGCTATTGTTTCTTCTCTAATTTGTGTGATTTGGATACAACTAATGCAGACTAATGTTGTTTTCAGCAGAATTGCTTTGGTGTCTCATTTTTGGGAAGGAAATCAACTTTCACGAAAAATCCCGGAAAATATCGGAAAACTCCTATTTTACCCGAAGACTCAAGGAGCCAGAAGACAAGACGGAGAGGGGTCACAAGGGGCCGACATAACCTAGTGGTGCAGGCTAGGCCAGGCCGGGCCAGGGGGTGGTGTGGCTTCCTCGGTCTCCGACTCGACCTCTCCTTTCGCCTACATAATCCCTCTGACCTAAAAATAGAGGGGGATTCGACGTTTTTCCAGATAGAGTTCCATTGCGCCACCACAACCAGAAACCGCGATTCGGAACCAGAAACTCCGTTCTGGCACCCTGCTGGGACGGGGAATTGGAGGAGATCATCGTCATCATCATCACCAACGCTTCTCCATCAACCATCCATGATTCCCCCATCTATGAGTGAGTAATCTCCCGCAGTACGCTATGGGGATGGTAGGGATTGGATGAGATCGTTCATGTAATTGCATCAGATTGTTAGGGCATGGTGCCTAGTATCTATTGTTAGTGCTTTTTTACATTGTTGCAACTTGTTATGATTAATGCTTGTCACTAGGACCCGATTGCCATGATTTTAGATCTGAACATGTTATTGATTCATAATGATATTATTGTTTATGATCTTACTGGCAAGTTGTACACACATATTATTGTCCGGAACCCGAGGCCCTGAAGTGACAGAAATCGGGATAACCGAAGGGGATGGCTATGATGTGAGGATCACGTGTGTTCATGGAGTGTTAATGCTTTGCTCCGGTGCTCTATTAAAAGGAGCACCTTAATTGCCAGTATATTCCCTTGAGGCCCTGCTGCAACGGGCTAGCAGGACAAAAGATGTTGTGCAAGTTCTCATTATGAGCACGTATGACTATATATGGAACACATGCCTATGATTATTTAATACTTGGATATTTTATCTTATTTATCTATAAATGCCCTATGTCTTGATTATTATGTGAATTGTATTGTCCATGAAACGCCCATCCATCCATCCATCCCTATGCCTACCGCGATTTAATCCTACTGTTTACTCCAATTGTTACTACTGCTATTACTTTGCTATTGCTACTACAAAACTGTTGCTACTGATAAACTACTGCAAGCAAGATTGTTTCCAGGTACAGCTGAATTGACAACTCAGTTGTTAAGGCTTATAAATATTCTTTGGCTCCCCTTGTGTCGAATCAATAAATTGGGTTTTACTTCCCTCGAAGACTGTTGCGATCCCCTATACTTGCGGGTCATCAATGGAGATGGTGGTTATGCAGTGGTGGATGATGAAGATCGGTGCCTTAGCCTCTCGGATCTACGTAGGGCAAAGATGGATCCCTAGTGGATGAGTTCCCCCACTAGATGCCTTCCGGAGGTGAGGTTTCGGCGATTTCTGGGTGTTTTGTATGTTGTCTCCCTGATCTAGTTGCATGGGGTGAAACTATTTGAGGAGGCGGAGGCGGCGCCAACTATACGGCCGGAACTATACGACCGGAAAATTTATTCCGGTCGTATAGTTGGTCATTGAACCCTCTGTTTCCTTTATTCACTTTTGGTTTTCTTATGGTAATATTAATATTTCCCAAATAAGCGATTTACGTTATTTTGGCTCCTTTTCTCCTCAGTACAACTGCTCCAAGAATTGTATCCATTGGATCCATCATTTGTCCTGATCCTGGTGAAAACATACATAAAATATGCGCGCGAGCGCCGTAAAATACCAAGATCTTACATCTACAATGCAAAAATTCCAAGTGTCTCTTTGTCATACTAAAATCTAGTGGTATATGCCTATTTGCTCTTTGCACACTCGCTCTTTTTCTTCTTTCTTTTCTTCTCTTTCGTATATATGCTCACACTTTTGTTTAAGTGTTATGCAAATGAGCTATCCATACATTCTACTTCATGTAGGAATCCAAAGTTTAACAATCTCAATTATCAAATTCCAATTGTATATGAAGCATTATTATGACTTGAAGATTCTACCTCGACTTGTTCTCACTCTTATTTTGATAGCACTTTCATTTTCCTTAGTTCAAGGTTTCTTTTTCAACTTAACTGATTAGATAGTTTTTCTTTGTAAATCAAACCGTAGGCTTACAACATATTGACCAAATTATCTTTATGTGTTCTATTAATACCAATGGTGTGGAAGACTCCTATTGCTATCATCAAGTGCAAGTAAAATTATACTCAAGCCATTCATATATCCAATAAAACAAACACAAACTCAATATTGATCCATATATAATAATAAACTCGGAATTTTATAAAAGGGACCGACTATTCCTAAAAGGAATTCTAATGATGTAAACTTTATTGCTAGTTTGAACTAATGCAAAAATAGTAATAGAACTTATAAGATAGATTACAAGGTCTAAGGATCTCCCCAAGCTTGGAATCAAGCCAGGCGGGATCAAATAATTCCTTGCGATTATTTGATACCGTGATTATTGTAGATCACGGTGGCACCATGGCGCGTGGTATCTTCTCTTCACGTGCCAGCCTGAAAACAGAGTGATTGATTGACAGCTTCTAATTCTTGAACACGCAGCTTGTAGAAAAGATAATTCCTCTCCGGCACTTTCACTTGTTCTTTAATGAATTCATTGTTCTCCTAAAGTGTTGGTAGCACCTTAAGACTCATGGAAAACCTGCTTCGGTTGTCTGCTTGATATCTTCATCAAGTTTGTCAAGATAAAGTCACAAAAATCGAAGATGTTTGGGTGTCCCTGGCTTCTCCTTGTCCAACTCTTCAATCTTCAGCTCTAGGGCCTTCAAATCCCTCTTTCCGACACCCATTGTCGGCATCGAGGAACTCCAAAGGGATATACTTGATATCCTTACCTTGCTCGCTATTGCTCCCGATCTCCATAGGAGCCTTTATTCTTTGCTTCTATCCCTTGGTGCGTGTCCTCACGTGTAAAATAAGGTGGATTAGTTTTTGGAGATTGTGATTAGAGAGAGAGACAATGGCAGTATATAAGGGGGTCAGAGGTTGGAAAATCTCGAGAAACACCAAATTGTCATCCAAGAAAAGAATCTTAACAAAATAGGGAAATAAATCACAGATTTGGAAGTGTCCTACCACGTAACGACCAACTATACGGGCGCGACCCGTATAGTTCCGGCCGTATAGTTGGTTCCGGGTAGATATTTTCAAATATCTCGAGTCCAGGTCGATTAAATCACGACTCGGAACCGACAATAAGATATATATATATTTTAGATGAATTAATGAAAACACAAATGAAAAGTGTCTGAGAGTTTAACAACCAACTATACGGCTGGAATTTTGGCTCTGGTCGTATAGTTGCGACCGTATAGATACAGACACAAAAAATCAAAAGTGTCTGAGAGTTTAACGACCAACTATACGGCCAAAATTTTGGCTCCGGTCGTATAGTTGTGACCGTATAGATACAAACACCAAAAATCAAAAGTATCTGAGAGTTTAACGACCAACTATATGGCTGGAATTTTGGCTCCGGTCGTATAGGCTCAGATATCGAAAACAATTTCACGATGATGATACACAGAGTTTAATGACCAACTATATGGCGGGAGCTTCCTCTCTGGTCGCATAGTTCCGCCCGTATAGTTGGTAAAACCCCTAAAAAACTTCAGAAAAACACAAGGAATTCAAAGGCAAAATTTTCAGAAGTAAAATTTGTGAAAGCAAATCACTTATTTGGGTAAGAACACTTACCTTGCACTTACCGTTTGCTTATTCGGGGATGAAAAGCTCCTCGGACAACAAAGATTTCTTCTCTTTTGGAGGAATTGACCTTAGTTCATTGAATAATTCTCGTAAATGAAAATCACCAGGACAAAAGATCCTCTCAACAAGATTGGTGTCTTGCTAGACAAACATGGACACTGTATCTAACATCTTTATTTCTTGCCTCTGCATAATCTGCAACTCAAATTCTTGAAGTGAGAGAATCCAACGGATTAGTCTTGGCTTATGGTCTTTCCTCTCAAGGAGTTCTTTTAAACCATCACGATCCGTATGAACTCTTACCTTTGCATCAACTATGTAAGAATGAAATTTATCACAAACGAAAAATACAGCAAAAAGGTCCTTTTCTTCCTTAGGGTAATTCTTTTGAGCACCATTTAGAGTTCTACTAGCATGATATTAAATCTGCGACCAATGTGTTGTCCCAGAGTTACTCCTACAACATCATCACTAGCTTCACATATTAAGTCAAAGGTTGTATCCCACATAGGTGGTTTAATAATAGGAGCACGGGATAAAGCATTTTTGAGTTTATCAAAGGCTTGAAGACATTTATCATCAAAATTAAATCTTACTCCCTTTTGCAGGAGGTTAGTCAAAGGTTTAGATATTCCAGAGAAATTTCTAATGAACCTTCTATAAAAACCCACATGACCAAGGAAACTTCTTATACCTTTAATATCCCTAGGTCATGGCATTCTCTCGGTTGCCTCAACCTTAGCTCTGTCCACTTCAATTCCCTTACCCGATACCTTGTGTCCAAACACTATACCTTCTTTGACCATAAAATGGCACTTATCCCAGTTTAGAACAAGATTAGTTTCTTTGCAATGCTACAAAACTCTTTTGAGATTATCTAAGCAACTAGTAAACGAAGTTCCATAGACGGAAAAGTCATCCATAAATACTTCCATTATAAGTTCTATGAAATCCGCAAAAATAGCAGTCATGCATCTTTGAAAAGTAGCTTGAGCATTACATAAACGAAAAGGCATACGTCGGTAAGCATGTAAACCATAAGGGCTAATGAAAGTTGTTTTAAGTTGGTCATCCGGATGAATAGCTATTTGAGAAAAACTAGCGTATCCGTCCAAGTAGCAAAAATGAGTGTGGTTTGCTAACCTTTTTAAAGTTTGGTCTATGAATGGTAAATGATAGTGATCTTTCCTAGTTTCTTTATTTAATTTCCTGAAGTCTATGCACATCCTATGCCCAACAATAGTTCTAGTAGGTATCAATTCATTGTTTTTATTAGGAACAACAGTAAAACCGCCCTTCTTAGGGACACAATGAACAGGACTTACCCATTCACTTTCTTTAACATGATAGATTATACATGCGTCCAGTAGGCGTACAATTTCTTTTATTACCACTTCCTTCATTTTAGGCTTCAATCTTCTATTAAATCCTGCAACTGGTTTAGCATCTTCTTCCATGAATATTCGATGGACGGTTATCATGGGACTAATGCCCTTCAAATCATCCATTGAGTACCCAAAGGCCTTGCGATGCTCCTTAAGTATCTTCTTGAGTTCTTCTTCTTCTCCTCCTGAAAGTTTAGCACTAATAATAACAGGAAATTTATTTGTATCATATAAAAACCTGTATTTAAGATTATCTCGTAGAGTCTTCAAGTTTGGGGGTGGTAGTTCCTCGTCCCCTCTCTTTTCTGGCTCTTCAAAAGCCTCATCAGTTGGGGGTCCCATAATGGGAAGTAAATCAAATTCATCTTCTAGTTCTCCTAGGGACTTGTCCTTCATAACTATTTCTTCATAATTTGGATCTTCATTTATTTCTTCTTCTTGATTACTAAAGAAAAGAGCTGCCATTTCCTCAATAGTTTTATCTTCCTCTTCTTCTTGTATTTGTGGAGGCCTGTCTTTAAATTTGGAAAAGTGGAACTTCTTTTCTGCTCCCCCAAGCTTAAAAGACACAATCTCCTTTTTGAAATAAACATAGGCACCTATATCACTCAGAAAGTTTCTTCCAAATATAATTGGGCAAAGAGTGTCAGCTGGCATATCAACAACTACAAAATCGATAGGAAAGTTTTTGTTGCCAATTGTGACAGTTGCATCTTCAACTACTCCCATTGGAATTATAAGATTTTTATTGTCTAACATAATTTTCATATCAGTATTTTCAATTGTAGCTGGTTCTATTTCTTCTTTTATTTCTAAGTAGAAATCATAAGATATAACATTAACTTCGGTGCCAAGATCGCGTAAACCATAATGCGAGGTTTCTTTAAATATGAAGGGAAGAATAGGCTTACCCACATCTTTTACCTTTGTTTTACCTTTGTTTTACCTTTGTTTTACCTTCAACCAATACGGAAGTCTCTTCATCAAGTTGAACTATGTTACAATGTGCATACATAGCCATAATTGCTTCCTTGGTGACCTCTTAATCTTTGGTTTCTTCTAGATGTTCCACGACTTCTGGCATACTTTCTTCTTCCTTCTTCTCTGGTACTGCTTTGACCTATTCATATTCAATAATATGCTTTTGTGTAGTGTTAGGGAAAGGCATCTCATGTATTGGTTCTAGGGAGGCCATGTTGCTTTAGCTTCTCTTTTCTTTTCAGGTTCGGGTGGTGGATCATATTTGACCACACCCTAATTTGGAGCTTTAATATGTTTTGTAAAAGCTTTACAAACTTGCAACACAAGATCTGAATCCAAATTAATTTCTTTAGATAATTCTTTAACATGGCCCTTTTTATTATAGTCATGAATGCAATCATGTTCTATTTCTACTCCTCCTTCACTTCCTAGACCAAAATTCCATGAAACTCTATGATCGCGTATTCTATTTAGTAAAGCCCAAGCTTTAGCTATAGGAAGATTCATAAAGGCTCCTTCCACAAAAGGGTCTAGTTCAATTTTATTAGGTTCAATGAAACCACCATAAAAGATATGTAATAAATACCATTCAGGCAAATCATGATGAGGACATAGACGTAGTAAATCTTTAAATCTGATATATTCTCTTACTAGTCCTTCATTAGAATGGTTCCTCCAAGTCATTATAAGACACCTGATTCCAAAATATTTTGACAATGGATAATATTTTGCTAAAAATTCACACGCTAGATTATCCCAAGTAGTAGTGGCTTCGGGGGTAGAGATCTATACCATAAGAGAGCTATACTAGTCAAAGTCTGACTAAAAAGTTTAACCCTTACCTCATCAGCAGTATATCCCGTCAATTGAAAAGTGCCACATATATCTTTGAAACATGCAATATGCTCATATGGATCAGGATCTTCTCCATCTCCAGTAAATTGCTTCTTATGTAGAATACCGAGTAGTAGAGGATTTATTTCAAACCTCCTTGTCTTCTTATTGGAGTTGTATCTTTTATAGATATCATAGGGCTTCCCAAAGTAGCTGAGTGGGTTAGAACTACTCATATGCTCAAACTCCATCATGTTGGTGGAAACTTGTAACTCAAAACAAAACTTAGCAAGACAAAAATAAATAAGCAACAACTAAAAGACCTACAACGCTTAGCTCCCTGGCAACGGTGCCAGAAAATATCTTGATGACTACAAGTGCACAAATCATTTATAGCTAGTTTCGAAATAAAGATATCGATCCCACAGGTAGCAGGAGTCTGAAGTCTAATAATTCTTGAAATAAATATTACGATAGAAATGCTAAATAAAGTTCTAAGTGACAAGATAAAATGTGAGTATTGTGTAAAAAGGTGTTTGGGAGGGGGGGTTAGGTATAAGAGCAACAATAAAGTAAAGTAAAACAACTGAACGCAGAAAGTAAGTATCGCGTATGTAAGAGAGATTGGAACTGGAATAGGGGAAAATCATTCTCAGGGAGTAGCGGATACACCACTAGCATTATAAGGAGCTAAGATAAAGATTATTATCATGAACATTCTCAACTATGTATGTGTGGGAGGAACTCTGTATTTGTACAAATAGGCAACAACCGCTGCTCACATCAGCCTCATAACCACAATAGTCAGCAATCGACATCAATCGAATTACTGCGCTATTAAGGGACGTAATCCCGTATGACGTATCCCATGGCATGGATAGTGTTCCATGAGTTTCCTCGGTTTTCCAAGCTGATACGTAAGGAGTGCCAACAACTTTATAGTCACTGTAAGTGCTAACACACCTCCGTCTACCAACAAGTAGTTCCCTCCATCAAGTCCCCATGAGAGGCAATTATTGAGAGGTCGACTTCTCTCAACATCAAGATGAAGACAATATAACACATGGTCACATCAATGAATATCATAATAGACTTTATCTTATTTCAATCTCACACTAGGGTTTATCCATCTCCCCAAGAACTAATGATCTACTCAGACATAGAGGCAATCAACATCATGGCAATAACAATGGGATCTATCATAGATGAATAGTACTTGTATAAATCCACAACGTGTATGGAAATTACAACAATATCTAGACAAGATATAGATGATATGGATGGATATGGTGGAGATGCAATGGTGGATGATGAAGTTCGATGCCTTAGCCTCTCGGATCTATGCAGGGCGAAGATGGATACCTGGTGGATGAGTTCCCCCTCCAGATGCCTTCCGGAGGTGAGGTTTCAGCGATTTCTAGGTGTTCTGTATCTCGTCTCCTTGATCCAGTTGCACAGGGTGAAACTATTTGAGGAGGCGGAGGCGGCGCGAACTATACGACCGAAACTATATGGCTGGAAAATTTATTCTGCTCATATAGTTGGTCATTGAACCCTCTGTCTCCTTTATTCGCTTCTGGTTTTCTTCTGGTATTATTAATATTTCCTAAATAAGCGATTTACGTTGTTTTGGATCCTTTTCTCCTCAGTACAACTGCTCCAAGAATTGTATCCATTGGATCCATCATTTGTCTTGATCCTGGTGAAAACAGACATAAAATGTGCAGGCGAGAGCCGTAAAATACCAAGATCCTACATCTACAATGCAAAATAATAATGTAAAACATGATGCAAATATGCACTCATCAGCATGTTCTGCTGCTGCTGGTACTGGTGAAAGTGATGTTGCTGCTGGCCATAGTCGTCCCAGCTCATGGTATTCAAGCCTTGATCTTCCTCCTGTTGGTGCTGCTCTTGGTCCACTCCCGCATTTTCCCAAGCGGGGTTTCCTATCGGGGGTACAATACTACCTGAGATAATCATTGCTTATTGGAACTCCTCCTCATCGAGAACCCAACTCTGCCTTCCTGGAAAACCACAAGCTTGAACAAAAGGAAGCATAATTTAGTGAATTTCACCGTTAGGCTCATAATAAAATTGATAAACACGGGAAGGACGGTGATCCATGTATACTCCCATGTATTTGGTGCTTGCCATGTGAACATCATCCAAATATTTACTACCTGGAACCTATCTTTCTTGGAGTAGGATGAACTCCCTTGAATAGGCGATTTGAGTGATCAAACTGCCACAATGAATATCTCCTGAATGAGCTGACCTTTGGCAGCGAAAGTGTTGGATTATTAATGCACCCAAGTTTACATTATGTACCATATCTGGATGGAGAGCCATGTAAAGCACATAGGGGCTAGCCATTGCCTTAGTGTTTCCCTTCCTAGAAATAGAATTCGCTAAGAAGGGTGGCGAAGTAGCAGATGGTGGGATTCTGGATGGTGGCGATCTTATTCCGCATGTAATCAATATCCCTATGAACAAAAAGTTTCTCCCAAGAAAACATTGCCGCTGCGAGGACTTCTTCAGTAATATCGAGCCCTCCCTCATAGTAGAAACGGAAGCAATCACAAAACTCATAGAAAGTAAAACTTTTTGGCCGCCCATTAAGTATGAAACTTATAGTGCAATGGCGTTGTTGGAGTGCAAGTTCATCGTGGAAGGTCGAGAGGAACTCCCATGTGGAGCGCTTGAAAGTGTCAGCAACGACGACGGCAAAGGCAGTCATACCAGCGTTCTCAGCAATCATGTCGAAGTCCTCCTTCAAACCATGATGAGAGAGGAAGTTGTTGTGCACCCACTTGGTGGAAAGCATATTGCAAGCGCTCACTCTCACGTAGTCCTTGTTCATGGCGGACTTCATAGCATCCCCTTGCTGGCTCCTATTCTTTAAGCCCGGCGTGGTGGAGCTTCCAGAGGGTCCCGAGCTTCCTGCAAGAGCACAGGTTCGTTAGAGCATGTTTTTGTGGAAATATTGCAAATGGAAATCGTCTCAACTTTACTGTAGCAAACCACAATGATGTTGAAGATCAACAAATACAAATCAAAATAGGAATAGGGGTTCAAATCCCTAATATTACAGATCAACAAATACAAATCAAAATAGGAATAGGGGTTCAAATCCCTAATATTACAAGTATGAATATCACTCTCAGTACAAGTAGAGAATTATAGTGGAATTGATGATTGATGAGTCCAAAATTGTAGCATATTTACCTCTGTTTTGCAAAGTAGAATAGGATTTTTAGTATGTTATCGCGCATTCGCGCACCTTTTGTCCTTGTTTCAATAGAATCCCGAATCACTAAGTATCTTATGAACATATCAATGGGAACTATCATATTATGTAGTAATATGGTATTTCTGAGTGATAAAAGTCATTTAGTTGATTTATTCTCGCACCTGGGAGATTGACAGACACAGAGGGAAGCTCCAAAGCACGTAACGACCATTGATACGGGCGGAGCTTGCCCGTACCACCCACCCATACCATGTTGCAGCGCGTCCAACTCATCAAATATTCTGGTCCCGCGAAGACGGATTTGAGATCTGACATTCATAGAAACTTCCAGCCTCGAAATCCCACACTAGAGAGGGATTTGGAGGACGAACTTGGAGAAAGGAAAATCCTTGCTGCTTCACGGATCATTGGAGGACATCGCATCATCCCCTTCATCATCAACCGTTGCATCTCCATCACCATTGCTATTCCCATCTTCCATACATTATATCTTGTTGTAATTTCATATTCAATTGTGGTTTGCACTAGATTAATCCCCGTAATTTTATCCATCCATTTGATTATGATGATGGCGTTGATTGCTTCCATGTGTGAGTAGTTCTGTTTGTTCTTGGGGAGATGGAGAAACCCTAGAACTATTATGAAATGAAATAAAGATGATCTTTTACTTGTGTCCATGATCTATTGATTTATGACATTGTGTTTGATCTCTCTCTTTAGATGGTATGTGTAGTCGGCCACATATCATTTTCCTTCGGGACTAAAGAGAGGATGAAATCCTAAGGACATGTATGGGAGTATGTACAGCATTACTCGT
The DNA here is from genome assembly GCA_910589775.1 of Avena eriantha. NCBI lineage: Eukaryota > Viridiplantae > Streptophyta > Magnoliopsida > Poales > Poaceae > Avena > Avena eriantha. Next base: position 456,368,265 of record OU342744.1, on the reverse strand, counting down.
GACTACAAGCATTGGCTTATAATCTGCACGGTCGAAGGAGGAATAAAGAGAGATTCACTATGCTAATTACGATGTCCATGGGGAAACCTGATAGCTGTGAGATTCGACACATTTTTTATGGATTTTATTGATGGTTTTCTCCCAAATTTGATCGTTTTCTGGCTTTACCTAACGCTAATACTTCGGTAGCAAAGAAAACTTGTTTTTAATGTGTGTTTCAAGTTCTGAACATCAATAGAAGGTTTTAACTAGAGAAACAAAATATTCAGGAGAAAACAAGAAAGTCTCACTTTGGAAGCACGCGAGGGGACCTCACAGAAGCTTTAACGAGTAACTATACGGCATGAATGTTTTTCCGGCCGTATAGTTGACACCACCTCTGTCTTGTCAAAAGGGACAACTTCTATGAAGGGACCGACGAAAAAAACACAACACAACAGCCGCCATACCATCCAGAAGGGAGAAAGAAGAGATCCAGAGAAGAAGGAGAAGACGTTCTTCATCTCGCTCCACGATCTTCGACCTCCTAGCCAATACACCCCCATAGCCACTACTTGTACTTGAGAGAGAGAGGGATCTCCACCTTGCAAGACTAGGGTTTGAGATTGTTTCTTCCCATCTTGAATTGTGTCGGATATTTTTTATTCTTATTGTCGCTCTCCATGGTAATACCAAGACAAATTCCCTTTATTTAACTATATTAATGATCCGTTCTTCTCTCATGTGTGAGTAATTCCCTTGGGCGTGGGAGATGTAGGGGATTGGTGAAATGTGATGTGCCTTCATATATTTTCCATTAGTTTGTGATTGATTCTAATTACTATATTATGTGTGCTTAACTATCTCTGGGATGCCTAATGTTTGTTGTCCAATTAAGGGCCCAAACAATATGATGCTTTGTTCTACATAGATAAGATCTTGTTCGTTAGTGGACCGGCGACCCCCGGGTGACACGGGGATATCAATGGAAAGCTAGTAGACTCGAGGATAACGAGGAACCACTGTGCTTATTGCATTAGTCTGATCCAAGGAGCTTAATCGCTAAGCGACCTAAAGGGTCTTAATCATCTAGTGTCTGACCATGGTTTTGGTAACATGCTAGTAGGATTATTGAAGTTGGGATGAAATCTACCAAGAGGAGTTCTGGCTAATTATGGGTTGCTCGCCTACACATATACTTATAAGATTATAATTGTTACATTTATCACTCGTCCACCTGGCACAGTCACTACCACCATGAACCGAATCTCCCCACGCCTTCTTTTGCCATCTATAGGAAACAATAAATAGCCAAGTCGTTCTTTACTTTTATGCTTTATATTTCTGAAGTTTGCATTTTAGTTCTATTTAAATACATCTCATTTAATCAAAACCTCATTCCTATTTCAACACCTGCAATCAATTTACTCGAAGACTAGTGACAACTTCGGGTGTAACGGAGACTTCACCCATAAACATTTACCTTTAGGATCCCTGTGGGATCGATATCTATACTTTGAAACTAGCTACAAATGATCTATGCTCTTGTAGACATCAAGCTATTTTCTAGCGCCGTTGCCGGGGATCTAAGCACTAAGTGTTTGTATTTTGACATTTCAGGTGTTGCTACTAACAAATGTTCTCCTTAGGAGACAAAGGGTCTACACGCTCTAGTAGGACCTACCTGCCGGATTACATCGAGCGCATGCCTGCTCAGAGGCGTGATGAGATTATTGAAAAACTTTTAAGATCAAATAAAGTTGAAGTTGAAAACCTGAGTGATATTATGGAAATCATGTCTATTTACAGGACAACTCCTATGAAACCTGAGAAAACTCTTAGGGAATATAGTGCTCCAAGTTCTGAATTTCTTAAACAACCAATAGAGTTCCCTAATCCTGGAGTTAGAGAATATCAATTTGATGGTGGAATTATTAAAATTTTGCAGGAGAAAGCTTTCAGAGGAAGGGAAGATGAAGACCCAGGAAGGCATATTAGAGAGTTTGACGATGTGATAATATCACTTGGACCAAAAGGTTTGCCAAGTGACTTCTCTCGTCTTAAATTATTTCAATGGTCTCTTAAAGGTAAAGCTCTAGACTGGTTATATTCTCTCCCTCGCCATTACATTAAATGTTGGGAAAACTGCATTATTAAATTCATAAATAGGTTTAATCCTTTTAAAAAAGTAACTGAATTAAGAAAGAACATAGGCATCTTTAGTCAGGACATGGGAGAAAACTACCCACAAGCCTAGGAAAGATTCTTTGGAATGATCAATAGTATTCCTAATCATGGCTATTCTAAACTAACAATTTGCCATTATTTTACCATGGTCTTAATACTCAATGTAGAGAGTTGCTTGACTTCTCAGTAGGAGGATCAATAAATACTCTAACTATTAAAGAATGTTTAGAATTGATGTATACTAGGGCTAAGAATGATTCTTTATACAATCCTAATTTTGGCACTAAGCCGAAAAAAGGGATACTTCAGATAACTCATGATCTTATGCCTGAGGTACGCAAAACTATGAAAGAAAAGGGTATACCTTCTAAACTTGTTAAGGAAAACAAAGTAGATTTGTTACAAGTTTTAACTAAAGAAGATGAAACTAGAAAAGTTTTTCAAGAATTAAAACATCGACAAGTAAAATGTCATAATAACTTGCATAAGCATTTCCAAAAACACAAAAAGATTTTGGCAGAACTCATAGAAAATTATGATGAGATTAGCCAAGAAATAAAATTATTCCACAAATTTCTTAGTATGATTAAAACTCAGTGTGAACAAATAGCATCTGGTTATCAAATTTTTCTTCGTGAAGATAAAGATATTCCTATTTCTACTAATGTTGTCACAAGAGGTGGTGTAGTTGTTACAGGACCCTTAAGACCACCGGAATATGAAGCTGAAAAAGAGTGAAAGGAAAAAGCCTTGCCCGAAGCAAGCCAATAAGATTATACATTGGTGGATCCTCAAGATGAAACTAAGACACAAGATCAAACCAAGGAGGACCAAAATGATACACAAGATGACCATTATGACTCTGATGCGGAGACGGTTGATCCAAGAGAAGATAAAGAAATAAGCAAGGAAGATGAAGTTGTTGTGGTAGAAAAGAAGAAAAGCAATAAGCAACAACAAAAGAAAGCAACGAAAGAGCCTGACCCCCACAAATGGTAAAATACAAGAGTAAGTCAGGTGAGAAAAAGCTTCCTTATCCAGATAAAAAAGAAAGAACCGGATCAGGTAATTTATAATTATTTCACAAAGGCACTTAGTGACCTTCGTCTGGAAATTCCATTTGCGGATGCAATCAATGTTCCTACTTATAGTAAATCCCTCCGTGATATTTGATGGCTCAATGCACGGCGCCCAGAAAAATGCTTGATGGCGGTGTTGATGTAGAGCTCGTTGGGAACCCCAAGAGGAAGGTATGATGAGCACAGCAGCAAGTTTCCCTCAGTTATGAAACCAAGGTTTAATCAAACCAGTAGGAGCAAAGAAACACCCCAAATGTGTTACTAGCTGAGCTTTGGCAGGGCGCACTACTGGTGCTAGTAGCAACGTGGAGACCTGCACAACGCAACCACATAACTTTGTCCCCAACTTGCGATGAGGTTGTTAATCTCACCGTGTTTTGCAGAAAACAAAGGATTAAACGTATCGAATGGAAATAAGTAATAGCTTGCAAATGGTAAACACAAAGCAGTAAATAGTTGCAGATTATATGTAAAGAAAAGGACCGGGATCCATAGTTCACTAGAGGTGGCTCTCCTTAGATAGATAACATGCTGGGTGAACAAATTACAGCGGGGCAATTGACAAACACCGAGAAAGCAATACATGCATATACTAATCATCTTGACTCCTTTGAGACTTGATTGGGCATTACAACATTATACATAGACCGCCATCCAACTGCATCTAGGACTAATAATCCACCTTCAGGTTATCATCCGACCCCCCTCCAGTATTAAGTTGCAAGCAACAGATTATTGCTTAACGAACTGCGTGTAAAGTAAACAATACGATTGTTCTATGAACAAAGGATTGTTGTTTTCTCCCTAGTAGCAACAACACATCTAGTACCTTAGAGATTTCTGTCACTTCCCCAGATTACTAGAGGCATGAACCCACTATCGAGCATAAATACTAACTCTTGGAGTTGCTAGCATCTACTCGGCCAAGATAGCTACTAATAACGGAAAGCATGCAAGATCACAAATAACAAAGACATGATAGAATCAATAATCAATCTGAAATAGCATCTCAATATCCATCGGATCCCCGTAAACACAACATGCAGAATTACAAATAGATGATCTTGATCATGAACGGAGCTCACAAGATCTAGACATGAAAGCACAAAGGAGGAGAACCAGCCATCTAGCTACTACATGGATCCGTAGTCCAAGGATGAACTACTCACGTATCACACCGGAGGCTTGCATGGTGCTGAAGAAGGCCTCCAGGGTGAATTCCCCTCTCCGGCAGGGTGCCGGGAAGAGCTTCAGATCCCTCCCGATCTAGGGATGGAGATGATGGCGGCTACAGACTCTTTCGTGGATTTTTGATCGGGCCCTTAGGGTTTACATCCTAAAGGCAATATATAGTCGGAAGGAGAGGCCGAGGGGGTGCCGGGAGCGGCCACACCACCCCCTGGAATGGGCCAGGCCTGGCCGCGCCGCTAGGTGGTGTGGTGCCCCCCTAGCCCCTCTCCGTCTCGTATTCTGGCACTTGATGACATCCGGAAAAATAGGCACTTTGGCTTTTGTCCCGTCCAATTCCGAGAATATTCATTTTCTGACTTTCCTGGAACCAAAAACAGCAGAAAACAGGTAGCTGGCACTGTGGCTCTTGTTAATAGGTTAGTCCAAGAAATCATATGAAAAGTACTCCAAAGTTGGAACCAAACACAAGAAAGTGGATAAAACCAAGCATGGAACATAAAAAATTATAGATACATTTGCAATGTATCAACATCCCCAAGCTTAACTCCTGCTCGTTCTCGAGTAGGTAAGTGATAAAAAGAAAGAATAATTTTTGAGGTGACATGCACCATCAAAGACTTGATCAAAGTATTTGCAAAACATTCAAAGCTGGGATCATAGTACTTCAATCATAACATGAAAGACAAAGTTCTAGCAATAAGCAAAGAAACTATGATGCAACATGAAAAGGAACAAACAAAAGATTCATGAATAACAATGCTTTGCAAGACGTTTGTTTGTTTCACATAAAGAAAACATAGCATAATAGTATTCAGCTTGTCCCTCAATAGAGTAGCAAATATAAATGCATAGGACACCTTCAAAGTTCATAAGAGTGACTAGATACAATAGTTTAAAACAAGCAATATCAAAGTATGCATCAATCCACTAGTCTTGGGGCGATGCACATAGAACTAAGAATGGCCACTATGCTCTCAAAGTAAGTGCATAAAGATAGAAGGTGGAGACTCAATGTAATGGTGGAAGAAAAGCCTTTGTAAAAGGAAGTAGGGATTCAAGTCTCATAAAGAGCTTCCAAAAATTATGGTAATTGTAGCTTTAAGCTCTCATTGCCCCTATCATAAGCATCTTGAAGTGGTTAAGGTTAAAGTGACACAACTAAGAGGATATGCTTGACAAGTTATAAACCGAAATCTTATGCCCCTTACTTACGAAGACCGATCCTCATGCTACTCAACTTTAGTCACGAGTAAGATCTTGTCATTGTAAGTACATGTGTATCATTAAGAACCGCCAACAGGGTACCCCTTGCACATGATATGGGAGCTTTCCCATAATCAAAATGACAAGGCAAGCAGACAATGAGCATCTCAGCGATCTTTTTATTTGCTATTTGCATAGGTTTTTATTGAGGATGCTTCATAGAGTGCTCATTATGGTGATGCTGCAAGTTTCCACCATGATTAGACATGGCTTATGCTAGCGGCCCAGGCGTTTCTCTAACACACATACAAACTCCATGATCTTACAAGTTCCACTTTTATTTCACACCACCGGGATCCATAAGCAAAAGAACATGATATCAACGGGGTACAAAGTACAAGTGCAATGTTGAAAGCGTTCCCCATGATACATGGTTCTACTAATTTCAACTTATAAAGCGCAAGCATATACACAACAAAGAAGGACCCAATGGTTCAAGTTTATTAGATGCAAAAAAGTAAAGTGTGCCATCAAGTTCGTGAGAGCTTTAATCACTAGTTTTCTCATAACAAGTTTAATTTGGAAGATAAACAAAAGTATGAATGTACTTGGAATAGCATAAGCTAGTAGGTAGGTATGGTGGACTCTTTGGAATAAATTGGTTTAAGGAGTTGGATGCATGAGTGGAACTCATACTTGGTTGTGGAGGCTAGCAAAAGACTAGGAGCGACAAACTAAGAGAGCAATAATGGCCATAATCATGCAGAGCGACAAAACATCATTGATCAAAGAATAAAGTGATACTACAAGTTGAAAACTAAAGTATCATCAAGTCTATTGGTGAATTTGGATAGTCATAACATGGTGTGATCATGCGCCAAGTCAACCCAAATAAAGCATCAAAGGAGAATACCACTATACTATGCTTTAATATGCTAAAACAACGCATGCTTCATCCAAGGCACATTAAGCAATCTCAATTGTTTATAACAAGTCATGCTACAGCAAAGAATACTAAGCATAAAGCCAAAACAATATCAAGCATGGCATGACAAAACATAGGGCACAGTCAAAAACAAGCTCTTTTTACCACATAAGCATGAACTTTTCTACTCTTTTCCAAACCAAACCAAACTATTTGCAAACCAATGTATGAAAGAGGGGGTCTAACCAATTTATACAGAAAACTAAGCAAACCAAAGCAAATGAAAAACCAAAAAAAAAACGAAAAAGAAGACGCTCCAAGAACAACCCAACTGTGCATGAAACAATAAAAACGAAGCGTTTGGAAGAAACCTAGGATTTTTATTGATGAAGAGGGCGATGCCTTGGGCATCCCCAAGATTTGAAGCTTGTACTTCTTGGATATTTCTTGGGGTGACACGCGTGGAATCCCCAAGCTTGAGCTTTAGTCCATCCTTCATCTCATTACTCATTCCTTCCATACACCTGAAAATTTTCCTTCATACAAAACTTCACACAATCTTTATTAGCAACATTAGTGCACTCAAGATAAATAAGTCTTAAGGTTCAGTTACAACACAAAATAAACTTCCATTAGAACACAAGCTACTGTATCACTTCCCTCAAAAATCTCAATTCCCCAAAAGAACTCAAAAAGGAACCAACAAGAAGCAAATGCAGAAAATGGCAGAAATCTGTCAAAACAGACCAGCAGGTAAAGAAGAATTTTTTCGAAGACCTTCTGTTGCTCAAATCAAAAAGTTTTGAACTAAAACAAGTTAGATAACAACCTGGGGCAGAAGCACAAACATTCACGCCTCAAAACGACGTTCAGAGATTTTACACGAATTTTTACAGTGAAGAACAAAAATCTGTTTCGGGACAACAACTTTCCCAAGCATTACTTCTCTCTCATTAGAGGTTACTCTTGGCACAAAAAGCAAAAAAAAAGAAGATAAGGAGCGGTTATTACAAAGGTAATAGCTTCCAAGACTCAACTAAAACTTTTGGGTTATCTCCCAATAAGTACTTTTCTTTAACGCCTTTAAGTTAGGCATGATAGTTTGAGAAGATGCTCACATAAGAAATATGAATTGAAGTAAAAGAGAGCATCAAGAAGCAAATTCAAAACACATTTAAGTCTAACCCACTTCCTATGCATAGGATTCTTGTAAAGAAACAAGTCATGAAAGCACAAAGCAACAAGCATAGGAAAGCAAAACAAGTGCAACTTCAAAATTTTCAACATAAAGAGGGGGAAACCTAATCTTATTGAGATGTATAGAACCATGTTTCCCTCTCTCATAATAACTTTCAGTAGCATCATGAATAAAATTAAAAATATAACTATCACAAGAAACATACTTATCATGAGCCACATGCATAAAAGAATTAATACTCCCCACATAAACATAGTCATTCTTACTGATTGTAGTGGGAGCAAATTCAACAAAATAGCTATCATTATTATTTTCATCACCATAATCATCAAATATAGGAGGCATATTGTAATCATAATTAATTTCCTCCTCAATAGTAGGTGGACTGAAAATATCATACTCATCATTGTAATCATCATATATTGGAGGCATAGTATCATCAAAGTAAATTTTCTCCTCCATGCTTGGGGGACTAAAAATATCATGCTCATCAAAACCAGCTTCCCCAAGCTTAGAAGTTTCAATAGCATTAGCAATAATGGTGTCCAAAGAATTCATACTAACAACATTGCTATTAGCATGCAAATAAAGTTCCATAGGTTTTTAAATTTTCTCTTCAAACACTTCATGTCCTAACTCAAGATAAATACTATAAAGCTCTCTAATTATGTTGTTGTTTTCCATTAAGCCTAACTAGTGAAAACAAGAAACAAAAAGACAAAATTGCAGAATCTAAAGGAAATAACTTCGAGCACTCACACCCGAAAATAGGCGTTTGCCGTGGGAGGTTCTTCTTCTTTAATCCTCTGGTGAATTCACCTTTTACCTTTCCTCCCCGGCAACGGCGCCAGAAAATAGCTTGATGTCTACGCACTTCTATTCTTGTAGACAGTTGTTGGGCCTCCAAGTGCAGAGGTTTGTAGAACAGCAGCAAGTTTTCCCTTAAGTGGATCACCCAAGGTTTATCGAACTCGGGGAGGAAGTGGTCAAAGGTATTCCCTCTCAAGCAACCCTGCAATCAAGATACAAGAAGTCTCGTGTGTCTCCAACACACCCAATACACTTGTACTTCTTGGATGTTTCTTGGGGTGACACGCGTGGCATCCCCAAGCTTGAGCTTTAGTCCATTCTTCATCTCATTACTCATTCCTTCCATACACCTGAATTTTTTCCTTCATACAAAACTTCACAAAATCTTTATTAGCAACATTAGTGCACTTAAGATAAATAAGTCTTAAGGTTCAGTTCTAACACCAAATAAACTTCCATTAGAACACTAGATACTGTAGCACTTTCCTAAAAAAGCTCAATTCCCCAAAAGAACTCAAGAAGGAACCAACAAGAAGCAAATGCAGAAAATGGCAGAAATCTGTCAAAACAGACCAGCAGGTAAAGATGATTTTTTTCGAAGACCTTATGTTGCTCAAATCAAAAAGTGTTGACCTAACGAAAGTTAGATAACAACCTGGGGCAGAATCACAAAACTTCACGCCTCAAAAAGACGTTCAGAGATTTTACACGAATTTTTATGGTGAAGCACAGAAATCTGTTTCGGGACAACAACTTTCTCAATCATTACTTCTCTCTCATTAGAGGTTACTCTTGGCACAAAAAGCAAATAAAAAGGATAAGGAGAGGTTATTACAGAGGTAATAACTTCCAAGACTCATCTAAAACTTTTGGGTTATCTCCCAATAAGTACTTTTCTTTAACGCCTTTAACTTAGGCATAAGAAGCAAAGAAAGAATCAAGTGTTCTCAAATGAAGAAGCATTAAGATTAATACCAGAAATATCTTCAACAAGGCAAGGTATATCATCCAAATAAGTTCTAGAGGGTCCTCTCTCAATGCTCTTAGGTTCACTATTCTCATCAAATGGGTTTGCAGGAACAATCCAATCAAGATTCTTTTCTACGGCATCATGTATTGCTATTAGTTTAAAGGGTGTTGGTATCTTAGGTTCCTCCCCATTAGGTTCGGTTTTGTTCATCTTTTCTCGTGTACCAACAACATCTACACATGAGCCTAGCATAAAACATTCAAAGACTTTCCTAGCTTCCTTGGCAACATCATAGAACTCCTTAAACAAAGTTTCTAAAATGAAACCCCTATTTTCAGGATCCTCAATTTCTTTAAGCTTAAGAAACATTACTTGCATTAAGGGGTTGAGGTTAACAAACATAGCTTCTAACATGTGAATTAAAGAAGCCGCAGCAATCTCATAGTCTGGAGCAAGTTCTACAAGGGATCTATCCTCAGTATCTTCATGCTTACTAAGATGATTAAAGAATTCTTCAATGTTATCTTTCCCAATTATAGAACCACTACCAATTGGAAGGTCTTTCAGGGTGAATGTAGGGATCAACATGGTGAGCTAAGGAAGAGGTGACAACTAAAGGAGGCTTAATTTTTGTGTGTTTTTGAATAAGAAAGCAAACAAGTAAAACTAATTTTTTTGTGTTTTTGAATAACAAAACAAGCAAACAAAGCAAAAAAAAAACTAAGCAAAACAAAAACAACAAAGTAAAGAGATTGGTTATGAGGGACTCCCCTTATGAAGATGTCCTTGACTCCTCGGCAACGGCGCTAGAAAAATGGCGCGTGGTTGATGTGGGAGTTTCTTCTTCTACGGATCCCCGACAACGGCGCCAGAAAAATGCTTGATGGCTCAATGCACGAGCCTAGAAAAATGCTTGATGGCGGTGTTGATGTAGAGCTCGTTGGGAACCCCAAGAGGAAGGTATGATGAGCACATCAGCAAGTTTCCCTCAGTTATGAAACCAAGGTTGAATCGAACCAGTAGGAGCAAGGAAACACCCCAAAGGTGTTACTAGCTGAGCTTTGGCAGGGCGCACTACCGGTGCTAGTAGCAACGTGGAGACCTGCACAACACAACCACAGAACTTTGTCCCCAACTTGCGATGAGGTTGTCAAACTCACCGTGTTTTGCGGAAAACAAAGGATTAAACGTATCGAATGAAAAGAAGTAATAGTTTGCAGAAAGTAAACACAAAGCAGTAAACAATTGTAGATTTTATGTAAAGAAAAGGACCGGGATCCATAGTTCACTAGAGGTGGCTCTCCTTAGATAGATAACATGCTGGGTGAACAAATTACAGCGGGGCAATTGACAAACACCGAGAAAGCAATACATGCATATACTAATCATCTTGACTCCTTTGAGACTTGATTGGGCATTACAACATTATACATAAACCACCATCCAACTGCATCTATGTCTAATAATCCACCTTCAGGTTATCATTTGAACCCCCTCCAGTATTAAGTTGCAAGCAACAGATTATTGCTTGACGAACTGCGTGTAAAGTAAACAATACGATTGTTCTATGAATACATGATTGTTGTTTTCTCCCTAGTAGAAACAACAAATCTAGTACCTTAGAGATTTCTGTCACTTCCCCAGATTACTAGAGGCATGAACCCACTATCGAGCATAAATACTAACTCTTGGAGTTGCTAGCATCTACTCGGCCAAGATAGCTACTAACAACGGAAAGCATGCAAGATCACAAATAACAAAGACATGATAGAATCAATAATCAATCTGAAATAGCATCTCAATATCCATCGGATCCCCACAAACACAACATGCAGAATTACAAATAGATGATCTTGATCATGAACGGAGCTCACAAGATCTAGACATGAAAGCACAAAGGAGGAGAACCAGCCATCTAGCTACTACATGGATCCGTAGTCCAAGGATGAACTACTCACGCATCACACCAGAGGCTTGCATGGTGATGAAGAAGGCCTCCAGGGTGAATTCCCCTCTCCGGAAGGGTGCCGGGAAGAGCTTCAGATCCCTCCCAATCTAGGGATGGAGATGACGGTGGCTATATACTCTTTCGTGGATTTTTGATCGAGCCCTTAGGGTTTACGTCCCGAATGCAATATATAGTCGGAAGGAGAGGCCGAGGGGATGCCGGGAGCGGCCACACCACCCCCTGGCGCGGGCCTGGCCACGCAGCCAGGTGCTGTGGTGGCCCCCTGGCCCCTCTCCGTCTCGTATTCTAGCACTTGATGACATCTGGAAAAATAGGCACTTTGGCTTTTGTCCCATCCAATTCCGAGAATATTCATTTTCTGACTTTCCTGGAACCAAAAAACAGCAGAAAACAGGCAGCTGGCACTGTGGCTCTTGTTAATAGGTTAGTCCAAGAAATCATATGAAAAGTACTCCAAAGTTGGAACCAAACACAAGAAAGTGGATAAAACCAAGCATGGAAGATCAAAAATTATAGATACATTTGCAATGTATCAATATTCTTAGTATAAAGAAAGAAATAACTGAAACTATTGCCATGGTAACTAGCTATCCTGCTAATGGGAAGTTGTTGTCTAAGTCTGGAGATCCTGGAATACCAACTATTTTATGCTCAATAGGCAAAACTGATATTCATAATGCCTTGTGTGATCTAGGAGCAGGAGTTAGTGTAATGCCAAACTCCCTCTATAAAAGGTTAGGATTAGGGGAGTATTCTCATACTACTATCACTTTACAGATGGCTGACAAGTCCACTAAACCACCCATTGGTATGATCGAGGATGTTTTACTTAGAATAGATGAGCATGTTATTCCCATTGATTTTATTATTCTTGAAATGCTAGAAGATGAAAAATTATCTATAATACTTGGAAGACCTTTCCTTAGTACTGCAGGTGCATCAGTAGATTGTGCTGAAGGAAAGATAATCTTCAATGTTTATGACGTTGAAATCATCCGGTATTTTCCAAAGAAGCTAGAAGCAGGAGAAAGATATGTTCCACCGACAAAACGAGTTCCTGTGGTAAGTGCCTTTGATAAGGGGCAACCCAAGCTAAGAATTCGAGAAGATGAAAGAGGTTGAGTTACTAACCTATTCTTAATAAATGTTTAATGGGAGTCAACCCATCACATCATCCAAAAAGATTGGAGAATAAGAAGTTCATCACCTTCCTACCACATTTTCACAGACATTATTGCGGAAGCGCGCCCGTGAAGATGCAGCTATCAAAAATTAGTATAAACATCTATTGAATGAGTATAGAATAATAATAAGAATAAAAGTTTGAGTTTTCTATTTATAGAAGCTAAATTTTTCTTTTAATACGCTAATGTTGGTCCACAGTTTTTACTATCAATTTTCTATTAAAAATAAGGTATTTCGCTAAGTTTTTGGGATAAGAAGGTATTCTCGAAGAAATAGATTTTTTTGATGATTACTGATGGTTTAACGACCAATTATACAGCGGGAATAAAAATTTCGGCCGTATAGTGATGGTCGTATATATATCTTTGTCATCAACAAAATTTTCCTCGAAGACACAAAGAGTCTAACGACCAACTATACAGCCGGAATAAAAATTCGTGTCGTATAGATATCGATGCCTTCGTACAAAATTTTCTGAAAGGTACTGAGAGTTTAATAACCAACTATGCGGCGGGAATAAAAATTCTGGCCACATAGTTCCGGCCGTATAGATATCAATGCCTTCGTACAAAATTTTCTGAAATGTACTGAGAGTATAACGACCAACTATACGGCAGGAATAAAAATTCTAGCCATATAGTTCCGGCCGTATAGATATCGATGCCTTCGTACAAAATTCATCCCAAAGGTACTGAGAGTTTAACGACCAACTATACATCGGGAATAAAATTCCGGCCATATAGTTTCGATCGTATAGATATCGATGCTAGTTTTAGAAATTTATCTCAAGAGGCAGACAGTTTAACGACCAACTATACGGTGGGATCATTGTGATCCGGCCGTATAGTTGCGTTCGTATAGCTGTTTTCTGTATAAAGAAACCCTTGTTGGTGGCGCCGCTGCAACTATACGGGCGAAACAACATCACCCGCCCATAAAGTTCCGGCCGTATAGTTTGGTGCGACCACAAAATGGCACCGGGGCAGCTAGGTCTTCCTCCTCTCATCATTATTTCTCTCATATTCTCTCTTCAAACCTCTCAAAATCCACCTAGAACTCTTGATTCTTCATGAATTTCGTTTGTTTGAGTGGGGGAATCAATAGATCGGTATGTTTCTCTCCCTATCCATGTTTTATTTTTCAGATTTCCATGGTTGAAACTCTCACATTGATCTAGTGGATGAACTCAAGCTTATTTTGTTCTTCCTATTAATTTCTCATGTTAGGATTGAATTTTTCCACGTAGAATCGTTCATATATCATGTAGAAACTATATGCCTAAAGTTTTATGGTGAAATTTTTCAGTGCATCACGATGAACAAAATCGGTAACCTCTTTCGTTCGAGCAAGCACCAACGGGGTGAGGGCTCGAGCTTGGGGTCCCGAGCCCCACACAACTCCAAGTTGGACATTGTCTCATCGAGGAGGGTGCTGCCCACACGATGAGCCGACCACAACTTTCTCACCGCGACGGGGTTGAAGGAGGAATTCGACCTCATGTGCAGCAAGGCGGGGTTGGCAGTACTTGGCTTCGCAAGCCACGATACCTACTCCGAGCTTACCCATGAGTTCCTTGCGTCCTTCGATGACGACCATAGGGAGAAAGGTAATTTGTGCACGATAAGCTTCACCATGAACGGGCAGCACTATGACATAAGTTTCGAACAATTTTGCAATGCTTTCAGCTTCCCTCATACTAGGGAGCCCACTGTTACTGACCTCTATAGCGTCACAAGTGGAGAGACTTGGGAGGTTATTTCTATTAATGGTGGCATGCACTTTTATCAGAAGAAGTTGTCCACCATTCAGAACCCAACCATCCGCTACTACGCTCTGTTCCTCGCCAACACACTACTGGGAAGAAGTGACACAAGCTCCATGGCCAATGCAGACATGGCAATGATCACCAAGGCTCTCTTACCCACTTCACCGCAAAGCCCTAGTCCTGCAGCTCTACTCATCCAGCACTTTGGCCACCAAAGCAACAAGACCAAAGGTGATATTCGTATTGGTGGATTGGTAACCCATCTTGCCTATGCATTAAATATTATACTACCTGTTATGGAACCTGTTGACGGCTCCAAACTCATGGACGTCAAATATTTGACTGCTTCTGGCTTCCTTGGTGTTTACAATGCTAACCGGAGGCTCCGAGCATATCAATTCAATTATCTTGGTGATGCACATGGTTGATACATTGCAAATGTATCTATAATTTTTGATATTCCATGCTTGGTTTTATCCACTTTTCTTGTGTTTTGTCCACACTTTGGAGTACTTTTCATATGATTTTTTGCACTAACCTATTAACAAGAGCCACAGTGCCAGCTGCCTATTTTCTGCTGTTTTTGGTTCCAGGAAAGTCAAAAAATGAATATTCTCGGAATTGGACAGGACAAAAGCCAAAGTGCCTATTTTTCCGGAAGTCATCAGATGCCAGAATACGAGACGGAGAAGGGCTGGGGGCTGGCCACACCACCTGGCCCGCGCGGCCAGGCCTGGCCCGCGCCAGGGGGTGGTCTGGCCGACCCCAGCACCCCCTCAGCCTCTCCTTCCGCCTATATATTGCCGTCGGGACGAAAACCCTAAGTACTGGATCAAAAATCCACGAAAGAGTCGGTAGTCACCGTCATCTCCATCCCTAGATCGGGAGGGATCTGAAGCTCTTCCTGACACCCTGCCGGAGAGGGGAATTCACCCTGGAGGCCTTCTACATCATCATGCAATCCTCCGGTGTGATGCGGGAGTAGTTCATCTTTGGACTACGGGTCCATGTAGTAGCTAGATGGCTGATTCTCCTCCTTTGTGCTTTCATGTTTAGATCTTGTGAGCTCCGTTCATGATCAAGATCATCTATTTGTAATTCTGCATGTTGTGTTTGTGGGGATCCGATGGATATTGAGATGCTATTTCAGATTGATTATTGATTCTATCATGTCTTTGTTATTTGTGATCTTGCATGCTTTCCGTTGTTAGTAGCTATCTTGGCCAAGTAGATGCTAGCAACTCCAAGAGTTAGTATTTATGCTCGATAGTGGGTTCATGCGTCTGGTAATCTGGGGAAGTGATAGAAATCTCTAAGGTACTAGATGTGATGTTGCTACTAGGGAGAAAACAACAATCCTTTGTTCATAGAACAATCGTGTTGTTTACATTACACGCAATTACTAAAGCAATAATCTGTTGCTTGCAACTTAATACTGGAGGGGGTTCAGATGATAACCTGAAGGTGGATTATTAGTCATAGATGCAGTTGGATGGCGGTCTATGTATAAAGTTGTAATGCCCAATCAAGTTCCAAAGGAGTCAAGATGATTAGTATATGCATGTATTGCTTTCTCGATGTTTGTTAATTGCCCCCCTGTAATTTGTTCACCTAGCATGTTATCTATCTTAAGGAGAGCCACCTCTAGTGAACTATGGATCCCGATACTTTCTTGTACATACAATCTACAAACTGTTTACTGCTTTGTGTTTACTTTCTGCAAACTTTTACTTCCTTCCATTCGATACGTTTAATCCTTTGTTTTCAGCAAAACCGGTGAGATTGAGAACCTCATCGCAAGTTGGGGACAAAGTTTTGTGGTTGTGTTGTGCAGGTCTCCACGTTGCTACTATAACCGGTAGTGTGCCATGCCAAGGCTCGGCTAGCAGCACCTTTGGGGTGTTTTCTTGCTCCTACTGGTTCGATTAAACCTTGGTTTCATAACTGAGGGAAACTTGCTACTGTGCTCATCATACCTTCCTCTTGGGGTTCCCCAACGAGCTCTACATCAACACCAAGCCATCAAGCATTTTTCTGGCGCCGTTGTCGGGGAGTCAAGGACATCTTCACAAGGGGAGTCCCTCATAACCAATCTCTTTACTTTGTGATTTTTGTGTTGATTAGTTTCTTTTTGCTTTGTTTGCTTGTTTCTTTATAAAAAACACAATTTCTTTTTATTTTACTAGTTTGCTTTCTTATTTAAAAACACACAAAAAAAATTAAGTCTCCCTTAGTTGTTGCCTCTTCCTTAGCTCACCATGTTGATCCCCAAATTCACCCTGAAAGACCTTTCAATAGGTAGTGGTTCTATAATTGGAAAAGATAATATTGAAGAATTCTTTAATCATGTTAGTAAACATGAGGATATTGAGGATAGATCCCTTGCAGAACTTGCTCCAAACTATGAGATTGCTGCAGCTTCTTTAATTCAAATGTTATAAGCTAGGTTTGCTAACCTCAACCCCTTAATGCAAGTAATGTTTCTTAAGCTTAAAGAAATTGAGGACCCCCAAAAGAGGGATTTTATTCTAGAAACTTTGCTTAAGGAATTCTATGATGTTGCCAAGGAGGCTAGAAAAGTCTTTGAACGTTTCAATATGCTAGGCTCATGTGTAGATGTTGTTGGTACACAAGAAAAGATGAGTAAAACTGAACCTAATGGGGAGGAAATTAAGATACCAACACCCTTCAAACTAGTAGCAATGCATGAAGCCATAGAAAAGAATCTTGATTGGATCGTTCCTAAAAACCCGTTTGATGAAAGTAGTGAGCCTAAGAGCACTGAGAGAGGATCCTCTAGAACTTATTTGGATGAGATACCTTGTCTTGTTGAAGATATTTTTGGTATTGATCTTAATGCTTCTTCATTTGAGAACACTTGATTCTTTTTCTTGCTTCTTATGCCTAACTTAAAGACGTTAAACAAAAGTACTTATTGGGAGATAACCCAAAAGTTTTAGATGAGTCTTGGAAGTTATTACTTCAGTAGTAACCGCTCCTTATCCTTTTTATTTTCTTTTTGTACCAAGAGTAACCTGTAATGAGAGAGAAGTAATGATTGGGAAAGTTGCTATCCTGAAACAGATTTATGTGCTTCACCGTAAAAATTCGTGTAAAATCTCTGAACGTCTTTTTGAGGCGAGAATTTTTTTGCTTGTTCCCCAGGTTATTATCTAACTTTCGTTAGGTCAACACTTTTTGATTTGAGCAACATAAGGTCTTCTAAAAAATTTGTCTTTACCTGCTGGTCTATTTTGACAGATTTCTGCCATTTTCTGCATTTGCTTCTTGTTGGTTCCTTTTTGAGTTCTTTTGGGGAATTGAGCTTTTTGAGGGAAGTTCTTCAGTATCTAGTGTTATAATGGAAGTTTATTGGTGTTAGAACTGAACCTTAAGACTTATTTATCTTGAGTGCACTAATATTGCTAATAAAGATTGTGTCAAGTTTTGTATGAAGAAAAAATTTCAGGTGTATGGAAGGAATGAGTAATGAGATGAAGGATGGACTAAAGCTTAAGATTGATATCCAAGAAGTACAAGCGTCAAAGCTTGGGGATGCCCAAGGCATCCCCTTCTTCATCAATAAAAATCCCAGGTTTCTTCCAAACGCTTCATTTTTATTGTTTCATGCACAGTTGTGTTGTTCTTGGAGCGTCTTCTTATTCGTTTTGGTTTTCGTTTGCTTTTGTTTGCTTAGTTTTATGAATAAATTGGTTGGACCCCCTCTTTCATACATTGGTTTTCAAATAGTTTGGTTTGGTTTGGAAAAGAGTAGGAAAGCTCATGCTTATGTGGTAAAAAGAGCTCGTTTTTGACTGTGGCCTATGCTTTGTCATGCCATCCTTGATATTGTTTTGGCTTTATGCTTAGTATTATTTGCTGTAGCATGACTTGTTATAAACAATTGAGATTGCTTAATGTGCCTTGGATGAATCATGCGTTGTTTTAGCATATTAAAGCATAGTATAGTGGTATTCTCCTTTGATGCTTTATTTGGGTTGACTTGGCGCATGCTCACACCATGTTATGACTATCTCAAGTCACCATAGCCTTTATGACCCTTTAGTTTTCAACTTTTAGTATCACTTTATGCTTTGATCAATGATTTTTTGTCACTCTGCATGATTATGGCCATTATTGCTCTCTTAGTTTGTCGCTCCCAGTCTTTTGCTAGCCTCCGCAACCAAGTATGAGTTCCACTCATGCATCCAACTCCCTAAACCAAGTTATTCCAAAGAGTCCACCATACCTACCTACTAGCTTATGCTATTCCAAGTATATTCATGATTGTGTTTACCTTCCAAATTAAACTTGTTACGAGAAAACTAGTGATTAAGGCTCTCACGAACTTGATGGCACACTTTACTTTTCTTGCCCTTTGTGTCGTATATGTTGTATATGCTTGCACTTATTTGTTGGGAATTAGCAGAACCATGCTGACGAGGGTTTAACTCATCAATGTCCATTGTTATGGACTTAGGTTCAGGAATTGAGGAGTGCTGGAGATCTCGGTACGGCTAGCAAACAAGCACACAAGGACGCAAGGTTTACCCAGGTTCAGGCCTCGTAGAGGACCCTACTCCGGCTTGTCTGCTCTTGATTGATGAAGGATCCGAAGGATTACAAGGTCGCCGATGGCGGTGTCGCGCAGATTGGATCTAGCGTATGTCTAGATCTATTGTCTATTGTGTATTGTGGGAGTCGCGATGTCTAGATCTATTGTGTCGTAGCGTGTCTTAGGTTGTGTCCTCCTCGTCGGACCCTCCTAGCCTTTATATATGGGGAGGCTAGGTCTCAGGTACCAATACGAGTTGGTTACAAGTTAGATTACAACTCTAGTCTTGAGCTTTCCTTGTCTTGTACGTTGGGAGTCCGTGTCCATATGGGCTTCATACCACTCGAACTGTCATAGGCGTCATGGACCTTAGCAATTCGTCGAGTGGGCCTTCCGTCGGGCTGCACCAGGTAGGTTGTAGTCGAGTGCCTATTGGGCATACCCATGTCAGTAGCCCCCGAGTGTCCATGTGAATCGTAGATTCGGATGGAGACTCAGAAGTCTTGATATTTTCATTAGGATGTCGGAGTCGACAATTGTGTTGAGTGCGAAGCACTTCACCCGGAAGTTCATCGGGTCAGTCAAATTTGTAGTAGTTTCATAGGGATGATGGTAAACGTGCCTGGTGCGCTTGATGGATCGGGACCAGTTAATTGCTCTAGGGCAAAAACAACGCTACCTACTCAAACTCGAGTCCCCAGATTCGAATTCGGAAATTGCTGGCGTAATTCGACTCATGCCGTGGAGGTCTTATAGAGTTCGAATCCCAGTGTATAAGTGTGAGCACTTGACGCGTCCGTCAAGGCTTATTCATCGTACCTGCAGGCACGGATATGTTTCTGGTAGTGCGCAGTAGATGCGTTGGCATGCCTTATTCAGGTCTTATCTTCACGCTGTAAGCGTGGCATCTGAATTTTTTTCATCGCGGAGATGATTCGGGTGGCCCAGGAGACGCAGTCTCTTTGCAGGGAAAATATGAGGCGGAGTCGCCATAGCCTTCGAGTGTGGATGTTATCAACACACAGTACGATGTACAAATAATCATAGGGTGCGCGACCAACGCTCCCTATGGGAGTAGCCCCCGAGTGCCTGGTTGAGTCGAAGACTCAAGCGGGGACTATAAGAACTTTTGCGACTATTGTCGTCTTTTTCTTGTTTCAGTCGAATATGCTTTCAGCGCTCCCTATGGGAGTAACCCGAAGTCCACAATCGAATCGTAGATTCGAGTGAAGGGTTTTCATGATGCTTGGATATTTTCACAAATTTCTTCGGGTGCGCGGCCAGCGCTCCCTATGGGAGTAGCCCCCGAGTCCTTAGTCGAATCGTGGATTTGAGTGAGGACTCAGAGCGTGTCACTCGAGGATCTTGTATATGCGCCACCAGCTCTTCAGTTTGGAGTAGCCCCCGAGTGTCTGGCGGAGTTGCAGACTCGGACAGAGACTCGAGTCTTGTATCTTTGTAGATGTAGTCTCCAATCATGCGAGAAGAAAACATGGGTGAGTCGACGATGCAGATGGAGTCGATGCGGTCATTTTTGTCGGGTGCGTGGCCAATGTCGCATGTGTGTAGCATCAAGCGATGCAACCATCCGAGGAGGGACTCGACTCGGGTCTTGAGTGTATGGCATAGTCAGTTGTTTTGTCGGCTCCTGTTGGAGGACCTGATAGAATAGCTCGACGCAGTCGATGTCCTTGTAAGCTGCAGAAAACATTAAGAATTGTGAAGTACTTGTATCTTGTAAAGAATATTTGCCTTTCGGCTTGTAAAGTCATATTCTGGTGCCAATCGAGTCAACACTTTTGCACTGTATGCTAGGCCTTTTTGTTAGCCTGATTACCCTTAGTCTCAGTGCCTTGCCAAGGTACTCGGAGTTTAAGGATTCGACGATCAGGCAGAATCAGCTACTCGGGCTGTCGCGTATGAGGTGCTCGAGTGCGTGGAGCCGATGGCACTTAGGTTACTCGAAGAGGGCGCAACCCCCGAGTGTTTCGAGTGCGAGTTAAAAAGAAAATCAGCTCTAAGTAGAGGAGAACTTAGCTTTATTGGTAGTCATTGTGGACGAAGTCGATGCAATCACGGACGTAGTCGATGCGGCAGCGGGTCGCGTGAAGGAGTCGAAGACACATCAGGTTGGCGAAGTCGAAGACCATGGCGCGTTACTGCAGCCGAAGACTACATCAGATCGCGTACTGGAGTCGATGATTGTAGCGGCTCGCTGTCGCGGGAGTCAAGGAAGTCCTCGAGTCACCCGATATGAAGCCACAACCAGTCGTTGAAGTTGAAGACTGCGGCGGTTGCCGAAGCAGAGGGAGCCCCCGAGTCGCTGGAACCGAAGATCGTAGCAGATTGTCGATGGAGTCGAAGACGACAGCAGGTTGCGTGATGGAGTCGAAGACTCAATAGGTCGGCGGAGTCGAGGACCATCGCGAGTCGCTGGATCATCAATGCTGAGGGAGCCCCCCGAGTCGCTGGAGTCGAGGACCACACCTGGTCACCGGAGTCGAAGAAGTCCTCGAGTCAAATATCGTAGTGGGTCATTGAAGTTGAAGACCGCAGCGGGTCATCAGAGCGGAGGGAGCCCCCGAGCGTAGAATCAGCGATGTCGATGGGGTCGATGTGGCGTACGTGGAGTTGATGCAACTTGTGACTACTAAGACCATGACGGGTCAATATAGTAGAAGACCGTAGCCGGTCGATGGAATCGAAGACCGCAGCGGGTCACCGGCGCCGAGGGAGCCCCCGAGTGTAGAGTCAGCGCGGTCGCGGCGGATGTGTTTTCGAGGTCGATGAAGTTGTATGGTGGATGGTCGATGCGATCGGACATAGTCACGCGGCGGAGGGGAGTCGACGAAGTGAGCGGATAGAGTCACGTAGCGGAGTGGTAGCCAAAGTAGCCCACAAGTCTATCCGATCCGTAGACGATCTGCACTTCTCAAACTTCTCAAACGATTGATTAGTCATTGCACAATGGAGTAGCAGGTTGGATATAATAATCAAAAAAGAAAATGACTTGAGTGGAGAGATTATTATATATGGTATTGTTGCATGTATCTGTAGCTCTCGGAGCTTGATCCAGAAAAAAGGATCAGACACATTGTATTTTACGTAGGTTGAAATTGCGGCTTGCGGTCACGGACGCGAGCGCGCCCAGGCAAACACGCGAATCTTTCGGAGTTCGTGTAGTTAATCTGCCAGCAATCGAGTAAAGCTCTGAGCAGAGCTGGGTCCGATCAATCATGACCTGGCTGGATAGCATTAGCATAGTAATCATAAAATCAACCAAATAGATAAGTTAGAGAATACGTATTATGGTCGGGTGATTAATGAAGCGGCGGTGATACTTATCTTTTTGTAACACATCAATCGGATCTGGTATCTTGTGTTTGTCAGGTGCACGAGTCATGTCTCTCCGTGTCTTTCCCAGCAAGCTGATTCTTCTCTGACGTGACGACGGCTGAATTAGCGATTAGACTTGTGCATGTTCCCGACTTGGTGTCCCCTTCTCATCGGATCGTCTCTGCTACAAAAAGTCCTTGCGGCTGCTCGGTAGCCGTCGGCGCCGTGGCCGGATAGAAGGCTGTGTGGTGAAACCCATGTGCGATGCCAACAATTTCCCACATAATGTGCACGTGATCTTCTTTGGACGATTGCTTTCGATCGTCGAGTCGTTACTTGATGAAGAGGTGTCGATGGAGTCGAAACGGATCTGGCTCGCCGAGGCTGATGAATTGTAGATTGCTAGTGATGGAACTGTCGAGACCGCAACATCAGCGCACCCAGTCCCCACGGACGGCGCCAATTGACGAGGGTTTAACTCATCAATGCCCATTGTTATGGACTTAGGTTCAGGAATTGAGGAGCGCTGGAGATCTCGGTACGGCTAGCAAACAAGCACACAGGGACGCAAGGTTTACCCAGGTTTAGGCCTCGTAGAGGACCCTACTCCTGCTTGTCTGCTCTTGATTGATGTAGGATCCAAAGGATTACAAGGTCGTCGATGGCGATGTCGCGCAGATTGGATCTAGCGTATGTCTAGATCTATTGTCTGTTGTGTATTGTGGGAGTCGCGATGTCTAGATCTATTGTGTCGTAGTGTGTCTTAGGTTGTGTCTTCCTTGTTGGACCCTCCTAGCCTTTATATATGGGGAGGCTAGGTCTCAGGTACCAATACGAGTTGGTTACAAGTTAGATTACAACTCTAGTATTGAGCTTTCCTTGTCTTGTACGTTGGGAGTCCGTGTCCATATGGGCTTCATACCACTCGAACTGTCATAGGCATCATGGACCTTAGCAATTCGTCGAGTGGGCCTTCCGTCGGGCTGCACCAGGTAGGTTGTAGTCGAGTGCCTATTGGACATACCCATGTCACATGCTATCATGGGGAACGCTTTCAACATTGCACTTGGTACTTTGTACCTAGTTGATATCATGCTCTTTTGTCTATGGATGTCGTCGGTGTGAAATGAAAGGGGAGCTTGTAAGTCCATGGAGTTATGTATATGTGTTAGAGAAACGCCTAAGCCGCTAGTCTAATCCATGCTGACATGGTGGAAACCTGCAGCGTAACCATAATGAGCTGACTATGAAGCATTATTCTTATAAAAAAGGGGAGTCCTATATTGAGAAAAAAGAGAAAAAAAGGAGATTAGGAAAAGAGGAAAGAGAGAAAAAAGCACCATATTCCCATGGTAAATAAGAAGATTGCTGAGATGCTCGTTGTCTGCTTGCCTTGTCATTTTGATATGGGGATTCTTCCGTATCATCAGTCAAGGGGTACCCCGTTGGCAGTTCTCTATGATACACATGTACTTACAATGACAAGAACTTACTGGTGACTAAACTTGAGTAGCATGAGGATCGGCCCTCGTATACAAGGGACATGAGATTTCTAACTTATACTTCGTCAAGCATGTACACCATAGTTTGTTCACTTTAACCTTAATCACTTCAAGATGCTTATGATAGGGGCAATGAGAGATGAAAGTTATACTACCATAATTTTCGGAAGCTCTTTATGAGACTTGAATCCCTACTTCCTTCTATGAAGGCCTTTCTTCCACCATTATATTGAGTCTCCACCTTCTACCTTTATGCACCTACTTGGAAAGCATAGTGGCCATTCTTAGTTCTATGTGCATTGTCCCAAGACTAGTTGATTGATGCATAATTTGATATTGCTTGTTTTAAACTATTTGTATCTAGTCACTCTTATGAAATTTGAAGGTGTCATATGCATTTATATTTGCTACTCTATGAGGGACAAGCTGAATACTATTATGCTATGTTTTATTTATGTGAAACAAACAAATGTCTTGCAAAGCATTGTTATTCTTGAATCTTTTGTTTGTTCCTTTTCATGTTGCATCATAGTTTCTTTGTCTTATTAGTAAAACTTTGTCTTTCATGTTATGATTGAATTACTATGATCCCAGCTTTGAATGTTTTACAAATACTTTGATCAAGTCTTTGATGGCGCATGTCACCTCAAAAATTATTCTTTCTTTTTATCACTTACCTACTCTTGGACGAGCAGGAGTTAAGCTTGGGGGTGTTGATACATTGCAAATGTATCTATAATTTTTGATGTTCCATGCTTGGTTTTATCCACTTTCTTGTGTTTTGTCCACACTTTGGAGTACTTTTCATATGATTTGTTGGACTAACCTATTAACAAGAGCCACAGTGCCAGCTGCCTATTTTCTGCTGTTCTTTGTTCCAGGAAAGTCAGAAAATGAATATTCTCGGAATTGGACAGGACAAAAGCCAAAGTGCCTATTTTTCCGGAAGTCATCAGATGCCAGAATACGAGACGGAGAGGGGCCAGGGGGCCGGCCACACTACCTGGCCGCGCGGCCAGGCCTGGCCCACGCCAGGGGGTGGTCTGGCCGACCCCAACACCCCCTCGGCCTCTCCTTCCGCCTATATATTGCCCTCAGGACGAAAACCCTAAGTACCTGATCAAAAATCCACGAAAGAGTCTGTAGACACCGTCATCTCCATCCCTAGATCGGGAGGGATCTGAAGCTCTTCCTGGCACCCTGCCGGAGAGAGGAATTCACCCTGGAGGCCTTCATCATCATCATGCAAGCCTCCGATGTGATGCGTGAGTAGTTCATCTTTGGACTACGAGTCCATGTAGTAGCTAGATGGCTGGTTCTCCTCCTTTGTGCTTTCATGTTTAGATCTTGTGAGCTGCGTTCATGATCAAGATCATCTATTTGTAATTCTGCATGTTGTGTTTGCGGGGATCCGGTGGATATTGAGATGCTATTTCAGATTGATTATTGATTCTATCATGTCTTTGTTATTTGTGATCTTGCATGCTTTCTGTTGTTAGTAGCTATCTTGGCCAAGCAGATGCTAGCAACTCCAAGAGTTAGTATTTATGCTCGATAGTGGGTTCATGCCTCTAGTAATCTGGGGAAGTGACATAATTCTCTAAGGTACTAGATGTGCTGTTGCTACTAGGGAGAAAACAACAATCCTTTGTTCATAGAACAATCGTATTGTTTACATTACACGCAATTCGTAAAGCAATAATCTGTTGCTTGCAACTTAATACTGGAGGGGGTTTGGATGATAACCTGAAGGTGGATTATTAGTCATAGATGCAGTTGGATGGCGGTCTATGTATAAAGTTGTAATGCCCAATCAAGTTCCAAAGGAGTCAAGATGATTAGTATATGCATGTATTGCTTTCTCGATGTTTGTCAATTGCCCCGCTATAATTTGTTCACCCAACATGTTATCTATCTTAAGGAGAGCCACCTCTAGTGAACTATGGATCCCGGTCCTTTCTTTTATATACAATCTACAAACTGTTTACTGCTTTGTGTTTACTTTCTGCAAACTTTTCTTCCATTCGATACGTTTAATCTTTTATTTTCAGCAAAACCGGTGAGATTGACAACCTCATCGCAAGTTGGGGACAAAGTTCTGTGGTTGTGTTGTGCAGGTATCCACGTGGCTACTAGCACCGGTAGTGCGCCCTGCCAAGGCTCAGCTAGCAACACCTTTGGGGTGTTTCCTTGCTCCTACTGGTTCGATTATACCTTGGTTTCATAACTGAGGGAAACTTGCTGCTGTGCTCATCATACCTTCCTCTTGGGGTTCCCCAACGAGCTCTACATCAGCACCGAGCCATCAATGGTGAGCAGGTTCAGTTGCCCTGCCCTCAAGCCTTCTCGATTGTGGAGAAGAACACTTGCATCCTCATCAAGGACCAAGTAACGGAGATCTTGGCCGAGCTCCGGCCCGAGGAAGAGGAAGATGAAGAAGGAGGGCAGCAGGATGAGCAGGAGCAGGAGCAGGAGTAGGAGGAAGATCAGGGATGCAACCCTGCTTGGGAGGGACAGCAGCAGCAAGGGGGAGCTTGGGACCCGTGGCCCAACCAGCCACAGCAGGGGTATAGCTAGATCCCCTATCAGGAGTTCCAGCAACTCAACCAGTGCGTTGGGGAGATCGACCACACTATTTAGGAAGTGAATGAAGATGTGAACACTTTGACTCACAACTTCAGTCACTTCATGACCCACTTCACCGACTACTACCAGCAATACCTGCACCAACCGCCAAATGACAGCAACAACTGAGCCTGGCAATAGCCTAAGCTCGGGGAGGTTTGAAAACCTCCAAACTTTGTATTCATGTTTTTATTTCTTCTTTTGATTTATTTTATTTCTTCAAAATTTGCATGTTTATTTTTCAGCTTTGCATTTGTAAACCGAAAAGACCAAAAATTAGTTGTAACTTTATTTGCAAGTTCATTTCTTTGTTTCTCTCGTAGACTACTTAATTTCAGGTGACTTGGCAATAGGGAAACATAGAGGGGGTTCAACTCAAATACAAGAATGAAGCAAGTTAGAAAAGGTATCACATTCCTTTCATCATCCTTTCTGCAATCTTAAATTGATCCTACAATTATTTACTTGCTTGCAATGAAGTCACTCCCCTCTTAGCTTGTTGTCCTATAAATTCTCTTCCTTAGCTAGTGTCTCCTTTTTAGCTTTGAAACAATGAGCAATGAACTTGGTTAAAAATACTTCCTACATTTTTACAACAAGAAAAAGCATCTGAGGATGACTTGAGTCCATGTTTATCCCAAAGAATTTAATTTTAGAACTACTCCATCCCATTTGAGCTTAATATAAATAGACTTGATAGTACCCTTGATTGAAATTGTTTGATAAAATGGATGCTTCGAAGTACTAGAAATTATGCCACTACTTTTTCTAATAATTACCATAAGATATTGCTTTACTCGTGTCATTACAACTCTGTCATGCTCCAGGGGGAACTATTAACTCCGCTAGCCAACGAACGATCTAAATGTGGGAAACCACTTGATTTCGGCTATTGAGTTATGTAAATGTCTGTAGCAGCAATGCTATGATGGGTAAATTTTTTAGTCTCCTCATGGTTTCATGTTCCAAGTGAAGTTGTAGTACTCCTCTGTCCCATTATTGCTCAAGAATTATTTATTGGCATGGTCACGAGTGCACAACACATCCCAATTAAACATGATAAAAATAGTGGCACGATTTCTCTACGAAAGAGCTAAAGTTTTTGAAAGGCAAAAGAAAAGAAAGAGGTGCTTTCATAGTCTTGAAATTTTGACATGGGAGTAGATGATTTATTCTTAAATTAAATGTTTTGATGCCAACTTGAGTACTCTCAATTGATTAAACAAACAAGAACAAAAAGTTTTCATCTCTCCATCATGAGAGGCACCAAAAGAATTTGTCTCACTTTCCTAGCTAAACTTTCGACACTTGCTTAGGCATATGATTTATTTGCTAATATGATATACGTGGTTAGGAAGTGGACTCAGTGCAATCTTGTGAATACTTGTATGATCATATTTAAGATTGCAGGGATTAGGAGGAAAAGAATTTGACACAGGTTCAAACTTGTGAGTTCCTTTATTTTCAGTCTCGAATCTCCGCTATTCTTCCTTATTTCCTTGTCACTCGAGGGCGAGCAACATCTAAGCTTGGGGGAGTTGATAGTTGTGAGATTTGACATATTTTTATGGCTTTTATTGATGGGTTTCTCCCGGATTTGATTGTTTTCTGGCTTTACCTAACGCTAATACTTCGGTAGCAAATAAAACTTGGTTTTTAATGTGTGTTTCAGGTTCTGAACATCAACAGAAGGTTTTAACTAGAGAAACACAATATTCTGGAGAAAACAAGCAAGTCTCACTTTGGAAGC
The DNA here is from genome assembly GCA_910589775.1 of Avena eriantha. Taxonomy (NCBI): domain Eukaryota; kingdom Viridiplantae; phylum Streptophyta; class Magnoliopsida; order Poales; family Poaceae; genus Avena; species Avena eriantha. The sequence goes on along the minus strand of OU342744.1, from coordinate 456,340,036 downwards.
ACACGAGGGGACCTCACAGAAGCTTTAACGAGCAACTATACGGCGGGAATATTTTTCTGGCCGTATAGTTCCTGCCATATAGTTGCTGCCGCCTCTATCTTGTCAAAAGGGACAACTTCCATGAAGGGACCAAGGAAAAACACAACATAGCAGCCGCCATACCATCCGGAAGGTAGAAAGAAGAGATCCAGAGAAGAAGGGTAAGGCGTTCTTCATCTCGCTCCATGATCTTCGACCTCCTAGCCAATACACCCCATAGCCACTACTTGTACTTGAGAGAGAGAGAGGGATCTCCACCTTGCAAGACTAGGGTTTGAGATTGTTTCTTCCCATCTTGAATTGTGTCGGATATTTTCTATTCTTATTGAGGATCTCCATAGTAATACCAAGACGAATTCCCTTTATTTAATTATATTGATGATCCATTCTTCTCTCATGTGTGAGTAATTCCCTTGGGCGTGGGAGATGTAGGGGATTAGTGAGATGTGATGTGCCTTCATATATTTTCCATTAGTTTGTGATTGATTCTAATTACTATATTATGTGTGCTTGACTATCTCTGGGATGCCTAATGCTTGTTGTCCAAATAAGGGCCCATACAACATGATGCTTTGTTCTAAATAGATAAGATCTTGTTCGCTAGTGGAGCGGCGACCCCTGGGTGACACGGGGATATCAATGGAAAGCTAGTAGACTCGAGGATAACGAGGAACCACTGTGCTTATTGCATTAGTCCGATCCAAGGAGCTTAATCGCTAAGCGAACTGAAGGGTCTTAATCGTCTAGTGTCTGACCATGGTTTTGGTAATAGGCTAGTAGGATTATTGAAGTTGGGATGAAATCTACCAAGAGGAGTTCCGGCTAATTATGGGTTGCTCGCCTACACATATACTTATAAGATTGTAATTGTTACATTTATCACTCGTCCACCTGGCACAGTCACTATCACCATGAATAGAATCTCCCCGCGCCTTCTTTTGCCATCTGCAGGAAACAACAAACAACCAAGTCGTTATTTACTTTTATGCTTTATATTTCTGAAGTTTACATTTTAGTTCTATTTAAATACATCTCATTTAATCAAAGAATCATTCCTATTTCAACACTTGCAGTCAATTCACTCGAAGACCCGTGACAACTTCGGGTGTGATAGAGACTTCACCCATAAACATTTACCCTTTGGGCTCCCTGTGGGATCGATATCTATTCTTCTAAACTAGCTACAAACGATCTGTGCTCTTGTAGACATCAAAACCCTTAATTGTGGTGGTATTTATAAGTTGCTTCTCTGAGGCGTCGCAGTGGTTATTTAGAGATGACCTCATTACCTGGCTCAAGAAAGCGGCTTCCTACGAGCTTTGTGGTGAACATCTTATTATAGAACTCTCTCCACACATGTCATGACACAAGAAATGGGTCATCCTAATTATGATTAATTACAACATGCTAGTGGTGTATCCTACATCCCCGAGAATGATGTAGCCCTATTGAGTTCAAACACCTTTTGCAACGCATTCGTTACATGCTTTATTTTACTTGTTTTTATTTACTTTTCTAACTTCAACCAAAAACCTTTCAAACACCCTTTACTCGAAAACAAAGGCATCTTACAAGTATCCTTTGGTAGACAGTGATGAGAGGCATAAAGAACTTAACCAAATAGCTCTCCGTGGGTTCGATACTCTTATTTCAAAACTAGCTACAATTGATCTGTGTACTTCTAGTCATCATGCTATTTTCTAGCGCTGGTGCCAAGGAGCTAAGCGCTTTTGGTCTTTGTTCTTAGTTGCTTATTCTACTAATTGTTTACTAGTGTCATGTAAAAACCATGACTGCACTCGGACTGATGAATCAGCTTGATGCAACCAAATACCTCGGGAAGTTCAATGGAGGACTTATTAAAGAATTCCCGAGTGGGAGCAAACTAGAATACGAGGTTAATGATGTCTACGCACTTATATTCTTGTGGACAGTTGTTGGGCCTGCAAGTGCAGAGGTTTGTAGAACAGCAACAAGTTTCCCTTAAGTGGATCACCCAAGGTTTATCGAACTTAGGGAGGAAGTGGTCAAAGGTATCCCCTCTCAAGCAACCTTGCAATCAAGATACAAGAAGTCTCTTGTGTCCCCAACACACCCAATACACTTGTCAGGTGTATAGGTGCACTAGTTCGGCAAAGAGATAGTGAAATACAAGTGGTATGGATGTAAGGCAACTATGCTAGAAAATAGCTTGATGGCGTGGAAGAGACTAAAGGCAAACTGAAATAAAGATGGAAGCAAGCAAACATGTAACAAATCTAGTAGCAAACGGTGTTTCAATGCTTAGAAACAAGGCCTAGGGATCAGACTTTCACTAGTGAACACTCTCATATAAATATATTATCTTCATGATACTACTCTGAACTACTCTCTGGTTGGACACTCTAATCCATGGTACGGCTATAACAGCACACCTCAAAGTAAGCATTTCCCATCTAGATAACCCCACAGTGTCACCTTGAGCACTAGATGGTTCCAACAAACACCACAATTTCATAAAGACATCCAACTCCAAATATAACTCATAACAAGTATTTGTAATCTCTAGCCTAAGTACCACCATGGTGTGTACGCTGTCACTTTCACACACATGGGGATAACAGAGATCTATTAAAGCACTTGAGTAGCAAGGTAGATCTACTTGATTACAAAGCTCATGATCACAATATGATCACGCATAGAGAGAGATGAACACATAGCTACCGGTAGAACCCTTAGCCTTGAGGAAGAACTACTCCCTTATCATCATGAGAATCAGCAATGGCGATGGAGATGGTGGTGGATATCGATGGAGATAGCTCCGAGGGCACTTCCCCGTCCCGGCAGGGTGCTGGAACAGAGACTTTCTATCCCCCGAATCTCCCCTTCGGTGGCGGCGGCGCTATGGAACTTTTCGTGGCTGGAGGCTGGTCGATTTAGGGTTTTTGCATCAGGAGGCATCTTATAGGCGAAGAGGCAAGATCGGTGGGCGGCCAGGGGGCCCACACCACCTGGTGGCGCCACCAGGGCTTGCCCGCGCCACCATATGGTGTGCCCACCCTGGTGCCCTACTTTGTCTCTGCTTCGTGTTTCCGTGTTGCTCCGGGAAAATAGGCATATTGGATTTTGTCCTGTCCAATTCCGAGAATATTTATTTTTTAGCTTTTCTGAAACCAAAAACAGCAGAAAACAGGCAACTAGCACTGTGGCATCTTGTCAATAGGTTAGTTCTAGAAAGTGTATAAAAATACCTCAAAGTGTGGAAAAAACAAAGCAAAGTAGATACTAAACAAGCATGGAACATCAAAAATTATAGATACGTTTGCAACGTATCAACATCCCCAAGCTTAACTCCTGCTCGTCCTCGAGTAGGTAAGTGATAAAAATAATAATTTTTGAGGTGACATGCACCATCACAATCAAGATCAAACCATTTGCAAGCATTGAAAGCTGGGATTAAAGTACTCTAAACATGAGCATGAAAGATGAAGTTCTAACAATAAGACATAGTAACTATGCATGCAACATGAAAGGATACAAACAAAAGATTCATGAATAACAGTGCTCTGAAATAGGTGCATAAAGATAGAAGATGGAGACTCAATATAAAAGTGGAAGAAATGCGTTCATAGAAGGAAGCAGGGATTCAAATTTCATAAAGAGCTTCCAAAAATTGTGGTACTTATTAGCTTTCAGCTCTCATTGCCCCTATCATAAGCATCTTGAAGTGATTAAGGTTAAAGTGAACAAACTATGGAGTATATGCTTGACAAAGTATACGTTGGAAATCTCATGTCCCTTGAATACGAGGGTCGCTCCTCATGCTACTCAAGTTTAGTTACCGGTAAGTTCTTGTCATAGTAAGTACATGTGTATCATAGAGAACCGCCAATGGGGTACCCCTTGCCCGATGATACGGAAGAATCCCCATATCAAAATGACATGGCAAGCAGACAACTAGCATCTCAGAAATCTTCTTATTTACCAAGGGAAAATGGTGCTTTTTTTTCTCTCTTTACTCTTTTCTCATATATTTTTTTTCTTTTTCTCCTTTTCTCAATATCTGACTCTTTTTTTATAAGAAGAATGCTTCATAGACAACGCATTATGGTTATGCTGCAGGTTTCCACCATGACAGCATGGATTAGACCGGCGGCCCAGGTGTTTCTCTAACACATATACATAACTCCATGGACTTACAAGCTCCCCTTTCATTTCACACCGACGACATCCATAGACAAAAGAGCATGATATCAACTAGGTACAAAGTACAAGTGCAATGTTGAAAGCGTTCCCCATGATAGCATGGTTCTGCTAATCCCCAACATATAAGTGCAAGCATATACAACATAGACGACACAATGGTTCAAGTTTATTAAGGGCAAGCAAAGTAAAGTGTTCCATCAAGTTCGTGAAAGCTTTAATCACTAGTTTTCTCATAACAAGTTTAATTCGGAAGGTAGATAAAAACATGAATATACTTGGAATAGCAAATGATAATGGGTAGGTATGGTGGACTCTTTGGAATAACTTAGTTTTAGGAGTTGGATGCATGAGTGGAACTCATACTTGGTTATGGAGGCTAGCAAAAGACTGGGACCGACCAACTAAGAGAGCAATAATGGTCATAATCATGCAGAGCGACAAAACATCATTAATTAAAGCATAAAGTGATATTACAAGTCAAAAACTAAAGGATCATAGAGGCTACGGTGACTTGGGATAGTCATAACATGGTGTGAGCATACGCCAAGTCAACCCAAATAAAGCATCAAAGGAGAATACCACAATACTATGCTTTAATATGCTAAAACAACACATGATTCTTTCAAGGCACATTAAGCAATCTCAATTGTTTGTAACATGTTATGCTACAGAAAAAATCACTAAGCATAAAGCCAAAACAATATCAAACATGACATGACAAAGCATAGGCCACAGTAAAAAACAAGCTCTTTTTACCACTTAAGCATGAACTTTTCCTACTCTTTTCCAAACCAAACCAAACCAAACTATTAGAAATCTAATGTATGAAAGAGGGGTTCCAACCAATTTATTCAAGCAAACTAAGAAAACAAAAACTAAAAACAAAAACAAAGACGCTCCAAGAACAACACAACAATGCATGAAACAATAAAAACAAAGTGTCTAGAAAGACCTGAGATTTTTATTAATGAAGAAGGGGATGCCTTGGGCATACCCAAGCTTTGACGCTTGTACTTCTTGGATATTTCTTGGGTTGACACGGGTGGCATCCCCAAGCTTGAGCTTTAGTCCATTCTTCATCTCATTACATCATTCTCTCCATATACCTAAAAAAATTTCTTCATACAAAAGTTCACACAATCTTTATTAGCAACATTAGAGCACTCAAGATAGTAAGTATTTGGGTTCAGTTTCAACACCAATAAAACTTCCATTAAAACACAAGATACTGTAGCACTTTCCTAAAAAATTTCAATTCCCCAAAAAGAACTCAAAAAGGAACCAACAAGAAGCGAATGCAAATAATTGCAGAAATCTGTCAAAACAGACCAGCAGGTAAAAACCAATTTGTTCGAAGACCTTATGTTGCTCAAATAGAAAAGTGTTGAACTAAAGAAAGTTAGATAACAACCTGGGGCAAAAGCACAAAAATTCACGCCTAAAAAATACATACAGATATTTTACACGAATTTTTACGGTAAAGTACAAAAATCTGTTTCGGAACAACAACTTTCCCAAGCATTAATTCTCTCTCATTAGAGGTTACTCTTGACACAAAAAGCAAATAAAAAGGATAAGGAGCGGTTATTACAGAGGTAATAACTTCCAAGACTCATCTAAAACTTTTGGGTTATCTCCCAATAAGTACTTTTCTTTAACGCCTTTAAGTTAGGCATGATAGTTTGAGAAGATGCTCACATAGGAAATATGAATTGAAGTAAAAGAGAGCATCAAGAAGCAAATTTAAATCACATTTAAGTCTAACCCACTTCCTATGCATAGGAATCTTGTAAATAAACAAGTCATAAAAGCACAAAGAAACAAGCATAGGAAAGCAAAACAAGTGCAACTTCAAGACTTTCAACATAAAGAGGGGAAACTTAATATTGTTGAGATACATAAAAACATGTTTCCCTCTCTCATAATAACTTTTAGTAGAATAATGAATAAAATTAACAATATAACTATCACATAAAACATTCTTATCATGAGCCACATGTATAAAAGAATTAATACTCCCCACATAAACATAGTCATTCTTATTAATTGTAGTGGGAGCAAATTCAACAAAATAGGTATCATTATTATTCTCATCACCATAATCATCAAATATAGGAGGCATACTGTAAGCATAATTAATTTTCTCCTCAATAGTAGGTGGACAGAAAATATCATATTCATTATTGTAATCATCATATATTGGAGGTCTAGTATCATCATAAGCAATAGAATAATTATCTTCCAAAGTGTGTTCATTTGTAAACATATCATCATTGGAAGGAACATGGATAACACTAATAGTACAGCAATTATTAATATCATCATTTTCAGAATTGGTACTGAAGAGATTTTCAATATCAAAAGAAGTGTGATTTTCCCAATCATGATCACTACTATAGGTAACATGCATAGGAACATCATCGAGTTCAGATTCATCAAAAACTATAATAGGAGAAACATGCTTGATACATTGTAAATGTATCTATAATTTTTGATGTTCCATGCTTGGTTTTATCTACTTTCTTGTGTTTTGTCCATACTTTGGAGTACTTTTCATATGATTTCTTGGACTAACCTATTAACAAGAGCCACAGTGCCAGTTGCCTATTTTATGCTGTTTTTAGTTCCAGAAAGTCGGAAAATGCATATTCTCGGAATTGGACGGGACAAAAGCCAAAGTCAATATTTCACCGGGGCGAACACAGAGCCAGAAGATGACACGGAGAGGGGCCAGGTGCCAGCCACACCATAGGGTGGCGCGAGTCCCCCTTGGCCACGCCACCAGGTGGTGTGGGCCCCTCCGGCCTCCACCGACCTTGCCCTTTCGCCTATATATTCCTCCCGATTCAGAAACCCTAAATAGTCAATCAGAAATCCACGAAAAGTTCTACAGCGCCGCCGCCACCGAAGGGGAGATTCGGGGGACAGAAAGCCTCTGTTCCGGCACCCTGCCGGGACGGGGAAGTGCCCCTGGGGCCATCTCCATCGATCTCCACCGCCATCTCCATCACCATTGCCGATTCCCATGATGAGGAGGGAGTAGTTCTCTCTCAAGGCTAAGGGTTCTACCGGTAGCTATGTGTTCATCTCTTTCTCTATGCATGATCATATTGTGATCATGAGCTTTGTAATCAAGTAGATCTACCTTGCTACTCAAGTGCTTTAATAGATCTCTGCTCTCCCCATGTGTGTGAAAGTGACAGCGTGCACACCATGGTGGCACTTAGGCTAGAGATTTCAAATACTTGTTATGAGTTATATTTGGAGTTGGATTTCTTTATGAAATTGTGGTGTTTGTTGGACTCATCTAGTACTCAAGCTGGCAGTGTGGGGTTTTCTAGATGAGAAAGATGAACTTTGAGGTGTGTTGTTATACCCCTACCAACGATTAGAGTGTCCAACCGGAGAGTAGGTCAGTGTAGTATCATAAAGAAGATTATATTTATATGAGAGTGTTCACTAGTGAAAGTATGATCCCTAGGCCTTGTTTCTAAGCATTGAAACTTTGTTTGCTACTAGATCTGTTACATGTTTGCTTGCTTCTATCTTTATTTCAGTTTTCCTTTAGTCTTTTCCCACATCAACCACACGCCATCAACCTATTTTCTATCACCGTTACCACTTATAATTATCCATACCACTTGTATTTCACTATCTCTTCGCCGAACTAGTGCAACTACAAACCTGACAAGTGTATTGGGTGTGTTGGGGACACAAGAGACTTCTTGTATCTTGATTGCAGGGTTGCTTGAGAGGGAATACCTTTGACCACTTCCTCCCTGAGTTCGATAAACCTTGGGGGATCCACTTAAGGGAAAACTTGCTGCTGTTCTACAAACCTCTGCACATGGAGGCCCAACAACTATCTACAAGAATAGAAGTGCGTAGACATCAAGCTATTTTCTGGCGCTGTTGCCGGGGAGGTAAGGTAAAAGGTATTCACACTGGAGGATTAAAGAAGAAGAACCTCCCACGGCAAACGCCTATTTTTCTGGCGCCGTTGCCGGGAGGTAAGGTAAAAGGTACTCACATCCTTTGGTGTGAGTGCTCGAAGTTATTTCCTTTAGATTCTGCAATTTTGTCTTTTTGTTTCTTGTTTTCACTAGTTAGGCTTAATGGAAAACAATTAAAAAAATAGAGAGCTTTATAGTATTTATCTTGAGTTAGGACATGAAGTGTTTGAAGAGAAAATTAAAAAACCTATGGAACTTTATTTGCATGCTAATAGCAATGTTGTTAGTATGAATTCTTTGGACACCATTATTGCTAATGCTATGGAAAAGTCTAAGCTTGGGGAAGCTAGTTTTTATGAAAATGATCTTTTTAGTTCCCTAGCTTTGGAAGATAGCTATTGTATTGCTTATGATGATACCAAACCTCCAATATATGATGATTACAATGATGAATATGATATTTTCAGTCCACCTACTATTGAGGAGAAAATTAATTATGATTACAATATGCCTCCTATATTTGATGATTATGGTGATGAGAATAATAATGATAGCTATTTTGTTGAATTTTCTCCCACTACAATTAATAAGAATGACTATGCTTATAGGGAGAGTAATAATTATTTTATGCATGTGGCTGATGACCCACAAGTATAGGGGGTGTATCGCAGTATTTTCGAGGGAAGTGAAACCCAATTTATTGATTCGACACAAGGGGAGCCAAAGAATATTTATAAGCCTTAACAACTGAGTTGTCAATTCAGCTACACCTGGAAACAATCTTGCTCACAGCAGTTTGTTAGTAGCAACAGTTTTGTAGTTGGAATAGTAAAGTAGCAGCAGTAGTAAAGTAAAGACAACAGTAACAATAGCAGTAAACCATAGGATTTGAGTGCGGTAGGCATAAGGATGGATGGACGGGCGTTGCATGGATAAGACAATTCACATAGCAATCAGAACACAGGGCAATTGCAAATAAATAAGATAAAGCATCCAAGTACTAGATAATCCTAGGCATGTGTTCCATATATAGTCATACGTGCTCGCAATGAGAACTTGCAGAACATCTTTTGTCCTGCCAGCCCGTTTGCAGCGGGGCCTCAAGGGAACTACTAGCAATTAAGGTGCTCCTTTTAATAGAGCACCCGAGCAAAGCATTAACACTCCATGAATACATGTGATCCTCACATCAAAGCCATTCCCTCCGGTTATCCCGATTTCTATCACTTCGGGCCCATTGGTTCCGGACAACAACGTGTGTATACAACTTGCAGCTAAGACCATAAACAATACTATCATAATGAATCAATAACATGTTCAGATCTGAAATCATGGCATTCGGGCCCTAGTGACAAGCATTAAGCACAACAAGTCGCAACAAAGTCATAACGCACTAATAGAAGATACTAGGCACCATGCCCTAACAATCTGATGCCATTACATGAACAATCTCATCCAATCCCTACCATCCCCATGGACTACAACGGGGGATTACTCACTCATAGATGGGGGGCACATGGATGGTCGATAGAGAAGCGATGGTGATGATGATGGCGATGATCTCCTCCAATTCCCCATCCCAGCAGGGTGCCAGAACGGAGCTTCTGGTGCTGTTTCATGGAATCTGGTGGTGGCGGCGGAGCGGAACTCCTTCTGGAAAAACGTCGACCCCCCATGAGTTTTTAGGTCAGAAGGCAACTTATAGGCGAAGACGGAGACCGAGAGGGTGCCTAGGGGGCCCACACCATGCCCTGGCACGGCCTGGGGGTACCCGTTCCTGGGGGGGTGTGGCCAGGCCCTGGCCCTCCTCCGTCTCGTATTCTGGCTCCATGAGTCTTCCGGTAAAATAGGAACTTTGGCTTTTGTCCCGTCCAATTCCGAGAATATTCATTTTCTGACTTTCTTGGAACCAAAAACAGCAGAAAACAAGCAGCTGGCACTGTGGCTCTTGTTAATAGGTTAGTCCAAGAAATCATATGAAAAGTACTCCAAAGTGTGGACAAAACATAAGAAAGTAGATAAAACCAAGCATGGAACATCAAAAATTATAGATACATTTACAATGTATCAACATACCTAAGATTAACTCCTACTCGTCCTCGAGTAGGTAAGTGATAAAAAGAAAGAATAATTTTTGAGGTGACATGCACCATCAAAGACTTGATCAAAGTATTTGTAAAACATTCAAAGCTAGGATCATAGTACTTCAATCATAACATGAAAGAAAAAGTTCTAGCAATAAGACAAAGAAACTATGATGCAACATGAAAAGGCACAAACAAAAGATTCATGAATACCAATGCTTTGCAAGACGTTTGTTTGTCTCACATAAAGAAAACATAGCATAATAGTATTCAGCTTGTCCCTCATAGAGTAGCAAATATAAATGCATCGGACACCTTCAAAGTTCATAAGAGTGACTAGATACAAATATTTTAAAACAAGCAATATCAAGGTATGCATTAATCAACAAGTCTTGGGACAATGCACATAGAACTAAGAATGGCCACTATGCTCTCAAAGTTAGTGCATAAAGGTAGAAGGTGGAGACTCAATATATATAGTGGAAGAAAGGCCTTCATAGAAGGAAGTAGGGATTCAAGTCTCATAAAGAGCTTCCAAAAATTATGGTACTTATTAGCTCTCAGCTTTCATTGCCCCTATCATAAGCATCTTGAAGTGATTAAGGTTAAAGTGAACAAACTATGGTGTACATGCTTGACGAAGTAGAAGTTAGAAATCTCATGTCCCTTGAATACGAGGGCCGCTCCTCATGTTACTCAATTTTAGTCACCGGTAAGTTCTTATCATCGTAAGTACATGTGTATCATAGAGAACCGCCAACGGAGTACCCCTTGCCCGATGATACGGAAGAATCCCCATATCAAAATGACAAGGCAAGCAGACAACGAGCATCTCAGCAATCTTCTTATTTACCATGGGAATATGGTGTTTTTTTCTCTCTTTCCTCTTTTCACAATCTCTTTTTTTCTCTTTTGTTTTCTCAATGTAGGAATCTTTTTTTATAAGAAGAATGCTTCATAGACAGCTCATTATGGTTACGCTACAGGTTTCCACCATGTCGACGTGGATTAGACCAGCGGCCTAGGCGTTTCTCTAAGACATATACATAACTCCATGGACTTACAAGCTCCCCTTTCATTTCACACCGACGACATCCATAGACAAAAGAGCATGATATCAACTAGGTACAAAGTACCAGTGCAATGTTGAAAGTGTTCCCCATGACAGCATGGTTCTGCTAATCCCCAACAAATAAGTGCAAGCATATACAACATAGACGACACAATTGTTCAAGTTTATTAAGGGCAAGAAAAGTAAAGTGTGCAATCAAGTTTGTGAGAGCTTTAATCACTAGTTTTCTCATAACAAGTTTAATTTGGAAGGTAAACAAAAACATGAATATACTTGGAATAGCATATGCTAGTAGGTAGGTATGGTGGACCCTTTGGAATAACTTCGTTTTTGGAGTTGGATGCATGAGTGGAACTCATACTTGGTTGCGGAGGCTAGCAAAAGACTGGGCGCGACAAACTAAGAGAGCAATAATGGCCATAATCATGCAGAGCGACAAAACATCATTGATCAAAGCATAAACTAATACTACAAGTTGAAAACTAAAGGATCATAAAGGCTTATAGTGACTTGAGATAGTCATAACATGGTGTGAGCATGTGCCAAGTCAACCCAAATAAAGCATCAAAGGAGAATACCACTATACTATGCTTTAATATGCTAAAACAACGCATGATTCATCCAAGGCACCTTAAGCAATCTCAATTGTTTATAACAAGTCATGTTACCGTGAAGAATACTAAGCATAAAGCCAAAACAATATCAGGCATGGCATGGCGAAGCATAGGCCACAGTCAAAAACAAGCTCTCTTTACCACTTAAGCATGAACTTTCCTACTCTTTTCCAATCCAAACCAAACTATTTGAAAACCAATGCACGAAAGAGGAGGTCCAACCAATTTATTCAGCAAACTAAGAAAACAAAGCAAACGAAAAACCAAAACGAAAACGAAAAAGAAGATGCTCCAAGAGCAACACAACTGTGTATGAAACAATAAAAATGAAGTGTTTGGAAGAAACCTGGGATTTTTATTGATGAAGAAGGGGATGCATTGGGCATCCCAAAGCGTTGACGCTTGTACTTCTATGAATTTCCCGAAACAGATTTATGTGCTTCACTATAAAAATTCGTGTAAAATCTCTGTACATCCTTTTGAGGCATGAATTTTTGCGCTTCTGCCCAGGTTGTTATCTAACTTTCGTTAGTTCAAAACTTTTTGATCTGAGCAACAGAAGGTCTTCGAAAAAATTCGTCTTTACCTGTTGGTCTGTTTTGACAGATTTTTGCCATTTACTAGATTTGCTTCTTGTTGGTTCCTTTTTTGAGTTATTTTGGGGAATTGAGCTTTCTGAGGGAAGTGCTACAGTAGCTTGTGTTTTAATGGAAGTTTTATTGGTGTTAGAACTGAACCTAAAGACTTATTATCATCTTGAGTGCACTAATGTTGCTAATAAAGATTGTGTGAAGTTTTGTATGAAGAAAAATTTCAGGTGTATGGAAGGAATGAGTAATGAGATAAAGAATGGACTAAAGCTCAAGCTTGCGGATGCCACGCGTGTCACCCCAAGAAATATCCAAGAAGAACAAGCGTCAAAGCTTGGGGATGCCCAAGGCATCCCACTCTTCATCAATAAAAATCCTAGGTTTCTTCCAAACACTTCATTTTTATTGTTTCATACACAGTTGTGTTGCTCTTGGAGCGTCTTCTTTTTCATTTTTGTTTTGGTTTTTCGTTTGCTTTGTTTTCTTAGTTTGCTGAATAAATTGGTTGGACCCCCTCTTCGATACATTGGTTTTCAAATAGTTTGGTTTGGATTGGAAAAGAGTAGGAAAGTTCATGCTTAAGTGGTAAAGAGAGCTTGTTTTTGACTGTGGCCTATGCTTCGCCATGCCATGCCTGATATTGTTTTGGCTCTATGCTTAGTATTATTTGCTGTAGCAAGATTTGTTATAAACAATTGAGATTGCTTAAGTGCCTTGGATGAATCATGCCTTGTTTTAGCATATTAAAGCATAGTATTGTGGTATTCTCCTTTGATGCTTTATTTGGGTTGACTTGGTGCATGCTCACACCATGTTATGACTATCCAAAGTCACCATAGCCTTTATGATCCTTTAGTTTTCAACTTGTAGTAACACTTTATGCTTTGATCAATTATGTTTTGTCGCTCTGCATGATTATGGCCATTATTGCTCTCTTAGTTTGTCGCTCCCAGTCTTTTGCTACCCTCCACAACCAAGTATGAGTTCCACTCATGCATCCAACTCCCTAAACCAAGTTATTCCAAAGATTCCACCATACCTAACTACTAGCATATGCTATTCCAAGTATATTCGTGTTTTTATCTACCATCCAAATTAAACTTGTTATGAGAAAACTAGTGATTAAAGCTCTCACGAACTTGATGGCACACTTTACTTTTATTGCCCTTAATAAACTTGAACCATTGTGTCGTCTATGTTGTATATGCTTGCACTTATTTTTTGGGGATTAGCAGAACCATGTTGTCATGGGGAATGCTTTCAACATTGCACTGGTACTTTGTACCTAGTTGATATCATGCTCTTTTGTCTATGGATGTCGTCGGTGTGAAATGAAAGGGGAGCTTGTAAGTCCATGGTGTTATGTATATGTGTTAGAGAAACACCTGGGACGCTGGTCTAATCCATGCTGTCATGGTGGAAACCTGCAGCGTAACCATAATGAGCTGTTTATGAAGCATTCTTCTTATAAAAAAAGAGTCAGATATTGAGAAAAAAGAGAAAAATAAAAAAGATATTATGAAAAGAGGAAAGAGAGAAAAAAGCACCATATTCCCATGGTAAATAAGAAGATTGCTGAGATGCTCGTTGTCTGCTTGCCTTGTCATTTTGATATGGGGATTCTTCCGTATCATCGGGCAAGGGGTACTCCGTTGGCGGTTCTCTATGATACACATGTACTTACGATGACAAGAACTTACCGGTGACTAAACTTGAGTAGCATGAGGAGTGGCCCTCGTATTCAAGGGACATGAGATTTCCAACTTATACTTTTTCAAGCATATACTCCATAGTTTGTTCACTTTAACCTTAATCACTTCAAGATGCTTATGATAGGGGCAATGAGAGCTGAAAGCTAATAAGTACCATAATTTTTGGAAGCTCTTTATGAAACTTGAATCCTTGCTTCCTTCTATGAAGGTCTTTCTTCTACTTTTTTGTTGAGTCTCCACCTTCTACCTTTATGCACCTACTTTGAGAGCATAGTGGCCATTCTTATTTCTATGTGCATTGTCCCAAGACTTGTTGATTGATGCATAGCTTTGATATTGCTTGTTTTAAACTATTTGTATCTAGTCACTCTTATGAACTTTGAAGGTGTCCTATGCATTTATGTTTGCTACTCTATGAGGGACAAGCTGAATGCCATTATGCTATGTTTTCTTTATGTGAAACAAATAAATGTCTTTCAATGCATTGTTATTCATGAATCTTCTGTTTGTGCTTTTCATGCTGCAACATAGTTTCTTTGTCTTACTGCTAGAACTTTGTCTTTCATGTTATGATTGAAGTACTATTATCCTAGCTATCAATGTTTTACAAACACTTTGATCAAGTTTATGATGGTGCATGTCACCTCAAAAATTATTCTTTCTTTTTATCACTTACCTACTCGAGGACGAGCAGGAGTTAAGTTTGGGGATGTTGATACATTGCAAATGTATCTATAATTTTTGATGTTCCATGCTTGGTTTTATCTACTTTCTTGTGTTTTGTCCACACTTTGGAGTACTTTTCATATGATTTCTTGGACTAACCTATTAACAAGAGCCATAGTGCGAGTTGCCTGTTTTCTGCTATTTTTGGTTCCAGAATGTCAGAAAATGAATATTCTCGGAATTGGACGGGACAAAAGCCAAAGTCAATATTTCACCGGGGCGAACACGGAGCCAGAGGATGACACGGAGAGGGGCCAGGGGCCAGCCACACCATAGGGTGGCGCGGGTCCCCCTTGGCCGCGCCACCAGGTGGTGTGGGCCCCTCCGGCCTCCAGCGACCTTGCGCTTTCGCCTATATATTCCTCCCGATACAGAAACCCTAAATAGTCAATCAGAAATCCACGAAAAGTTCCGCAGCATCGCTGCCACCGAAGGGGAGATTCGGGGGACAGAAAGTCTTTGTTCCGGCACCCTGCTAGGATGGGGAAGTGCCCGCAGAGCCATCTCCATCGATCTCCACCGCCATCTCCATCACCATTGCTGATTCCCATGATGAGGAGGGAGTAGTTCTCTTTCGAGGCTAAGGGTTCTGCCGGTAGCTATGTGTTCATCTCTCTCTATGCATGATCATATTGTGATCATGAGCTTTGTAATCAAGTAGATCTACCTTGCTACTCAAGTGCTTTAATAGATCTCTGCTCTCCCCATGTGTGTGAAAGTGACAATGTGCACACCATGGTGGTACTTAGGCTAGAGATTTCAAATACTTGTTATGAGTTATATTTGGAGTTGGATTTCTTTATGAAATTGTGGTGTTTGTTGGACTCATCTAGTACTCAAGCTGACAGTGTGGGGTTTTCTAGATGGGAAAGATGAACTTTGAGGTGTGCTGTTATAGCCCTACCAATGATTAGAGTGTCCAACCGGAGAGTAGTTCAGCGTAGTATCATAAAGAAGATTATATTTATATGAGAGTGTTCACTAGTGAAAGTATGATCCCTAGGCATTATTTCTAAGCATTGAAACTTCGTTTGCTACTAGATCTGTTACATATTTGCTTGCTTCTATCTTTATTTCAGTTTTCCTTTAGTCTTTTCCCACATCAACCACACGCCATCAAGCTATTTTCTATCACCGTTACCACTTATAATTATCCATACCACTTGGATTTCACTATCTCTTCACCGAACTAGTGCACCTATACATCTGACAAGTGTATTGGGTGTGTTGGGGACACAAGAGACTTCTTGTATCTTGATTGCAGGGTTGCTTGAGAGGGAATACCTTTGACCACTTCCTCCCTAAGTTCGATAAACCTTTGGTGATCCACTTAAGGGAAACTTGCTACTATTCTACAAACCTCTGCACTTGGAGGCCCAACAACTATCTACAAGAATCGAAGTGTGTAGACATCAATGCTTAGGGAAAAATACCGTTTCCTCTCTCCTTTTACTCCTCCTTTTCTTATTTGTCTTCTTCTCTTTAGGAGGGAGAGTCTTGAAAGGAAGCTTCTCCATATACCCTGGTTTATTGTTAGAGACAATAGAAGAAACTTTGGAGGATTCCTCCTTTTCATTAGTAAGATCAAAACACATATTAGTCCAGTCATATTTTGGTAAAACCTCATCTTTTATAATATTTTGTATGTAAGTATTTGTGTGGAAATTATCAACACAATAAAGATGACAACCATGCAGGACACCATTCATATCAAAAGCACCCATATCTAGCATAGAGGTATTTCTTGATAACTCTTCACACCCCAAAAACAATGTAATTTCATCATGCTGATTAGGAGTGATCATGTCATCACAATACAAACTTGCAGTACTCATTGGATTAGAAGGGCTATTATTATGGCATGAGCATTCAAAATTGAAATGACCCACTTCAAAGCAAAGTTCACAAATAAAAGGATAGAGGGCACAAACTTTTGACCAAGATCATTTAGAGCCCTATACCATGTTCCAGTTTTTCATTCCTGTGGGTGATACAATATTCTTCTTCAATTTGATTGTTCTCACAAGGTCTATGTATTCTACAAAAATTAACATGCTTATAAGAAATAGTACTTTCAGAGGTTTGAGCATGTTTATTGCTATCATTAATAACAATTTCATTTTCCATGCAAGTGTCTTTAAAAGGCTCATGATACATGTCCCATTTTTCTTTAGGAGCATTAATATGAGAAGCAAAGGCTCTACAACAATCAACAAGAATTTGAGTATCAAGACCATATTTAGCACTAAGCTCTTGAAAATCAGCAGTTTCAGCGAAAGACTTAATGAAATCATACTCATAGTTTATACCTGGTTCTTTACCATTGTCGTTATCCCAATCTTCGGTATTGCTTTGAATTGTTTCAAGAAGATCCCACTTAGCTTTGACCTCCTTACTTGTGAAGGATCCCTTTAAACAAGTATCTAGATAGTCCTTGTAATGTCCAGAAAGCCTTGCATAGAAATTATTAATAACAATATTACTAGGGAGCTCATGAATGGGACATTTGAGCATTAGTGACTTCAATCTCCCCCATGCTTGGGAAATACTTTCTCCATCACGTGGATGAAAATTATAAATGTAATTCCTATCTTTATGAATTTCATGAGGAGGATAAAATTTAGAGTAAAAGAGAGATTCAAGTTCCTTCCACTCCAAATGATGAGGATCATCTAGTAGTCATACCACTCCCTTGCTTTGCCCTTAAGTGAAAAAGGGAATAGCTTCCTCTTAACTTGGTTCATTGAAATACCTGCACACACTCGCATAATTCGTGTATAAAGAGTAAATGATCACCAGGATGGACAGTTCCATCTCCCAAATAACAGTTGTTCATAACACGTTCAACAATTTTATAGGTATTTTAAAAGAGATGCTTTTAGTATGTGGATTTAAAATATCACAAGTATCATTAGAATTACCACATATGGGAGATAAAGTATCATTAGAGAAAATTTTCTTCTTTAATGCTAGGGAACTAAAAAGATCATTTTCATAAAAACTAACTTCCCCAAGCTTAGAAGTTTCCATAGCATTAGTAACAAAGGTGTTCAAAAGATTCATACTAATAACATTGCTATTAGCATGCAAATAAAGTTCCATGGGTTTTTAATTTTCTTTTCAGACAATTCATGTTCTACATTAGGAAAAATACTAAAAAGCTCTGTAATTTTGTTGTTGTTTTCCATTAAGCCTAACTAGTGAAAACAAGAAACAAAAAGAAAAAATTGCAGAATCCAAAGGAAATAACTTCGAGCACTCACATACCAGCTACAGTACTAGAAGATAACTTAGTAGCCACAAGATGTGAGTACCTTTTACATTACCTCCCCAGCAATGGCGCCAGAAAATAGCTTGATGTCTACGCATTTATATTCTTGTAGACAATTTTTGGGCCTCCAAGTGCAGAGGTTTGTAGAACAGCAGCAAGTTTCCCTTAAGTGGATCACCCAAGGTTTATCAAACTCAGGGAGGAAGTGGTCAAAGCTATCCCCTCTCAAGCAACCATGCAATCAAGATACAAGAAGTCTCTTGTGTCCCCAACACACCCAATACACTTGTCACGTGTATAGGTGCACTAGTTCGGCAAAGAGATAGTGAAATACAAGTGGTATGGATATAAGACAATGGTGATATAAAATAGCCTGATTGCGTGGAAGAGATGATGGCTCGGTGTTGATGTTGACCTCGTTGGGGAACCCCAAGAGGAAGGTATGATGAGCACAACAACAAGTTTCCCTCAGTTATGAAACCAAGGTTTAATCGAACCAATAGGATCAAGGAAACACCCCAAAGTTGTTGCTAGCTGAGCCTTGGCAGGGCGCACTACCGGTGCTAGTAGCAACGTGGAGACCTGCACAACACAGCCACAAAACTTTGTCCCCAACTTGCGATGAGGTTGTCAATCTCACCGGTTTTGCTGAAAACAAGGGATTAAACGTATCGAATGGAAGGAAGTAATAGTTTGCAGAAAGTAAACACAAAGCAGTAAACAGTTTGTAGATTGTATGTAAAAGAAAGGACCGGGATCCATAGTTCACTAGAGGTGGCTCACCTTAAGATAGATAACATGCTGGGTGAACAAATTACAGCGGGGCAATTGACAAACATCGAGAAAGCAATACATGCATATACTAATCATCTTGACTCCTTTGGAACTTGATTGGGCATTACAACATTATACATAGACCGCCATCCAACTGCATCTATGACTAATAATCCACCTTCAGGTTATCATCCGAACCCCCTCCAGTATTAAGTTGCAAGCACCAAATTATTGCTTTACGAATTGCGTGTAAAGTAAACAATACGAATGTTCTATGAACAAAGGATTGTTGTTTTCTCCCTAGTAGCAACAACACATCTAGTACCTTAGAGATTTTTGTCACTTCCCCAGATTACCAGAGGCATGAACCCACTATCGAGCATAAATACTAACTCTTGGAGTTGCTAGCATCTACTTGGCCAAGATAGCTACTAACAACGGAAAGCATGCAAGATCACAAATAACAAAGACATGATAGAATCAATAATCAATCTGAAATAGCATCTCAATATCCATCGGATCCCCGCAAACACAACATGCAGAATTACAAATAGATGATCTTGATTATCAACGGAGCTCAATACTCACACATCACACCGGAGGCTTGCATGATGATGAAGAAGGCCTCCAGGGTGAATTCCCCTCTCCGGCAGGGTGCCGGGAAGAGCTTCAGATCCCTCCCGATCTAGTGATGGAGATGATGGCGGCTACAGACTCTTTCGTGGATTTTTGATCGGGTACTTAGGGTTTTCATCCCGAGGGCAATATATAGGCGGAAGGAGAGGCCGAGGGGGTGCTGGAGTCGGCCAGACCACCCCCTGGCGCGGGCCAGGCCTGGCCGCGTGGCCAAGTGGTGTGGCCAGCCCCCAGCCCTTCTCCGTCTTGTATTCTGGCATCTGATGACTTCCGGAAAAATAGGCACTTTGGCTTTTGTCCCGTCCAATTCCAAGAATATTCATTTTCTGACTTCCCTGGAACCAAAAACAACAGAAAATAGGCAGCTAGCACTGTGGCTCTTGTTAATAGATTAGTCCAAGAAATCATATGAAAAGTACTCCAAAGTGTGGACAGAACACAAGAAAGTATATAAAACCAAGCATGGAGCATCAAAAATTATAGATACATTTGCAATGTATCAAGAGAATAAAGGCAAACTGAAATAAAGATGGAAGCAAGCAAACATGTAAGAAATCTAGTAGCACATGGTGTTTCAATGCTTAGAAACAAGGCCTAGGGATCATACTTTCACTACTGAACACTCTCATATAAATATATTATCTTCATGATACTACTCTAAACTACTCTCCGGTTGGACACTCTAATCCATGGTAGGGCTATAACAGCACACCTCAAAGTAAGCCTTTCCCATCTAGATAACCCCACACTGTCACCTTGAGCACTAGATGGTTCCAACAAACACCACAATTTCATAAAGACATCCAACTCCAAATATAACTCATAACAAGTATTTGTAATCTCTAGCCTAAGTGTCACCATGGTGTGCACGCTGTCACTTTCACACATATGGGAGAGCAGAGATCTATTAAAGCACTTGAGTAGCAAGGTAGATCTACTTGATTACAACTCTCATAATCACAATATGATCACGCATAGTGACGAGGGTTTAACTCATCAATGCCCATTGTTATGGACTTGGGTTTTGGAGAAGGAGGGAGCGCTGGAGACATCTATCGGCTAGCAAACAAGCACACAGGGGACTCGAAGATTTACCCAGGTTTAGGCCTCATAGAGGTCCCTACTCCTGCTTGTATGCTCGTGGAATTATCAAAAGAATCAAAGATTACAATGGTGCGAAGATGCAATCTGGCGAGGGTTGTGGATACTAGGGTTACGTGTGTCCTCCTCGCCGCCCCCTCCTAGCGTTTATATAGATAGGCTAGGTCTCGGGTAGCAGGTCAAGTCGGTTACAGGTTAGGGTTTTCCCCTTTGAACTTTCTATCTCTAGCTTCTTCTTGTCCTTGAAGCAATCGAGAGTCTGTAGGTTACTCGAGTTCTTCATTTGGGCCTTAGCGACACGGTGGGACTTTATGTATTCAGGTCGTATATACCAAGCTCGAGTACCTGTAGGGTATACCCATGTCAGTAGCCCCCGAGTGTCCAGTGGAATCGTAGATTCGACTGGAGACTTTATGAAGCCTTTCGAGTACATGACTGAGTACATTTTTCGACTGCTCTTGTTTATGTCATAGGGACTGTTGATGTGCGTGCCTAATTTTAACCGATGTATCGGTATCAGTTAACTACCTTAGGGTAAAACAATGCCACCTACTCGAACTCGAGTCCCTGGACTCGAATCCGGAAAAGTGCTAGTGTAATTCGACTCAAGCCGCGGAGGTCTTACATGAGTCGAATTCCAGTATATGGGTGTGAGCACTCGACGCGTCCGTCAAGGCATGTTCATCGTACCTGCATGCACGGATATATTTATGGTAGTGCACAGCTTAATGCATTGCCATGCCTTATTCAGGTCTTATCTTCATGCTGCAAGCGCGGCATCCGAATTTTATCATCCTGGAGATGATTCGGGTGACCTAGGAGACGCGGTCTTTTTGTAGGGAAAAATTATGAGGCGGTGTCGCCATAAACTTTGAGTGTGAATGTTATCAACACACAGTACTTTGTACAAATAATCATAGGGTGCGTGACCAGCGCTCCCTATGGGAATAGCCCCCGAGTGCCTGGTTGAGTCGAAGACTCAGGCAGGGACTAAAGAAATTTTGCGACTGCTGTCGTCTTTTATTTGCTTGTTTCAGTCGAATTTGCTTCCGGCGCTCCCTATGGGAGTAACCCATGTCCATAGTAGAATCGTGCTTCGAGTGATTGGGTTTTGCTTTGATTGTTCATGTTCCTGTAAAAGAAGAAGAAAAATCATAGGGTGCGCGACCAGCGCTCCCTATGGGAGTAGCCCCCGAGTGCTTGGTGGAGTCGAAGATTCGAGCAAGGACTAAAGTAATCAAAGTCTTCTGCTGCATAGTTTTTGATGACGTCAGTGCTGACGATTTCATAACCTCAGTTGCCCGCGTGAGCGAGTTGGACGGGACGTGACGAGCGGTGGGTCCCACTCCCTGACTCTGATTTGACTGGGCGTGCGTAATCTTTATTTTAACCGCGCCTCCTCGATTTCCGCGCGTAATGGGAGTAGTGGGCGGACGGTTCGCGTTTCAGCTCCTCCACGTGTCGAGCACGATGAACGCCACGTGTCCAGTAGGGTTTTTCTGAGCCGTTGGATTGCATCTTCCAGGGGTTAAGTAGTGACGCTGCGATGGTAAATTTCACATCTGCTTTCATTCATCCTTTGCCTTCATCGCCATTGCTGCTGCTCCTTTGCTTTCTCTGCACTCTTTTCCTCCACGGGGCTGGACCAGCTCCGCACATTTCCCAGCTACTTCCTTCGATCGCATCGCCGCCATGTAGTGGGGAAGAAGAAAGGAGGTGCTGCGGCCGATTCCGCTGCTACCACTACTGCGGTGAAGAAGAAGGGCGGCTCCGCCGCTGCGGGCACTAGCACCGCCGCCGGTGGGAAGAAGAAGGGCACGGGCACCCGTGTCACGAATGGCGCGTGGCGTCCATCTATGATCAAGTCCTCGGATCTTCGTCTTTTTCGCCAAGACGGAGTGTTGTCCGCCACAGTCGCCGACACGCGCGTCCCCGGTGGCGAGGTAATCCCCTCTCCTCCTGCCGGTTTTTGAGTGATGTTCCTAGCGTTCATTATTCGTGGCCTCTCGTTGCCCCTGCATCCTTTCTTCAGGGGCCTTCTTTGTTTTTACAGGCTTCAGCTCCATCAGTTGTCCCCCAATTCCATCCTCCACGTAGCTTGCTACATCACCCTCTGCGAGTGCTGGCTCGCAATCGAGCTGCATTTCAGCCTCTTCAAACGCCTCTTCAATTTGAAACGCCAATCGGCATCTGGCTCCGTAGTCTATGATGTAGGCGGCTGCAGAATCCATGTCGATCCATCTGCCACATACTTCGACATCAAGCTGCTGATGTCCGTCCAAGGGTGGAGGGACAAATGGTTCTACGTTCGCGACCAGAAGGCCGACGGAGATCACTTCGGACTCGCGCCCTTCAACCCTTGGACGCCATGCAAGAGGAGGCGCTCCTGGAAGAATGTGGTTATGCCCGGCGAGTCCACGGAGACAGATGTGCTGTACGAGCACGTCTGCAACCTCGAGAGTCGCATAGGCAAAGAGGAGGGAGGTTGCGCCCTCATTCGCACAGAGTCTTCGAGTGCAAGGGACGATTCCTGCTCGCTGTAAGCGACCACACGCGGCGCCTTGTACCGTACCTCGGCGGGTAACACCGCTTTGGCCCCGTGCACCATAAAGAACGGGGTGTAGCCCATAGCACTGTTTGGAGTTGTGCGTAGGCTCCAGAGTACTGATTGCAGTTCGTCTGACCAGCAACCCGCGGCTTGTTCGAGTGGCCGGAGGAGTCGCTTCTTGATGCCGCCGCAGACGAGCCCGTTCGCCTTTTCCACTTGACCGTTGGTCTGTGGATGTGCTACCGAGGCGTAGCTAATGTTGATTCCTAGATTCTCACAAAATTCTTGGAACTCCTTGGATGTGAAGTTCGTGCCATTATCTGTGATGATGCTGTGTGGGACTCCGAAGCGGGAGACGATGGACTCGAAGAACTTGACTATGTTGTGCCCTAATTGATTGGTCACTGGCATGGCCTCAATCCACTTGGTGAACTTGTCGACTGCCACCAGGAGGTAGACGTAACCTCCTCGTGAGGACTTGTGGAGCTTGCCAACCATGTCGAGTCCCCATTGCGCGAAGGGCCAGGCCAATGGGATTGGCCGGAGCTCTGCGCTAGGCGCGTGCGGCTTGTCCGCGAATTGTTGACATGCGTTGCATTTCTGGACAATGTCCTTGGCGTCGCGCATGGTCGTAGGCCAGTAGAACCCAGCCCGTAGAGCTTTGGCCATGAGGTCGCGACTGCCAGCATGGTGTCCGCAGGTTCCCTCATGGATGTCGAGGAGAACAACTCTTCCATCAGCCGTGGAGACGCATCGCTGGAGTACTCCTATGATGCTGCGCTTGTATAGTTCGCCGTTGATAACAGCGAATGCCTTGGATCACCGCGCGATGTGCCGTGCATTAGTCGGATCGTCCGATAGCCGTTTGCTGAGGAGGTATGTGATGTATGGCTGAGTCCAGGATGATTTGATCAT
This sequence comes from Avena eriantha, assembly GCA_910589775.1. NCBI lineage: Eukaryota > Viridiplantae > Streptophyta > Magnoliopsida > Poales > Poaceae > Avena > Avena eriantha. The sequence goes on along the minus strand of OU342744.1, from coordinate 456,315,816 downwards.
CATGACGCTCATTGGTCCTTCGAGTCCTGTATCCAGCTCCAGGTCATCGAGTGCCATTGGCTCATTGGGTGGCGTAGCCCCCGAGTCCGTTGCTGCGCTTGTTTTCTTCTCGGCTGCCTTTGGCTTGATGGAGCGTTCGCAGATGCGCTCGAGAAATACCCCAGGTGGTATGGGGGCGCAGGTAGAGCCTATGTTGGCGAGTGCATCCGCCTCTTCATTGCTTTCGCGACCTACGTGCCGTAGCTCACAGCCGTCGAAGTCCCCCTCGAGTGTGTCGTAGAGGTCGCAGTAGGCGATCATGTTGTCGTTCAGTGCGTCGCACTCATGCATTGTTTAGTTGACGACCAACTTGGAGTCGCCGTATATAATGAGCCTTTTGGCGCCGCAGGCTTTTGCCATCCTCATCCCGTGTAGCAGGGCCTTGTATTCAGCTTCGTTGTTGGAGGCGGTGAACTGCATTCGCAGGATGTACTTCAGCTTGTCCCCTTGAGGTGATATAAGTATGACACCTGCACCTGCTCCGTCCTTCCACTTGGATCCATCGAAGTGCATTGTCCAGAGGTAGGACATATCTGGTTTGTCAGGGAGTTGGTTCTCCATCCAGTGCACGAGGAAGTCACGAAGAACTTGCGACTTGATTGCGTCGCGCTTTTCGTATGTAATGTCTCATGGAGACAATTCTATTCCCCAAAGCGTGACTTGTCCCGTGGCGTCGGGGTTATTGAGGATATGCCCCAACGGGGCGTCATTGACCACCACAATTGGGTGTTCCTGGAATTAATGGCGCAGTCACCGGGCAGTCGTGAAGATGTCGTACGCCAGCTTCTGGTAGTGTGGGTACCGCTGTTTTGTTGGCGTGAGGACCTCGCTGAGGTAGTATACTGGGCGCTGTACCCCGTGGACCTTGTTTTCCTTTGCTCGCTCGATGACGAGCACTGTGCTGACCACCTGGTTGGTGGCGGAGATATATAGCAACAGCGGTTCCCTTTCTCGTGGGGTCACTAGTATTGGCGACGTAGATAGCAAGCGCTTGAGGTCTTCGAATGCTTCCTGCGCTTCATTGGTCCATTCGAACTTTTCAGTTTTGTGGAGGAGTTGGTAGAAGGGCAGTGCCTTTTCACCCATCCGGCTGATGAATCGACTGAGGGCCGCGATTTGTCTAGCCAGCTGTTGGACGCCCCTTATGTTTTTCGGCTTCTCCATGGCCAGTATGGCTTTTATTTTCTTCGGGCTTGCCTCGATTCCTCTCACGGATATGAGATACCCGACTAGTTGCCTAGATGGTATGCCAAAGGCGCATTTGTCCGGATTGAGCTTGATCCGATAGCGGTCGAGGTTGGCGAAGGTTTCGTGTAAATCATCGATTAGGGAGGCTTCCTCCTTGGTCTTGATTACTATGTCATCGACATAGACTTGAATGTTGCAACCAAGTTGTTCCTTGAGGCAAGCCTGAATGCACCGGTGGTAGGTGGCTCCCGCGTTCTTTAGCCCGAAGGGCATTGTGTTGTAGCAAAACACACCGAAGGGTGTTGTAAACGCTGTTTTCTCTTGATCTTCCTCCTTCATTCGAATATGATTATAGCCTGAGTAGGTGTCGAGGAAGCAGAGGCGCTCGCATCCCACGATGGAGTCGATGATCTGGTCGATTCGCGGTAGCGGGAAGTGATCTTTTGGACAGTGCTTATTCAGAGAGGTGAAGTCCACGCACATCCGTGTCCTTTTTTGGTACTAGCACCGTGTTGGCGAGCCAAGTGCTTTCCTTGATCTCGCGTATGAATTTGGTGTCGAGGAGTCTGTTGATCTCCATTCCAACTGCATTTACCCGTGGCTCCGATAATCGCCTGATTGTTTGCTTGACTGGCCTTGCGTCTGGGTTGACGTTGAGTGCGTGCTCGGTGAATTCCCTGGGAACTCCTGGCATGTCCGCTGGACACCAGGCGAAGATTTCCCAGTGCTCACGGAGGAATTCGACGCGCGCGAGTTCCTATGCGGGACTCAAGTTATTGGCTATGAGGGCCGTTTTGGCAGGATCCGATGGGTGGACCTGCACTTTCTCTGTGTGCACTGATGAGTCAAAAGATAGATCAGGCGATCTTGGCTGGCTTAGGGGAGGCAGACTGTTGTTTGTCGACTCCTTTAGTCTCGCGAGTTCTTCCTGCATGCCGAAGGACTGGGAAATTCTGTTGAATTCCCTGTCGCAACTGTCGGACCTCTCGAAGCTCCCGTTGACTGTGATGACGCCATTGGGACCTGGCATTTTCATCTGCAGGTAGGCGTAGTGTGGTACTGCCATGAACCTAGCGAACGCGACACGTCCGAGGATGCAGTGGTACTATGAGGGCCAGTTGACGACCTCAAAGTCGATGCGCTCACGCCGAAAGTTTTTCGGCGTGTCGAAGATGACGTCGAGGTTGATTTTGCCAAGGGGATACATGCCCTTGCCTGGGATGATGCCATGGAATGTTGTGTCTGAGGCTTCTAAGCACCTCAGAGGGATCCTCATTGCTCGCAAGGTACTTGCGAATATAAGGTTGATGCCGCTTCCGCCGTCCATGAAGACGCGGCTCATGTCAAAGCCTCCAATTTGTGTCTTGAGTACGAGGGGGCAATGGCCTGGACAAGGTACTTGCGGCGGATGATCGCGTTTGTCGAAGGTGATACAGGACTCGCTTCCGCTGAGGTACTCAGGGGTAGATGGTGGCGAGTTTGTGGCCAAGTTGACTTGGCGAGTGATGGCCTTCTGCACCCTGTTGGAGGGGCGTCCTTTTTGGATCATCATAGTACCCATGGCCCGTGGGTAGGGTTCACCTCCCTAGTGCTGGTCCGGCGCAGCTGCGTTTGGGGGCATTCCAGGTGGCGGAGCGCCATGTGCCACGGCGCCTGGAGCCGCTCCGTAGCCTCGTTCAACTGCGTTGCGATTCATCCGAACCAATCCCTCATGTAGTTTGAGGAACTCGTGCCAATCCTTGAGGAGGTGGCTGGACTTCTTCTTTCCATCATGCTTGTCGATGTAGAAGTGTACCGTGCATGGCCCAGACAGTTTGTCTTCAATGGATGTCGCGGGTGCCTCATCACGATTGTGGCGTTGCCACACTTGCGTGGTTTTCCCGGAGTCACGGTATCCACCGCTGCGGTAGCTGCTGTTGCGGTTATCATCGTGTCTGTCGGCGTAGCCAGCTGCGACCATGTTGACATCGTCGCGATCATCGTAGATGCACATGCGACATTTGCCTCGGCGGTCGCCTATGCGCTCGAGTTCTGCTTCCTCGTCGGAGTGAGCGCAATTTTTCACCAAATCTTCTCCATCGGCCCACCGATTCGCGATTTCCATCAATTGGTCAATGGTCTTTGGCTTTGAGCGGCCCAGCTCCTCCCTGAGCTCTATGTGGCGGACGCCGCCGTTGAATGCGTCAATCGCGTGATCCTCCGAGATGTTCTCTGCGGAGTTCTTGATGATGGACCACCTTTGGATGTAGGAGCGTAGCGATTCGCCCGATCTTTGTTGGCAGCATCTCAGCTCTTCGATTGATGCAGGCCGCTTGTATGTACCCTTAAAGTTGCGCACGAAGCTGTAAACCAGCTCATCCCAACTGCGAATGGATCTACGTGGGAGGTTGTTGAGCCATGCTCGGACGGCGCCTTGCAGCTGTAGCTGTAAGCATTGCATGGCCGTGCTTCGACTGCCGCCGTGGAGCCTGACGAAGGAGATGTGGTCCTCTAGCCAGATCTTCGGGTCCTGTAGGCCGTCAAATTTCGGGTTCTCTAACGGGAGTTTGAACCCTTTGGGCATTCGTTTTTGCCTGATGGATCTGCTGAAGCATCTAGCGCCACAGAGCTCCACATCTTCCTCTTCCGAGTCGGTCGACCGGGCACGTCGCGCCCTTGATTTGTTGATCTTGCGCTGCGTGATGTCATCACGCGCATCGTAGTCGTGGTCGTGTCGCTGTGAGCGGCGACGTCGAGACAGATCGTGACTGTCATCACTGGATGAGGGCGAGGAGTAGCGCTGTGCTAGCGCTTTGCTTTTCTTCGGCTCCAGTGTTGGCTCCTTGTCGAGGGCGGCCTCGATTAGTCCCAAGCCTGCGATCGTAGATTAGTGCATGGCGGCTCGGAGATCTCCAGCTGGCGGCTGGTTATTGAGGAGGTACATGGTGGCCATTGTAACTGCAGCTTGTGGCGTCTTTGGGACCACATTGCCCCATGTGTCGAGCATCATGGAGCTGAAGTCGAGGACCTTTGCAGCTTCGATGCGTTCTTGCTCGGTGAGATGGGCCATCCGGGATCGTCTTTTGTTTGCGATGTACTCGTTGCCCTTTGAGGAGGATCCTCCGTGGGAGGAGAGCCCAACACGTCAAAGACTTGACTCATCTGCCACCTTTTTGCGTGCTTCGAGTTGCGCGATTGTTTGCGCTTGGCGCTTAAATTCCTCCTTCAGGAGCCACTGGTAGCCCATCAGAAGTTCTTGCGAGGAACCAGGGGGTAAAGGGTTGCCCCGTAGGGCCTCGCGGCAGCGAGCCCATTCAAGCTCATTGAGCCTGACCACGACACGTTCGTCGGTTTGCTTGTTGGTTATGGTTGGAGGTTCGATTGCTCCTCCATTGTTGACGGGGGTGCGATTGCCACTTGTTGCCGCCATTGCCACCGAGAGGCAGGTCGGTTTCGTTACCGCGATTGCCCGTGTTGTCGCGATTGGCGGAGGTGTCGCCTACGTTGATGACGGTGCACATGAAGTGATTAGGGAAGCCGCTGCTTCCACAACTCTCATATCCGGAGCCGTAGGCTCCATCTTCAGTTGCCAGATCGCTCAGATCGGAGTCGCGACTGCTGTCGCTAACTGTGTTCTCGCCTGATGCCGGGGCGTTGAGCTCACTGAGGGTGCCGATCGATGGAGGGAACCATGATGCTGGGGCAATCGACGGCACCATCGGCTGGTCAGGCATGCAAAGCGTGCCCATCTGACCAACTTGGAAGCGGAAGCTCCCTATTGCCAGGCTGATTCCGTCGCCCACGGACTCGAAAGCCGGGCGAGTGGCCGGCGTGTGGACGGTGAAGTCGAACGCGCCGAAGAGCTGGCGAATCTCCGCTATTGTGGAGTTGTAGATCGTGGTTGATGGGGCCGAAGAAGCCGCAACATCAACACTCCCAATTCCCACAGACGGTGCCAATTGACGAGGGTTTAACTCATCAATGCCCATTGTTATGGACTTGGGTTTTGGAGAAGGAGGGAGCGCTGGAGACATCTATCAGCTAGCAAACAAGCACACATGGGACTCAAAGATTTACCCAGGTTCAGGCCTCGTAGAGGTCCCTACTCTTGCTTGTCTGCTCATGGAATTATCAAAGGAATCAAAGATTACAATGGTGCACAGATGCAATCTAGCGAGGGTTGTGGATACTAGGGTTGCGTGTGTCCTCCTCGCCGCCCCCTCCTAGCCTTTATATAGATAGGCTAGGTCTCGGGTAGCAGGTCGAGTCGGTTACAGGTTAGGGTTTTCCCCTTTGAACTTTCTATCTCTAGCTTCTTCTTGTCCTTCAAGCAATCGAGAGTCCGTAGGTTACTCGAGTTCTTCATTTGGGCCTTGGCGACACCGTGGGCCTTTATGTATTCAGGCCGTATATACCAAGCTCAAGTACCTATAGGGTATACCCATGTCACATAGAGAGAGAGATGAACACATAGCTACCAGTAGAACCCTTAGCCTTGAGGAAGAACTACTCCCTCATCATCATGAGAATCAGCAATGGCGATGGAGATGGTGGTGGAGATCGATGGAGAAAGCTCCGGGGGCACTTCCCCATCCCGGCAGGGTGCCGGAACAGAGACTTTCTGTCCCCCAAATCTCCCCTTCGGTGGCGGCGATACTGCAGAACTTTTCGTGGCTGGAGGCTGGTCGATTTAGGGTTTTTGCATCGGGAGGCATCTTATAGGCGAAGAGGCAAGGTCGGTGGGCGGCCAGGGGGCCCACACCACCTGGTGGCGCCACCAGGGCTAGCCCACGCCACCATATGGTGTGCCCACCCTGGTACCCTACTCCGTCTCTGCTTCGTGTTTCCGTGTTGCTTATATTGGCTTTTGTCCCGTCCAATTCCGAGAATATTCATTTTTTCGCTTTTCTGAAACCAAAAACAGCAGAAAACAGGCAACTGGCACTGTGGCATCTTGTCAATAGGTTAGTTCTAGAAAGCGTATAAAAATACCTCAAAGTGTGGACAAAACAAAGCAAAGTAGATACTAAACAAGCATGGAACATCAAAAATTATAGATACGTTTGCAACGTATCAGTCAATCCTCGTTTTATTGCTATTATTAAAGAGAAAATTTTGTAGGAGATGATCTAGATGAAGATCCCTATAATCATTTAATGCATTTTACCGAGTTATGTCGGATGCTTAAATTGAGAGGCTATTCTGATGATGAATTGAAACTTAAATTGTTTAGCCAATCTCTAACTTGCACTACTTTAGCATGGTATAGAATATGCCCTACAGAGAAAATTGACACTTGGAAAAAGCTCAAAGGAGAATTTGTATTTCAATTCTGGCCCAAAGTGAAGACAGCTGAAGTAAGAAGGGCGATCACAAATTTCAAGAACCGCCCAGGTGAAGGCTTGGTAAGAGCTTTCAAAAGGTATAAATCCATCCTTAATAAATGTCCCCATCATGATTTACCTGAATGGTATGTTATACACATTTTCTATGGGGGACTTAATCAAGAAATTAAACATGAGCTAGACACAAATTCCGAAGGTTCTTTTATGGACTTAACTATAACTAAATCTTGGGGACTCCTAGAACGAATTTATCGCAATAGAGAAACTTGGGGATTTTATTTAGGAAGTGAAGGAGGGATAGAAATTGAATATGATTGTCTCAATGCTTATAAAGAATCTGATAAGGTAAAGGAATATGCTAATGAACTTCAAATCGATGATGATATTATTTTGCAAATCCTTTGGTCCTTTATAGAACATATTGAAGCTCCAAAGAAAGATTGGCTTCAATAAACTCCACCGCTTGAGCAAGTGGAAGATGTTGAGACAGAAATATCAGCTCGCGTAGAGCCATTGATGGAGCTACCCCTTATGTTGAACCCCTTCCTTTACCAAGGACAACAAGAAAACATATGATGGCTCAACAACATGAAGAACAACTTGAAGAAGATAAAATGTTCCAAAAAAATTAGAAGAAGAGGCACAAGCAAGAGGAACTAATCAGGTAAGTATGTAGGAGATAGGTGAACCAACTAAGGAAGATATCTTAACCATGTTCGTGAAGGAGATATGCCCTATAGGCAAATAATAAATAGGTTTTTATTGTCATATCTCATTCATAATAGTTTCATACTGTGCTATAACTATATTAATACAAAACGTTAATACACGTGTGGTATGTAAACAAACCAAGTCTCTAGTTGCCTCTAGCGAACTAGTTCATTGGTCATGAGGATGATCTAGGGTTTCGAGATCAATTGACAATGAGGTCACATCATTAGTTGCATGATGTGATAGACAAACAACCCAACTAGTTGTATCTTAATGAGATCTAGTTACAAAGTTCACCATTAATGATAAAACTAAGGAAACCTCGCGACCTGTCCTTAGACTGTGAGATAATGCAAATCACCGATCTGGAGGGAGCTTAGAGGGTTATCAAGTATCACTCCGTGACTGGGTGATCGAAAATGTGCTACTCAGGTTTCCCAAAGGAGCGCGTAGAGGAGTACATATCAAGACCAGGATTTGCCCATCCATGTAATGGACAGATACATATGTGGCCATCTCGGTGACGTTGCATTAACGAAGCTTGCAAGCGTGTGACTGGGTCACGGAATGCAATGACACGGAAACGAGAAAACAAGTTCATCGGTAACGAGATCGAACGAAGCTATGGAGATACCGTAGATCAAATCTCGGGTGAACTAGGTATCAAGTGGCAAAGGGAATGGGAAACGACTGTTTACGGTTCAAACAACATTGTCATCGTGGAATGCACATGGGTCAATATGGGCATCCCGGTCCCGCTATTGATCATTGATGGAGATCATGTCTGTGACATTCTCGAGCCGTGGGGAAATACACTTAAGGGTACGATGAGCTAGATATCTTCTGTAAGTTGGAATCAACATATGAAAGAGAAAAGGAAACCGGAAAAGTTCCGTGAGAGAACCGGAATCGCTCCGGGAAAGATCTGAAGTCGTTCGGAGGAAATCGAAAGGAAACCGAAAGGTGTTTCGGGTCAAGTCAGATTTTGTAATATGTATTTACATGTTAATTAATGTAATTAATATTAAATATAATATTAAAATCTATTTTGAAGGGGTATTCCACTAATGGTCCAAACTTCCTAGGGAAAAAAGGCCCATGAGGGAAAACCGAAGGAGGGAAGGGTTGAGGCCCAGGCGCCTCAAGGGGGCCCACCCGACCAGCCTAGGGTTGTGCGTGGGGTGGGGCCCAGCCCAGACCGGCTGGCCCATGAAGGCCCATGCGCCTCCCCCTCTCTCCCTTGTTTAGTCCCACATGGGAAAACCAAAAGGGAGGGCACACCCCCTCCCCCTATATAAAGGGGTGCCCATGGGTGGGAATAGACACACCAATATTTGGAGAAGTCCTTTGGTTGACTTTCTCCTTCCCTCTCTCTCTCTCCCGTCTCTATGCATTGGCACGGTCCCAAGTAAAGACTATCTGAGGAAGAGACACCACACCTGCAACATGCCGTTGTGCTGCAGGGATTCCAAGCCAGAGATCTACTTCCGCACTCCCGACAGGGATCAAGGAGCTGGAGGTCGTCGTCATACACCGTATGTGTACAAAACCACGAGGGCCTCGCTTGAGGCACCTTGGATGTCGTGAGCCAGAGCTGCTGCACGATGAAGAAGGAGCAAGGGGTGACCTGCGAGGAGCTTCGTGACCTTGAGGTCGGCTATGGCTTCGACTACTTCAACCACGTTCCCCTCAGAACGTTAACCGCGTACAGTCTACAAGGGTATGTATTCTATACGCTCGGTCGTTACCGCATTACTACATAGATAGATCTTGGCAGTATTAGGCGGTTCCAACGTAGGAAATTTTTTGTTTTCTGCTACAGAACCCATCAGTTTGCACATTGCAACGTGATAGAGCTTGATACCGAAGGTTCAAAATTAGTTGAAGGAAAGGTAAAAGCTAAGAATGTTGGTAAAGCTATCCTCCCTTATAACTTTGGTGGATCTTCTTACTATGGCATCTATGATATTGGAACAACTGTTAATGTAATCCCTTACAATTTTTATCTCAAAATCCAAAACAAACTCATGCCAGCTGAATTAGAAGACACTAATATGACAATAATGCTTGCAGATAAAACACTCAGAGTTTCTATCGGAATAATTAGAGATTTTACAATTTGTATTGGACCTTACAAGTACCCTATTGATTTTGTACTTGTTGATATGCCTACTGATGTTTATTGTCCAATTATTTTTGGGAGAACTTTCTTGAACACCGGGAGAAAATGTTGATTGCAAGAAAGAAACTGTATCTCTTAAGTTTGGTGAAGATAAAATGAATTTCCATTTCTCAAAATTCTAGCATAAGTCAGCTATTGAAGAGTTTAACAAGTATGAATATGGGCAGGAAGAATAAGGTAACATTATTAATCTTGCCTCTGTATTCATTGAAACTCTTGATGATAATTTAGCAAGGAGCCTGGTTGATAACAATAATATACCTGCAGATATAGATAAAATTGAGATTGATGATTATCTTGACTCAGCCCTTGAAGTAGATCCTGAAATGAATGAAGCTTATGAAGTACATATAAGGAAAGGAGATGAGGCCTTTCCGCCTCCTACACTCAAAACCATTCCTAAGGCATTAAAGTATATGTTTCTTGATGATATACTAATAATTTCCCTATTATTGTATGTTCTAATCTTGCAGAAAAGGATGAGGAAAATATAATGATGGTCCTCAGAATGCACTGAAAGGCCCTTGGATATTCGATGAGCGACTTGAAAGGTATTATCCACTCGATAGCCACTGATAGAATATTTATGGAAGAATGAGCTCAACCGATCGTAGACTTTCAAAGGTGACTTAAACCTCATATGAAAGAAGAATTAAGAAAGGAGGTAATCCACTTATTAGATGCAAGAATAATCTTCCATGTGGATTAAAGTGATTGTGTGAGTCCTATGTATTGTGTTCCTAAGAAAGGTGGGTTTACTATCATTCCAAATGAACATAATGAGATGGTCCTAACTCGAACTGTCATTGGTCATAGGATGCGTATTGATTATAGAAAACTTAATAAGGAAACTAGAAAGGATCACTACCCTTTACCGTTTATAGATCAAACTTTAGAGAGGCTTGCTGTGCATTCTCATTTTTGTTGTTTAGATGGTTATTCCAGTTTTTCTCAAATAGTTGTTCATCCTGATGACCGACTAAAGACAACCTTCACTTGTCCTTTTGGCTTATATGCTTATCGTTGAATACCATTTGACCTTTGCAATGCTCCTGCTACCTTCCAAAGGTGTATGATAGCTCTATTTGCTGATTATGTTGAAAATATCATGGATGATTTTTTAGTATATGGAACCTCATTTAATCATTGTCTCCATAATCTTCATAAATTTTTGCAGAGATGTGAAGACACTAACCTAGTCTTGAATTGGGAGAAATTCCACTTCATGGTTCAAGAAGGTATAGTGTTTGGTCATAAAATTGCAGGCAAAGGCGTAGAAGTCGATAAAGCTAAAATTGAGGCAAAAGAAAGGCTTCCCCCTCCTTGTGATGTAAAAGGTATTAGAAGTTTCTTGGATCATATTGGATTTTATAGAAGGTTTATTAAGAACTTCTCTAAGACTACTAGACCAGTTACTAACATTTTACAAAAGGATGTTATGTTTAATTTTGATGAAAATTTTCTTACTGCTTTCACCATATTAAAACAAGCCCTTCTTGATGCCCCTATTATCAAGCCACCCAATTGGAAGAAAACTTTTGATCTATTTTGTGAGGCTAGTAATGTAGTTGTTGGAGCAATCCTTTGCCAGTATGATGGTGATGAACTCAATATCATTCATCATGCTAGTCACACCTTAAATGGCTCTCAAGAGAACTACCCCATGGCATAAAAGAAACTTTTCGCTGTTGTCTTCTCTTGTGATAAATTTAGATGTTACATAATTGATTTAAAAGTAAGAGTGCACACTGATCGTGCTGGCTTGAAAGAAATACTTGAAAGGACCGATATTAAGCCAAGGATGATCCATTGGACTTTTAGTTTGCAAGAGTTTGACTTGCAGATCCTCCAAAAAAGGGAAGAACAAGTAGACATATCTATGGATATTAAAGAGATTAAAACACCAGAAAAGGTGTCATCCATCTGAATACCATCAGTGACTACACTTCCCAAAAGAAAATTTGCGTTTTCTCTTTGCAATGGTTTTAGCGACTTCTTGCGACCAACCTTGTTCAAAGGGAGAAACAAGAAGTTAACTCAAACATTAAAGGGAGAAAAACATACCTAAGTAAACTCCTTATGAACAGGTAAACAAGGTAATCAAAAGTTTGACTTACCTATGTTCTAGTTGTTATTCTGCTATTTTTCTTTGCATTTTTAAGCCCTCACGTTTTTATGAAGCTACTCCCAGTTTTTCGAACCTGGTACGGGCGAGAGGTACGGCCGCACACACCAGGCCGCACACACCCGTACTAGTGGTTGTTAAACTATCAGAACCCGGGTTATGTTTTTGATCGATTTTCTCATTTCAGTACGACCAGGGCATAGAGGCACATGTGCTCGTACCAGTGGTCGTTATCCTCTCGACTTTTCTTCCTCTGATTCATTTCTTTTGATCTAAAAAAAGAAAAAGAAAAGAAACTAACGTGGAAAGGTCGGTAACTATCGGTACATGCAAACTATATGGGCGGGACCCGCCTGTACCACTTAGTCGGTAAAATTTTACCAACTTCGGTCGGAGTAATTTCTGGCAAGAACCCTGGTACGGGCGTGCAGTACAGCCGCACCCACCCGTACCAGTGGTTGTTACCGCCTCTGACTCTCCCTTTTTATTCCTAATTTGCTGGGATTCTTTTCTTGTCCGACCCTTTTTCCTCTAGCACGAGTTTTTATCTATTTCTAACCCTTCATCATAAGCCTCTCCAATCCAATCTTCTTGATGCGCTACCCTGTTCCAGGCAAAGGGGAACCTCTAGGCCTCATGTCTCCTTCGTGGGATAGATTTTGGACTTCCTCCATTGAAGCCGATGACCGTGAAACACAAGGCATAAGCCCGAAGAACAAGAGGTACGCAAGGACTCCGATGATGAGGAGGAGGAGTTCGAAACCTTCATGGAGCAAACGGCTAGAGGATGGTAGCAACCGGATTATCTTGCGATGGTGAGGTCTGAGGATGAGGAGGAGGGAAGGAAACCCCATGGGAAGGGGAGCATGAAGCTGCTCAAGTTCATTGCCACCAACTACTCTTCACCCAAGAGTAAGAAAGCTAACCGAGATGATGTAGGAACTTATCAGGAGACTACGGTGCACACTTCTACAATCAAAAGATCACCATGAACGCGTGCATGAGCGTGAAGCCTCAGGAAGATTGGGATTTTATCCTCTTGGACATGCCTATTTTAGATCAAGCCCCAAAAATTGAATAACATCTTTGCAGGATAGAAAAGTATCAGAAGGAAGAACTCCTCCATTGGGAGATCATGCGCAAATGCCTCCTGAATCTTGAAAGCAAGAAGGAACTCAATGACGTGCTAAGCAGGGTTGCTAGAGGGATGTTCCACTTGCATTCTGACCTACAGAAATGCTTGAGTCGCATATCTGACTTGGAGGAAACAAACAAGAAACTTCGTGCAACTTTCTCCAATGCTGCGCCTCCAAACTGAAGAACGCCACGACATCGAATAATCGCAAGGGATTATTTGATCCCACCGGCTTGATCCCAAGCTTGGGGAGATCTATAACACCTTGTAACATATCTTCCAGTTTTAGCATGTTTACTTTCTTGCATGCATGTTAGGTTTTTAATTCCAAGAATTTGCATTAGCTACATCATCTTCAAATTCCTTCGGTTCAAGGAAAGAGTTATATTTGTTGAGTTTCAAGACTTTATGATATTTTGAAGTAATTTTTGATCCATGATTATTATATTAGATGTATGAATTGGGATGAGTACTATGCTTGTACCACTGTTATGATTTTAGGGCCTTCCACACCAATAATTATTGATTAGTTATGAGAAAAAAATCTTGATAGCATGTTATAGTCACAAGTTTGAGTTTATAAGAGCCATAAAGAGTATTAAAATTGATCAAATGACTTGTCTCGATGGAAAAGAAAAATACTTGGCTATCAAAGAAATTCAAGCCAAAAGAAAGTACAAGAGTAAAAAAGGGAGAGAGTAACTCAAGCAATGATCATTCGTTACTCGAAATAAGTGCTCAACTAATTAAATTTGATGATTCTATAATATGCTTACTCCATAAAAACTTCTTATGACATATTGATACAAAAGGTGTGGAATCCTCTTAATCATGTGATGTGTAAGGGTGTGATATTACTCACGATGAAATTCTATATCCGATGTTGCAATCTTTCTTTCAATTTTGCCTCATTTATTTTAACGGCTCGTGCCTTATGAACATGATGACCTTGTCCATAAGACACCGCCTTGCTCGAGGATGAGCAAGAGTTTATCTTGGGGAAGTTGATGAGACAAAATTGTAGCATATTTACCTTTTATTTTGCATAACTAGAATGGGATTTTTAGTATTTACCCGCACATTCGCGCACCTTTTGTCCTTGTTGCAATAGGATCCCGAATCACTAAGTCTCTTATGAACATATCAATTGGAATTGCCATATTATGTAGTAATATGGTATTTCTAAGTGATAAAAGTCATTTAATTGATTTATTCTCACACCTGGGAGATTGGCAGACGCGGAGAGAAGATCCAGAGCACGTAACAACCACTGGTACAGGCATAGCTTGCCCGTACCACCCCCCATACCGTGTGGCAGCGCGTCCGCCTCATCAAATACTCTGTCCTCGCGAAGACGGATTTGAGATCCGACATTCACAGAAACTTCTAGCCTCGAAATACCACACCAGAGAGGGATTTGGAGGAGGAACTTGGAGAAGGGAAAATCCTTGTTGCTTCACGGATCATTGGAGGACATCGCATCATCCCCTTCATCATCAACCGCCGCATCTCCATCACCATTTCTATTCCCATCTTCCATACATTAGATCTTGTTGTAATTCCATATTCAATTGTGGTTTGCACTAGATTAATCCCCGTAATTTTATCCATCCATTTGATTATGATGATGTCGTTAATTACTTCCATGTGTGAGTAGTTCTGTTTGTTCTTGGGGAGATGGAGAAACCCTAGCACTATTATGAAATGAAAAAAGATGATCTTTTACTTGTGTCCATGATCTATTGATTTATGATATTGTGTTTGATCTCTCTCTTTAGATGGTATGTTTAGTCGGCCACATATCATTTGTCTTCAGGACTAAAGAGAGGATGAAATCCTAAGGACATGTATGGGAGTATGTACAATATTACCCGTGACTACAAGCATTGGCTTATAATCTGCACGGTCGATGAGGAATAAAGAGAGATTCACTAAGCTAATTACGATGTCCATGGGGAAACACTTAATTGTGGTGGTATTTATGAGTTCCTTCTCTGAGGCATCACAGTGGTTATTTAGAGATGACCTCATTACCTAGCTCAAGAAAGCAGCTGCCTACGAGCTTTGTGGTGAACATCTTATTATAGAACTCTCTCCACACATGTCATGACACAAGAAATAGGTTATCCTAATTATGATTAATTACAACATGCTAGTGGTGTATCCTACATCCCCGAGAATGCTTTAGCCCTATTGAGTTCAAACACCTTTCCCAATGCATTCATTACGTGCTTTATTTTACTTGTTTTTATTTACTTTTCTACATTCAACCAAAAACCTTTCAAACACCCTTTACTCGAAATCAAAGGCAGCTTACAAGTATCCTTTGGTAGACAGTGATGAGGGGCATAAATACCTTAACTAAATAGCTCTCTGTGGGTTCGATACTCTTACTTCGGAACTGGCTACAATTGATCTGTGCACTTGCAGTCATCAAGTCATTTTCCGACGCTGTTTCCGGGGAGCTAAGCGCTTTTGGTCTTTGTTCTTAGTTGCTTATTCTACTAATTGTTTACTAGTTTCAGGTAAAAACCATGACTGCACTTGGACTGATGAATAAACTCAATGCAACCAAATACCTCGGGAAGTTCAATAGAGGACTTATTAAAGAGTTCCTGAGTGGGAGCAAACTAAAATATGAGGTTAATCCTCATTTTATTGCTATTATTAAAGAATTTTTTTTGTAGGAGATGATCTAGATGAAGATCCCTATAATCATTTAATGAAGTTTACCAAGTTATGTTGGACGCTTAAATTGAGAGGCTATTCTAATGATGAATTGAAACTTAAATTGTTTAGTCAATCTCTAACCAGCATTGCTTTAGCTTGGTATAGAATATGCCCTGCAGAGAAAATTGACACTTGGGAAAAGCACAAAGGAGATTGTGTATTTTGATTCTTTCCCAAAGTGAAGACCGCTGAAGTAAGAAGGGCGATCACAAATTTCAAGAACCTCCTAGGTGAAGGCTTGGTAAGAGCTTTCAAAAGGTATAAATCCATCCTTAATAAATGTCCCGATCATGATTTACCTGAATGATATGTTCTACACATTTTCTATGGGGGACTTAATCAAGAAATTAAATATGAGCTAGACACAAATTCTGGAGGTTCTTTTATGGACTTAAATATAACTAAAGCTTTGGAACTCCTAGAACGAATTCATCGCAATAGAGAAACTTGGGGATTTTATTTAGGCGACAAAGGAGGGATAGAAATTGAATATGATTGTCTCAATGCTTATAAAGAATCCGATAAGGTAAATGAAAGTGCTAATGAACTTCAAATCGATGATGATATTATTTTGCAAATCCTTTAGTCCTTTACAGAACATATTGAAGCTCAAAAGAAAGATTGGCTTCAATACACTCCACCGCTTGAGCAAGTGGAAGATGTTGAGACAGAAATTGAAGCTCGCGTAGAGCCATTGAGGGAGCTACCCCTTTATGTTGAACCCCTTCCTTTACCAAGGACGACAAGGAAACATATGATGGCTCAACAACATGAAGAACAACTTGAAGAAGATAAAATTTTCCTAAAAAAATTAGAAGAAGAGGCACAAGTAAGAGGAACTAATCAAGTAAGTATGTAGGAGACCGGTGAACCAGCTAAGGAAGATATACTAACCATGTTCGCACATTGCAACATGATAGAGCTTGATACCGAAGGTTCACAATTCGTTGAAGGAAAGGTAAAATCTAAGAATGTTAGTAAATCTATCCTCCCTTATAACTTTGGTGGATCTTCTTACTATGGCATCTATGATATTGGAACAACTGTTGATGTAATCCCTTACAATATTTATTTCAAAATCCAAAACGAACTCATGCCAGCTGAATTAGAAGACACTAATCTGACAATAATGCTTGCATATAAATCTCTCAGAGTTCCTATGGCAATAATTAGAGAGGTTCCAATTTGTATTGGACCTTAAAAGTACCCTATTGATTTTGTACTTGTTATATGCCTACTGATGTTTATTGTCCAATTATTTTTTGGAGAACTTTATTGAACACCACAGGAGCAAATGTTAATTAGAAGAAAGAAACTGTATCTCTCAAGTTTGGTGAAGATAAAATGAATTTCCATTTCTCAAAATTTCAGCAAAAGTCGGCTATTAAAGAGTTTGGCAAGTATGAATATGGGCAGGTGATGAGTGCATATTTGCATCATGTTTTACACTATTACTTTGCATTATAGATGTAGGATCTTGGTATTTTACAGCGCTCGTGCGCACATTTTATGTCTGTTTTCACCAGGATCAGGAAAGATGATGGATCCCATGGAGACATCCTTGGAGCAGTTGTATTGAGGAGAAAAGAAGTCAAAAACAACGTAAATCGCTTATTTAGGAAATATTAATAATACCATAAGAAACCCGAAGTGAATAATATATATACAGACGGTTCAACGAATACCATAAGAAACCCGAAGTGAATAATATATATACAGATGGTTCAACGACCAACTATACAACGGGAATAAATTTTCCGGCCATATAGTTCTCGCCGTACAGTTGGCGCCACCACCGCCTCCTTAAATAGTTTCACCCCATGCAACTAGATCGGAGAGACGACATACATAACACCCAAAAATCACCGAAACCTCACCTCCGGAAGGCATCTGAAGGGGGAACTCATCCACCGGGGATCCATCTTCGCCCTACGCAGATCCGGGAGGCTAAGGCATCGATCTTCATCATCCACCGCTGTATCACCACCATCTCCATCCATCCCATCTACATCTTTTCTAGATCTTGTTGTAATTTCCGTACTCGTTGTGGCTTTATGCAAGTACTATTCATCTATGATAGATTCCATTGTTATTGCTATGATGTTGATTACCTCCATGTCTGAGTAGATCATTAGTTCTTGGGGAGATGGAGAAACCTTAGTATGAGATTGAAAAGATAAAGTTTATTATGATATTCATCGTTGTGATCATGTGTTAGATTGTCTTCATCTTGATGTTGAGAGAAGTCGACCTCTCAATATTTGCATCTCATGGGGACTGGATGGAGGGAACTACTTGTTGGTAGATGGAGGTGTGCTAGCACTTATAGTGACTATAAAGCTGTTGGCACTCCTTACGTATCAACTTGGGAAACCGGGGAAACTCACGGAACACTATCCATGCCATGGGATACATCCTACGGGATTACGCCCCTTAATAGCGCAGTAATTCGATTGATGTCGATTGCTGACTGCTATGGTTATGAGGATGATGTGAGCAGCGGTTGCTGCCTATTTGTCCAAATACGGAGTTCCTCCCACACATACATAGTTGAGAATGTTCATGATAATAATATTTACCTTAGCTCCTTATAATGCTAGTGGTGTATATGCAACTCCCTGAGAACACCTTTTCCCTATTGCAGTTCCAATATCTCTTACATACGCGATACTTGCTTTCTGTGTTCAGTTGTTTTACTTTATTTATTGTTGCTCTTATACCAAAAACCCCAAAACACCTTTTCACGCAATACTCGCATTTTATCTTGTCACTTAGAACTTTATTTAGCATTTCAATTGTAATATTTTTTTCAAGAGTTATTAGACTTTAGACTCCTGCTCCCTATGGGGTCGATATCTTTATTTTGAAACTAGCTACAAACAATCTGTGTACTTGCAGTCATCAAGCTATTTTCTAGAGCCGTTGCTGGGAAGCTAAGCGATGTAGGTCTTTTAGTTTTTGCTTATTTATTTTTGTCTTGCTAAGTCTTGTTTTGAGTTACAGGTTTCCTCTAGCTTGATGGAGTTTGAGCATATGACTAGTGCTAACCCACTCAACCACTTTGGAAAGCCCTATGATATTTATAAAAGAGACAACTCCAATGAGAAGACACGAGGGTTTGAAATAAATCCTCTACTACTCGGTATTCTACACAAGAAGCAATTTACTGGAGATGAAGAAGATCCTGATCCATATGAGCATATTGCATGTTTCAAAGATATATGTGGCACTTTTCAATTGACGGGATATACTACTGATGAGGTAAGGGTTAAACTTTTTAGTCAGACTTTGACTAGTACAGCTCTCTCATGGTATAGATCTCTACCCCCTGAAGCCACTACTACTTGGGATAATCTAGCATGTGAATTTCTAGCAAAATATTATCCATTATCAAAGTCTTTTGGAATCAGGCGTTTTATAATGACTTGGAGGAACCGGTCCAATGAAGGACTAGTAAGAGCTTATATCAGATTTAAAGATTTACTACGTCTATGTCCTCATCATGATTTGCCTGAGTGGTATTTATTGCATATCTTTTATGGTGGTTTAATTGAACCTAATAAAATTGAACTAGACTCTTTCACGGAAGGAGCCTTTATGAATCTTCCTATAACTAAAGCTTGGGCTTTACTTAATAGAATTCGCGATCATAGAGTCTCATGGAATTTTGGTCTAGGAAGGGAAGGAGGTGTAGAAATAGAACATGATTGTATTCATGACTATAATAAAAAGGGCCATGTTAAACAATTATCTAAAGATCTTTATTTGGATTCAGATCTTGTGTTGCAAGTTGTTAAAGCTTTTATAGAACATATCAAAGCTCCAAAATAGGGTGTGGTCAAATACGATCCACCACCCAAACCTGAGAAGAAAAGAGACTCTAAAGCAACACTAGCCTCCCTAGAACCAATACATGAGATGCCTTTCGCTAACACTACACAAAAACATATTCTTGAATAAGAATAGGTCAAAGCAGTATAGGAGAAGAAGGAAGAAGAAAGTATGCTAGAAGTCGTGGAACATCTGGAAGAAACCAAAGATGAAGAGGTAACCAAGGAAGCAATTATGGCTATGTATGCACATTGTAACATAGTTGAACTTAATGAAGAGACTTCCATATTCGTTGAAGGTAAAAGAAAGGTAAAAGATGTGGGTAAGCCTATTCTTCCCTGCATATTTAAAGAAACCTCGCATTAAGGTTTATGTGATCTTGGCACCGAAGTTAATGTTATATCTTATGATTTCTATTTAGAAATAAAAAGAAGAGATATAACCGGCTACAATTGAAAATACTGGTATGAAAATTATGTTAGCCAACAACAATCTTAGAATTCCAATGAGAGTAGTTGAAGATGCAACTATCACAATTGGCAACAAAAAAATTCCTATCGATTTTGTAGTTGTTGATATGCCAGCTGACACTCTTTGCCCAATTATATTTGGAAGAAACTTTTTGAGTGATATAGGTGCCTATGTTGATTTCAAAAAGGAGATTGTGTCTCTTAAGCTTGGGGGAGCGGAAAAGGAATTCCACTTTTCCAAATTTAAATACATACCTCCACAAATACAATAAGAAGAGGAAGAGAAAACTATTGAGGAAATGGCAGCTCTTTTCTTTAGTAATCAAGAAGAAGAAATAAATGAAGACTCAAATTATGAAGAAATAGTTATGAAGGACAAGTCCCTAGAAGAACTAGAAGATGAATTTGATTCACTTCCCATTATGGGGCCTCCAACTGATGAGGATTTCGAAGAGCCAGAAAAGAGAGCGGATGAGGAATTACCATCCCCAGAATTAAAGACTCTACCAGATAATCTTAAATACCGATTTTTAGATGATACAAATAAATTTCCTATTATTATTAGTGCTAAACTTTCAGGAGAAGAAGAATAACTCATGAAAATACTTAAGGAGCATCGCAAGGCCTTTGGGGTACTCAATGGATGATTTGAAGGGAATTAGTCCCATGATAACCGTCCATCGGATATTCATGGAAGACGGTGCCAAACCAGTTGCGGAATTTAATAGAAGATTGAAGCCTGAAATGAAGGAAGTGGTAAGAAAAGAAATTGTACGCCTACTAGACGCATGTATAATCTATCCTGTTTAAGAAAGTGAACGGGTAAGTCATGTTCATTGTGTCCCTAAGAAGGGTGGTTTTACTATTGTTCCTAATGAAAACAATGAATTGATACCTACTAGAACTATTATTGGGCATAGGATGTCCATAAACTTCAGGAAATTAAATAAAGAAATGAGGAAAGATCACTATCCTTTACCATTCATAGATCAAACTTTAGAAAGGTTAGCAAACCACACTCATTTTTGCTACTTGAACAGATACTCTGGTTTTTCTCAAATAACTGTTCATCCAGATGATCAACTTAAAACAACTTTCGTTAGTCCTTATGGTTTACATGCTTACCGACTTATGCCTTTTGGTTTATGTAATGCTCCAGCTACTTTTCAAAGATGCATGACTGCTATTTTTGCGGATTTTATAGAACTGATAATGGAAGTATTTATGGATGACTTTTCTGTCTATGGAACTTCGTTTACTAGTTGCTTGGATAATCTCAAAAGAGTTTTGCAGCGTTGCAAAGAAACCAACCTTGTTCTAAACTGGGAGAAGTGCCATTTTATGGTCAAAGAAGGTATAGTCCTTGGACATAAGGTATCAGGTAAGGGAATTGAAGTGGATAGAGCTAAGGTTGAGGCCATAGAGAGAATGCCACAACCTAGGGATATTAAAGGTATAAGAAGTTTCCTTGGTCATGTGGGTTTTTATAGAAGGTTCATTAGAAATTTCTCTGGAATATCTAAACCTTTGACTAACCTCCTGCAAAAAGGGAGTAAGATTTAATTTTGATGATAAATGTCTTGAAGCCTTTGATAAACTCAAAAATGCTTTATCCCGTGCTCCTATCATTAAACCACCTATCTGGGATACGACCTTTGACTTAATATGTGAAGCTAGTGATGATGTTGTAGGAGTAACTCTAGGACAACACATTGGTCGTAGATTTAATATTATACATCATGCTAGTAGAACTCTTAATGGTGCTCAAAAGAATTACCCTAAGGAAGAAAGGGAACTTTTTGCTATATTTTTCTCTTGTGTTAAATTTTGCTCTTATATAGTTGATGCAAAAGTAAGAGTTCATACGGATCGTGATGGTTTAAAAAAACTCCTTGAAAGGAAAGACCATAAGCTAAGGCTGATCCATTGGATTCTTTTACTTCAAAAATTTGAGTTGCAAATTATGCAGAGGCAAGAAATAAAGATGTTGAATGCAGTGTCCATGTTTGCCCAGCAAGGCACCAATCTTGTTGAGAGGAACTTTAGTCCCGATGATTTTCATTTACGAGAATTATTTAATGAACTAAGGTCAATTCCTCCAAAAGAGAAGTAGTCTTTGTTGTTGGAGGAGTTTTCATCCCCGAATAAACAAACGGTAAGTTCGAGGTAAGTGTTCCTACTTAAATAAGTGATTTGTTTTCACGGATTTTACTTCTGAAAATTTTACCTTTGAATTCCTCGTGTTGTTCTGAAGTTTCTAAGGGTTTTTACAAACCTATACGGGCGCAACTATACGACCGGATAAAAATATCCCGCCGTATAGTTGCTCGTTGAACTTTGTGTATCATCTTCGTGAAATTGTTTTCGAAGTCTAGACCTATACGGGCGCAACTATACGACCGCAGTTAAAATTCTGGCCGTATAGTTGGTCGTTAAACTCTCAGACACTTTCGATTTTTGGTGTCTGTATCTATACGGTCGCGACTATACGACCAAAGCCAATTTTCCGGCCGTATAGTTGGTCGTTAAACTATCAGACATTTTTCGTTTGTCTTTTCGTTTTTATTTATTAAAAAACGTTATTGCCGGTTCCGAGTCGTCACTTAATTGACCTGGACCCGAGATATTTGGAAATATCTTCCCGGAACCAACTATACGGTCGGAGCTATATGGACCGTGCCTGTATAGTTGGTCGTTACACGGTAGGACTCTTCCAAATCCGTGATTTCTTTCCCTGTTTTGTTAAGATTCTTTTCTTGGACGACAATTTGGCGTTTCCGGCGAGTTTTACTAACCTCTGGCCCCCCTTATATACTACCATTGTCTCTCTCTAATCATAATCTCTAGGAATCAATCCGGCCATGCTCTATCCCATCCCAGGTCGTGGGAAACCCCTGGGCCTCATTGCTCCTTCCAGGGACCCCTCTAGTAGCCCGTCCATGGAGGACAACAATGAGGAGTTGGAGAGTTTTAGCTCAGGATACAAGGAGTACGTCGAGTCAAGCTACTACAACAACGATTCCAATGATGATGTAGTTGATGTCTACACCTTCTGTGATGTCTATGATCCCCCGGAGATCAACTGGGCGGCAATGAAGAGAGCTCAAGAAGAGAGAGAAGGTCACAAGCCGCATGGAAAAGGGCGCGTGGAGACGGTCAAGTTCGTCACCATGGACCCTAGGCCGCACAAGCGTAAGGAATTACCTAACATTGGTGTAGGTGCTAGCATGGGAGCAAAGGTGCCACTCTTGAAGCTAACCATTGGTGCTCGTATGAGGGTGAAGCCTCAAGAAGTGTGGAGGTATCCCCGATCCATCAATTATGGATGAGGAAGAAGAAGCTGTCCCCATGACCAAGGATCACGTGCA
This sequence comes from Avena eriantha, assembly GCA_910589775.1. Classification (NCBI taxonomy): domain Eukaryota; kingdom Viridiplantae; phylum Streptophyta; class Magnoliopsida; order Poales; family Poaceae; genus Avena; species Avena eriantha. The sequence goes on along the minus strand of OU342744.1, from coordinate 456,292,713 downwards.
AGCAATGGAGATATATCAGAAGCAGGAACTACTTCATCGTGTCGAAGTCCACCACCGTATCAAGGAGATAGAGAAGAAGGATGATCTTCTCCCGTTGGTGACTAAGCTCGCAGATAGGGTGTATACTTAGCAATCTGATCTGCGCAGGTGCTACAACCGCATTACTGCTCTGGGGAGACTAACAAGAAGCTACGCACCGCGGTGCTACATGCCATGGCGCCATAGTGATCTACAATAATCACGGTATCAAATAATCGCAAGGGATTATTTTATCCCGCCTGGGTTGATTCCAAGCTTGGGGAGATATTTAAGACCTTGTAATCTATCTTATAAATTTTACATTACTATTTTAGTTTTGCATCAGTTGAAACTAGAAATAAGTTTGCATCATTAGAATTCCCTTCAGGAATAGTCGATCCCTTTAATGAAATTTCGAGTTTATTATTATATATGGAACAATATTGAGTTTGCATTTGTTTTATTGGATATATGAATGACTTAAGTATAATTTTACTTGCACTCGATGATAGCAATAGTAGTCTTCCACACCATTGGAATTAATGGAACACATAAAGATAACTTGGTCAACATGTTGTAAGTGTACAGTTTGATTTACAAAGAAAAATTATCTATGCAGTTAAATTGAAAAAGAAACCTCGAACAAAGGAAAATATGCTATCAAAATAGAATGAGAACAAGTCGAGGTAGAATCTTTAAGTCATAAGAATGCTTCATATACAATTGGAATTTGATAATTGAGATCGTTAAACTTTGAATTCCTACATGAAATGGAATGTATGGCAAGCTCCTTTACACATCACTTAAACAAAAGTGTGAGCATATACACAAAAGAGAAGAAAAGAAAGAAGAGAAAAAAGCGAGTGTGCAAAGAGCAAATAGGCATACACCACTATATTGTAGTATGACAAAGATACACTTTTGAAATTTTGGATCCCAAGTGAATACATTGATCCTAAAACACTTGGGACTACCTCGCTAACTCATTTGGTTGAACCGGATACTTTTACATTATGTTGAGATTCATCTTTTGTGAATTGTTGATCACTAAGGTGTGGAAGCCTGCTAAAACTATTCAGATGGTTCGAGTCAGGTATTATTCATGAAATTATTCCTATGGATAATATATGATAAACACATGCTGCAACTGCCTCATTTATTTTATCAACTCAGCTTCATGAATATGAGGATCACATCCATTAAGCTAAACTTGCTCGGGACGAGCAAGAGTCTAAGCTTGGGGAAGTTGATGAGTGCATATTTTCATCATGTTTTACACTATTATTTTGCATTGTAGATGTAGGATCCTGGTATTTTACGGCGATCGCACGCATATTTTATGTCTGTTTTCACCAGGATCAGGACAGATGATGGATCCAATGGACACAATTCTTGGTGCAGTTGTACTGAGGAGAAAAGGAGTTAAAAACAACGTAAATTTCTTATTTGGGAAATATTAATAATACCAGAAGAAAACCCGAAGCGAACAAGACATACACATAGTTCAACGACCAACTATATGACGGGAATAATTTTTTTGGCGGTATAGTTCCCGTTGTATAGTTAGCGTCACCACCGCCTCCTCAAATAGTTTCACCCCGTGCAACTGGATCAGAGAGATGACATGCAGAACACCCAGAAATCGCCGAAACCTCACCTCCGGAAGGCATCTGGAGGGGGAACTCATCCACCGAGGATCCATCTTCGCCCTGCACAGATCCGGGAGGCTAAGGCATCGATCTTCATCATCCACCACTGCATCACCACCAGCTCCATCCATCCCATCTACATCTTGTCTAGATCTTGTTGTAATTTCCATACTCGTGGTGGATTTATACAAGTACTATCCATCTATGATAGATTCCATTGTTATTGCCATGATGTTGATTACCTGCATGTCTGAGTAGATCATTATTTCTTGGGGAGATGGAGAAACCCTAGTATGAGATTGAAATAAGATAAAGTTTATTATAATATTCATCATTGTGACCATGTGTTAGATTGTCTTCATCTTGATGTTGAGAGAAGTCGACCTCTCAATATTTGCCTCTCATGGGGACTTGATGGAGGGAACTACTTGTTGGTAGACGGAGGTGTGCTAGCACTTACAGTGACTGTAAAGTTGTTGGCACTCTTTACGTATCAACTTGGGAAACTGAGGAAACTCACAGAACACTATCCATACCATGGGATACGTCCTATGGGATTACGTCCCTTAATAGCGCATTAATTCGATTGATATCGATTGCTGACTGCTATGGTTATGAGGATGATGTGAGCAGCGGTTGCTACCTATTTGTCCAAATATGGAGTTCCTCCCACACATACATAGTTGATAATGTTCATGATAATAATCTTTACCTTAGCTCCTTATAATGCTAGTGGTGTATCTGCAACTCCCTGAGAACACCTTTTCCCTATTGCAGTTCCATTCTCTCTTACATACACGATACTTACTTTATGTGTTCAGTTGCTTTACTTTATTTATTGTTGCTCTTATACCAAAAACCCCAAAACACCTTTTCATGCAATGCTCGCATTTTATCTTGTCACTTAGAACTTTATTTATCATTTCTATTGTAATATTTATTTCAAGAGTTATTAGACTTCAGACTCCTACTCCCCGTAGGATCGATATCTTTATTTCGAAACTAGCTACAAACGATCTGTGCACTTGCAGTCATCAGTAGGAAGAACAAGGTAACATCATTAATCTTGCCTCTGTATTCATTGAAACTCCTGACAATAATTTAGCAAGGAGCCTCGTTGATAATAATATACCTGAAGATATAGATAAAATGGAGATTGATGATTATCTTGACTCAGCCCTTGAAGTAGAACCAGAGGGCGTAACGACCACTGGTACGGGCGAAGCTTGCCCATACCACCTGCCCGTACTGTATGGAAGCGCGTCCTCCTCGTCAAATACTCTCGCCTCATGAAGACGGATCTGAGATCCGACATTCACAAAAACTTTCAGCCTCGAAATGCCACACCAGAGAGGGATTTGGAGGATGAACTTGGAGAAGGGCAAATACTTGCTTCTTCACGGATCATTGGAGGATATCCCATCATCCCCTTCATCATCAACTACTACATCTCCATACCATTGCTATTCCCATCTTCCATACATTAGATCTTGTTGTAATTCCGGATTCAATTGTGGTTTCTACTAGATTAATCCCCGTACTTTTATCCATCCATTTAATTATGATGATGTCGTTGATTGCTTCCATGCGTGCATAGTTCCCTTTGTTCTTGGGGAGATGGAGAAACCCTAGAACTATTATGAAATGAAATAAAGATGATTTATTACTTGTGTCCATGATCTATTGATTTATAATATTGTGTTTGATTTCTCTCTTTAGATGGCATGTGGTCGATCACATATCATTTGCCTTTGGGGCTAAAGAGAGGGTGAAATCCTAAGGAAGTGTATAAGAGTATGTTCAGTTTTACTCATGACTACAAGCATTGGCTTATAACCTTCACGCTCTAAGGAGAAATAAAGAGAGATTCACTAAGCTAATTACGATATCCATGGGGAAACCCTTAATTGTGGTGGTCTTTATGAGTTGCTACTCTGAGGCATCATAGTGGTTATTTAGATATTACCTCATTACCTGGCTCATGCCTACGAGCCTTGTGGTGAACATCTTATTATGGAACTCTCTCCACACATGTCATGACACAAGAAATAGGTTATCATAATTATGATTAATTACAACATGCTAGTGGTGTATCCTACATTCCCGAGAACTCTTTATCCCTATTGAGTTCAAATATCATTCCCAACACATTCATTACGTGCTTTCTTTTACTTGTTCTTATTTACTTTTCTGCATTCAACCAAAAACCTTCAAATACCCTTTACTTGAAATCAAAGGCAGTTTACAAGTATCCTTTGGTAGACAGTGACGAGGGGGATAAATACCTTAACCAAATAGCTCTCTGTGAATTTGATACTCTTATTCTGAAACTAGGTACAATCGATCTGTGCACTTGCCATCATCAATGGTCAAGAGGCTAGAGATCTTTGAAGGATGAGGTGAAGTTCTTCTCCTTCTTCAAATCCGATCTCCTCTCTTCTAGGATGGTGTGTGGCGCCTGCATTCATATTTTGCCCTCCTTGACTTCACGAAATATGCTTGTATTGATATAATGGAGATGATGGCGTGTGGTACGGGTGGATAGTATAGACGATCGTTAAGGCCTCAGTAAGCCTCGAATGGAATTGTCTTCATTTGGATATTTGCTCATTTAGGTGTGATTAGCCCATAAATGCTCCCGAATCTTTTCAAAAGTGCCTCGTACCTGAAAGACATCACAAAAGAATAAGGTTTCGCTAACTTGTGATATTAGTGTTAGTTGAAAGATCAAAATCAATGAAACCAAGTGAAAACCAATGGAAAATCCTTCATAAAAAGTGTCAAAATTTGGAGCTATCTTAAATCTGCCGAAATTTCATAGTTCTAGCGGATGTACAGTATCCGCTAGAGGTGTTCTTAGAGCATCTCTAATGGTGACGGTAAAAACGTGAACTAAAAATACACTATACAAGTGACTGCACTCGCAATTTACAGGTTCAAAATTGGTCGCGGAGAATGGTACCTATAAACTAAACTGATAACTTAAAATTTTGCACTCATGGAAAAATTCGACAATGAACACGGTTCTGATCATTACATATTCAACGCAATTAGTAGTAATAGCAATGATACTATAGATGTGCATTACATAGGGGAGGAGAGCGATGGTGTTCTATACAACTGGAGCTCCGTCGCGGCGGCAGGAGCTTCACTCCTCAGAGAGGTCGATGAGGTCGGACTACTCAAGCTTGACGGCGGTGGTGCACTCTGCCTCCCTAGCGACGAGCGTGTTGACGAGCTCCATGGCCCAACGCCTCTCCGTCTTCTCACGGACGATCTCCGCCTTGCACGAGAGTTCGGACGCACGGAGCTTCATCTCGACTGCAATACATTCCTCATCGAATTCGTTGGCATAGTCGGAAGGGACGACGATGGCCACACGCGGGGGTGGGGGGATGGCGAGCTCCAATCGTCGGAGTCGGAGCTGGACGAGGGAGGGATGGAGGAGCGGCACGAGAGCTCCCCTCTCCAAAAGGGGGCTCACTGGCGTACGCATACTTGCGAATCGTTGGCACGTGCTCCAGGGATGGTTGCCGGTAGCTCTCCATCGGCACGGCATAGCAGGCGAGCGGCAGCGGTGGATGCAACCCGCGGTTGGTCCATTGCTTAGTCACCCTCTTCTTTGCCCACTCTAAGCGGATTATCTTCCTTCGCTAATCCTCGATGAGCTCACTGCAATGACGAGGAGTTCGGACATTGTCACCCCCCGCCTCTGCTTTGCCCTCCTCTAACACCGAAGTTGCAATAAGACATGGCGCGGATCCTGCGGTGGAACGCTCGCGATTGCTCGTCGGAGTTGGAGCTGGCGGCGGCGGAGCTGGGGTTAGGAGAGGGAGGAAGAATGGGTTTGGACCCTCACTCGCTCGTGCGCCCCCTATTTGTACTGGTCAAGTTGGGCAATTAACATGCCACTGTAAACGATTTAACGGGCCGATCTAATTTACAGGCACCGCTAGAGCGACCGAAAACATGTGGACCTGTAACCCGCCGGAATTTTGTAGTTCTAGACGGTTTACAATCACCGTTAGATTTGCTCTTAGGCATCTCGTGCGGGCCGATGCAAACTGACAATCGAAACCATTTGTTTTGATCCGAATGGGTCGGATCACATACGGAGTTTAGGTCACTGTTCGGCTTGTCTATCCAATGAGCCTAGCGGTGCGACTCATCCCATCCGAGATGGCTAGTTAGCCATTTTGGCCAGCACTGACCATTTGACTAATTATTTTCACATTTTAGCACAAAGATATAGATAAACATACAAATTAGCAAGCAAATAAACTGGCAAATATTGTGCCATTGCCCTCTAGGCATCGCCAACAAGTGGCCAGTTCATCCCAAATGTGCATAAGGAGACAATATCTACAATATGTCCAAAAAATGGCACGAATAACAACCATTTGTGCCATTTCCCTTTAAGTATTGCGATCCCGAATGATCTTTTGCTTCCTCTCGATCCAAGCCCTGCGTTTGGGGCCGGTGCGCATGATGACATTCTCCTCGGCCATGATCTTGGCTTCTGCCTCCAATAGCCTAGACTCTCCTTGGCCTTGGCCTTGGCCTCGGCCTCCATGGACTTTGTCTTGGCCTCGGTCTTCATGAACCTAACTTTGGCGTTGGCCTCATCCACCATAATAGATCTTATTTGGAGATAAAAAATCTCTTGGCGGTGACTTCTTTCTATTTGCGCCACCTCTGTTCCCTCTCGGCAGTGGCCTCTTATTTCTTCCCCATCAACTCCTTCAAGGTATCTTGGAACACCAAGGAACCAGCTTGACATTCGATGTCAGCCTTGGTAGCCTTGTGGCCTGCAGGTCGGCGGATGCCAGGACATCTCCTGTAGGGTTGCCAATGCATTCACCATGGTCATCAAGGTTGATGACACCGTATGTTGATGATTTGCCGTTGCCATTGCCCTTCTTCTTCGCCTCAAGTTCTTTCGAAAGGGCAAAGCTAACCTCCCAATTTTTGGTGTCCTTGATCAACATCCAACAATGGCTCAATATAAATAGGGTTAATTATTAGTTTGTCACTATAGGCCACCATATGCTCAGTTTTGCCACTAGCGCAGAATGGTGTTCAGTTTTGCCACTATTTCGGGCGCAGCTGCTATGACGACGGCCAACTGGCCAATTTAAATGAGCATAACAAATTCAAAAAAAATCAAAAAAAATGAAAAACCTGCGCGCATAGTCTTCTTATGTCTTATAGTAACAATTCAAGTTGATAATTAAGGTCTACATACATTCAAACGAAAAATTCATGAATATGTGATAAACAAGGTCTACATACATAAATACATGAATTTTTCGTTTGAATGTATGTAGACTGTGTTTATCAACTTGAATCATTAGTATAAGATATAAGAAGACTATGTGCACATGTTTTTCATTTTTTTGATTTTTTTTGAATTTGTTATGCTCATTTAAACTAGCCGGTTGGCGTCACCATAGCAGCTGCGCCCGAAATAGTGGCAAAACTGAGCACCATTTCGCGCTAGTGGCAAAACTGAGCATATGGCGTCCTATAGTGGCAAACCAATAATTAACCCATATAAATACCTTGTTGTCATTGGCCGCTTTGAAGTGCTCCAAAGATTTGAGAACCTATACATATTAATTACAACAAGGGTCAATGCATATGCAAGTTACATCGACAAGAGAGGAAGAGGTTTTACCATGTTAACCACCGAGAGCCCGCTTATTGCCTTTTTCTTCACCGTCTCGTATGCACCTTGGAATTTTCTACACTTGGCATGGATGGTATCCCATCTCTTGGAAAGGGAGAAATCATTTCGATCACTAAACAAGATGTTCGGCGGGAACTTCCTATGGTCATGGAAGAAGTTGCCCACTTTTTCCAATAGGCATATCCCTTCATCTCGGCGCTGCATATGGGATCTTGTGAAATCTCCATCCAAGCATGCATAAGACCTTGTCCTCTTCAGTGGTGTAGCTCATGGTCCTTTGGCTTATCTTCTTGCCCTCGGCAATTGATGATGCAAGTGTTGCAGCCAATGTCACAGTCGTGATCCCCTCACCTATATATGTGCCATCGTTTCCAAACAATAGCTCATCGGCAATGTTGTAATCATATTGTTGAGTCTCTTGTTGAGTGTCCTCTTGGGTGTAGCCGCCGTCGCCATCTTCTCCGTCCGCATTGATCAAGTCATGTATGATGGACTCACCATTGTTGTTCATAAATTCCTACACACATATTGGCCATGGCAAGCCACGGGCACATGCAACTATCAATGGTAAAGAAATGATATGACCTTACCGCCTTGGTGGGCAATGGTTGCAGGTCGACCATTCCGCCGAACAGGTTTAGTGGCTCTCGCATGGCTACGGCAGAGATGTGCCACCGCTTCTTGGATGCCTCTAGGGTGCGGTTTAGGTCTATGGCATGCCCTTCCGTCTTTGACGATGTGTGTTGGGGATCGATGAATGGGAGAGTGCCCCACTGTTCCTCGTGTGGCCGCCCAACGACGGTATCTTCGGCCCTGGCATCCTTGGTACAACAGGAGGTCGGCCACTCGACATGGACGTGACCGAGCTGGTCGACGACGCACCGGCCATGACCTAGCGAGGTAGAACAGCGGTACCGCCGAAAGCGACGGTCAGCGCCTCCTGCTTCATCAGCATGACGACATGCTTGGCGGCTTCCATGGCTAGCTCCTCGGCGTTGGCCATGGACTGCGTGGCGGGGATGCGGTCGTTCTCCTTCCGCCTCTCCATGTCGAGCTGGGCAGCGGGCACATGATTTTTGGCGGCTTCTCTCCGGCCTGCCCGCTTCTCCGACTCGACCCGCCGCTCCTCCTGGGTCATATCCTTGGCCAGTTTCTTTGGCTTGGCCTGTTTCTTGGTGGCACGGTCGGCGGCGGGTGCAACATCGATGGTGGCGGCAGGATCCATCGCTTCCGTTTTTGCTCTCGCCAGTCGAATTTGGGAGAGAATTTTTGGAGTGAGAGGGGAGTGGTTTGTGTGCCACTGGTCAGGAGGGACCGCCAGGGTGAAGGTGAGGACGCGGGAGCTTGTCCGGACCGACGCAACCATGGACCAAATTCGGTGCATGGATGGATCGGTCTGCGCGAGTTGGTACGTTTGGGCCGTCCCGCTGGGCCGTGCTGCAGCTCTCCGCCCGTCCGAGCGGATGGGTTCGGACGCGGTAGGACCCTTTGTGTCGGCCCGCCGCTGGAGATGTCCTTAGTGACAATGAGTTGGAAGTTTTCTGTCTGTCTCCGCCGCTTCTCGTGCTGACACGGCGACTGATGAATGTTGGGCGCGCGCAACCGGCCGATGGATGTGTCGAAGACGAGGGGACTCATCCTCGCCGGCGTCAACCCATCGGCCGATCCAGGTTCCATCTCGGTTCGTGTATCATTGTTAGCGAATCAATTTCAGCACGCTCAAAGCCTTTCAATTATAAATATGTTGTAACACCATTACATAGATATAGATATATACTCCCTCCGACCCAAATTAGTTGACTTAAGTTTGTCTAGATTCGCTTGTATCTAGACATGATTTAGTATTAGATACATCTATATCTTGGCAAATCTGCGTCAACTAATTTGGGTCGGAGGGAGTAGTATTTTTCTAGAGATATGTCGTACTATTCAACTACTAACCACAACAAGTCGCTAGTGATAGTTTGTCCACCAAAATTGACTGTTCAATAGCCGCACGCCCGCACTGCATGCAGTTGATTGTGCAAATAGCATGTTTGATATACTAACCACAACAAGCACTCTCGTGAGAAACATCTCCACAGGCAAAATCAATCAAATCAGAACAACACTTGTGCCACTAGCTCACAGCGATCAAAGGCATATTCTACATGCTGAGGTTGTGGCACAGATTACAGGAAATAAAGTGGGTATCATCTTTTTTTTCCTCCTCTATAGTGGAGCATGTATCACTCTTGCTGACGACCACATGGTTGCTTCGATCTTGAGGAACAGCCCCCGCCTACTAATCTTCCACCGATCCTTTCTAGACATGTTATAAAAAAATGTATTTATCCTCTGAAAGGTTGCAAACTCCGATCAAGCAGAGTTCTATCTTGATGGTGATCCATTGCTTGTGCCAGGTTTTATAATCTCATGGGTTTCCCCTTGCAGCTGGCTTTTCTCCGTTCTCATCCCTGTACCATCTACTCAATCTCTGCTGAGTAGCCTCTACCTAAAATATTAGAACAGAAACCATAATTGAGTATATCTCCTTCTAGCACTCAATGAAGAAGACTGTAGGTAACAATATTTGATCGAACAGTTAACCAGGCTGACCTGTTTATCCCAGTCAGTCCTTATTGTTATGAACAGAAGTACAATTGTTTGGACCAGTGTTCCGAGCAGCATGCCAACCCAGATGCCCTATTAGGAGCAAGCAATGAGAGTTAGGACCACGACGTAGAGCCAAGAGGCATAAAGATAATGAGTTTTGTAGCTGATTCACTGATACAATAGTATCGTCTAAAATAATTATCTTACCTTCACATGATATCCAAGAACATAACCTAGGATTGCTCCAAGAGGGATACCGATTAAGTAATATGTTGTAATGTTAACATAGGCAACTACACTTTGCCAACCCGCACCAACAGCAACACCTACCAAATGATAAAGCGGAATTATAGTTTCACCAAACCAAAACAAATGTTTATATTAACAAAAAAAAGGCAAATATTTTGACTTTCTTTAGAAAAAAGTAAACCCAAACAAAATCAAATAATTGTAATTCAGTCAAATGTTGTAGCAAACCTGATAGCACTGGTTGAACACTGTTCAACAAGATGGAGAAGGCAAGCAGAGGCGAGAGATCAGCAACTGCAGCAGCTACCTCTTCACTCGTGGTAAATATGTAGGAAAGCTTTCCTCGGAACAAAAGGAAGAACACGAACAACACAACGCCTATCGAGAAAGAAGTGGTGACGACGTTTGCGATGGCGAACTTTGCCCTTTTTGCACTTCCAGCTCCAAGCTCATTTGCCACACGCACTCTATAACACACCAAATCAGTATAATCAAGTTTCTGGAACTGATTCAATCACATGATGCAGTGACAACAAGCTCTTAGATCTAGAAGTTACCCTGTGGCGGCCAAAAAGCCAATAGAAATCATCATCTCCCAACCATTGATGTTAAGGCTGCAGATTTCACACATAGAAACCACAATACTTAATTAGACAAGGAAACAATATGTAACCATGCAATGACACATATGCACCAGTGACAAGGAATATTGTTGAGAACCAATGCTTATGTAATATACTTAAAGAACAATGTCATAGCGAATTGAGAAGTAAAGTTAACAAATATTACCATATTGAAAGAGCGTCCAGTGCAACCTCTGGATTCGCCATGTACCCTGTTAGGAGCACCAATATGGTGCTGTACCACAATTCCAGACTGAAGAGGTGGGCAGGGAAAAACATGTATTGTTGTTAGACGCATCCGAAATTTTGATATGGACAATAAGTTAGTATAAAATGTAGGCACGATCGTGGCCCGTAAGTACATTGCTCTTTGTTTATGTATATAATCAAAATTCAAGCTTGTTCTTACCAGAGCATCACACCAGAGGATAGAGAGAGCTTGAGGATCGGGACAAGGTCGGTGAGAGCCTCGGAGGAGAACCCTGTCCATGTGAGAGGGCAGGCACCGGAGAACACAAAGATGAGCTGCCCTAACGCAGGAATCCACATTGCCATGACCATGGAGCTCATGACCCCGGCAAGTCCAAATTGGAACTTGAAAGTCAATAGCCACGACAGGAACAGATGGCTGCCGAGGTTGACGAATGCGAGATAGGTGATGATTACATTCTTGCTCTGAGCCTGCAGGTACATCTGGAGCGTGAAGTTAAGGACGCTCGCGAACATGACAGGGATGTACCAGACCGAGATGACCCCAGCAACGGCGGAGATTTTCGGGTCCTGGCCGATGAAGACGAGGATAGGCTCGGTGAATAGGAATATGGGGAGCATGAGCACGGCACAGCCGGTGAGGATGATCCAGGAGCGCTGCAGGTAGATGCCCATCATGTGGTATTGTTTCGCCCCATACGACTGCCCACACAGCGTCTCCAGCGCGCTCGCCATGCCCAGCTGCATTCAGTTTAAGCACATTAATTAATTGTTAAAACCATCAGCCTTTTCTCATTTGCAGATATTTTGTTTCTGTTGAAGTGAAGACTCTGAAATCTCTGCACTGGTGCAATGGCACTGGCTGCAACAGCCAGGTTGAAATTCGCATGAAAAGCATGGCAGGGATGCAAGTAGGATCCCAGTTATAACCCACTTCTAGTTCATTTGAGGATTTCTAGCTCAGTTTTTTTTTTTTGCTCAAAATTTGCACTATAAAATCCTCAGGTAAACTAGAAGTGGGATTTAGTGGACAGTGCGCATTATCTCAGGAAATGCTTGCCCAGGAGACACAAACATGGTGTTGTTGGTTAATTCAGACTAGGTGGGGATGGAACTGAAATATCGTCCAACGTTGCTGTCTGTGCTCCCCGAAATTCCAGTGGTGTTGTTCCGTTTTGACACTCTGACAGTGAGTACTTGACATCTCGCGTACAAGTACTAATTTCCTGTGCAAAGTCGACATCAAAAACTGAACTTTAGTTTTTGCGAGGATTAAGAATATGGTTCCAAACATGGACCACGACACAGCTGGCGTATAAATCCTGCCCGCGTATTTTCCTATCATGTCTATCACATATCATTATCAAAAGATATATATACACATATGCTACTTATAGATGGAGATACGGTCCTTAATCCTCCCTTGTTTATGGTTCGATGAAAACCGGCAATGGATGGAAGCAGGGGCAAGCTCCTGGTTTTAATTTCTTATCCCATTTTTTCCGGATGAAATAAATAATTTAGATTTGTGTAGATTCACATGTATGTATACGCTAAAATGCATTTAGATTTAGAAATCTAGACACTTATTTTCGAATGGAGGGCAATACAAATTTAGCATTTTTTTAATTATGGTCAACCCGTGTAATTGTTTGTCGTCTAGCTAACTAATTACGGAGTACTTGCAATGCTTTACTATGTCTAGATACATCTAAATCTAGACAAACCCAAGTCAACTAATATGGGTCGGAGGGAGTACAAGATTGGTGACATGACAACTGATTAACCTCATGCAGATTGGTGACATGACAACTGATTAACCTCATATCGACCTCAAGAACATGTAGGGGATGGCATAATATGAGAAGCAGATTAGGAAGGTGGTTAATTACCAGTATGCCGTTGCTGAACCGCATGAGGACGGTGGAGACGAGGGCGTAGGCGGCGAGCTCGGTCGGGCCGATGTGTCCGATGAAGGCCTGGCTGATGACGGTGACCCCGAAGGTGGAGAAGCGCGTGCAGATGGACGGCCCCGCCACCTTCCACAGCTTCCGGTTCTCGTCCAGCAGCCGCCGCCCCAGCCCCTCCGCCGCCTCTTCTCCCCCTGATCCATCTCCACCAATCACATTATCCTGACCGTTTTCCGCCGCCGCCGGCCTCGGCTCGAGCAGCGGGACCTTGTTCTCCTCCTCCCTATTCCCCATCATCGCTACGCTACGGGTCGCTCCTCGATCGATCAGATTAAAACGGTCACGTGGACTCGGTACTGGAGAAGCAAAAGAAGGTGTGGAGGTCGCGTCTGGAAGCGGTCCATGTAAGCCGAACACCGGTCGGCCGGTTTTATAGAGAGCAGGCGGCTGGCTGGGTAGGTATAGTTTGGTGGGTGCGAGCACGGGTTGGCCGTTGGCCCCCGTGGCCGTGGCAGCTCCTGCTCCTCTCCTACAGTACGTTGGCAAGGGGACGGCAATATCAGCATGTACTCTTGGATCTCCGAAGTCAACATATCAGCATGAGGGGGTCATATGAATGCTTCCATCGATCGATCGATCAATCTAATCATCTCTGGCTGAACAAAAGTTATTGCCGGATAAAGTAACGTGGATTACCGGATATTGGCCTGGGAAACCTAAAAGCATCTCCATAGGTTCTCTCCAATGCATGCTCATACCAATTGACGTGGTGTCGGTTGCCTGCGTCCTTTGTTCACCCCCTGTGCGTAGGGGGTACGAGAGTACCAGACAATTAAATCTGACCGAGCAAGGCGTCGGCACATGCTAGATCCACTGGTGCAGGGTTTTTTTAATGGCTCCCCAAAGACCGTTTAGATGCCGGTTGGGAGCACCGGTGAAGATGCTCTAATTTTTTTTTTATGGGAAATGTCTTGGTACTTTCGATCTGAACATAACCTAGGATACTCAAGGCGTTACCATCATTCGGTTCAGTTCAGGTATCCAATTTTCTGTTTGGAGCTTCAGTTGACAATTCGTAGTTCCTACAAGTCTTTCCCCGTGTAATTGCGTCTCCTATTTTTCTCTTGTTTGTTCTGTTTCTACTTCTAATGAGCAGATGGCGACTGACGATGGGAGGTGGATCCAACTCTCTTCGTTTAGAAATATAAGTCATTTTAATTTTATTAATGGAGAATGTATCTAAACGTCATTTAGTGTATATATTTATAGAGATTTGGTATAAATATATATATTAAAAAGTGTTTAGATACATTTATTTTATAAAGATAAAATGTGTTATACACACCTAATTTTGCGAGAAATAATATAGACCGGAAGAAGTAGTATTTTTAAACAGAGGGAGTACATTTGAGGGAATCTACACCTTGCGGTAGCCACCGGAGTCCGGATGGTGGAGGGTGTGACAGCAGTTGATCAATTTTGGTCGGCTCCTAGCGCGGATTGCAAGGCCCGTATGTGCACACGTTCGTGCCCATATCCATCATGCATCATCCATGGAATCCGCTGACACGCGCGCGCGTTGGCTACGTAGAGCGCAGGGTATGTAGACATGTCTGGTCTGTAGCGGTCTGGCTAAGCTACCTGCACGTCCTGACTACATGACCTGCTGCTGCGTGTCCTCCAACAGGATCGCTCGAGCAACGCAGTAGCAACCGTGCACGGGGACGCCGCGGAGCCACACACACGGGATGGGGTGGATCGAGCGCCGAGCGCGGCCATCGTCGCTCTCACTCATGCATCGCACAACGTTCTGCCAGGACCTAGAGCATCTCTAGCACACACAGTAAACCTGTTGAAAATATAATCAATAATATGATTTAATTCGAATAATAAACTGATAAAACGTGATCATACAGACAATACCAAAACTAATCATGCAGATCAACAAAGTAGATGAACAGATTATATCTAAATAAGATAAATCTATCACATCTACACGCTAGAATAAGAAACTCTAGCAGAATCTGAAATAAGAAGTTCAGTATTACGTACGGTAGAGCAGCGGCAGCAGGAGCCGTGACGGTAGCAGCAGCCGCAGCTACAGCGGTGGTAGCAGCACCGTCGGTCATGCCGTCGATGTAGAAGCTGCCGATGTTCGGGAAAAAGTCCTCGTCGGTGAAGGAGTCGTCCGTGATGGCGTCAGTAGTCGCGCGGAAGCGCTCCCCAAAAACCTGATCGCCCCTCACCCGTACAGGTTCACAAGAAGGTGGGGTTCCGGAAGCCTACCGTCCCGATCAGTGGTGCATGCTACAAGCCGGGATGGGGAAGACGAAGGCGGCGGCATAATAGACTAGAAGGAGGAGACGCGTGTGGTAAGCCGTACCGATTAGGTTTAGCGCGGAGGCTTATATAGTGCAGGTCAGGGAGATCGTGGGACTCAGCTTACGTCCGAGTCGGTAACAACCCACGTCCTATAAAGACTAGAAACGGCTGACTAATTAACGCGTCCATTAATAACTCGTAATTAATCCATGATTAATTTTTTCTGACTAGCAAAAATAAAGCTCGGCTCGGCAAGATTTCCGCAACTCGTGGCATGCGCGCACGTCGTGACGAGGCGAGGCGTGGCGCCGGAGGAGGAGTGCACGAGAGCTGCTCTTCTTCTCACATCTTAGTGAGTGATGGAACAACCTAGTATATAAGGAGGTATAACTCTCACTCAACTAGCAATGTGGGACTAAACTTTGACCACCACTAGCACAACCATATGCTGCCATGCACAAGTGGGCCAAAGAGAATTTCAGAATTTGTCTAATGGGCCAACAGCCCAAAACTCATCAAATTCCAACAATCCCCCACAAAGTCTCATTGGCATATTATCTCATTTCCATTCCAGAATATTATTTTATATACCGGTGTGTAGTGGAGACTGTTAAGTTGAACTTCCACTTTAAACTTCATGCTACACTAGCTAGTAACTTGAATAGTGGACTATGTTGAACTACAAGTTTTATGCACACTAGTTTCACACAAATCTAGACTAGTACTGGGCTGCCGCAGGGCTTTCCCGTGGTTTGGAGCTTATGCGTCATACTCGAGAGCCTTTCATGAGTTTATTAGAGAGCACCCAACTCTCATGGACTGCGACGTTTGACAGTCAGACTCATATAGGTGTGTTCCTCAATAGATGTTCTGCATAACAACATCTCTGCTTGGAAAAGCCACTTGGAACACATTAAGATAAATATCAACCTGCCATGCAGAATAAGAGAGTATTACATCTTTATGGTTATGTAAATATAATATGGGCATAATCTCCTCTAACCTGATCAACAGCTTGTCTCCGAGCTCTAATTCACGGGATCTCCGATCACATAGAGTGGGTTACATTGTGTGCGTCTCAAACCCATCTTCCTCGATGCATTATCTATCACATTACGTGATAAGACTTTTGTGAAGGGATCTGCCAAGTTCTTAGATGTTTGGATATAATCCAACGTAATAACTCCAGAGTTTCTCAGTTTCCTGACAGATATCAATCTCCTCTTCACATGCCTTGATGACTTCATATTATCCTTAGAACTATTTACTTTAACGATCACAGTTTGATTATCACAGTTCATCAGGATAGCGCGTATAGGTTTTTCAACCACAGGTAAGTCCATCAAAAGCTCACGAAGCCACTCTGCTTCAACAGTGGATGTGTCTAATGCTGTGAGTTCTGCTTCCATAGTTAACCTCGTTAAGATGGTATGCTTGTAAGACTTCCAAGAAACAGCGCCATCACCAAGTGTAAACAAATAACCACTTGTGGCCTTAATCTCATCAGCATCAGATATCCAGTTTGAATCACTATAACCCTCAAGTACCCGTGGATACCCAGTATAGTGAATACCATAATTCGCAGTGCCTTTCAAATAGCGCAAAACTCTCTCAAGAGCATGCCAATGATCATCTCTAGGATTTGACACAAATCGACTCAGTTTGCTTACAACAAAGGAGATGTCAGGCCTCCTAGCGCTGGCTAAGTACATGAGCGAGCCAATAATTTGAGAGTATCTCAATTGATCTTTAGCATTCCTTCGATTCTTTCGAAGTAGCACACTCGGATCATAAGGCGTTGGAGAAGACTTGTAGTCGCTATACCCAAAGCGACTCAATATCTTTTCCACATAGTGGGACTAAAGCAGTGTAATCCCACCATTGTCATCCTTCAGTAGCTTGATGTTTAAGATTACATCAGCCACTCCCAAGTCCTTCATCTCAAATCAGCGAGATAGGAACTCTTTGACCTCCTCAATAATAGTGAGGTTGGTCCCGAATATCAATATGTCATCAACATAAAGACACATAATAACCCCCTCGCCCCCACCATGGCGATAGTACACACACTTATCAGCTTCGTTTACAACAAAGCCTCCAGCGGTTAAAGTTCTTTCAAACTTCTCGTGCCACTGCTTAGGAGCTTGCTTAAGACCATATAAAGACTTCACTAACTTACACACCTTTCCATCTTGATCATCTACTACAAATCCATTAGGCTACTCCATATAAATTTCCTTATCTAGCTCTCCATTTAGAAAAGGTGTCTTAATGTCCATTTGATGAACGATAAGACCATGTGAGGCTGCCAAGGATAGTAGTACTCAAATAGTGGTCAATCTGGCTACAGGTGAGTAGGTATCGAAGAAGTCTTCACCTTCTTTCTAGGTATAACCCTTGGCCACAAGACATGTCTTGTACTTTTCAATAGTACCATCAGGTCTAAGATTTTTCTTGAACACCCACTTACATCCTACAGGTTTGCACCCATAAGGACGATTAGTGACCTCCCAAGTTCCATTAACTAAGATAGAATCCATCTCACTACGGACAACTTCTTTCCAGTAGTCAGATGCACAGGCTTCTGAAATAGAGGTGGGAGTATCATCCACAAGGTACACAATGAAATCATTACCAAATGACTTTGCAGTCCTTTGTATCTTGCTCCTTTTAGGTGTTTCATTGTCGTCCTCCACAGGATCATCATAGTGTTCTATCGGCATAGTGGGTTCAGGAATTATAACAAATTCCTGACTAGATGAACTAGTCATCTCCTGATTTGATGAGCTAGACATACCTTTCATGGGAAAGATGTCCTCAAAGAAAGTCGCATCATTCGACTCCATAATCGTACCAACATGCATGTTGGATACCTCAGATTTTACTATAAAAAATCTATAGTCAATGTTATGAAAAGAATATCCCAGAAAAACACAATCCACAGTTTTTGGTCCAAGCTTTCGCTTCTTGGGTATTGGAATATTGACTTTCGCCAAACATCCCCAAGTTCGTAAGTAAGAAAGTTTAAGCCTTTTTATTCTCCCATTCCTCAAATGGAGTCATGGTTTTATCCTTTATGGGAACACAATTTAGGACATGACACACAGTCATTAGCGCCTCCCCCCACCATTCCTTGGAAAGACCCGATGTATCTAACATGGCGTTAACCAAATCAGTTAGAGTATGGTTCTTTCTTTCGGCCACCCCATTTAACTGAGGTGAGTAGGGAGGCATCTTTTAATGGATAATACCATGTTCCATACAGAATAGATCAAATTCATTTTAAAAGTACTCTCCACCATGATCCGACCTTAGCCGCTTGATTTTAAGATCAAGTTGGTTTTCTGCTTCAGCTTTATAGTTTTTGAAGTAATTCAAAGCTTCATCTTTAGATTTCATAATATAAACATAGCAGTATCTAGTGGATTCATCAATCAACGTCATAAAGTATCTTTTTCCACCTCGTGTCAACACACCATTCATCTCACAAAGATCTGAATGTATACGTTCTAGTGGTGCTAAGTTTCTCGGTTCCACAGCCGTATGAGACTTGCGGGTTTGCTTTGCCTGCACACAAACTTGGCACTTAGAACCTTTGACAGTGGTAAATTTCGGAATTAAACTCATATTGTCTAGCCGTGTCATGCAACCAAAGTTAATATGACAAAGTCGTGAATGCCAAATATTGGACTCATTATCATTGCAAACATGATTAATAACTTTAGTACATGAGTCTGACAAAGATAAGCAGAACATACCTCCGCACTCATAACCCTTTCCAACAAATTGTACATACTTAGAAATTACAACTTTATTGGACTAAAACACCAACTTAAAACCATATCAACATACAAGAGATCCACTGACGAGATTCTTATTGATGGAGGGAACATGGTACACATTCTTCAGCTGTACGGTCTTCCCTGAAGTAAACTTCAGATTTACCGTACCAACACCATGAACAGAAGCACGTGAGCTGTTTCCCATTAGCACGGAGGAAGTCCTTGCGACCTGATAAGAAGAGAACATGGATATATCAGAACATACATGTGTATTAACACCCGTGTCAATCCACCAATCAGAAGAATGACATACTAAAAGGATAGTAGGTAAAATACCGTACCCATCGTCCTTCATCTCAGTATCACTAATAACAACATTAGTGGTCTTGCCGCTGTTCCCATGTTGCCACTTATCAAAGCAATTAGGGCAGCTAGGAGCCCAATGATCAGGATCACCACAGACATGGCAAGAGCCTTTCTTCTTATCATTTTTCCTCTTGAATTTGGTTGAGTGAGTGGCATTGTTCTTGCCATCAAACTTCCCTTTGCCATCAGACTTGTTTTTATTCTTGAACTTGTGGGATTG
This sequence comes from Avena eriantha, assembly GCA_910589775.1. Classification (NCBI taxonomy): domain Eukaryota; kingdom Viridiplantae; phylum Streptophyta; class Magnoliopsida; order Poales; family Poaceae; genus Avena; species Avena eriantha. Next base: position 456,273,080 of record OU342744.1, on the reverse strand, counting down.
GAAGTTTTTCTTTTGTACCAAATTGGCACTAGAAGCTCCCTTAAGTACTCGAGCGCGTGTGTCCTTTGCTCTCGCCTTCTCTTCCACATGAAGAGACCCAATGAGATCCGTAACGGAAAACTCTTGTCTCTTATGTTTCAGAGAAGTAGCAAAGTTCCTCCACATGGGAGGAAGCTTGGCAATAATGCCTCCGGCCACAAACTTGTCCGGTAAGGTACACTTGAACTGATCAAGTTCTTTAGCAAGTGATTGTATCTCATGAGCTTGCTCAACGACGGAGCGCTCATGAACCATCTTGTAGTCATAGAATTGCTCCATGACATACAACTAAGTGCCAGCATCCAAGACCCCAAATTTGGCCTCGAGTGCATCACACGCGTCTTTGCCATTATCAAATGACATATATGGGTCAACAATGTTGTCCCCAAGACTACTAAACAGAGCCGCCATAAACATGGTATCAACTTTCTTAAAGGCCGCTTCCTGCTCAGCAGAAAGATCTCCTTCAGGTTTGCCAAGAGTGGCGCTACAGCAGTTTAGGTTTTTAAACCATAGAATTGCTCTCGCGCGCCATCTCTTATAATGCATACCATCAAACGAAGGAGGCCTAGTAGCCGCGGCTACACCAGTGGAATTCAGTTGCCTATCATCAAGTTTTTGGATTGTTGAAAATATAAGCAATAATCCATATGATTTAATCCGAATAATAAACTGATAAACCGTGATCATACAGACAGTACCAAAACTAATCATGTAGATCAACCAAGTAGATGAACAGATTACATCTAAATAAGATAAACATATCACATCTACACAGAACTCTAGAATAAGGAACTCTAGCAGAATCTAAAATAAGAAGTTCAGTATTACGTATGGTAGAGCAGCGGCATCATCAGTCGCAGTGGTAGCAGCAGTCATAGCTACAGCGGTGGTAGCAACATCGTCAGTCATGTCATCGATGTAGAGGCTGCTGATGTTCGGGAAGAAGTCCTCGTCGGGAAAGGAGTCGTCCGTGATGGTGTCAGTAGTCGCGCGGCAGCACTCCCCAAAAACCTGATCGCCCCTCACCCGTACAGGTTCACAAGAAGGCGTGGTTCCGGAGGCCTACTTTCCCAATCTTCGGTGCACGCCGCAAGCCGGGATGGGGAAAACGAAGGCAGCGACGCAATAGACTGGAAGGAGGAGACGCGTGTGGTAAGCCGTGCTGATTCGGTTTAGCGCGGAGGCTTATATAGTGCAGGTTGGGGAGATCGTGGGACTCAGCCCATGTCCGAGTCTAATTAACGCGTCTATTAATGACTCTTAATTAATCCATGATTATTTTTTCCTGACTAGCAAAAATAAAGCTCAGCTCAGCGAGATTCCCGCAACCCACGGCGCGCGCGCGTCATGACGAGGCGAGGCGTGGAAAGGCGAGGCGGGCGGCGTCGAAGGAGGAGTGCGCGAGAGCTGCTCTTCTTCTCACACCTTAGTGAGTGGTGGAACAGCCTAGTATATAAGGAGGTGTAACTCTCACTCAACTAGCAATGTGGGACTAAACTTTGACACCACTAGCACAGCCATACGCTGCCATGCACAAATGGGCCATAGAGAATTTCAGAATTTGTCTAATTGACCAACAACCCAAAACTCATCAAATTCCAACAAAACCTACCCGAACCGAGAAATTTCTATGGTTTCTCAGTTGTGGATCGTTTTTTTGTCATGAACAAATTCCGTAAACACCTACAAAAACTATCCCACACCGCTATATGCAGCGTTCAGCGAGGGTTTCCCAGGTCGCAACCTGAGCCAATTCCCTCCTCCTCCATCGCTCCGTCGCCGCATCGTCACCGTGCAATTCGCAGCTGCCGTCGTGCAACACCGTGAGCACGTGATGTAGTCCAGCGCCACTCAACCGGAGTCGGGGGAAGCCAAATTGGCCACCGTAGGTCCTCCCGCGGCGGTGCGCCGAGCATTCGAATTCGAGGAGGTGGAGTGCCAAACGTTTGATAAGATGGTGTGTCGGTCAACGTGAACTCATCAAGCAGCCAGAAGCGCGAGGCAGAGGATCTTCGTTGCACGCTGATGTCAATGAAGGGTGCCATGGTGCAGGAGCTGTTGGAGGCCGAGCAACCAATCATGAGAGGTCGAAAGGTCAAGCAGGATCGGCGGGAGCAGCACCATGACTACGTCCTCGAGAAGTGGGAGGCCATGGAGCTGCAACTGGTAGAGCATCGTGTCAAGCAGGAGATCATCGAGCTCTCCTCCAACTCTGATTGAGCTCGCCATCACCAAATTGGTTGTGCCCTAGGCTCCGGTGAGGTTTCTTATCATGGTATTGTTGACGAGTATGCCATAGGGTTCCCCAGAACGTGTTTAGATAGATGTGGAGGCAAGGCGGAGAGTTGGCGTGTACAAGGTAACACAACTTACCCATGCTCAGATCTCACGATGGTGGCGGAATCCTATTCCCGGTTCCAATCACTATGAGGAAATACGCCAAGTTACAGAGATTGTAGGTTTCGCGGTGCGATGTTGTCTATTGCATTAGTTATGCCCTAAAGGCTCCCACGGGTCCGACTTATAAAGGCACCAAAACCTAGCGGTATGGTGTAAAGTCCGTACTAGACAGGTTATAGAGTCCTACATTAATACTAACTAGTTTTCATGTCTTGTACTCTAAGGCTCCAGCTTCGTCTATGTCGGTACCGTAGCCTTCTTGTTATCAAGCACAAGCCTTCTTTCTGGATTCCTCTAACTGAGCCACCCAGCAGGTCATAGGCCATGCTACCATTTGTGGGCCACCCGGGTTAGCCGGAATAAGGCTATGCTATGGTGATACCCATAATGCATATCCCCAATTGTATCCCCCAAAGAACTTTAAGATATGCATTGTATTGTTATTGGGTTGTGAATGCTCCGTGTAGGTGATGTCGGCAATCTGGCAAGTAGCATCTTGAAGTCCTGCCAAAAAGTACTGCAAACTGTTAGGTCCACAGCATAGAAAACAAAAAAAAATTCCAACAATATGAACAACTAAGCACCAAGATCTATCTACCTAGATGCAATCAATGGGTGGATATACATTCATAGAGATCTTACGCTCGAAGACCAAAAAGCTTTGTTAATGAAATCTGTTTTTTGTGGATGATATAGTCGTTCACTTGCCGATCTCAAGATCATGATGAAGTCTAGTACCGCAAAGCAGCAGTGCATCCGTGATCGCACACACGTCCAGTACCCCGACCACCTCCTACTCCTCACTTTAGCAAAGCACCAGAAGTAACAAATCCTTCTAAAAAATCCACCAGAAACATGTACTTCGCTGATCCAAAGCCATGAGAAATATTTTAGAGGGGGAGAGAGATCCTTCACAAGGAGGTGTAGGAGGAGAGAAGGAGGAGGCCTCCTTTTATAGGGGAGGGGGTAACCCCCATGCCATGGCCGGCGGCCATGTTGGGTGCCCCCACCTCTTCCTCATTCATGTGAGTGGAGCTTCCACTAAACATTTCCACATCAATTCCATCTCCACTCAAAGTTGCATTAATTTTTCACTAAAATTAATGCATCTATCATTTAATAAAACTATTTTATTATTTTATTCAGAATTTTGTTAATTACTTTAATTAACAAAGATTCACATAAAACCTCTTGCAACATTTTGATATCACATGCAAAACCAATTTCAGCAATTTGACCCGAAACAATTCCGGTGTCTATCGAAATAATTCCAGCGCTTTCATAATCTTTATCTAGCATCATATTTTCTCAAAATGGTATTGGTATCCCTTAAGTATGTCACCCTACGGTTCGTGAATAATGCAGACATGATCAAGATCCCTCTCCGATCAATAATCAGCAGCAGGACCTGGAGATCCATACTAACTCCCACATATTCAACGATGACTCTACTGGTCGTGTGAACCTTTAACGTCGTAACTGAATCCCTTTTTACATGTCTGAGATTCAATCATCAGTATCTTCATACTTAGTTTGATCTCGTTACCAACAAGTACTCTTTTCTCGTTTCCATGATATAACATTGTGATCTTATTACTTCCTTGCAAGATATGTCAATGTGATATCACCGAGAGGGCCTAGAGTATATCTCTCCGTAATCGAATGGATAAATCCTACTCTTGATCCATGATCCTCTACATAACACTTTCAAAGTATCTGAACTCACCTTTATTGTCACCCTGTTATGGTGTGATGTTTGATGTTATCAAGTTACTCTTCCGGTGTTAGTGTTTAACATGATCTCATGGTCTAAGGACTAAAGTTACTTAACATGATGTTATAGTAATGTAAACATAATGACTTTGATCGTATTACTATACTTCGGATGAATGTTCATCGCAGCATTCCACCAATGTTGTCATCTCATTATTAACAACATCCAATGTCCATGATCAGGAAACCTTCATCATCTTGTTAATCAATGAGCTAGTTTATATGAGAGGCATAACTAGGAACTCTATATATTTGATTATTCAACACAAATGTATTAGCATTTCCAAATAACATAATTATAGCATGCAAAATAAACATTTATCACAAACATGGAATAAGATAATAACTACTTTATTATTGCCTCAGATATATTCCCTTCACAAACTTCTGCTTCATCTTTGATACACAAGTCGGAGGGATGCCAAGTCTTCAATTATCTTCTCGTAGTCGGACAATTCTATGACTATCTTCAAAGAATCTTGAGATGTGATGGCTCATCTTCACTTGTCAGGAGGATGACGTAGGCCTCAGCGTAGCATCGCCTCAAAACTCACAGACATGTAGAGAGGTTATGTTGATGATTTTCCACGTGCTGTATATATCCAAAGAGTTAGCGGCAATCGCGGAGATGTGGCGAAATTACCACGCACGTTCGTCAATATGTTTTACCCGCTACTCTGTCCGATTCACATGTACACGAATATTGATGCCCAACCTATAAACAACCAAGTCAATAACCTTTTCCCCATTCACCCTCCTTATCGACTCTTTCTTACTCCTCGTGCCTACAGTCGTTTTGATTTCCCTAAGGAAAAAACCCTAGACCTCGAGCTCATCACCACCTCTAATCACTCCTAATGGCCAGTCCAAGTACAACATTAGATGCGGCATAGTCGGTGACCCCTACCGATCCCACTCTAGTGGTTGTTCCACCACCGAGGCCCGAGGTCCCACTGGACACTGTGACCAAAAACTGGAGGAGTCAGAGGTCGCGGGAAGTGGCGTGGAGGCGGAAGCAGTGTGAGGCATGTGGAAAGGCTCTAGCCTCAAGCAACCTGAGCTTAACGACCTCGTCACCGAGGGACTGATGTCATCGATGGAGGGGTTGCGATGGCGATTTATGCCGGAGGACAAGGTGACGCCTCACCCCGAAGCCTGGGAAAAGGTGCAGCTCAAAGCCCACCTCGACCCCGACATATCCCTCATGGTATCATACATCTCTCTGGAGGTACTCATGAAGGAAATATGCCCTGAGAGGCAATAATAAAGTTGTTATTATGTATTCCTTGTATATGATAGATGTTTATTTCGCATGCTATAATTGTATTGATAGGAAACGTCAATACACGTGTGTTTAATAAACAAAAAGGGTTCCTAGTTATGCCTCTCTTATAGACTAGCTTGTTGATTAACAAGATGATCAAGGTTTCCTGATCATGGACATTGGATGTTGTTAATAACAAGGTCACAACATTTGTGAAATGATGTGATGAACATTCATCCGAAGTATAGCATTACGATCAAGTAATTATGTTTATATTGCTATAACATCATACGAAGTAGTCTTAGTCCTTAGACCATGAGATCATGTTAATTGCTAACACCGGAAGAGTATCTTGATAACATCAAACGTCACATCGTAACAGGGTGACTATAAAGGTGGGTTCAGTGCTATGAAGGTGTTATGTTGAGGCTCATGGATCAAGAGTGGAATTTGTCAATCCCGATGACGGATAGATATAATTTGGGCCCTCTTGATGATATCACATTAAGATAGCTTGCAAGCAAGTGATGTGATCACTAGAATGTTATATCACAGGAACAAGAAAAGAGTGCATGTCGGTAACGAGATCAAACTAGGTATTTGGATACCGATGATCGAATCTCGGACATGTATTATATCATGAGACAAAGGGATTAAATTACTAGCGTTAAAGGTTCTCACGATCAGAGAAGTCATCGTTGAATGTGCAGGAGTCAGTATGGATCTCCAGGTCCCGCTTCTGATTATTGATCTGAGAGGAGTCTCAATCATGTCTGCATTATTCGCGAACCGTAGGGTGACACACTTAAGGTTTTTCGGACACCATTTAGGAGCACAAATGTTTCAGACAAAAGGTTTGCAAAGCGCAGGAAATGTTTCGATAGAAATAAGAATTGTTTCAATAGAAACCGGAATTGTTTCGGGTAAAATTGCAGAAAGTGATTCTGCATGTGATATTGAAATGTTGCAAGGGGTTTTATGTGAATGTTTGTTAATTAAAGTAATTCACAAAATTCTGAATAAAATAAATAAAAGAGTTTTATTAATTGAGAGTTGCATTTAATTTGGTGGAAATTAAATACATGTGAGTGGGATTTTGGGTGGAGGCCATGTTTATGTGAGTGGAGGTTCACCACATGAATGAAGGAGGGGAGGAGTCCCCCCTCATGGGACGGCTATGGGAGGGGAGGGGTCTCCCTCCCTCCTATATAAAGCCCCCCTCTCCCCTCTCACAAACCACACCTCCTCGTGAAGGAGCTCTCTCCCCCTCTAGATATTCCCCCTTGGTCTCGGAATAGCGAGATACATGTTCTCGGTGGTCTTGCATCTGGAAGGAGTTGCTGCTTCCGCTGATTCACTGGAGCGAGGAGGTGGAGGTTGTCCGGTGGCTTGGACGTGTGTGCGAGAACGAATGCGCTGCTGATTTGCGGCGCTCGGACTTCCACACGATCTTGAGATCGGCAAGCATACGACTACATCAACCACGAGTTCCTACTTGTTAACAAAACTCGTTGTCTTCGAGGGTAAGTTCTCCATGGATGTATATCCACCCGTTGCTATGTATCTAGTAGATAGATCTTGGCGTATAGTTCTCATCGTAGGATTTTTTTGTTTTCTATGCTGTGGACCCAATAGTGGTATCAGAGCCTGATCTATGCATAGGTACTTTGCACGGGTAGTACACATATGTTTATATGTGGGCGATGATGATCATGTTATTGCATATTCTATGTATTTTGGATATTGGTGGCATAGTGGGATGAAGCGGGGGACCAACCTTACATGTCATCGTACATGAGACCGGTTCCACGACTGACATGCAACTAGTTTTGCATAAGTGGCTAGCGAGTGTCTGTCTCTCCTACTATAGTTAATATCTGATTTACAACGAGTTGCTAATAACTTGGTTATCCTCATTGTGGTTCATGTTCGTAGGTAAGACCAGTTCTATCTCCGAAAGCCCTAAGCCACGTAAAACTTGCAATTGATAAATTAGAGGCATCTAGTTTAGATCGTTGCTGGGCTAGTGTCTTGATATGGTATTGTTGTAAGTAGATGTATGATAGATACTCTTACAACTCACTTAATGTGTAAGTTCCATAGACCTTGGCCTTACACACAAAGGAATGATAAAGATCATACCACGATGCAAATGATAGAGATCAAATGCATGGACCATATCATCTCACTTCACACATTAGATATTAGCATCTTATATTGCTAGTTTGGCGCTTTTGGTAGCATTATAAGATGATCCCTCATTTCGATATCAAGATAAAATATGTTCTTCCTTAAGTATGCACCGTTTTTTGGATCGTGTTTTGAGGCATCACGTGATGATCGGGTGTTCTCGACTCTACGCTTTCATACAACGGGTGTAAGACAGTTTTACACACGCAAATACTAAGGTTCTTACTTGGCGAGCCTAGCATGTACAGACATGGCCTCGGAACACGGACCGAAAGGTTAAGCATGAGTCATATAGTTGATATAATGCCCATATAGATGCTCGCCTTTGAAGCTACACCGACTCACGTGATGATTGGACTTGGTGTAGTGGATTTGGTTCATGTAATCACCAAAAGGACACGAGGGATGTCGTTTTTGAGTGGGAGTTCATTAGTAATTTGGATTAGTTGAACTCAATCTATCATAAACTTAGTCTAAATATACTTTACAAATTCTGTTGTAGATGGCACCACCTGCTTTTAATTTCAATGTGTTCATGGAGAAAGAGAAGCTTGCTGCAAATGGTAGCAACTTCACCAACTGGGGTATGAATTTGAGGATTCTCCTCACTGCTGCACAAAAGCAATATGTGCTAGAGGCGCCGCTAGGCCCCCACTAGCTCCTGATGCCCCTGACGAGGAAAATAACGTCTATATAACTCGTTAGGAGGACCACAACTTAGTTCAATGTGGCATACTGTATGGGCTAGAGCCAGAACTTTGAAAGCGTTTCGAAAATGGACATGCCTTTGATACCATGGGAGAATTGAAAATGATTTTCGATACCCATGCTGCCGTAGAGAGTTATAATGCTTCTGAAAAGTTCTTTAGCTGCATGATGGAGGAGAACAGCTCCGTTAGTGAGCACGTACTCGAAATGTCTGGGTACGCCGATAAGCTTGTGTCCTTGGGAATAATGATTCCCATTGACTTAGGCATACATCGTGTTCTCCAATCTCTGCCACCTAGCTATAAGAGCTTCGTGATGAACTATAATATGCAGGGCATGAAGAAGTCTCTTCCCGAGCTTCTATCAATACTTAAGACTGTAGAAGTGGAGATTAGGAAAGAACATCAAGTGTTGATGATCAATAAAACCACCGGTTTCAAGAAGGACAAGAAAGGCAAGCAGAAGGGAAAGAAGGGCGGCAAATCTATTGCCGCGCCTGAAAAGAAACCCCGAGCTGGCCCTAAGTCTGATACCGAGTGCTACTATTGCAAGGGGACTGGCCATTGGAAGCACAACTGCCCCAAGTATTTGGCGGACAAGAAGGCCGGTAAGGCAAACAAAGGTATATGTGATATACATGTTATTGATGTGTACTTGACTAGTACTCGCAGTAACACCTAGATATTTGTGTAACATCCCAAAATTTTCTTTAAAAATCTTCATCATTGCATTCAAATCATCATGGCATGTACTACATTGCATTAGACTTGTCCTCCAAAAATTTGGTGAAATTTTGAGACATTTTGGAGCACTTTTGCTAAATTCAAACAAAACTAGAAAAGAAATTCAAAAAGAAAAAGAAAAAAAGGAGGGAAAAGGTTTTTAAACCGCAACAGCAGTTCTGGCCCTTTTGGCCCAACCGGCCCAGCTAGCCACCCGGCCTCCCTCTCCCCCTCTCTGTTTTTCTGCACACCCCCTCAACCCACCCGCTCCCACTTACCACTAGGCCATGTGCCACGTCATCGCCACCTCGTCATCTTCAACCCAGGCGATGAACAACCCCACTCCCTCTGCCGTTTCGAAACCCGACTCAAATTCGAGCGTTTCTCGCATTAATCCTCCACGACGATCACTCCTTCTTAATCCCCTCTCACTCCCCTTCCGTTTCCCCTCAGCCACTTCCCCCAGAGAGCCCCTAGGCTCCCCAATTACCAGCTCGAACCGCCGCTGTCCGACGCCACTCCGGCGACAATTCCGGTGAGCTCCGGCCACGCCGCGCCCTCTTCTCTACCCTATCTACTTTGCCATGTCCTGGAGCGTCTTTTAACTCCGGCCGCGTGCTTTCTCTTGACCCAGGTCGACGACACGGTCTACTCCGGCGAAACTCCCTCTGCCGCCGCCGTCCGTCGAGTTCTCCGGTGAGGTTAAGGTTCCCGCCGCCCCTTTTTAGCCTCTGCTAGATCATGCTGACCCGGGCGAACCTCACTAACCCCTCTCCTTGCCTGTTCGAGCACCAGATCATCGTCACCGACACGGGGATACGAGCTCCGCCGTCGACAGAGCTCCGGCGAGGAATCGGGATCGAGGCAGAGCACCCCTCCCTCCACCGTGACCTCCATCGAGACCACCACGACCGCCTCGACCTCCGGTGAGAGTCCACGGACCCCCTGCCTCTTTAGGACCACCAGAACACCACCGTCCGATGAGCCTCCGCCGTGCACAGAGAGCCAGCGCCGCCAGTTCGTGGCTGCGCGCTGAGCACCGTTCGATCAAGTTTTAGCGGCTAGGATTAGATCTCTAGCCGAAGCGGTACGGGCTGATCTGGTCCATCCGTTCCCACTTAAATCTGACGGCCCGCAGCAATCGATTCGACCGAATCGGTACAGACCAATAGGGTTGCGCAACGTCGGCTAGGATATCTGTTTAATTAGAAAAATAGACAGATTATATATTAAACTTAGAAATTCAATAACTTTTGTTCCACAATTCAGAAAAATACAAATTTGGTGTCTATGGATTCAGAAAAATAAGACCTTTATTATGGAGGCCTTGTTTCACACTTTTGCCTCTGAAAAATTGGAATTATAGGCAGAACCTTTTTAGGAGTATTTTGCTCATAAAAATTGTTCTATAAATTGTTTTGGGGTATTTCTTATGCATTTAGATGAGGTATTTTACCCTCTGTACTGTATACTCTATAATTTATAGAGTTGTGTTCATATCATTGCATTTTGCATGCATTCATGTTTTTGTAATGTTTTATTGATTGAATTATTGTTGTTGTACTGATCTTGTGTAGATTGTGTGGATTGTGAAGTTTGTTGCTGTGAGGATTGTACCTATTCCCCTAGGTACCAAGGCAAGTGATATTTCATCTTATGTCCTATTATTTTCACCATTGCACTAGTGTTATTTTGGTAGATCTTAGACCATAGTAGGATTATTTATATGTTACTATGCTATGCTATCCTATGGATTATATCTTGGTATTATCTCCTAGTTGAAAGACTTCGTAGGCTAGAGTGCTTAGCCATGCTATTAGAATTCGTGGGTGGATTATACACATAAGATAGTATGGAAAGATATTATTTTGTTTAATTAAGAAAACAACTAATATTAATGAAACTCCTGGGTGGAATGGGACTTGCTTGGATTATGTTGAGTGGTTACTCAGGGGCCATGTCTATGGTCGGCTGGTGTATCGCACTTGTGGACGGCCACCCAGGAACAAAGAGATTGGAGACATTCTTGTCATGAAGCTTCCAGTGCAGCCACATGGCATATCTGCTCTGCCTTGACCAACTAAGTTGCAAGAACTCAGCCAGACGGACATAAGGTGGTAGATGTGGTAGGATGGAACGCGTCCGTGGTGGTCTGAGGGATTGCTTCTGAACGGTCTTGTCTCGATGCATGTCGAGTCTTGTGGGGAAAGTGCACCACCTCTCGAGAGGGTAAAACTAAGTACTTAGCCGTGTCCCCGGTTATGGACAATTTCTGAGCCTCAAGACAGTGAAGTAGTTCAATAATCTCCTCATCCAAATTTCTCTAAGTTAAAAACTAGTGGGTGAACATGGGTAGAGGTTCAGTGATGTCTATCATTGGTACCTTAGAGTTTGAATGAGAAAAACTTACTCTTCAAAAACTATAAATTAAACTAGCTTTTGCAAAGCCAGCCATAACCCCACTTAGCCATATATTCATGTAGTTGTTGGATTACACTAACTATCTATGGTATCACTTGCCAATACAATTCCAAATGTATTGACCCTTGTGGCTATAACTTATTATGTTGCAGGATACTCTGATGATGAGTAGGGTTGCGGGTCTACACTCGACATGCTTGCCTATGGCACATGAAGACTAAAGACTCTATTATTATTATGCTATATAATGTGAACTTTAAGTGTCTTAGCCTTGGGCTAAGTGAGTTGTAAGAACCATTATATTCCTGGATATGGATGTAATAATGACCTTTGTTTCTGTGTACTTCATCTTAAACTGTGGGTGCTAGCATTTAGATCCAGGGACTAGCACTGCAATCACAGGGATCTTACCTTATTATGGTGAGATCTTATAGATGGTATCAGAGCACTGTGTTGCCTGTAGGTTCGTGACCCTAGAATGGATTAGACTAAGGAAAACCCTTAGGAAAAATAACTCTATATTCCAACCTTATACTTGTCTTTCATCTCGTAAAACTTTCCCTAATCATCCTTCTCATCTATTTTTGTAGATGTCCACCATCAATGAATCTGTCAAGAAGGGGCCACTAATGACTATGACCCTGGAGTGTGAGACAGAATTTCCCAATGTACTCTAGAACCTCATGCTTGGCTTGGGGATGAATGGTGAAGCCGTGTACAAGGGATTTCCTGTGATAGACGAAGGACAAGAGTATTGGTGGGTGAAACTCCATTTGTACAAGGACAAGGAGGACGATTCCAAGAGTACGGGATTCTGCATGTTCACCAACTCTGAAATGCATCCGTGATTCTTTGACTCTGCAAGGAATGCTGCATGGAAAGCTATTGAGGAACTTGGGGAGAGACTCAAGTATAGAATGCTCAATACTCAGGAGGATCTCAAGGAGGAGAAGCGTCTTGTCCAAGACTCAAAGGCCACTGTGAAACGCCTAAGTAAGGATATCATAGGCCTAGCTTTGGAGCTATGTGACCAAGACAAGCAGATTGCTGCCAAGGATGCCCAGATTGCCACCTTGGTTAAGAAGGAGTGAGCTATTCGTTGGACCACCACCTTGGCGTTTTATCACGTTAGCATTTTTTGATCATACCAACTTATGTGGTATGGCAAAAATAAGTTATGTCTGGAACCTTGAGTGCTTGAGTTGAATAATGTATTGCTACTTGGACTGTTCTGTTGGTTGATTTTTTTATTTTGTGACTTGTGTTTACTTTCTCTATTGTGTGTTACTAATTTTCTCCATACTATGCAAAAGATGCCGAATTTTGTCTACAACACGACTGAGGATTTCAAGGGGACTCGCTTTGGGACTCGCATGTTGGAGCTAGTCCAAGTGCTCGCTCTTCCAATCCCTACCATTCAGGGACTTCAGCTGAGGAAGTTTCAGAGGAAAGACTTATGGGGATTCAGAGTTACCCAGCCAGGACGTGAGACAGAGCCCCAAACTGGGGAGATTGCCTTCAAGATAATCCATGATGACATGGAGAGAGGCCTCGACGTCGCTATGCAGGAGCTGTTGGGACACCTATGTGGACGTCACTCTTCTGAGATCAGGAGCCACTACTTCCATTTATTTGGGAGGCGCGACGAGGATGGAGAGCCTATTGTGTTGGACGAGGCCACTAAGGATTCCATCAAGCCCGTGTGTCACTACCTCCAGGATTTAGAGAGCCTTATTAGACACCTTGATACTGATAGGACTAATGTGATGCTTAGCAACGACGAACTACGAGTCCAACTTAAGGAGAAGTACAAGGCCTTCCTGGAACAAGAAAATCGAATCAAGGAAATGGAGAAGAAGTTTGAAGACCAAGAGAATAAATTCAAGAGCCAAGAGAAGAGAGTTCAGGAGAAGAACAAGAAGATTAGAGACTTAGAGACCGAGTTAGAGCTTGAGGACATTGAGCTGGAAGCAGATCACGAGGTGATAGAGAGGCTACGCACTCAGAAGAGAGAGTTACAGACAAAGATCGATGCTCTGACTACAAGCTTGGAGGAATACAAGGCAGGGTTCGCAGCAGCAGGACTTGCACTAGTGGAGGAGGAAGTCGACATGGAGGAGTAGTGATGCTATTCCATCTACCTATCGTTCTACTATTATTGAGTTGCATAGGTCATACCGACTTGTGGGTGACTATGCTAGTATGTTTATTTTTGCAAACTCTGTCATTGCTGTGTTGTTGAACTTACATGTGCTTGTTTGTTTGATTGTTGTTTTATTTGGGGTTATCTATCATTACTTACCCTTATTAAACCCACAGATGCCTCCCCGACGCAACAACGAGGATGACAGTGGCAATGGAATGCAACAGATGATGGCTACGCAGACCCAATTGATGCAAATGATGACTCAATTCATGGCAACCCAGAATCAGAACAACAACAATAATAACAATAACAACAACCAGAACAATCCACCGCCTCTGGATATGCTGACCAGATTTCTGCTGAGACCTGCTAAGTTCTCGGGTACCACTGACCCCATGGTAGCAAATGATTGGCTACGTTCTGTGAATAAGGACCTAGTCACGGTTGGATGCACGGATGCAGAAAATGTCAAATTTGCAGCACACTTATTGGAAGGTCATGCAGCTGCTTGGTGGGATAATTTTCAAATTACCCACCCTATTGAGGAGGTGACTTGGGCAACGTTTGAGGATGGGTTTCGCACCACTCATATCTCTTCTGGAATAATGGGGTTGAAGAAAAAGGAGTTTCATAACCTCAAGCAACGCCACCGCAGTATTTCTGAATACATCAAAGAGTTCAATAATTTGTCACGTTATGCGCCCGATGATGTTGACACTTATGCAAAGAGAAAGGAGAAGTTCCTAGATGGGCTGAATGATGAAATTTCTATGCAACTATCTGTTGCATATGTTCCAACTTATCAATCCTTGTGTGATAAAGCTACCATCCTGGAAAACAAGATGAAACAAGTGGAGGGTAGAAAGAGGAAGCACCATTTTGATAAGTTTGGATCAGGATCTCCTCACAAACGCTCTCATGGTGAAGGAAGTGGGAGTTCTGGATTCCACAAGAATGGGAATCATAATAACCATCGTAACAATAACCACAACCATGATGGAAACAATCATCGTGGGCATAACAAAGGTGGATTCAGGAACAACCACAATGGACATGGCCATGGAAACCAAAATGGTAAGAATCATCACAGTCAGCCAGCAAAGAAAGGCATCAGTCAGGTGGAATGCTTCAAGTGCAAGAATACAGGGCACTATGCTAATGAATGCCCAGAGAAGAAGACTGATGGGGCTAAGCCAAACCCATTCCAAAAGGGTCATGTGAATCACATTAATGTGGAAGAAATCAAAGAAGGATCTGATGCCATGATCGGTAAGTTCAAGATTAATTCCTTTCCTGCACTTATCCTTTTCGATACTGGCACATCGCATTCATTCATTTCAAGAGCATTTGTAATCAAAAACGAACTCTCCACTGAAACCATTGGATGTCCCATTAAAGTAAGTTCCCCGGGTGGAGAAATGATAGTAAATTCTGGGTGCCGACAGATCATCCTAGAAATTGGAAAGAACAAGTTCCCGGTTAGTTTAATAATCCTAGAGTCCCAAGGATTAGATGTTATATTAGGGATGGACTGGTTGACCCGTTATGAAGGGGTGATTGATTATGCCAAGCGGACTGTTATGCTCACCACCCCAGAAAACAAAAGGATCAGGTTCAAGTCTAGCTTTGAACCCAAGGGGATCAAGGTTAATTCTCTTAAGGGGGTTAGCCTAGACAGTGTGCCAATAGTGAAGGAATACCCAGATGTGTTCCCTAAAGAATTACCTGGCATGCCACCAGATAGGGATGTGGAATTTCTAATAGACCTACTGCCAGGAATGGGGCCTATAGCAAAGAGACCTTATAAAATGTCGGTGGACGAGTTAAAAGAACTCAAGAAGCAGCTGGCAGAACAGTTGAAAAAGGGATTTATCCAACCAAGTTCGTCGTCTTGGGGAGCACCAGTCTTGTTTGTTGAGAAGAAGGACCGAAGTCAAAGGCTATGCATAGATTATCGTTCACTTAATGAAGTGACCATAAAGAATAAGTATCCCCTGCCTAGAATAAATGATCTCTTCGATCAGCTAGAGGGAGCCTGTGTGTTCTCAAAAATTGATCTTCGATCAGGATACTTCCAACTAAAGATTAGAGAACATGACATACCCAAGACTGCATTCACCACTAGATATGGGTTGTATGAATACACAGTGATGCCGTTTGGATTGACTAATGCACCGGCCTACTTCATGAACATGATGAACAAGGTATTCATGGAATTCCTTGACAAGTTCGTAGTGGTATTGATCGATGATATATTGGTATATTCCAAGAACAGCAAAGAATAGAAAGAACATCTACGCCTGATTCTAGAGAAACTCAGAGAACACAAACTTTATGCCAAGTTTAGCAAATGTGAATTCTGGCTGAATGAAGTGGGTTTTCTTGGGCACATAGTATCTGGGAATGGTATAGCTGTTGATCCAGCAAAAGTGGTAGCTGTGACAGAATGGGAACCTCCTAAATCAGTTAAGGAAATCCGTAGTTTCCTTGGCCTAGCAGGGTACTATCGGAGGTTCATTGAAAATTTCTCTAAGATAGCAAAGCCCATGACTGACCTGCTAAAGAAGGAGAAGAAATTTAATTGGACAGAAGCTTGCGAAACCAGCTTTCAAGAATTGAAAAAGAGACTTGTGTCAGCACCAGTGTTATGTTTGCCAGACCTTGAGAAAGACTTCCAAGTATATTGTGATGCATCTCACCAAGGATTAGGAGGTGTACTGATGCAGGAAGGTAGAGTTGTAGCTTATGCATCAAGGCAACTCAAAAATCATGAAGTGAACTATCCTACTCATGATCTAGAGTTGGCATCTGTTGTACATGCCCTAAAAACATGGAGGCATTACCTCATGGGAAAACGTTGTGAACTGTTCACTGATCACAAGAGTTTGAAATACATTTTTACACAGAAAGAACTCAACATGAGAAAGAAGATGGCTAGAACTTATCAAAGATTACGACTTAAGTTTGCAATACCACCCTGGAAAGGCAAACGTCGTAGCTGATGCATTAAGCCGCAAAGTTTATGTGAATGGCCTCAACAAAGGAGAGTTGCCAGAGGAGTTGTGTGCCCAATTTAGAGAGCTGAGACTTGAGATAGTGCCTGAAGGGTACCTTGCATCCTTGGAAGTGCAACCCACACTAATGGACAGAATTCAAGAAGCTCAAAAGTTGGACAAAGAGATAGAAGAAATCAGAAGTAAAGTTAGAGATGGCAAGGCAAAAGGATTCCATGTAGATGATCAAGGAATCTTATGGTATGAAAAACGTATCTGTGTTCCGCAGGATCTTAAACTTAAGAAGTTGATCTTACAAGAAGCGCACAACTCACCATATTCAATTCATCCTGGCAATACTAAGATGTATATGGATGTTAAGGAGAGGTTTTGGTGGAATAATTTAAAGAAGGCCATAGCAGAGCACATTGCCTTGTGCGACGTGTGCAGTCGTGTAAATGCAGAACATCAGAAACCGGCAGGATTATTACAACCACTACCAATACCTGATTGGAAATGGGATAAAATTGGTATGGACTTTATTACTGGACTGCCCAGGACTAAATCCGCATATGATTCTATATGGGTTATCGTTGATCGCTTGACAAAAGTGGCCCATTTCATTCTAGTAAAGACCACTTATACAAGTGCAAAGTTAGCCAAGATATACATGAATAAAATTGTATGTTTGCATGGGGTACCTAAAAGTATCGTATCTGACAGAGGGACTCAATTCACTTCGCACTTTTGGCGACAACTTCACGAGTCACTAGGAACTCGGTTAGAATTCAGCACTGCATTTCATCCGCAAACAGATGGGCAGACAGAAAGGACCAATCAAATATTAGAGGATATGCTGAGAGCATGTGCGTTAGATTATGGATCCAGTTGGGATGAAAGCCTACCATACGCAGAGTTTTCTTACAATAACAGCTATCAATCAAGCATAGAAATGGCTCCGTTTGAATTTCTTTATGGAAGGAAGTGTACTACACCATTGCTATGGAATGGAGTAGGAGAAAGAAATTTGTTCGGGCCTGACCTAATTAAGGAGGCTGAAGAGAAGGTCAAGATGGTAAGGGATAGGCTAAAGGTAGCCCAATCTCGGCAAAAGAGCTATGCTGATCCAAAACGTAGAGAGGTTACCTATGAGGTTGGTGATAGAGCTTATCTCAGGGTATTGCCACTTCGTGGTGTGAAAAGATTTGGAATTAAAGGAAAATTAGCACCACGCTATGTAGGACCTTTCAAGATTTTGAGCCGCAAAGGAGAAGTGGCATATGAGATAGAATTACCAGAATCTCTGTCAATAGTTCATAATGTATTCCATGTCAGTCAGCTGAAAAAGTGTCACCCAGAGATGGAAGAAACTTCGTTGAAAGACACTATACCATTAGAGGAAGTTCAGCTAGATAATGATCTCACTTATGAAGAGAAACCTATTAAGATTCTGGAGACAACAGAAAGAATTACCCGTACCAAGACAATCAAATTCTGCAAAGTGCAGTGGAATCATCACACTGAATCAGAAGCAACCTGGGAGCGAGAGGATGAACTTCGGAGAGACCACCCTCACCTATTTGCTAGCCAACCCGAATCTCGAGGGCGAGATTCATCTTAAGGGGGTTACATTTGTAACATCCCAAAATTTTCTTTAAAAATCGTCATCATTGCATTCAAATCATCATGGCATGTACTACATTGCATTAGACTTGTCCTCAACCCACCCCTCCCACTTACCACCGGGCCCTGTGCCACGTCATCGCCACCTCGTCATCTTCAACCCAGGCGACGAACAGCCCCACTCCCTCTGCCGTTTCTAAACCCGGCTCAAATTCGAGAGTTTCTCACATTAATCCTCCACGGCGATCACTCCTTCTTAATCCCCTCTCACTCCCCTTCCGTTTCCCCTCAGCCACTTCCCCCGGAGATCCCCAAGCTCCCCAATTACCAGCTCGAACCGCCGCTGTCCGACGCCACTCCGGCGACGATTCTAGTGAGCTCTGGCCGCGCCGCGCCCTCTTCTCTGCCCTATCTCCTTTGCCATGTCCTGGCGCGTCTTTTTGCTCCAGCCGCGTGCTTTCTCTTGCCCCAGGTCGACGACATGGTCTACTCCGGCAAAACTCCCTCTGCCGCCCCCGTCCGTCGAGTTCTCCAGTGAGGTTAAGGTTCTCACCTCCCCTTTTTAGCCTCTGCTAGATCATGCTGACCCGGGCTCCCCTCACTAACCCCTCTCCTTGCCTGTTCGAGCCCCAGATCATCGGCACCAACACGGGGACACGAGCTCCGCCGTCGACAGAGCTCCGGCGAGGAATCGGGATCGAGGCAGAGCACCCCTCCCTCCACCGTGACCTCCATCGAGACCGCCAAGACCGTCTCGACCTCTGGTGAGAGTCCATGGACCCCCTGCCCCTTTAGGACCACCGGAACACCATCGTCCGACGAGCCTCCGCCGTGCACAGAGAGCCAGCGCCGCCAGTTCGTGGCTGCGCGCTGAGCATCGTTTGATCAAGTTTTAGCGGCTAGGATTAGATCTCTAGCCAAAGCGGTACGGGCTGATCTGGTCCATCCGTTCCCACTTAAATCTGACGGCCCGCAGCGATCGATCCGACCGAATCGGTACAGACCAATAAGGTTGCGCCGCGTCGGCTAGGATATCTGTTTAATTAGAAAAATAGACAGATTATATATTAAACTTAGAAATTCAATAACTTTTGTACCACAATTCAGAAAAAGGCAAATTTGGTGTCTATGGATTCAGAAAAATAAGACCTTTATTATGGAGGCCTTGTTTCACACTTTTGTCTCTGAAAATTGGAATTATAGGCAGAACCTTTTTAGGAGTATTTTTCTCATAAAAATTGTTCTATAAATTGTTTTGGGGTATTTCTTATGAATTTATATGAGGTATTTTACCCTCTGTACTGTATACTCTATAAGTTATAGAGTTGTGTTCATATCATTGCATTTTGCATGCATTCATGTTTTTGTAATGTTTTATTGATTGAATTATTGTTGTTGTATTGATCTTGTGTAGATTGTGTGGATTGTGAAGTTTGTTGCTATGAGGATTGTACCTATTCCCCTAGCTACCAAGGCAAGTGATATTTGATCTTATGTCCTATTATTTTCACCATTGCACTAGTGTTATTTTGGTAGATCTTAGCATAGTAGGATTATTTATATGTTACTATGCTATGCTATCCTATGGATTATATCTTGGTAGTATCTCCTAGTTGAAAGACTTCGTAGGCTAGAGTGCTTAGCCATGCTATTAGAATTCGTGGGTGGATTATACACATAAGATAGTATGGAAAGATATTATTTTGTTTAATTAAGAAAAACAACTAATATTAATGAAACACCTGGGTGGAATGGGACTTGCTTGGATTATGTTGAGTGGTTACTCAGGGGCCATGTCTATGGTCGGCTGGTGTATCGCACTTGTGGACGGCCACCCAGGAACAAAGAGATTGGAGACATTCTTGTCATGAAGCTTCCAGTGCAGCCACATGGCATATGGGCTCTGCCTTGACCAACTAAGTTGCAAGAACTCAGCCAGACGAACAAAAGGTGGTAGATGTGGTAGGATGGAACGTGTCCGTGGTGGTCTGAGGGATTGCTTCTGAAAGGTCTTGTCTCGATGCATGTCAAGTCTTTTGGGGAAAGTGCACCACCTCTCGAGAGGGTAAAACTAAGTACTTAGCCGTGTCCCCGGTTATGGACAATTTCTGAGCCTCAAGACAGTGAAGTAGTTCAATAATCTCCTCATCCAAATTTCTCTAAGTTAAAAACTTGTGGGTGAACATGGGTAGAGGTTCAGTGATGTCTATCATTGGTACCTTAGAGTTTGAATGAGAAAAACTTACTCTTCAAAAACTATAAATTAAACTAGCTTTTGCAAAGCCAGCCATAACCCCACTTAGCCATATATTCATGTAGTTGTTGGATTACACTAAGTATCTATGGTATCACTTGCCAATACAATTCCAAATGTATTGACCCTTGTGGCTGTAACTTATTATGTTGCAGGATACTCTGATGATGAGTAGGGTTGCGGGTCTACACTCGACATGCTTGCCTGTGGCACATGAAGACTAAAGACTCTATTATTATTATGCTATGTAATGTGAACTTTAAGTGTCTTAGCCTTGGGCTAAGTGAGTTGTAAGAACCATTATATTCCTGGATATGGATGTAATAATGACCTTTGTTTCTGTGTACTTCATCTTAAACTGTAGGTGCTAGCATTTCGATCCAGGGACTAGCACTGCAATCACAGGGATCTTACCTTATTATGGTGAGATCTTACAATTTGATACGGGATCAGTTGCTAATATATGTAACTCGGTTCAGGGGCTACGGAACAAGCGACAACTAGCAAGGGATGAGGTCACGATACGGGTCGGCAATGGATCAAGATTTGATGTGATCGCCGTCGGAACGCTGCCTCTCCATATGCCATCGGGATTAGTTATAAACCTAAATAATTGTTATTTGGTGCCTTCACTAAGCATGAACATTGTATCCGGATCGTGTTTGATGCAAAGTGGTTATTCTTTTATGTCTGAAAACAATGGTTGTTCGATTTATATGAATAATATCTTTTATGATCATGCACCTGTGTTGAATGGTTTATTTCTGTTGGATCTCGATAGTAGTATTATGCATATTCATAAAATTGATGCTAAAAGGATTAAACTTGATAATGATATATCTACATATATGTGGCACTGCCGTCCATGTCATATTGGCGTTAAACGCATGAAGAAACTCCATTCTGATGGACTTTTGGAATCACTTGATTTTGAATCATTTTATACATGTGAGCCATGCCTTATGGGCAAGATGACTAGAACGCCGTTTTCCGGTTCAATGGAACGGGCGACAGATTTATTGGAAATCATACATACTGATGTGTGTGGACCAATGAGTGTGTCAGCACGAGGTGGATATCGTTATTTTGTTACTTTCACAGATGATTTGAGTAGATACGGGTATATCTATTTAATGAAACATAAGTCTGAAACCTTTGAAAAGTTCAAGGAATTTCAGAATGAAGTGGAAAATCATCATAACAGAAAGATCAAATTTCTGCGGTCCGACCGTGGAGGAGAGTATCTTAGTTACGAGTTTAGCACACATATGAAAGACTGTGGAATAGTTTCACAACTCACGCCTACCAGAACACCACACCGTAATGGTGTGTCAGAAGATCGTAATCATACTTTATTGGATATGGTTCGATCTATGATGTCTCTGGCAGACTTGCCACTGTCATTTTGGGGTTATTCAGTGGAAACCGCTGCATTCACTTTAAATAGGGCACCATCTAATTCCGTTGAAAAGACACCGTATGAATTATGGTTTGGAAACAAACCTAAGCTGTCATTTCTTAAAGTTTGGGGATGCGATGTTTATGTGAAGAAACTTCAACCGGATAAACTTGAACCCAAAGCAGAAAAATGCGTCTTCATAGGATACCCTAAGGAAATGATTGGGTATACCTTCTATCACAGATCCGAGGGCAAGGTTTTTGTTGCCAAGAATGGATCCTTTCTTGAGAAGGAGTTTCTCGCGAAAGGTGTGAGTAGTCGGAAGGTAGAACTCGAAGAGGTTATTAAACCTTCTCTTCATGAAATGGCGAGTAGCGCATCACCGAAAGTTGTTTCGGAGTTGACTTCACCTAATGAGGAGAGAGCTAATGATATTGATCATGAAACTCTGAAAGAGGACACTACCGAACCTCGCAGGTCAAGCATGACACATGCAGCTCCTGAACTATACGACAATCCTGTTATGAATTTCATGATTGATGAAATAGATGACCCTGCGATGTATGAAGAAGCGATGATGAGCCCTGATTCCAACAAATGGCTAGAAGCCATGAAATCCGAGATGGAATCCATGTACGAAAACCAGGTTTGGACCTTGGTGGACTTAACTCACGATCGAAAGGCCGTTGAGAATAAATGGATTTTCAAAAGAAAAACTGATGCTGATGGTAATGTGACCATCTATAAGGCTCGACTTGTCGCAAAGGGGTTTCGAAAAATTCAAGGAGTTGACTACGATGAGACATTCTCTCCCGTAGTGATGCTTAAGTCGGTTAGGATTATGTTAGCAATTGCTGCATATTTCGATTATGAAATATGGCAGATGGATGTCAAAACTACGTTCCTCAATGGTAATATTGAAGAAGAGTTGTATATGATACAACCTAAGGGTTTTGTCGATCCTAAGGATGTTGATAAGGTATGCAAGCTTCAGCGATCCATCTATGGACTAAAGCAAGCATCCCGGAGTTGGACTCTCCGCTTTGATGAGGTGATCAAATAGTTTGGATTTGTCCAAACTTATGGAGAGGCTTGTATTTACAAGAAAGTGAGTAGGATCAATGTGGCATTTCTAATATTATATGTGGATGACATATTATTGATTGGAAATGATATAGATCTTTTAAACAGTGTTAAAAGTTATCTAAACAGCAAATTTTCGATGAAGGACCTTTGTGAAGCTTCATATATATTGGGCATTAAAATCTATAGAGATAGATCAAGACGCCTAATTGGGCTATCGCAGAGTACATACCTTGATAAGATATTAAAGAAGTTTAATATGGACGGAAGTAAGAAGGGGTTCTTACCTATGTTGCAAGGCAAGACATTGAGTAAGACTCAAAGTCCGGCTACGGCGGAAGAAAGAGAGATAATGGATAAGATCCCCTATGCCCCAGCCATAGGCTCTATAATGTATGCCATGCTATGTACAAGACTAGATGTGGCACATGCTATTAGTTTGACTAGTAGGTACCAATCTGATCCAGGTTCAGAACACTAGATAGTAGTCAAGAATATCCTTAAGTACTTGAGAAGAACTAGGGATCTGTTTCTTGTATACGGAGGTGAAGAAGAGCTAGTTGCTAAGTGTTATGTCGATGCTAGCTTTGACACTGATCTGGATGACTCTAAGTCTCAATCCGGATACGTATTTCTCTTGAACAGAGCAGTAGTTAGTTGGAGGAGTTCCAAACAACCTGTGGTGGCTGGATCAACGACGGAGGCGAAATATGTTGCTGCTTCAGAAGTGGCATAGGAAGCGGTTTGGATGAAGGAGTTCATAACGGGTCTAGGTGTGGTTCCTAGTGCGTTGGACCCAATGGTGATCTATTGTGACAACAATGGAGCCATAGCCAATGCCAAGGAACCAAGGTCTCACAAGAATTCCAAGCATATTAAGCGCCGGTTTCACTCCATCCACGAGCATGTCAAGGATGGAGACATAAAGATTTGTAAAGTGCACACGAACCTGAATGTAGAAGATCCGTTGACTAAAGTTCTCCCTAGGGAAAAACATGATCAACACCAGAAATCCATGGGTGTTAGATTTATCACTATGTAAACTAGATTATTGTCTCTAGTGCAAGTGGGAGACTGAAGGAAATATGCCCTGAGAGGCAATAATAAAGTTGTTATTATGTATTCCTTGTATATGATAGATGTTTATTTCGCATACTATAATTGTATTGATAGGAAACGTCAATACATGTGTGTTTAATAAACAAAAAGGGTTCCTAGTTATGCCTCTCTCATAGACTAGCTTGTTGATTAACAAGATGATCAAGGTTTCTTGATCATGGACATTGGATGTTGTTAATAACAAGGTCACAACATTTGTGAAATGATGTGATGAACATTCATCCGAAGTATAGCATTACGATCAAGTCATTATGTTTATATTGCTATAACATCATACGAAGTAGTCTTAGTCCTTAGATCATGAGATCATGTTAATTGCTAACACCGGAAGAGTATCTTGATAACATCAAACATCACACCGTAACAGGGTGACTATAAAGGTGGGTTCAGTGCTATGAAGGTGTTATGTTGAGGCTCATGGATCAAGAGTGGAATTTGTCAATCCGGATGACAGATAGATATACTCTGGGCCCACTCGGTGATATCACATTAAGATAGCTTGCAAGCAAGTGATGTGATCACTAGAATGTTATATCACGGGAACGAGAAAAGAGTGCATGTCGGTAACAAGATCAAACTAGGTATTTGGATACCGATGATCGAATCTCGGACATGTATTATATCATGAGACAAAGGGATTAAATTACTAGCGTTAAAGGTTCTCACGATCACAGAAGTCATCTTTGAATGTGCATGAGTGAGTATGGATCTCCAGGTCCCGCTTCTGATTATTGATCTGAGAGGAGTCTCAATCATGTCTGCATTATTCACGAACCGTAGGGTGACAAACTTAAGAGTTTCTAGACACCATTTAGGAGCAAAAATGTTTTAGACAAAAGGTTTGCAAAGTGCAGGAAATGTTTTGATAGAAACAGGAATTGTTTCGATAGAAACCGGAATTGTTTCGGGTGAAATTGCAGAAAGTGGTTCTGCATGTGATATTGAAATGTTGCAAGGGGTTTTATGTGAATGTTTGTTAATTAAAGTAATTAAAAAAATTCTGAATAAAATAAATAAAAGAGTTTTATTAATTGAGATTTGCATTTACTTTGGTGGAAATTAAATACATGTGAGTGGGATTTTGGGTGGAGGCCATGTTTATGTGAGTGGAGGTTCACCACATGAATGAAGGAGGGGAGGAGTCCCCCCCCTCATGCGCTGGCTATGGGAGGGGAGGGGTCTCCCTCCCTCCTATATAAAGCCCCCTCTCCCCTCTCACAAACCACACCTCCTCGTGAAGGATCTCTCTCCCCCTCTAGATATTCCCCCATGGTCTCGAATTAGCGAGATACATGTTCCCGGTGGCCTTGCGTCTGGAAGGAGTTGCTGCTTCCGCTGATTCGCTGGAGCGAGGAGGTGGAGGTTGTTCGGTTGCTTGGACGTGTGTGCGAGGACGGATGCGCTGCTGATTTGCGACGCTCAGACTTCCACACGATCTTGAGATTGGCAAGCGTACGACTACATCAACCACGAGTTCCTACTCGTTAACAAAACTCGTTGTCTTCGAGGGTAAGTTCTCCATGGATGTATGTCCACCCGTTGCTCTGTATCTAGTAGATAGATCTTGGCGTATAGTTCTCATCGTAGGAATTTTTTTGTTTTCTATGCTACAGACCCAACAACTCAATCACTTCCAAGTCCTTCCCCACAATCTGCCTCCAATCAGCATCCTAGTGCTGAGCAATTTCGCGACACTTTATGAGGCGGTCGTCACCAATGACAATCTAGCCAATTGTGGCACCATAGTTTTAAGATTCGGGCCAACCGGAAGTTTCCTGACATAGTCAGGCATGAATCTTGCAAGAACTAGCAAACGTCATACTTCTACAGGACAAATGTTCCTCTTGTGGGTCGAGAAGCCTCATATCCCGACTTTTTCAATGGAGTTGCTGCCAAATACTGGGGATCCAAAGGTCTTCTCCTCTAACCAAACCCGCGTCATAAGGCGGATCGAGCGGCTGATGGATATGGGGCTGATGGGCCTCGATCTATACATGTGCTAGTTCACAAGGCGGATCCATCCTCTGCAGCATCGTGCCAAATTGATGCACGAGCACATTGAAGTGAGAGGAGATCCTCGAAGGATTTCTCCTGATAACTTCTCCAATGACACCATCAAGAACCGGCTAACGGACACGGTGAAGCTAAAGGACCAGAAACGTGGGTTCAACATCACCTTCGACATGTTCACCAAGGGTGAATGTCCTAGGGTAATGATTGATTTTACTTTTATACTCCAAATATCCATATTAGTTTTATAACTACATCATTGACTCGAATCTTCCTTTGCTAGCATAGGAAGCTACCCAAGGAGGACATGTCTCCTTAGGTTTATAGCTAGAAGCTCAAGGATGTTCAAGAAATTTCTCATGATGATTCCACCAAGCATTATCCTGCCTAGTAACACAGAAGCACAGAGTTCCTGCCTCTGATGCAACTGCTATGGGCAAGAAGGTGAAGAAGATGGAGAACAGGATCTCCAAGAAATCCACTACCTCTTTGTATGCAGAGAAGAGAAATGTCGCTCTTTAGAGTGGCATTGTCGACATTGCCCTAGCCAAAGTGTCAGTTGTATCGTAAGTATCTCATTCCTCCGATTTTACTTTTTTTACTTCTTCCAATACTTATACTTTTAGTTGTACATTTCAGGAAGAAGACATCTACTGCTTTGAAGCGTACGTCTAAAGATTTGCAGGAAATTATCCCAGTCGCATCCCTAGCAACTGCTCCTCCAACCCCTACATCGTCCCTTCCATCTCGGGAGGGACTTCATCTGCACCAGCTCCAGAGCTCTCCGCCATGGAGAAAGAGATCAACCCTACTGACGATGTCTATAGATCTACTACGTTTGAAGATACCCCTCCGAGCCCCATACGAATGCCAGAGAATGCATCTACTACTAACACGGCTAAAGATCCAGCTAAGGATGTCGTACCAAAGGAGAAAGAGCGGGTGGTGGCGCCAATAGACAAGGAGGTAGCTCCTAATCCATCGTAGAGTCCCTTGGGTCAGTTGATGGTTAGATCTTCTCTAACATATCCAACTGCTTATGCTACTATGCCAGCCTCCAAGACTCCTTCGGCACTCTATGCGAACGACATCTTCATGGCTCTAGGAATCATGTCATATATAGCAACAACCACCTACAACAATGCCCTAAAATGTGCCAACAACTTGAAGATCGTTGCATTGATACTTGTAGTTCTATTATTACCAATACTTCCTTTTTGTATCATCATAATATCCACATATAGGACTAGTTTATATTGTTATTGGCATTAATATATCATTGTCTATGCAATTTTTAGAGGATTTATGCGACTTTTCTACAAAGTCTCTTGTTTTGGTATTTAATTTCTAGGAGCCAGAAAACCTAATTTTCTTTCATATTTTGCTGTTTCAGGGACTTTCCGGAAACCAATTAATTCTAGAAAAAATACAACAGAAGTTATACATCACGAGAAGGACAATGTGCCTTGGAAGCACACGAGAGGAGCCACGAGGGCTGAACGAGCCCAGGTGGCGTGGGCCCACTTGTACGCTATGCCACACATGTCTGTTTAGGCCTCGAGCATTGCCTCGGCTCCCCTTTTTACATATGACTTCATATCACCCGAAAACCAATGCCATATTTCCCCCATGATTTACAGAGGTGGCGGCGGAGGCGAAAGTCTTCTCCTACTTCGAGAGAGGGAAGATCTTGCTGCTCTGAGGCCTCTAGAGAGGTGGAAATCGATGTCATCATCATCACCACTCACTACCGTGAAAATGCCTACCAGTGAGGGGCCAAGAATCAAGTATACCGACGATACAGGTATTCATCATCGGTATACTGTTAGTGGTAACACCTTACCACCAATGGAAGCAGGACTCGCTGGCTGAATTGCTAGCGCTGATGACCAACTTAATTTTTGTAACATCCCAAAACTTAATCCAAGGTTAATCAAGATCAAATCTACCCAATTTAGGGTTAACAAAAACTTTTCCATTTAAAATAATTAAGCATTCATATGTGTGTGCATTTAAATTAGGAGTTGTTTTGAATTGCCATGTTTGAGTGATCCATTGGTTGTAAAATGATTCTAAGGTGAATTAAACATCATCTAGATCATCCCCAAGGAAATCCCAAATAAAAAGAAATCAAAAAGAATAAAATAAGCAAATGGTCACTTTTGCCATTTTAATCATCTAGCCTACTTTGGCTATTCCTAGAACTCAAATCTTAACAGAAACAATTGTGGTTTTTTGCACCCCTTGCTAGTACAAGTAGTAATGTACCAAGGCCCACTTTGTTTTATCCCAAAAACTTTCAAACACTAAATTTAAATGACAATTGAAAATTGAATGTAGTTCATATGTATGGATCCCACTTTCTCAAAAACCACTCAAATGAATTCCATTTAACAAATCCTAGGAACCACAATCTACCAAGCATCAGATCAAAGCATCCACCAAAAATCAGCTCAAAATTCAAAAATTTCTCTCATGCGGTCATTGTGTCGAACAGGTGGCAGGCAGAGATCAAATGGCCTAACTAATACTGTTACTAGTTAAGCCCTTGTCCCCCATTGGACCCTCTCTACTTTCCTTTGTCCCCCCTGAGTCCAACCAAGCCATCAACCAGCCTCCCCCTTCCCCGCAGCACCAGTGCAGCGCCACCCAAATGAGGTCATCGCCGGCCAGACGCGGGCAACACGCCAGGGACCAAGCCGCGCCAAACCAGCATGCCCACTAGCTCCGCCCAACCCTACCGCCTCCCACGGTCCACCCCTCGATCAACCCCAGCCCCTGGACCACCTCAGTACCGCGCCACCCTTTCTCTCTGCGCCATGTGTAGCGCACGCCAGAGCGCGATCGCCGCCAGCACCCAGCTGACCGTGCCTCGACCCCATATCGCGCACGCCGCTCCGCCTTGACACCCACACCCCGCCAGACACGGTCGTGCATCGCCGCGCTACCCACAGTCGCCGTGATCGCCGTCGAGCACCGCCTCTGTCCCTCAGAGCGCGAGACGCTCCCGACCACAATCCACTGCCCTAGCACCGCCATTAAGCCCTAGCTAACCGCCATGGAACCGCCCACCGTCCGCCTACCTCGCCCACGCCGGTAGCCCCCTATACCGCCCTCGCCAGAGACGCCTGCCCATACCCGTCGGCCCCCTCGTGGCATCTATATAAGCAGGCCTCCCCAGCACGAGTTCCTCACACTCTCACACTCCCCTCTCACCCCCAGTCCTTCCCCACCTCTCGCCGGAGCAGCTTGAGCAGCAGGCCGCCGGAATTTCACCGAAGGCAGCCGCAGCAGAGGAGGAGACGCTGCAGTCGATTCCGTCCACCTCAGCCCCTACTACGACTTCTCCTGAGCTCGTCGTCGCCGTCCAGTTCGATTGCCCGCCTCACAGCACTAGCTGGAGCCCTGGTACGTCCCAGTAGACCCCCACCGACCGTTTAAGGTTTGGTCTCGCCGACGACCAGTCCGTCGTTGACGACGACCATGAGCCGTTGATCTGCGTTCTAATTGTGTGGCCTAGATCGTCCCGTACCTTTTCGGGTTTTAAGTATCACTGACATGCAGGACCCCCTATCAGCAGCCCTCTGCACCACTGAGCATTACTGGGTCAGCCCATTTAGTTTCCCACGCAACCCAGTTAATTCAAATTAGGATTTTTCTTTTTAGAATTAAATTAGAATCTATCCCTTAGTTTAAAAATCAACTCAGAGAGTTTTACAAATCCAAATGCAGTGATCAATTTTGATGGAAAGGTAATGAAAATATTTATCCAAGCACGTTGGATTTAAATCATTTAGATTTAGAGATCTCTCCTAGTAAAAATAACAAGACAGAAGCATTTGCACATTCAAACATTTTTATAAAATCAACCATAATAGCTTTTGAGTTGATTCCAACTCTCAAAAATCACATTTAACCATACCTATCTGAATATGTAATAATATTAAGGTTTACATGCAGTGACTTTGGACTAGTACCAAAATAATGCTATATATGCATTTCTAGTCACTTTAAATCATTAAATATTAAACTTAAACTTATTAAAATATGATCCAACCTTTAAATCACATTCCCATATGTTAGAATATGTGGTGATGACATGTGTCCACATGATCCCATATTTTAATTGGAGAATATTAAATCTTAGTTATTTTCAATGAGTAGAAATTACTTTTCTCAAATAAAAAGAATGAGGCTAGTTAATTAAACCTTGTGATGCTTGTGATGATAATAGATCATCAAATGTGTGCCTTAGTATGCTAAGTAGACTAGTTAAGTATTGTTTGGTGATTGTGTATCCCGTATGTTTTTATAGACGATAGTACCGACCAAGCTTTCGAGGAGGAGGAGTTCTATCAAGAGGAGGAGGAAGAAAACTTCAACCACTGCATCAACCAAGGCAAGCCTAGCACTTCAAGTAAACTGAGAAAGCTATTATTAGCAAGCCAACGTTAACAATGAAAGCTAATCCTTGCAAGTTAAATAACCTAAGCAAGATGCATTAGGCATGCTTGGGGTTATACCACGTTAATTACTACCTACCCCAAGTTTTATTTCCAAGCTTTACTTCCTTACTTTACCAAAGTCCTTTACTTGTTTAAAGGTAGCATAAATAGTATAAAACTTGACCTATCTACTTACACTTAGATGTCATTCTATGGCATGGGATTGATCTTAGCATCCCCTATTAGTGAACACTCTTAACTTAGTAATTTAGAGCTAAACCAGAACTTGAGTCACTTTAGATGGGAACACTTGGTGAAAATGAATTGTGAAAACCTTGGAATGATGAGTCATTATATTGAGATGTTTTGACATGTGTTGAGAAACACAAATGGTTTATGATGATGAAAATGCTGGGGCATGAGCCTTAACCCTTTTACAAAAACTGATGGTTGGGTTCGGATGCGATACCATTCCAATTTTATCGTACAACCACAATACCTGAATTGGGTAAGGCTTAGCCAGAAGTTTATATGCATTAGTATTAGTTCCCTCGTGGGAGAGGTTTGAGCTGAGGCTACCTCTCAATGTTCTCCACCTATGCAGTGCCCAAGATGACAGATGGTCATGGTTGGGAGGCCATGCTCATAGGAGAGGTGATTATACTAGGGTGTGTAAAGGAAAGGTTATGTTTGATTATCTGCATACTAAGTATGATGATTCAGGGTTATCCCTGACAGATGTATCGAATCTTGTGCTGAAAGTGTACCACCTCTGTGGAGTGTCAAACTATTTGAATAGCCGCGTCCGCAGTTATGGACAGTTGGAGTTGCCATACTGTTCCATTGTCAGATGTTTTCAAAATGACTTATGATATAAATGATGAATCTTGACTTAACCACAACAAAGTTGTGACCATGACACTAGCTTCCCAACTTAAGTGATTCTAGAACTTTATTTTATCTTTCTTTGTTTCTGAACTCAGCTTAGGTTTCAAACTTAACTTTACAAATATACCTAGAGTTAGCTTTTCCCACTAGCACTACTTTACTTGTTAGTGATAGTTTGCGAGTACTTAAAGAGTACTCATGGCTTTTGTCCCTGGCTATTCCTATGGCCAGACTATGATGGACACTACCAAGATGAAGGACAACAGGACGGATATGATAACTAGGACTATCTCCCATCGTCAGCATTGCCTGTGCCCCTAAAGATGGAAACCACCGCTACGCTTATTATTTACTCCGTTGGTTGTTGTATTAAGACTGGATCATGAGATCTTTTATTCGTGTAAGACCTTATTATGGTTTGTAATGGATGAGGTACTGTGATATCCAATCTGTTATGTCTCGCAAAAATGGTAATCCTAGGATTGTGATGTATGACATAACAGGCATCTGGGATTAAAAATCTGGGTGTTGACAAGTTGGTATTAGAGCCATCCTGACCATAGGAGACCCTAGTTAGAATGGACGTCCGAACAAAAACTTAGCTTCAAAAACCAAAGTGAGTATTTATGAAAACTATTTCCTCTCTTACCCTTGGGAATTCATTCTCTCTCTCTCAAAAAAATTGATGTTCCTCTAATTCTTACATTACTACATAAAATTTGACACACTTGATCACTTCATTAACTTCCTCATCCTTAATTCTTGTAGATGGAGACTCAGTTCAGCAAGTTCTACCAGTTGGGAAACGAAGGCCAGCTGATCTTCGAGAGGGATCTTGACGCACTATCGGAGTACTTGGGACGCCCACATCCGGAGTTTCTTGGAGCTCAACTTCCTGGACCCCGAGGAGGAGATTTACAATGGCTAGTCACCGCTGATCTTTGAGGAAGTATAGAAGCACCAACGTCTGGGAGAATCCATTTCTCTGTAAGAGAGAACAACTGGCTAGATGGATTAGCCAGGGCAATGCATGAAGCTCTCGCACGTTTGTGTGCCCTGAGTGTCAACCAAATCCAAGGAACCCGCTTTGTTCACTATGCAAGGCGTGACTTCATGGGAATGCCAATGGAGATGCCAAGTCACCCGGAGTTGAAGCGTCAAGTGGAGAACCTTGACTTCCTGCTGTATGACCGCCAGAAGGAATTGGACAATGCTAGGGAGTTTGCCAACCACAACCTTGCCATTGCCACCTAGAAGGCCCAGACTTTTTCACTGCTTGTCAAGGATCGCCAGTCTCTTTGCCGCCAGCGCGAAAAGAAGGATCGCACCATCGACTGTCTTTGCAAGAAGGTGGCCGACCTCGAGAAGACCATCAAGGAGCAAGAAGCTCAACTTGTAGCAAAGGAGGAAGAAGAGGAAGGTGAAGACATCTAGGGAGATATGGACTCTTACCTTAGCAATGATGATGACTTTCTAGAGGAGGATGCCGTGGACTTCCAAGCTAGCAAGTTGTACATTTCTAGAATTGTTAGTCTGCATGGAACCTCCAAGACCATAGTATCAGATCGAGGAACCCAATTTACCTTGAGATTTTGGCAAAAAGTCCAAGAAGGATTGGGAACTAAATTGAACTTCGGCACAGCTTATCACTCGCAAACTGATGGACAGACTGAAAGAGTCAACCAAATCTTAGAAGATATGTTGAGACCTTGTTTGTTGGAGTATGGATCAAAATGGGAAGATTGCCTGCCTTTCGCAGAATTCTCATATAACAACAGTTATCAAGCCAGTTTGCAAATGGCACCATTTGAATTCCTATACAGAAGAAAGTGTCGTACCCCATTGAATTGGTTGCAAGTAGGAGAGAGTCAGATTTTTGGACCTGACATTCTCCGAGAAGCTGAAGAGAAAGTTCACAAAGTCCATGAGCACCTCAAGACCGCCCAATCCAGATAAAAGAGTTATGCTGACAAGAGAAGGAGAGACCCGACTTTCAATGTCGGAGATTTTGTATATCTAAAGGTTTCGCCATTGAAGGGAACCCAACGTTTTAGTCTGAAAGGAAAGTTAGCCCCCAGATATATTGGACCCTTCAAGATTTTGAATCACCGAGGAGAAGTATCGTATCAACTAGAATTGCCAGAAGAGATGTCAGCCATCCACAATGTGTTCCATATCTCGTTACTTCGCAAATGCCTAGAAGTGCCGGAGAAGACCGAAGTTTTCAAGAACATCGATCACCGAGCTGTTGATGTCAACAAGGATATGAGGTATCGTGAAGTGCCCATCCGTATCTTGGAAGAAGCTTACAGAACCACCAGGACCAGGAGTATCAAATTTCTCAAGATTCAATGGAGCAACCATACCGAAGAAGAAGCCACTTGGGAGCGAGAAGATTATATTTGGACGGAGTTCCCATATCTCTTTAGTTCCTAGTTTTCTTTCATAAATCTCGGGATGATATTTTGTTTAAGGGGGAAGGTTTGTAACATCCCAAAACTTAATCCAAGGTTAATAAAGATCAAATCTACCCAATTTAGGGTTAACAAAAACTTTTCCATTTAAAATAATTAAGCATTCATATATGTGTGCATTTAAATTAGGAGTTGTTTTGAATTGCCATGTTTGAGTGATCCATTGGTTGTAAAATGATTCTAAGGTGAATTAAACATTATCTTGATCATCCCCAAGCAAATCCCAAAGAAAAAGAAATCAAAAAGAATAAAATAAGCAAATGGTCACTTTTGCCATTTTAATCATCTAGCCTACTTTGGCTATTCCTAGAACTCAAATCTTAACAGAAACAATTGTGGTTCTTTGCACCTCTTGCTAGTACAAGTAGTAATGTACCAAGGCCCACTTTGTTTTATCCCAAAAACTTTCATACACTAAATTTAAATGACAATTGAAAATTGAATGTAGTTCATATGTATAGATCCAACTTTCTCAAAAACCACTCAAATGAATTCCATTTAACAAATCCTAGCGACCACAGTCGACCAAGCATCAGATCAAAGCATCCACCAAAAAGCAGCTCAAAATTCAAAAATTTCTCTCATGCGGCCATTGTGTCAAACAGGTGGCAGGCAGAGATCAAATGGCCTAACTAATACTGTTGCTAGTTAAGCCCTTGTCCCCCATCGGACCCTCTCTACTATCCTCTGCCCCCTTGAGTCCAACCAAGCCATCAACCAGCCTCCCATTCCCCGCAGCACTAGTGTAGCGTCGTCCAAATGAGGTCATCGCCGGCCAGACGCGGGCAGCTCGCCAGGGACCAAGCCGCGCAAAACCAGCGTGCCCACTAGCTCCACCCAACCCTACCGCCGCCCACGGTCCACCCCTCGATCAACCCCAGCCCCTGGACCACCTCAGCACCGCGCTGCCCTTTCTCTCTGCGCCATGCGTAGTGCACGCCAGAGCGCGATCGCCGCCATCACGTAGCAGACCGTGCCTCGACCTCATATGATGCACGCCACTCTGCCTGAACACCCACACCCCGCCAGACACGGCCGTGCATCATTGCGCGACCCATAGTCGTCGTGATCGCCGTCGAGAACCGCCTCTGTCCCTCAGAGCACGAGATGCTCCCGACCACAATCCACCGCCCCTAGCACCGCCATTAAGCCCTAGCTGACCTCCAGGGAAGCACCCACCATCCGCCTACCTCGCCCACGCCAGTAGCCCCCTGTACCACCCTCGCCGGAGACGCCTGCCCATACCCGTCGCCCCCCTCGTCGCGCCTATATAATCAGGCCTCCCCAGCACGAATTCCTCACACTCTCACACTCCCCTCTCACCCCCAGTCCTTCCCCACCTCTCGCCGGAGCAGCTCGAGCAGTAGGCCACTGGAATTTCACCGGAGGCAGCCGCAGTAGAGGAGGAGACGCTTCAGTCGATTCCGTCCACCTCAGCCCCTGCCGTGACTTCACCTGAGCTCGACGTCGCCGTCCAGTTTGATCGCTTGCCTTGCCGCACTAGCTGGACCCCTGGTACATCCCCAATAGACCCCCACCAGACGTTTAGGGTTCGGTCTCGCCGGCGATCAGTCCGTCGTCGACGACGACCATGGGCTCCCCTGGATTAACCATCCAAGAAATCCCTGTTATGCATATTTCCACATTCCCATGATCAGTCAACCATGGAACATACCCGACAAGTATCATTACAACATCCGAAACATAACAAATTACAAGACTTACATAAATGCCATTATGGCTACACCATGCTTAGCAACGGAATATCATCATGCGCAGAGCCCAAGCATGCCTC
Source organism: Avena eriantha (assembly GCA_910589775.1). NCBI lineage: Eukaryota > Viridiplantae > Streptophyta > Magnoliopsida > Poales > Poaceae > Avena > Avena eriantha. The sequence goes on along the minus strand of OU342744.1, from coordinate 456,237,331 downwards.
AACCTACATGCAGCTGACTGGGAAGACGGCCTAGCTCGCTGGGCGTCACCTGAAATCTTCCGAAGTCGAACCTCTGAAAGTCTGGCCAAGTAAATAGCTAGGGACACAACCGTGAGTACTTTTGAATGTACTCGCAAACCACCCGGATAAAAGAAATCAGCAAATGCAATTTTTCACTGTGGCGAAATAGCTCTATCTAGGTTGCTTTTGAAAAGCCTAGACTAGCTTTTAAAGCTATGGCATCTCCATATCTTTGTTGAAAAAGAGTTTTGAAACATGCCTCTGCTTTATAAGTCAAGACATCTCCATATCTTTGTTGAAAACTTTTGTAAACCATTTTGGAAACCATTTTGAAAAGTTTTAGAAAACATTAAGACTGGGTCACCCATTTGTTCCCGTCTTCATGTCATCCCATGACCAAACTCCTTCCATCCCTTTTTGACCATCCCATGGTCATAGCAGGGATCCTTTCCGACCATCCCATGGTCAAAATATTTCCAAAGCCATTTCTTTTCAGAAATCATTTTTGAGAACAAAACCAGCACCACTCAACAGCAACCTTCCCAACCGTCCATGACCACGGACGCGGCTATTCGAATAGATTTACACTCTGCAGAGGTTGCGCACTTTACCAACACCATCCGGGTACACTACCCTGATCTTCACCGATCGTGGGTCGAGTAACCGATCAAGACTCTCTGGATACCCACTCCAATATAAGTGCCTACCCTATGAGTGTTAATCCCCTCAAAACCGGGATGTCGGGTACCGAGGACCAAGCGGAGCGCTTTTTTTCCACTTCTCGAGTGTGCGCTTTCAATGAGGGGCTCATAGTAACGTGTGGAGGCCAGTAGACCCTTCATTCCATCTCTAGGTTGATGTCCCACATGGACCTTTATCGGAGAAGGCCCACCCTCCAGGGATCCCTGATCCCCTGTAGTTCTTGCGAGGCAACTTAAACCAGAATAGACAAACATCAAATCCAGCCCTGTCCCATATCAGAGTAATATGGTTGCACAGGGTTTAATTGTTCTAGCAAAACTGCAAAGAACTGGGTGCGTTTTTGTAAACCTTTTTCCTCCATCTTCCCTTCAACCTTTTTGTAAACCAAAATCTTCTTCTTTTTCAACATCTCTTGGGAGGTCCCACCTCACCAAGGTTTTATCATAAAACATTTGGTAAAACCTTTTCCAGGGTCTTCCCCTCCTCTAGCTTTTCTTTGGCTAATACAGGGTCTCCAAAAAGGGGTATGGTGTATTACACCATCTATTCCACTACAGACAAGTAGGTATCATCAAGGGGGTTGTACTTAGTAGTACCGAGGTGTAATACTTCAGAGGAGCCAAACCACTACCACATATACATTAACATATAATAAAACAATGCAGTTTCATAAATAGTAGATAAAACATGCATAAGTAAAACATTAGGACAAGGCTTATGAGCAAGAAGGTGGCTTGCTTGTGATCAGCAATAAGTCCCTGTACTTCTTTAGATAACCAAGAATACCCAATAAATAACAATCTGAGGTCCCTTCCTTCTTGTCGTCAAACACTCACACTATCGTCGTCATCGGGTATACATGCAAGCAGACAAGTCCACAATCAATACAAGGCATGCATGCATCAAACCAAACAGCAAACAACATACTGAATCCTTCTTAACTCAGTAGGTTTGGAGAGGTGGGATACTTAGGAGTGGAATTACTAGATTGCCATTAACGTGTTTTTCCCTTTGGAAGATGGATGTCTAGGATGAACACCATGAACTTGGAGTGGTGTCCTGAGTTCAGTAGGATACAAATGTGTAACAATGATATCCTCAGATAGGTATTGATAACACAAAACCAACACAAGTGGTTTCACTAGATTATCAAGTACCTAGATTTAGTTATGATTTTTATAGTGGTAAAAATTCTAGTTTGAGGAAGTAATTCACCAGAATTTATCTGGATCTCCAAAAATTATTTCCTTAGATGGTTAGGTAGTTTTTGATGTACTTGTTCACTGAGAGTTGGAATCATATCAAAATAATTACCAGAATGCCCTCAGGTAATTCCCAGAGGCAGTTCTATAGGACTTTTCTCTTTTTCACCAGATTATTTCTATAGAAGACCTTGCGGTGTTTCCAAGGGCATATGATAGGCATTTAAAATACCTTTCTGTAGGAATTGGATTCACCCTTTTTGGAGTTGGCAAACTCCTGGAGTAATTTATTTAGTGAAAATACCACTTACAAAAGTATTTAATTCACTAAAATACAACCATGACTCAATAAATTCTGAGATGCTAGGATTTGATAGATACTGATACTAGGATGTACTAGGAGGTGGAATTAGGTCAATATCACTTTGGTTTGACCTAGAGAATTTATCCAAGGCAGATAAAAGCTGATTTTGTTATTTTTCTTAAAGGTACCCTTCTATTCACCTTGGCATAAGGCCTATGCTCGATGACCGGTATGTCAAATACCTTCCAATAGAGCTTTGGTTCTACCCAAATGGAGATATAAAACTCTCTGAGGAATTTAATTAGGGTAAAGTACACCTGGCAGCAGAACAATTTCTAGCAAATAATGGAATTTTAGTTTGGGCTTTGGGTTGCCTCTGCATGATTGAGAAATCATCTGAGTTCCACCAGAAATTTGAATATTATCATTTGGATTTCATTTATATTTTCAAAAGTATTTAATCCTACTGGTATTTCTCTGGATCTAGAAATAAAAGAGAAAGGAAGCAGAGCAGGCTAGGCTGGCTCTAGGGCTACTAGGCCGACCGGGAGGGAAAGCGGCCCACGGCGCACGGGGCGATGCGTGAGAGAGGCGCGGCTTGATCCTGCCAGGCGAGGCCCGACAGTCAGCGAGAGGGGACGGCCGAAGGGGTATCGGCAGATCTAGGTCATTGGTTTAGGTCGCGATGGACGGCAGGGCTTCATCGTCCCCCTGGGCGCGCCATCGACGAGGGCTAATCCTAGCAGAGTGTAGCACGGGGCGGGGAGCTCACCTGAGGGCTCGGGAGAGGATGTGGAGGCAGCATGGCGATGGTGGTCCATGGGAAACAGCTAGCGTGACGGCGGCCGAGAGTGACCTCGTTGGAGCTCACTATCAAGGACAGAAAGAAGAGCATGGTCAGATAGAGGAGGGGAACTCGTGAGCAGACATGCAGAGGAAAAGGAGCAGGGGAGAAGGAGCCTTGCTCGATTTTTGAAGGAGGCCAAAGCTTCTCCTACTTCTTCTCCTGGGCAGCACAGAGCAGAGGAGGGGGAGTGGAGCCTGTGGAGAGTGAGTGGAGGTGAGAGGAAGCAAATGAGGGGCAAGTGCTCGCTGGGGGAGACCTCTGGCCTATATACCAAGGAGGGAGGGGTAGATGGAGTAGATGTCCCATTTGAACATGGGGGAGGGGTACAGCTGGCCAGAGATTGGTCCAGGGTATGGTCGGGAGGGGTAGGAAGGGGTTTTGGTCGTGCTGGATCAGAGAGGGAGGTGGTGGCAGCAGGGGTAATTAATTGAAGTAGATCCTTGTAAGATTTGGGGTTGTTTCTCTCTCTCTAATAGTACAAGGGTAAAATGGGAAAGGCTGAGGTGGAGCTACAGTGCTGGTCGACTAGGGGTGTGTCCCGGTGTTGAGGATAAGCATTGAGCAAGTTTTGATGGAATTTGGAAGTGGTTTGAGTAGTGGTTTGCTTAAAGGGCCACTTTGATCAAAATAGGTGGTTATGAAGGAAATCCAAAAACGTGTATGGGACCAGATGAAGAAATGGTACTGGTAGGTAGATTGGGTCAAGTTAGACTCCTAGGATTTAATTGAGATTTTTATATGGGGTTTTAGTCCTCCTAAATTCACTTCTTCAAAAAGGGCAGAAATGGATTCTAGAAGATCATTTGATAAATTTGCATTGGACAAGGGTGGACCTTGATTTGAGAGGGTACCAAAAGTGAATACACACCTAGGGGAATTGTCCCAAGATTTATTGGGGATTAAAAGTATTTAAAACAATTATTATTCCAATTCAGCCATTTTAGAAAATGGGCAAAAAGAAGTAATAAAGCTTCTCAAAAATACTTATTTTTGAGATGGGAAGATAGAGTATGATATATGGAACTCATTAGAGCCAAAAGTTAGAGAAGTGTTTTGGCAAAAACCAAACTTTCCTTTGGGAAAGGAGTTTTGGAGATTTAGACTATTAAAGGAATTAAATAGTTTTGGGGCCATAATAATTATGGATAAAATTTGATAAATCTTTATAATCAAGTTAGAGGGTGTCGACAAGGTGTGTCAAGCATTTGCAACTTTGTGGAATGAAATTCCAACTTGAATAAGATGGAAAACAAGGAGTTGGTGATCTAGGGTGATGTTATGTTTATACTACCAAAACATGGTTGTAACTTGGAGTTCAGTGTTCACCTTGATGAGAGGGATAGATGGATAGGTAGACCAGGTCATAGATGATCATAGCAGAAGGTGTTTGGATTAACTGCATTTGAGGTGATCTAGAAGTGATGGCAAACTTTGTTGAAATTAAGGCTGCCATGCAAAATGAGTCATGAGGCCTTATAAACGAAGTGGGTTTAAGCAGCACAGAGATACACTTGGAACAAGTGAAGTAGTTTTTGATAGAACTATATTAGTAGAACACAACCATGTAGAGAGTTGGTCCATAGGGAGTTGGATGATGGTGTGAGCTTCTACCAAAGGAGGCATGATGACTAGTTTTGCAGGAAATGTTATTTTCTTGTCTGCAAAATCATCAAGAACAAGTGGGTTGGACGAGGATCTAACCAAGGACAAATGTGGGCCTTGGTAGTCCTTGGTATGGTTAACAAGATGGTTCAAGTGCATTTCCAAGAATGCACATGGTTTGAGGAAAGGAGGCATTCAAAAAGGTGATGTTGAAACTGTTTCCAGACTTTGTCAAATTTGGCAGTTTTGAGGAGTTTGACTAGAGTATGAGAGGGAATGTTCTGGGAGGGGTTGCAAGGTATCAGATCATCAATCAAGTGGATGATATTGAAGTGTTGAGTGAGTGCAAGGGATCCATGCTTGATATTGGTCTTCATGGACTAGGAAGCTTCTAGGATGGATCACTACAGAATTGATCTGGCTTTGTTATCTTGCCTAGGATGTGATGAGTTGGAAACATCTTGATCCTAGTAATGATCTCCTAGAATAGCTCATACTACTTCCTAAGCAAGCAAGTCAATCAGCATATCAAGACAACTCATTAGTCAGTAGATCAAGGAAACTCATCTTATAAACTATTCAACTACTACTAGAGTTACCATCAAGCTTAGCTTGGGGTAAGGTTGGGGCATTTTGAGGAGGTTGGATTTTGAATAAGATAAGAATCCTTGGGACCTCTACCAAGAGTGGAATTCAAAAGCTTTTGGAAGAGGTTTCTGGGAAACTAGAGGCAAGGTTAGTTTGAAGGTTTTTTCTTGAAAACATAAGGAGTTTATATTATATATTCCTCCATAGTTTTGGTCAATAGAAGCTACTAAAATAGTTTTGGTTGCATAAGCATCTTGGATCATGTTTTGAAATGCCAGAACGTTTGAGAATATGTAAAATGAGCCAGGATAGTTTTGGGTAAATAGCTTTTGTCAACTAAGGGTGAGGTAAGGAGTAGCATATGAAATACACTCCCATGTACAAGCACAAATAAAATACAGGCAAACACTGCACCAATGAACCAAGAAAAAGTTTTTTCCCCCCTGATTTTTGCCTTCTGGACAACTAATCAGGGTTGCGATTGGGATGTTACAAACCTTTCCCCCTTAAGAGAATGTCGTCCCGAGATTTGGGAGAATAGGATTAGGGGATTCGTCCTGGAGTTAGTGCTAGGTGTGTCTTGCGTACTAACGTGACGGCTTCGTCTTTGAACCGGGTCACTGCGATGGGGAGGTTGAACTTCAATCTTCTTGAAACTCGAGTGTGGAGAAGGCTTCAACCATCATTGCGGGGAGAGATTGTCCTTCTGTAAGGGTTCACGGAGTTTCTCTGAAGTGGGTTATACCAAGCCTGTGTCTTTGGAGTCTGTGTCTTCGGGTCCAGTTGTTGGAGTGCTTCTGGCGGAGGGGTAATCTATTTTGCGGGAACGATGCAGTCTTTCCCCCTTAGGGTTAGACTGGAGAGTTATAACTCAGTGTCTTACCTATGAGGGTGGCAAAATATAGTTCTTAAAGTAGCGGGCATCATCTCAAGAGAGAGTAGCATCATAGGTGTCGTTCCAGGGGGACATGGGCTAGTTTATTACAGGTTGCACTTGCCGATGTTTGGGGAGTCCTAGAGTGGGCTAAGGAGCTTCTCTCTTGATCTTTACTTCCACGGTGTGTTGTAACTTATAGAAGTGCGGGAAATCTTCAGTCTTGAGTTGCGGGGCTGCGAGCGGTAAGGTGACCATCTTTTTTGAGGATGAGAGCCCTGGGTGCTTTCGGGCTTCTCTTTCGCGGAAGTCTTGACGGGTTTACCCTCGGGGCATTCTTGGCTGAAGTGACCGGGTAGACCACACGTGAAACAGGTACCTATCCTTCGGCGTAACTGATTTGACGGCTTGCCTGTGGCGCCCCGCAAAAACCACTACTAGAATATTGCGTTGTTTTTTTGCATTGCATCATCATGGCCGCATGCTCATGTCATCATGCCACATTGCATTTGAGCATCGTCATGTCATTATGCATATTTTTCGCCCTAAAATATTTTTGCCAAAAGACTATTTTGTTTTCTAATTAGTCCCCTCCTTTAAATTCAAATTAGATCCTAGGTCTTTTCCGGATCTTTATTTGTCTATAACTATTTATAACATCTTTTATTAAAATAAAACAAACAAACTTTTAAAAATAAAAATATTTTTAGGGGAGGCAGCCGGCCAGGCCAAAAGGCCCAGCCACCTGGCCTACTACCCCAAAAACTATCCTAACCCTAAAACCCAGCCGCACAGCTCCAACTCCCGCCGCCGCCCTGCCGCTCCCGCCTGCACGCACGCCACTTGTCCCGCGCGCGAGCCACTAGCAGACGCACGGCTGGCCCCACCTCCCACCAGGCCATGTCCACACGCCACCCATCCACCACTCCGAGCCAGCCCTGCTTGACCTGGTCGCCACCCCTCATCCAACCCCCACATGCCACCCATCCCACCTGCCGCCAACCCCGCTCCAGGCCCACCCCACCGCACTCACCCCCTCCGTCCCGTACGAGACACGCACCCCTCGTCGCGGGTCCACTCCCCACGACCCTGTGCCCCAGTCCCCACCAACCACCCATCTCCTTCCCCGTGCCCCGCGGCGAGTCCCTCGCCCGAGCCCTCCGCCTGCTCGCCGGCCGCCCTCCTCGCCTCTTCCTCCCCCGCGTCAGGCCTCTCTCTGCGCGCCTCTCATCGAGCCCAAGTCGTCTGCCGCTCTGTCGTCTCCTCGCCGGCGCCGCCCCTCCCTCTGCACCGCCGACTCTGTTCTCTGCTGCGCCGCCGTCGCGGCCTCGCGGGCCCCGCCTCGCCGAGCCGCCTCCGCCGTCGGCCTCGCCGAGATCTTCCCCAACGCCAACGAGAACCGCCGCCGCCCTCCTCCGTTCCGTGCTCGTCTAGCCGTGGCCTCGATGCCGGCCGCCATCCCCTACTGCCTCTTCCGCGTCGGCCCGCTCAAGCCCGCCCCGAGTACAACCTCGCGCCTGGCCACCTCCAACGCCTCGACCTCCACGGCCAACACGACGACTGGCCTCGCCTCCAGCTCGGCCTCAGGCCCATCTACTCTCCTCCCCGAGCGCATCCCCATCGCTACACCTCCCCGATGCCGAGCTCGCAACTCCGCGGGTCACCGGGCCGCTCCGCGCTGGCCTCTGCCCCGAGCGCCGATGCACACCTCGTCGCCCCAACCAAGCTCCGCGACCATGACCACCCCCGCAGCACGGTCGCACGCCTCCTTTGTCCCAGCAGCGGCAGACGCCTTCCCGACGCACGGTCTACCTCCTTGAAGGCGTCGACGCCTCTGCCTCGCCATGTTCTACTCCGGGCCCCATCTCTAGTAAGCCACGCGTCTGCACCAACAGCCTCAGCTCCTCGTATCGGGTGTACGCGTGTATGTAGCTTTGTGTCCTCGTGTTTGAAAATGTTTGTACGGTGTGGCGATGATGCCTGTGAAGATGGATTGGTGGTGCTGCTATGCTAGTGCTCGGACACAAGACCAGAATATGGATAGTACCCTCCCCATGTTCGACCAATGCCAAGATCCCCAGCGGACAAGATCGTCACCAAGACCGGCTCGATGCCATTGAGTCCGAGGAATGCGCATGGTGACACTCAAGACCCCTTTCCGGACCCGAAGACCCCGGGCGCGTCGACACGGATCCGATGATCAAAAATCTTCTACACGGTTCTGAGACCCTGAAGACCGATCCCCGTCGAACCTCGGATCCGAACCCCCCCTAATGTGTGCCCCTGGTTCATTCTCCTATTTTTATAATATATGATACCAACTTGCTGCATTAAATCATTCATGATCGCATACACATTCAATGGGTTGGGGGCAATATGCCGATTCGCCGCATGATTAAATATGGAGTGTTTATGCAGGATATTTTTGTCTTATTCCGGACTCCATTTAAATTGCCTAGCGAACCGATGCCACGATTTGCCTTGTTAATTCAACATTTAAATTGCGGGGTAGTTAAATAACTTGAACCGTGTAATTAATTGTCGGGACCCCGGTTCCGCTTAATGCTGCCTAATTGCATCGCATCTGCATCATATCATAATCATGCCGGATCTTCTGCCGTAGTATTAAAGATTGCATCCGGTGTTTCTCCTAGTGTTGCTTCTTCGCGGATTATGCCGATGAGTGGATGCGAGTGTCGACAAGTTCTCCGGATATGAACCTTCGGTAGTGTTTTCCCAAGCGAGCATCTCTCCCCCTCTACCTATTTTGCATTTATAGTCTTTATTTCCTCCTGTTGATCTATTGCTATCCGTGTCGCGATGCTTTAGTTTCCGCACCCCAGTTCTATCCCGTGCAGCCTCTATATTGCCATGGACACCTCCTATTACCTGTGTTTGGTAGATAGCTAGCCTTGCGAGTCGTAGTTGCTTGCTCAGGTGCGATCTCGTGTTGTCGAGTACCACAGTTGTTGGAATGCTGGCATATGTTAATGGTGGAAAAGCTTACTGGTGGAGATGATCATGACTTCAAATACAACTATTAAAATGCTAGATATAACTAATGAGAGGCATCGGTGAGCAATAAATGTTATTTGGTTCTTCCATGCTCACTTGTGTCCCGTAGGACCCTGAGTACTTGATACCTGTTCCTTGATTTTTCGCACTATCCACATCCGGGAGGCCTTATGGACCCCCCTGAGCCAGAGCTTGATTCATTTCTATTTCTTGGGGCCACAAACTAGTTTGGGGTTTTATTACTATCCTGTACTTATGCCATGCTTACTGTTTTATTTACGATTGTGCGTGGAGCACCTGTACTGTTTTGGAACATGGAATGTTTTCGCGGTATCGACAAGCCCAGTCACACTTTCAGGTTCCCAATCATTTACAGCCATTGTCACCAACCCTGGGTCTGTTCCGGAGCCGGCCAACTTCGTTGCGGGTAGCTTAGTGGGGTGGCCCCCTGAAATATTTCTGAATCCTGTGATCGCTTTGTCGTGAATGCCTCGTTGGGTTTTGAGTTGGTTTTTCCGAGGTTGATCGAGTGTGTGTTGCTGTTTGTGCACCCCTACAGGGTAAAACTTTCTGAAAGCCGTGTCCGTGGTTATGGACGACTTGGAGCACAGTATCTCGATCATAGACAAGCATAACTAAAGTAGTGCTATAAATTTGACTTAATATGTGACTAGTAATCAGCTCAAGTATAACGGAATAGATATTAAAAATGCCAACAACTGGTGAAGCTGAGGTTCCTTGCGTCTTGTTATATATGCCTAGTAAGTATTACAACTCCAATGGAATGTGATGAAAGTGCCAACAACTGCTGGGTTTTGGGATTCCTCAGGACAATTATATCTGACTAGTAAATGTCCCTACTACAACCGAATGGTAATTAAACTGCCCACTACTTATGCTATCAGGACGGCCCACGCTATCTATATCTGACTAGTAAGTGCTTCAATTATAATGGAATGAATAAAACTGCCAACTGTGTGAGTTCCTTGGTCCGACTTCCTCGTTTGATCTCGAGGGGGAAATACCAGGATGGGTTTGTTTGGTGTTAGCTTCAGGTTGGATCCGAATAGGTCTTTCTTATCCCTCTCTGATAACCGCCAGTTGTATTGAGTCTCTATAGGTTGTTTAGTGCCGCTGCGCTGCCGCTTCAGCCCACCATACCTATGTAGGCGAGAGCCGCCGAATTCTAGCCTCGCCGTGTACTGGCCTCAGTACTGACGCTCCTCTTTTTCCTTTGCCCTTTGTCGGCACCCCTTTTGTTTTAGCAGGTTTGAGATCGATGTCGTTAGCAGGGTTACCCTTCCGGCTTGGCCTGGGCAGGGTTATGGACGCCATTGGTTATTCTTCAGGGCTCTTAGCCCCATTTGCATCTTGTCCGTAGTCGGACGCTCTATCGTTTTCAAGGTGATTTGGATCTTTGTATTCTATATCTGTATTCTGGACTCGTTGAGTCGCTGTTGTATATATATCTGTTCTGTGGGTCCCATCGAGGACTGTTGTGTAATGGTATTACTTCATTTTCCACCCGCACGAAAGTGCTTGGTGGGCGTCCTTGAATCGTTTCTATGCGGGTTTGGCGGAAAGGGCTAAAACTTGCATAGGGCCGATTCAAGGGTGTTACATTGCCTTTGCTGGTACCGGGAGGTTGACGGGCCTTGCCAAGAGGGGATATATTGGGCAATTGATGGGGACGTGATCTTGGCCTTCACAGAGGAAATAGGTGACAAACTGAGTTGGGCAAACTTTGGACAAATGAGGTTCTCCGCAGTTTGGGCAGTGGCCGGAGCATCTATTGGCTTGGTGTCTTCCATCTCCGCAACGGCTACAGGCCTTCTTCGAGTTTCCTGTCTCCTTGTCCATCCTGGGGGGGGGGGGGGGGGGGGTTCGGTTGGTGGTATGCGTTTCGGGTTGGGCCGGATGCAACGTCTTGGGTAAAACACGTAAGAAGAAAACAATCAAACAAGCATAACAATTCCAAGGAAGTCATTACATATCCAACCGAATCTGCACCTAGAGGGGCTAATAGTACTTAGGCATTACAAAACGCATTTAGGGACGATACATGACTCTACCCTATTGCTAGCTGGGGGAGTACCACAACGCGGGTGATTACTCGGAGGGTGCATCTGTGGGGGTTTGTTGCTGACTCCGGGGAAGGGTTCTAGTTACTACAGATCCTCTGGGGTATGCAGGATAGTCAGCTCGTCTTTAGTTAAGGTGAGCGTGGTGCCTTCCCATGGTGCAGAGTTGGAATTTGACTCGGTCGGAGCGGATGACTGTATGATAGGGTGGTACTCATTGAGGAAGGAGAGTTCGTCGTCAGTCCCGGGATTCTCGTCTTCAGGGGTTGGGGGTACTTCAATGGTCAGCTTCTTCTCCAAACGAGCATTGGTGGCTTGAAGACTTCTTTCTCGCTTACGCAGTAGGTTGATATCCATCTTTAGATGCAGATTCTCGCGTCTGGCCTTGTCAAGATCTTCCTGGGAACGTTGAAGTAGGTATTCCATATTCTCCAGCTGATTCCCAATGCAGCATGTGAGGAAAGACTCAGTAGGAAGTCCATCTTCGTCGCACTTTCCAAACAGATGATAGGGAGTATCCTTCAACTCATTTTCGTGGATCTTGCAGAGGCGCGCCATGATCTCCTGTATGGATTGCACTACGCCATCTACCCAGTTGCTATCGAAGAAGGTGAAGATTGTGGGTGCGATGTCCTCATCGGGGGAGGGAATCACCGCCTTGATGACCCATTGCATCACATTGGTGTTACTGCGAGGAAGTTCGGTTCCTTCAATTGTTGGCAAGGGCCTCTTGACTATCTTTAGCAGGTTGTGAAGTTGCTCTTCAAAAGGCCAGAAACTGTCTCCAATGATGATGCGCTCCGAGCGGAAAGAGGCCATCTACATCAGAATTTTTGGGATGGGGTTGAGGTTAGTGACACGTGTGCAAGATTTTAGGATTTATGAAATCATATTATTGCAAGTAGTTTTTGGAATGGAGGGGAAAAGACATAAGCACTTCTGCAAATACTCATATCTTCTCCCTTTGTCTTTCAGAAAATAGGTTTGCCGTTTCCTGTCTAGCGTCCATGCTAGCTAAGGTCTCCTACAGTCAGGATGGCTCTGATACCAAGTCTGTGGGCTCCCCTGGATTAACCATCCGAGAAATCCCTGTTATGCATATTTCCACGTTCCCATGATCAGTGAGCCGTGGAACATACCCGACAAGTATCATTACAACATCCGAAACATAACAAATTACAAGACTTACATTAATGCCATTATGGCTACACCATCCTTAGGAGCGGAATATCATCATGCGCAGAGCCCAAGCGTGCCTCAACCTACAGGTAGCTGATTAGGAAGACGACCTAGCTCGCTGGACGTCACCTGAAATCTTCCGAAGTCGAACCTCTGAAAGTCTGGCCAAGTAAATAGCCAGGGACCCAGCTGTGAGTACTTTTGAATGTACTCGCAAACCACCCGGATAAATGAAATAAGGAAATGCAATTTTTGATTGTGGCGAAATAGCTCTATCTGGGGTTGCTTTTGAAAAGCCTAGACTAGCTTTTGAAGTTATGGCATCTCCATATCTTTGTTGAAAAAGAGTTTTGAAACATGCCTCTGCTTTATAAGTCTAGACATCTCCATATCTTTGTTGAAAACTTTTGTAAACCATTTTGGAAACCGTTTTGAAAAGTTTTGGAAAACATTAGGACTGGGTCACCCATTTGTTCCCGTCTTCAGGTCATCCCACGACCAAACTCCTTCCATCCCTTTCTGACCATCCCATGGTCATAGCAGGGATCCTTTCCCACCATGCCATGGTCAAAACATTTCCAAAGCCATTTCTTTTTAGAAATCCTTTTTGAGAACAAAACCAGCACCGCTCTACAGCAACCTTCCCAACCGTCCATGACCGCGGACGCGGCTATTCGAATAGATTTACGCTCCGCAGAGGTTGCCCACTTTACCCACACCATCCAGGTACACTACCCTGATCTTCACTGATCGTGGGTCGAGTAACCGATCAAGACGCTCTGGATGCCCACTCCAATATAAGTGCCTACCCTATGAGTGTTAATCCCCTCAAAACCGGGACGTCGGGTACCGAGGACCAACCGGGGCGCTTTTTTTTCCACTTCTCAAGTGTGCGCTTTCAACGAGGGGCTCATAGTAACGCGTGGAGGCCAGCAGACCCTTCTTTCCTTCTCTAGGTTGATGTCCCACATGGACCTTTATCGGAGAAGGCCCACCCTCCAGGGATCCCCGATCTCCTGTAGTTGTTGCGAGGCAACTTATACCAGAATAGACAAACATCAAATACATCCCTGTCCCATATCAGAGTAATGTGGTTGCATAGGGTTTAATTGTTCTAGCAAAACTGCAAAGAACCGGGTGCGTTTTCGTAAACCTTCTTCCTGTTGGGTCCGCAGCATAGAAAACAAAAAAATTCCTACGATGAGAACTATACGCCAAGATCTATCTACTAGGTACAGAGCAACGGGTGGACATACATCCATCGAGAACTTACCCTCCAAGACAACGAGTTTTGTTAACGAGTAGGAACTCGTGGTTGATGTAGTCGTACACTTGCCGATCTCAAGATCATGTGGAAGTCCGAGCGCCGAAATCAGCAGTGCATCCGTCCTCGTACACACGTTCAAGCCACCGCACAACCTCCACCTCCTCGCTCCAGCGATCGAACGGAAGCAGCAACTCCTTCCAGACGAAATGCCACCGGGAACATGTATCTCGCTAATCCGAGACCATGGGGGAATAATTCTAGAGGGGGAGAGAGATCCTTCACGAGGAGGTGTGAGGAAGAAGGAGGAAGAGGGGGGCGTTTTATAGGAGGAGGGGGGTACCCCCTCCATGGCCGGCGCCTCATGGAGGTTACCCCTCACCTCCTCCATTCACGTGGTGGTAACTCCCTCCACATTAAAATGCCTCTTCACATTCCCTTTTAAAGTCTCCACTTTAAATGCATTAAAATTCTCTAAGTTTAATGCTCTCTCATTTAATAAAACTCTTTAATTAAATTTATTCAGAATTTTGTTAATTACTTTAATTAACAAACATTCACATATAAACTCTTGCAACATTTCAATATTTACATGCAGAACCACTTTCTGCAATTTCACCCGAAACAATTCCGGTTTCTATCGAAACAATTCCTGCGCTTTGCAATTCTTTCGTCTGAAACATAGGTGCTCCAAAATGGTGTCCAGTAACTCTTAAGTGTGTCACCCTACAGTTCGCGAATAATGCAGACATGATTGAGACTCCTCTCAGATCAATAATCAGAAGCGGGACCTGGAGATCCATACTGACTCCTGCACATTCAACGATGACTTGTGTGATCGTGAGAACCTTTAATGCTAGTAATTTAATCCCTTCGTCTCATGATATAATACATGTCCGAGATTCGATCATCGGTATCCAAATACCTAGTTTGATCTCGTTACCGACATGCAGTCTTTTCTCGTTCCCGTGATATAACATTCTAGTGATCACATCACTTGCTTGCAAGCTATCTTAATGTGATATCACTGAGAGGGCCCAGAGTATATCTATCCATCATCGGGATTGAAAAATTCCACTCTTGATCCATGAACCTCAACATAACACCTTCGTACCACTGAACCCATCTTTATAGTCACCCTGTTACGGTGTGACGTTTGATGTTATCAAGATACTCTTTTGGTGTTAGCAATTAACATGATCTCATGGTCTAAGGATAAGGATTACTTCGTATGATGTTATAGCAATATAAACATAATGACTTGATCGTATTTCTATACTTCGGATGAATGTTCATCACATCATTTCACAAATGATGTGACCTTGTTATTAACAACATCCAATGTCCATGATCTGGAAACCTTGATCATCTTGTTAATCAACAAGCTAGTCTATAAGAGAGGCATAACTAGGAACACTTTTTGTTTATTAAACACACATGTATTGATGTTTCCGATCAATACAATTATAGCATGCAAAATAAACATTTATCATAAACATGGAATAAGATAATAAGCACTTTATTATTGCCTCTCGGGCATATTCCCTTCAGTCTCCCACTTGCACTAGAGTCAATAATCTAGTTTGAAAAACTTTGCGTATTGAACACCTATGGCTTTCTGGTGTTGCATATATGCGATTGCTAGTGGTTAACATAATCTCTAGATCTGACAGTTTTAGGTCCGTGTGTATTTGCATGTCTTTGCGTCTCTACGCATCACTCATTCTCAAATGAGATGGCATTGTATAAATTTGGTCTTTTGGTGAGACCTTTAGTTCGTTTGGGTTAAAATATGTTGATATTATTTTCATATAATATATCTTCATAGTATGAGCCCACTTCGAACCACACCTAGTTTGATAACAAACTACTTAACACAAATGCCCTCCTTTGCTGCTACTATAGCAGTCATATACTTAGCGTTTTGTTGTAGTATCTGTCATAATGCCTCAACATTGGAACTCATCCAAATACATCATGGAACATCCTTTCCATTACATTGTCCTACCCATAGTCTAAATTGAGATAAATTTAATTTGTATCTTGTGACAATACTAGTATCAACGTAACACTTTACAATGAACTACCTTTAACTATTTGTCACTTATACATGATATATTCTTAGTTCTTCCAAGCTCGTAAGAATATCTTTACTATTGTCCAATGATCATCTTATGAATCATTCTGGTATGTGCTCATAACATTTAGAGCATAGGACATTCTGGATATATACATATCATGGTATAATCGATCAAAATCTTCATATGATTTTACTCACCAAGTGTTGAAACACTTGAATCTTGATACAATCCTTTCCATGCAGCAAGAACCTTTCTTGTTGTTTCCATATTGAACCCTTTTAATATCTCATATATGTATGTCTAGCACAACCATATCAGCGCCGCAATCTATCCATATAGATATTGATGCCAAATATTCCGGTTTTGCCCAAGTCTTTCATCAAAATCTTATTTTAATGAAATTCTTAACTTGTGTCAATACAAGATACATCATTTCCAATCAACACTATGTCCTCTACATAATGTATTAGAAATATGTCTCAGCACTCCCACTTAATTTCTTGCAAATGCAAGCATCTTCATCATCTCCGATGAAGTTAAACTCTTTTAATAGTTTCATCATGGTGAAGATTCCAACTCCGCTATGCTTACTTTAACTATTGAAGTTTGCATGCCCTTTTAGCATCCTTTGAATTAACAAAACCCTTCGGACCGTGTCATGTACACATCCTAGGTAACCATTCTATTAGAAGAACCTTGTTTTGTTTATTCAACTACCTTATACCAAATTATATGTAGTGGTTGCTACATTAATCCGTCAAGACTAAATATCGCTATGAAAGATTAAATCTTGTCATAGTCAACTCCTTGAACATTGCCGTAAACTTCTTTCCGTCATGTCGACTATTTCATAGATGTTAAACATCCATGTATATTTCTTTATAGATCCAAACACGACCGATAGGCTTCACGCCTTTTTGGAGGGTCTTCCAAGTTCAGAAACTTGATTTCTCGTGTATGGATACTATCACGGATTCTATGACTTCTAGTCATTTTATGGAGTCAGGGCCCATCATCGCTTCTTTGCATGTAGTCCGTTCATCATTATCAAAACAATAACGACTTTCTTATCAAATTACACTATTTGATTATTACCGACCCACATGGTTCAATAGGAACTATAATCTCCGAGATCACAACCTTTGTAATCACGGGAGCCATGAGCATTGTGGCCGCCACCTGGACACTTTCCGGTGCTGCACTACTTAGCACATATAGCTAAGGTTCAACAACCTTATCAAAGTTCTATTGTCCTCCCACTTAAATTTTCGTGAAAAATTCCTTCTCAAGAAACTTGACGTTCCAAGTAACAAACTCTTTTGTCCTCGGTGTGATGGAGAAATTCCCAACAAATTCTTTGGGATAACCTACAAAGACGTGCTTATCCGACTTTGGTTGTAAACATTTTACTTATGCATAGCATACCAAAATTTAAGAAAAGACAATTCGGGTTTTATCCCAAACCATAACTCATATGGTGTCATTTCAACGGATCACGATGGTGCTCTTTTTAGTGTAAAAGCGGTAGTCTCTAAAGCTTCAATCCTTAAAATATAATGGCAGTTTTATAAATGACACCTTTGATCTTACCATGTCAAACATGGTTTGATTTCATCTCTCGAATATGCCATACTCCTATGGTTTATCGGGAAAACACAAATCATGGAACAATTCCGCAAATCTTAGGTGTTTTGCTAAACATGTAACTCAAATGTTTTCCTTTATGATCGAATCATAAACTCTTTATTTTCTTATTACAATGATTTTTCACTTCATCTTGAAAGTCTTTGAACAATTTTCAAATGTTTCACACTTCTTCCTTATTAAGTAAATATATTCACTCAAATTTTTGGAGAAAGCATATGAAGCAAAAAGATCCATCGCATATGGCTACACATAATGGACTATGCACATCAGCATGTACAATTTCCAATAAGCTAGTCATCCATTCCTCTTTAGCCTATGAATGGTGTTTCAATTATCTCGAGGAAAGTCTCACAAGCGTCAATTGATCAAAATCAAAGACTCCAAAAATCCATCAACATGGAGTTTCTTCATGTTTTCTTTCCAATATAATTTAAACAGCGATGTCACTTCATAAGTGATCATTTGTCTTGCGACATTTTAGCAATAGTGTTTATGGATGTGATTTCTCCCACTAGACTTGTAAAAGTTCATCCATCCTTTATGGAATACGGTAATTATTTGAACAACCATTGTTCTCATAATACCGGAACAAAATAACAATTATTGAAACAAATCTTGAAGGCTAGGTTTGACGACAACGAAAAACACAATAACACTTTATTTGTTTTCGATGAACATCATCACTTATTCTCTTGCCAGTTACTTAGGCCATTGCAGTTCATGAATTGCGTTGTCCTGTATGACACTTCATACCAACCAATTCGGTATCCAATACCGGTATCCAATACCTCAGAACCACATTGTTTAACAAGCAAGGAATCCAACCATAAAATGTATATCTTCTATATAACTAAGCCGGACATTTCCAACTTTTTCTTTTCTGCCAAATATTTTATAGATTCTCTTTTAGCAATTCCTTTTCCTTTAAAAGAATCTATCAACATCAATAGTGGTGTCATTCACATGACACATAGTACAAAGCGTGTATAGTCAAATACTAATACCTTTGGACTTGCACCTTGAAGTGGATCACCATCATCAAATGTTTGGTGTTCTTTCAAAAAATCCATCCTTTAGTAATCTTTTAGTGTAGTAAACATTTTACTTACATCTTCTATTCATCCTTATGATGACAACTTTCATGATCAAGCTACTATAGCCTATAAGGAAGAATGACGAGTATAATTTTAGTTCCCGAAACCTTTTGGGAGATTCGGATGCCTAGCATCTCCATCCTTCACAAATTCTCATATAATATGGGAACATGTATTTTGATAAATTATACTCTATCATAATGCAACCAAAAACATTGTTTCAGATATCACAATATCTTTCACACATAATGGTTTCTGAAACAATTTTTAGCTCCTATATAATCTTGATATTAAAACAACTTTTGAATATCAATAATCATGGAGGCAAACATGATACTTTAGATACTAACATTGGAATTCTTACTCTTGATTTAATACTACTTATTAAACTTCATGGAATAAATAGAGTTTGCTGAAAGTTTTCAATAGGACTTATAAACTTTAAATTGACATTCAAAACAATACGATACCAGTTCGTAAAGTAAATATCCAGAATTCTATAGTTCTATTATCTCAATTAAAACTAAGCATAAGGTAGTGAACAGACGCCAATGACTACAAAAAATTATGCAAATTCACTTCGATTTAGTTTATGACAAATTGAGTTCGACTAATCCAAATTAGAAATGAACTCCCACTCAAAAACGACATCCCTTGTGCCTTTTTGGTGATTACATGAACCTAATCCACTACACCAAGTACGATCATCACGTGAGTTGATGTAGCTTCAAAGGCGAGCATCTATATGGGCATCATATTAACTATATGACTAATGCTTAACCTTTCGGTCCGTGTTCTGAGGCCATGTCTGTACATGCTAGGCTCGCCAAGTAAGAACCTTAGTATTCGCGTGTGTAAAACTGTCTTACACCCATTCCCATGAAAGTGTAGATTCGAGTGCACCCGATCATCACGTGATGTCTCGAAACACGATCCATAGAACGGTGCATACTTAAGGAAGAACACATTTTTATCTTGATATCTAAGTGAGGGATCATCTTATAATGCTACAAAAAGCGCCAAACTAGCAGTATAAGATGCTAACATCTAATGTGTAAAGTGAGATGATATGGTCTATGCATTTGATCTCTATCATTTGCATCGTGGTATGATCTCTATCATTCCTTTGTGTGTAAGGCCAAGGTCTATGGAACTTACACGTTGAGTGTGTTGTAAGAGTATCAATCATACATCTACTTACAACAATACCATATGAAGACACTAGCCCAGCAACGATCTAAACTAGACGCCTCTAATTTATCAATTGCAAGTTTTACGTGGCTTAGGGCTTTTAGAGATAGAACCGTTCTTACCTACGAACATGAACCACAACGAGGATAACCAAGTTATTAGCAACTCGTTGTAAATCAGATATTGACTATAGTAGGAGAGACAGACACCCGCCAGCCACTTATGCAAAACTAGTTGCATGACAGTCGTGGAACCGGTCTCATGTACGATGACATGTAAGGTTGGTCCGGGCCGCTTCATCCCACTGTTCCACCAATATCCAAAATACATAGAAGATGCAATAACATGATCATCATCGCCCACATATAAACATATGTGTACTACCCATGCAAAGCACCTACGCATAGATCAGGCTCTGATACCACTATTGGGTCCGCAGCATAGAAAACAAAAAATTTCCTATGATGAGAACTATACGCCAAGATCTATCTACTAGGTACAGAGCAATGGGTGGACATACATCCATCGAGAACTTACCTTCGAAAACAACGAGTTTTGTTAACGAGTAGGAACTCGTGGTTGATGTAGTCGTACACTTGCCGATCTCAAGATCGTGTGGAAGTCCGAGCGCCGCAAATCAGCAGTGCATTGATGGCTCAATGCACGGCGCCCAGAAAAGTGCTGGTGCGTGGTTGATGTAGAGCTCGTTGGGAACCCCAAGAGGAAGGTATGATGAGCACAGCAACAAGCTTCCCTCAGTTATGAAACCAAGTTTTAATCGAACCAGTAGGAGCAAGGAAACACCCAAAGGTGTTGCTAGCTGAGCCTTGGCAGGGCGCACTACCGGTGCTAGTAGCAACATGGAGACCTGCATAACAAAACCACAGAACTTTGTCCCCAACTTGCGATGAGGTTGTCAATCTCACCGTGTTTTGCAGAAAACAAAGGATTAAACGTATCGAATGTAAAGAAGTGAAAGTTTGCAGAAAGTAAACACAAAGAAGTAAAACATTATAGATTGTATGTAAAGTAAAAGGACCGGGATCCATAGTTCACTAGAGGTGGCTCTCCTTAAGATAGATAACATGCTGGGTGAACAAATTACAGCGGGGAAATTGACAAACATCGAGAAAGCAATACATGCATATACTAATCATCTTGACTCCTTTGGAACTTGATTGGGCATTACAACATTATACATAGACCGCCATCCAACTGCATCTATGACTAATAATCCACCTCCAGGTTATCATCCGAACCCCCTCCAGTATTAAGTTGCAAGCAAAAGATTATTGCTTTATGAATTGCGTGTAAAGTAAACAATACGATTGTTCTATGAACAAAGGATTGTTGTTTTCTCCCTAGTAGCAACAACACATGTAGTACCTTAGAGATTTCTGTCACTTCCCCAGATTACCAGAGGCATGGACCCACTATCGAGCATAAATACTAACTCTTGGAGTTGCTACCATCTACTTGGCCAAGATAGCTACTAACAACGGAAAGCATGCAAGATCACAAATATCAAAGACATGATAGAATCAATAATCAATCTAAAATAACATCTCAATATCCATCGGATCCCCGCAAACACAACATGCAGAATTACAAATAGATGATCTTGATCATGAACGGAGCTCACAAGATCTAAACATGAAAGCACAAAGGAGGAGAACCAGCCATCTAGCTACTACATGGATCCGTAGTCCAAGGATGAACTACTCCCGCATCACACCGGAGGCTTGCATGGTGATGAAGAAGGCCTCCAGGGTGAATTCCCCTGTCCGGCAGGATGTCGGGAAGAGCTTCAGATCCCTCCCGATCTAGGGATGGAGATGACGGCGGCTACAGACTCTTTCGTGGATTTTTTGATCTGGCACCTAGGGTTTTCGTCCCGAGGGCATCTTATAGTCGAAAGGGGAGGCCGAGGGGGTGCCAGGGGCCACCACACCACCCCCTAGCGCGGGCCAAGCCTGGCCGCGCGGCCAGGTGGTGTGGCCGGCCTATGGCCCCTCTCCGTCTCGTATTCTGGCATCTGACGACTTCCAGAAAAATAGGCACTTTGGCTTTTGTCCCGTCCAATTCCGAGAATATTCATTTTCTGACTTTCCTAGAAGCAAAAATAGCAGAAAATAGGCAGCTGGCACTGTGGCTCTTTGTTAATAGGTTAATCCAAGAAATCATATGAAAAGTACTCCAAAATGTGGACAAAACACAAGAAAGTGGATAAAACTAAGCATGGAACATAAAAAATTATAGATACATTTGCAATGTATCACGCATCTGTTCTCGCACACACGCTCAAGCCACCGGACAACCTCCACCTCCTCGCTCCAGCGATCCAGCGGAAGCAACAACTCCTTCCAGATGAAATGCCACCGAGAACATGTATCTCGCTAATCCGAGACCATGGGGGAGTAATTCTGGAGGGGGAGAGAGATCCTTCACGAGGAGGTGTGAGGAAGAAGGAGGAAGAGGGGGGCCTTTTATAGGAGGAGGGAGGGTACCCCCTCCATGGCTGGCGCCTCATGGAGGTGACCCCTCACCTCCTCCATTCATGTGGTGGTAACTCCCTCCACATTAAAATGCCTCTTCACATTCCCTTTTAAAGTCTCCACTTTAAATGCATTAAAATTCTCTAACTTTAATGCTCTCTCATTTAATAAAACTCTTTTATTAAATTTATTTAGAATTTTGTTAATTACTTTAATTAACAAACATTCACATATAACCCCTTGCAACATTTCAATATTTACATGCAGAACCACTTTCTGCAATTTCACCCGAAACAATTCCGGTTTCTATCGAAACAATTCCTGCGCTTTGCAATTCTTTCGTCTGAAACATATGTGCTCCAAAATGGTGTCCGGTAACTCTTAAGTGTGTCACCCTATGGTTCGCGAATAATGCAGACATGATTGAGACTCCTCTCAGATCAATAATCAGAAGCGGGACCTGGAGATCCATATTGACTCCTGCATATTCAACGATAACTTCTGTGATCGTGAGAACCTTTAACGCTAGTAATTTAATCCCTTTGTCTCATGATATAATACATGTCTGAGATTCGATCATCGGTGTCCAAATACCTAGTTTGATCTCATTACCGACATGCACTCTTTTCTCGTTCCCGTGATATAAGATTCTAGTGATCACATCACTTGCTTGCAAGCTATCTTAATGTGATATCACCGAGAGGGCCCAGAGTATATCTATCCGTCATCAGGATTGACAAATTCCACTCTTGATCCATGAGCCTCAACAGAACACCTTTGTAGCACTGAACCCATCTTTATAGTCACCCTGTTACGGTGTGACGTTTGATGTTATCAAGATACTCTTCTGGTGTTAGCAGTTAACATGATCTCATGGTCTAAGGATAAGGATTACTTCATATGATGTTATAGCAATATAAACATAATGACTTGATCGTAATGCTATACTTCGGATGAATGTTCATCACATAATTTCACAAATGTTGTGACCTTGTTATTAACAACATCCAATTTCCATGATCAGGAAACCTTGATCATCTTGTTAATCAACAAGCTAGTCTATAAGAGAGTCATAACTAGGAACCCTTTTTGTTTATTAAACACACATGTATTGATGTTTCCGATTAATACAATTATAGCATGCAAAATAAAAATTTATCATAAACATGGAATAAGATAATAACCACTTTATTATTGCCTCTCGGGCATATTTCCTTCACTTCCTCCATCTTCCCTTCAACCTTTTTGTAAAACAAAATCTTCTTCTTTTGCAACATCTCTTGGGAGGTCCCACCTCACCAAAGTTTTATCATAAAACATTTAGTAAAACCTTTTCCAGGGTCTTCCCCTCCTCTAGCTTTTCTTTGGCTAAGACAGGGTCTCCAAAAAGGGGTATGGTGTATTACACCATCTATTCCACTACAGACAAGTAGGTATCATCAAGGGGGTTGTACTTAGTAGTATCAAGGTGTAATAGCTCGGAGGAGCCAAACCACTACCATATATACATTAACATATAATAAAATAATGTAGTTTCATAAATAGTAGATAAAACATGCATAAGTAAAACATTAGGACAAGGCTTATGATCAAGAAGGTGGCTTGCCTGTGATCAACAATAACTCCCTGAACTTCTTTAGATAACCAAGAATACCCAATAAATAACAATCAGAAGTCCCTTCCTTCTTGTCGTCAAACACTCACACTATCGTCGTCATCGGGTATACATGCAAGCAAACAAGTCCACAATCAATACAAGGCATACTGCGTCAAACCAAACAGCAAACAACATACTGAATCCTTCTTAACTTAGTAGGTTTGGAGAGGTGGGATACTTAGGAGTGGAATTACTAGATTGCCATTAAGGTGTTTTTCCCTTTGGAAGATGGATGTCTAGGATGAAGACCATGAACTTGGAGTGGTGTCCTGAGGTCAGTAGGATACCAGTGTGTAACAATGATATACTCAGATAGGTATTGATAACACAAAACCAACACAAGTGGTTTCACCATATTATCAAGTACCTAGATTTAGTTATGATTTTTATAGTGGTAAAAGTTGTAGTTTGAGGAAGTAATTCACCAGAATTTATATGGATCTCCAAAAATTATTTTCTTTGATGGTTAGGTAGTGCTTGATGTACTTGTTCACTGAGGGTTGGAATCTTGTCAACAGAATTACCAGAATGCCCTCAGGAAATTCCCAAAGGCAATTCTGTAGGGGTTTTCTCTTTTTTCAGCCGATTATTTCTACAGTAGCCCTTGAGGTGATTCCAAGGGCATGTGATAGGCATTTAAAATACCTTTCTTTAGGAATTGGATTCACCCTTTTCGGAGTTGCGAAACTCCTGGAGTGATTTATTTAGTGAAAATACCACTTACAGAAGTATTTAATTCACTAAACTTCAACCAAGACTCAATAAATTCTGATCTGATGGGATTTGATAGATACAGATACTAGTATGTACTGGGAGGTGGAATTAGGTCAATATCACATATGGTTTTACCTAGAGAATTTATCCAAAGTAGATAAAAGCTGATTTTGTTATTTTTCTTAAAGGTACCCTTTTGTTCACCTTGTCATAAGGCCTATGCTAGATGACAGGTATGTCAAATACCTTCCAATAGAGCTTTGGTTCTCCCAAAATGGATATATAAAAATCTCCGAGGAATTTAATTAGGGTAAAGTACACCTGGCAGCAGAACAATTTCCAGCAAATAATGGAATTTTAGTTTGGGCTTGGGGTTGCCTCTACATGATTGAGAAATCATCTGAGTTCCACCAGAAATTTGAATATTGTCATTTGGATTTCATTTATATTTTCAAAAGGATTTAATCCTACTAGTATTTCTCTGGATCTAGAAATAAAAGAGAAAGGAAGCAGAGCAGGCTGGGCTGGCTCTAGGGCTACTGGGCCGGCCGGGAGGGAAATCGGCCCATGTCGCACGGGGTGACGCGCGGGAGAGGCGTGGATTGAACCTGCCAGGCGCGGCCCAGCGGTCAGCGAGAGGGGACGGCCGAAGGATTATTGGCAGATCTAGGCCGTTGGTTTAGGTCGCGATGGACCACGGGGCTTCATCGTCCTCCTGGGGGCGCCGGCGACGAGGGCTAACCCTAGCAGAGGGTGGCGTGGAGCGGGGAGCTCACCTGAGGGCTCGAGAGAGGATGTGGAGGCGGCAGGGCGATGCGGTCGATGACGACGAGTAGATCGAGGGGTGGCACGACGACGGTGGTTCATGGGAAACAGCTAGCACGACGGCGACTGAGAGTGACCTCGTCGGAGCTCACTATCGAGGACGGAGGAGTTGGTCCTAGACAGAAAGAAGAGCATGGTCAGATAGAGGAGGAGGGGAACTCGTGAGCAGACATGTAGAGGAAAAGGAGCAGGGGAGAAGGAGCCTTGCTCGACTTTTGAAGGAGGCCGAAGCTTCTCCTACTTCTTCTCCTGAGTAGCATAGAGCAGAGGAGGGGGAGTGGAGCCTGGGGAGAGTGAGTGGAGGTGAGAGGGAGCAAATGAGGGGCAAGGGCTCGCTGGGGGAGACCTCTAGGCTATATACCTAGGAGGGAGGGGTATATCGAGTAAATGTCCCATTTGGAAATGGGGGAGGGGTTGAGCTGGCCAGGGATTGGTCCAGGGGACGGTGGGGAGGGGTAGGAAGGGGTTTTGGCCGTGCTGGATCAGAGAGGGAGGTGGTGGCAGCAGGGGTAATTAATTGAAGTAGATCCTTGTAAGATTTGGGATTGTTTCTCTCTCTCTAATAGTACAAGGGTAAAATTGGAAAGGCTGAGGTGGAGCTACAGTGCTGGTTGACCAGGGGTGTGTCCTGGTGTTGAGGATAAGCATTGAGCAAGTTTTGATGGAATTTGGAAGTGGTTTGAGTAGTGGTTTGCTTAAAGGGCCACTTTGATCAAAACAGGTGGTTATGAAGGAAGTCCAAAAACATGTATTGGACCAGATGAAGAAATGGTACTCGTAGGTAGATGGGATCAAGGTAGACTCCTAGGATTTAATTGAGATTTTTATATGGGATTTTAGTCCTCCTAAATTCACTTCTTCAAAAAGGGCAGAAATAGATTCTAGAAGATCATTTGATAAATTTGCATTGGACAAGGGTGGACCTTCATTTGAGAGGGTACCAAAAGTGAATACACACCTAGGGGAATTGTCCCAAGATTTATTGGGGATTAAAAGTATTTAAAACAATTATTATTCCAATTCAGTCATTTTAGAAAATGGGCAAAAAGAAGTAATAAAGCTTCTCAAAAATACTTATTTTTGAGATGGGAAGATAGAGTATGATATATGGAACTCATTAGAGCCAAAAGTTAGAGAAGTGTTTTGGCAAAAACCAAACTTTCCTTTGGGAAAGGAGTTTTGGAGATTTAGACTATTAAAGGAATTAAATAGTTTTGGGGCCATAATAATTATGGATAAAATTTGATAAATCTTTATAATCAAGTTAGAGGGTGTCGACAAGGTGTGTCAAGCATTTGCAACTTTGTGGAATGAAATTCCAACTTGAATAAGATGGAAAACAAGGAGTTGGGGATCTAGGGTGATGTTATGTTTATACTACCAAAACATGGTTGTAACTTGGAGTTCAGTGTTCACCTTGATGAGAGGGATAGATGGATAGGTAGACCAGGTCATAGATGATCATAGCAGAAGGTGTTTGGATTAACTGCATTTGAGGTGATCTAGAAGTGATGGCAAACTTTGTTGAAATTAAGGCTGCCATGCAAAATGAGTCATGAGGCCTTATAAACGAAGTGGGTTTAAGCAGCACAGAGATACACTTGGAACAAGTGAAGTAGTTTTTGATAGACCTATATTAGTAGAACACAACCATGTAGAGAGTTGGTCCATAGGGAGTTGGATGATGGTGTGAGCTTCTACCAAAGGAGGCATGATGACTAGTTTTGCAGGAAATGTTATTTTCTTGTCTGCAAAATCATCAAGAACAAGTGGGTTGGACGAGGATCTAACCAAAGGACAAATGTGGGCCTTGGTAGTCCTTGGGATGGTTAACAACATGGTTCAAGTGCATTTCCAAGAATGCACATGGTTTGAGGAAAGGGGGCATTCAAAAAGGTGATGTTGAAACTGTTTCCAGACTTAGTCAAATTTGGCAGTTTTGAGGAGTTTGACTAGAGTATGAGAGGGAATGTTCTGGGAGGGGTTGCAAGGTATCAGATCATCAATCAAGTGGATGATATTGAAGTGTTGAGTGAGTGCAAGGGATCCATGCTTGATATTGGTCTTCATGGACTAGGAAGCTTCTAGGATGGATCACTGTAGAATTGATCTGGCTTTGTTATCTTGCCTAGGATGTGATGGGTTGGAAACATCTTGATCCTAGTAATGATCTCCTAGAATAGCTCATACTACTTCCTAAGCAAACAAGTAAATCAGCAGATCAAGACAACTCATCAGTCAGCAGATCAAGGCAACTCATCTTATAAACTATTCAACTACTACTAGAGTTACCATCAAGCTTAGCTTGGGGTAAGGTTGGGGCATTTTGAGGAGGTTGGATTTTGAATAAGATAAGAATCCTTGGTACCTCTACCAAGAGTGGAATTCAAAAGCTTTTGGAAGAGGTTTTTGGGAAACTAGAGGCAAGGTTAGTTTGAAGGTTCTGTCTTGAAAACATAAGGAGGTTATATTATATATTCCTACATAGTTTTGGTCAATAGAAGCTACTGAAATAGTTTTGGTTGCATAAGCATCTTGGCTCACGTTTTGAAATTCCAGAACATTTGAGAATATGTAAAATGAGCCAGGATAGTTTTGGGTAAATAGCTTTTGTCAACTGAGGGTGAGGTAAGGAGTAGCATATGAAATACACTCCCATGTACAAGCACAAACAAAATACAGGCAAACACTGCACCAATGAACCAAGAAAAAGTTTTTTCCCCCTGATTTTTGCCTTCTGGACAACTAATCAGGGTTGCGGAAAGTGGGATGTTACAACGACCGTGAGTCGTTGATCTGCGTTCTAATCGTGTGGCCTAGATCGTCCCATACAGTTTCGGGTTTTAAGTATCACTGACATGCGGGACCCCCCTATCTGAAGCCCTCTGTGCCGCTGAGCGTTACTGGGCCGACCCATTTAGTTTCCCGCACAACCCAGTTAATTCAAATTAGGATTTTTCTTTTTGGAATTAAATTAGAATCTGTCCCATAGTTTAAAAATCAAGTCAGAGAGTTTTACAAATCCAAATGGAGTGATTCCAATTTTGTTGGAAAGGTAATGAAAATATCTATCCAAGCGCGTTGGATTTAAATCATTTAGAGTTAGAGATCTCTCCTACTAAAAATAACAACACAGAAGCATTTGCACATTCAAACATTTTTCTAAAATCAACCATAATAGCTTTTGAGTTGATTCCAACTCTAGAAAAATCACATTTAACCATACCTATATAAATATGTAATAATATTAAAGTTTACATGCAATGACTTTGGACTAGTACCAAAATAATGCTATATAGGCATTTCTAGTCACTTTAAATCATTAAATATTAAACTTAAACTTATTAAAATATGATCCAACCTTTAAATCACATTCCCATATGTTAGAATATGTGGTGATGACATGTGTCCACATGATCCCATATTTTAATTAGAGAATATTAAATCTTAGTTATTTTCAATGAGTAGAAATTACTTTTCTCAAATAAAAAGAATGAGGCTA
This sequence comes from Avena eriantha, assembly GCA_910589775.1. Classification (NCBI taxonomy): domain Eukaryota; kingdom Viridiplantae; phylum Streptophyta; class Magnoliopsida; order Poales; family Poaceae; genus Avena; species Avena eriantha. The sequence goes on along the minus strand of OU342744.1, from coordinate 456,208,446 downwards.
GTTAATTAAACCTTGTGATGCTTGTGATGATAATAGATCATCAAATGTGTGCCTTAGTATGCTAAGTAGACTAGTTAAGTACTGTTTGGTTATGGTGTATCCCGTATGTATTTATAGACGATAGTACCGACCAAGATTTCGAGGAGGAGGAGTTCTATCAAGAGGAGGAGGAACAAAACTTCAACCACTGCACCAACCAAGACAAGCCTAGCACTTTAAGTAAACTGAGCAAGCTATTATTAGCAAGCCATCAGTAACAATGCAAGCTAATCCTTGCAAGTTAGATAACCTAAGCAAGATGCATTAGGCATGCTTGGGGTTATACCACTTTAATTACTATCTACCCCAAGTTTTATTTCCAAGCTTTACTTCCTTACTTTACCAAAGTCCTTTACTTGTTTAAAGGTAGCATAAAAAGTATAAAACTTGACCTATCTAGTTAGACTTAGATGTCATTCTATGGCATGAGATTGATCTTAGCATCCCCTATTAGTGAACACTCTTAACTTAGTAATTTAGAGCTAAACTAGAACTTGAGTCACTTTATATGGGAACACTTGGTGAAAATGAATTGTGAAAACCTTGGAATGATGAGTCATTCTATTGAGATGTTTTGACATGTGTTGAGAAACACAAATGGTTTATGATGATGAAAATGTTGGGGCATGAGCCTTAACCCTTTTACAAAAACTGATGGTTAGGTTCGGATGCGATACCATTCCAATTTTACCGTACAACCACAATACCTAAATTGGGTAAGGCTTAGCCGGAAGTTTATATGCATTAGTATTAGTTCCCTCGCGGGAGAGGTTTGAGCTGAGGCTACCTCTCAATGTTGTCCACCTATGAAGTGCCCAATATGACAGATGGTCATGGTTGGGAGGCCATGCTCATAGGAGAGGTGCTTATACTAGGGTGTGTAAAGGAAAGGTTATGTTTGATTATCTGCATACTAAGTATGATGATTCAGGGTTATCCCTGACAGATGTATCGAATCTTGTGGTGAAAGTGTACCACCTCTGTAGAGTGTCAAACTATTTGAATAGCCGTGGCCGCGGTTATGGACAGTTGGAGTGGCCATACTATTCTGTTGTCAGATGTTTTCAAAATGACTTATGATATAAATGATGAATCTTGACTTGACCACAACCGAGTTGTGACTATGACACTAGCTTCCCAACTTAAGTGATTCTAGAACTTTATTTTATCTTTCTTTGTTTCTGAACTCAGCTTAGGTTTCAAACTTAACTTTACAAATAAACCTAGAGTTAGCATTTCCCACTAGCACTACTTTACTTGTTAGTGATAGTTTGCGAGTACTTAAAGAGTACTTATGGTTTTGTCCCTGGCTATTCCTATGACCAGACTATGATGGAGACTACCAAGATGAAGGACAGCAGGACGGCTATGATAACTAGGACTATCTCCCATCGTCAGCATTGCCTGTGCCCCTGAAGATGGACCCCACCGCTACGCCTATTATTTACTCCGCTGCTTGTTGTATTAAGACTAGATCATGAGATCCTTTATTCGTGTAAGACCTTATTATGGTTTGTAATGGATGAGGTACTGTGATATCCAATCTGTTATGTCTCGCAAAAATGGTAATCCTGGGATTGCGATGTATGACATAAAAGGCATTTTGGATTAAAAATCCGGGTGTTGACAATTTTCACCCATCGATGCAGATACTCTAGCCAAAGAGGTGGGGATAACCAGTGGCATTCTAGTAGCGCCCACATAATCTGTGTACGTCGATGGTGCTATAGTAAGTGACAGCCATAAACTACACGTGGACATCAGCGGTAAGCTCTTGGTGACGTGTTGATATAACATGATTTCGTCATTTGTAGTGTTCCTGTGACGCACTAGTTATGTAATGGATGGTATTTGGAAATAATCACCGACGATTTCATCTCTAAAGAGACCGTCATTAGTATGTGACCACTGACAGACGTTCTTTTATACTACTTGTCATTAGTATATTACTCCTGACATGTAACTATTCAGTAGCCCATCAGGTCTATCGATGCGCAAATCTAATGACACATTGTCATTAGTATGCCAGACGTGTTCTACTTTTTGAAGATTGTCACTCATAGTGTTACCAGTGGCAACCTGTGAGCACACAGTCATCACATTGCCTTGTTTAGCACTAGCATTTGTAGCTTTAGATGCTCGTCACTAGTTTTGGATTTTAGAATAAAAAATAAAAATCCATATTTGTAATATAAATACAGTATATGCTGGTGTACATAAAAAATCATACGTTTCATACATAGAATTCAGACACATCCATAAGTTGCAAGGTTCAACGTACATAATGTTTTGCACTAACATTTGTGGTTAAATAAAAACTACATATAATTTTTTTCATAACGCTAAACAACAATCCTAATCTTCACCCGGTGTCACTGCTGCAAGTAAAATATAACAAATTAAGACACTGGTAGAGAAAATTAAGACTCAAAAGGTTTGACAATTGATAAGATAGGCAGTAAACTGAAAGATCAGATGCATCACAACAGATACACCCTTTTCCAAGAGATAGTATCCAGAGTGATAGATACACCCTTTTCCAAGAGATAGTATCCAGAGTGATATATAACTGAATATGAACCAACCTTACAACCTTAGAGCAACTAGACAATTGTTGAGAATATAAATATGGATGAATCATAAAACAAATAGTACCTACGAAATAGATCATTGCTGGTGTCATCCATGTATGATTAGATCATGCCGGATATGATCCCTGAAACAATGTATGATACAGATCTAGAACCCTAGAAAACTTGAACACATTAAGTGATATGTGTTTTTATGTTTCGAAATAGGGAAGAACAGATATATATATATAATGGATACAATCAACTTAATTACAACTACTATAAGAAGGGAACATGTGTGCAGTCAAAGAAACATACTTGACTTTGGCTTGAAAGGCAAAGCCCCACTTTCGGGCGAGATCCATCATTTTCTGGTATGTCATTGTTGGAATAGAAAAGCCCGATCTCCATAACGACCTCCTGGTTGATGATTTTGGCAAAGGATTATTGGATATGTTGAAACTCTTTTTTGTGTTCAAATGCACCTTGCTAAATATCCAAACCAATCTTTAGTAAGTCTTCAACTATGAGTAATTCGTTCTGTATCTGTACTAAATACACCAGATGGCACTAGAGGTAGTATACTAGCGGGATATCTGAAGTCTGCTATATGCAAAATATATCGGTATTGTGTCTAAAATGTTCTCCTATCCTCTTGTTACTTTCGATTAGTAGATTTCCTCCCATCTCTAAGAAATCGTTGAGAGCGATATTGAGAACATTGGATATAGTTTTGTGTTTGAACTTTGATTTTCCTTTCATTGGTTTCATGTAATACACCTTTCGATCTGTCGATGCTAGGATTATCAGGAACCAGTGGTCTCTACGCAAACATGTGAACAAACCAAAATATTAACCATATATAATATATTAATATATAATCAAGTATTCATGGGACGAACATTTTTTGGATGTGGTGACATAGTGAAATATTCAAGCATTCTAGGTACTACCATTATTACATGAAAGCAGGAAATAGGTCAATTAACGTTACAAATATGTTACTCTATCAAAACCTGGATAATTTTAGACATAGTTCACACCAAGTCAATCATAACATATTTTTTGAACTTCTACGAGTACTAAATACATGTGAATATTGTTCTCCTCTCTTCTTGTTACTTTTGATTGGTAGATTTCCTCCAATCTCTAAAAAATCGATGAGAGTGATATCGAGAATAGTGGACATAGTTTTGTGTTTGAACTTTGATTTTCCTTTAATCGAGTTCATGTAATACGCCTTTCGATCTGTCGACGCTAGGATTATCAGGAACCAGTGGTCTCTATGCAAACATGTGAACAAACCAAAGTATTAACCATATATAATATATTAATATATAATCAAGTATTCATGGGACTAACATTTTCTGAATGTGATGACATATTGAAATATTCAAGCATTCTAGGTACTACCATTATTACATGAAAGCAGGAAATAGGTCAATTAACGTTACAAATATGTTACTCTATCAAAACCTGGATAATTTTAGACATAGTTCACACCAAGTCAATCATAACATATTTTTTGAACTTCCACGAGTACTAAATACATGTGAATGTTGTTCTCCTCTCTTCTTGTTACTTTTGATTGGTAGATTTCCTCCCATCTCTAAAAAATCGATGAGAGTGATATCGAGAATAGTGGACATAGTTTTGTGTTTGAACTTTGATTTTCCTTTCATCGAGTTCATGTAATACGCCTTTCGATCTGTCGACGCCAGGATTATCAGGAACCAGTGGTCTCTATGCAAACATGTGAACAAACCAAAGTATTAACCATATATAATATATTAATATATAATCAAGTATTCATGGGACTAACATTTTCTAGATGTGATGACATAGTGAAATATTCAAGCATTCTAGGTACTACCATTATTACATGAAAGCAGGAAATAGGTCAATTAACGTTACAAACATGTTACTCTATCAAAACCTAGATAATTTTAGATATAGTGCACACCAAGTCAATCACAGCATATTTTTTGAACTTCCATGCGTACTAAATACATATGAATGATGTATGCTTGCTTCTGAAATTTTCTAGAGATGGACATGCAAGTTTCTAAAAGACACGCAAGATCTTTATCAGAGGTACTAGTGATTCTGTGTGAATTGCCTTTTTGTTTATGTTAAGCTACTAGTCACAGGAACAATACCAACTATCAAAAGGATACCGTCTTATGACAGTTTTGGATTGGTCTCTTCAAAGTGCATGTTTTCCACTTTAGTCCCTAGGACCTTCCTATTACATATAGACATTTTTATGTTCATGTATTAATAAGTGCCACTTCAATTGTGTGTTGGATTTTAATATTCACAACAAGACTTCATTAATACCTATATTAGTATTCCATGCGCGAGAAAGGTCGGTTTCTAATGGTATTTTTTTAGGTGAAATAGTAGGGAAAGTCCCCACTGCAATTTTTTATTATAAGGGTATTAGTATGTTACAATGACAAACTACGGATGAGTCTACTGATCTAAGGAAGATCGAAAAAAGAAAAAAACCATCTCAAAAGAGGGCAAAGGTCTACTCTATCTCTGATCTAGGTGTTGACTCAGCCAGGTTTTGAATTTCTCCTGGTATTTTCTTTTGATTCTGAATTGTACCCATCTCATCTCTTGATAAAAAACTGCCTTCCATCTTTCGAATGTAGGTATTTTATCATTAAAATTTTTCTCATTTCTATAGATCCAGATACCCCAGGTAGTCAAGACAATGATTTCCATTGCAAAAGGCAGACGCATCTTGTTTTTGATGTCTGAAAAAGCCTCCAATCCTGATAAATTTGTTGTTCTGTCTATGCAAATATGATCCCAGCTGTTTTTTGCAAATGAGCATTTCCAGAATAAATGGTTAACTGTTTCTTCCATGTGGCAATTGAGAATTGCACAATTGTAGTCAGGCAGAATAAACTGTTTCCTTTTTAGAAGATTTCTTGTATTCAGTCTATCCAGAAGCAAAAGCCAAAAGAAGAATTTGTGCTTATTCTGGCAAGAGGATGTCCAAAGCAAAGAGAAATGAGGTGGTGAAGGGGAATAACCAATCATGGAGGAGTAGGCCTTTTTCACTTCATATTTATCTAACCCCCAAATGTAAATCCAATTATCATGGAGATTCTCCTGTATGGTTGGAAGGATCTCCTGGCATCTTTCTTCCATGATTAAAAACTCAGAGTAAGCTTGTTGGGAAAGAGGGAGGTGAAAATTATCCTCCAAGAAATCAGCCTATAAAAATTCCTGTACACTGATATTTGAAGACTTTGCATAGGATAGCAGATGTGGGAATTTATTCATAAAGCACTGATCATGCCAAAGATCAGACCAAAAGTAAGCAGTTTTCCCAGATTTCAGATTGCACTTAGCCATGGCCTTAAAATTATCAATTAATTTGATATGAGCTTTCCACCAGAATGATCCTTCCATGCTTCTGGTAATTTTCCATTCTTATAGTAAGTTTCCCAAATGAGATGAACCCAAGGGATATCATGGTGATTGTAGTTCCAGGTTTTTTAAAAGGAGGGCAGTATTTTGAATGTGGAGATCCAAGACTCCAAGTCCCCCTTGATTTTTAGGACGACAAATTTTATCCCAAGACACCAGTGCCTATCCCTTGGCTTGAACATCTTCAGTCTTTTTTCTCCAAAGACAGTGTCTCATATATTTTATGATTTGATCTTTGATGGTAATTGGCACTTCCAGACAACTCATGAAAAATAAAGGAAGTGAGGATAGTATAGAGTTAACCAGTTGCAGTTTTCCTCCATAGTTCAAGAATTCAGCAATACCACAAAGTCTTCTTTCAACTCTTTGAACTATAGGCAGAAAATTTTCCATGGATGGCTTTGATAAGCTTAGTTGTAATCCAAGATAAGTGAAAGGGAGACTGCCAGTTTGACAATTGATTGTCTGAGTAAAGTGTATCAATCTATCATTGCATAAATTTATTGGCATCATGCTTGATTTCAAATAGTTGACTTTGAGACCAGTGGACAATGTAAAAGTTTGAAGAAGAGCTTTCAAGCACAATAATTGAGTAGCATCTGCCTTAAGAACAACCAATGTATCATCAACATATTGAATTACAGGAAAGTCATTTTTAGGAGGTCCACATATTGGGGGGGTCAGAAGTTGTAGGTGCATGGCTTTATTCAGGACAGATTGAAGAAGGTCTGTAGCAAGAACAAAAAGGAGTGGTGAAAGGGGTTCCCCTTGTCTCACACCTCTCCTGCAGTAAATTGTTTTCCCTGGTACTCCATTTAGGAGAATTTCAGAGGAGCCAGACTCAAAAATCATCTCAATCCATTTGATCCATTTTCTGCCAATTCCTCTAGCCTTGAGGATGTTTATGATGGATGAATGATCAATTGTATCAAAAGCCTTTTCAAAGTCTAATTTTAGAATGAGAATTTCCTCCTTTGATTTGTGACATTGGAAGAGATATTCAAAAGCCCAACCAAGGCAATCCTGAATAGACCTGTTTTTGAGGAAGCCATATTGATTTTTATGTACCAAATCCAGAATAACTGTTTGAAGTCTGTTTGCAAGGAGTTTGGTAATAATTTGGAACACACAGTTTAAAAAGGATATTGGTCTGAAATCAGCAGGGGTAGAAGGGTTTGATACTTTAGGAATGAGAGTAATGTAGGAGGAGTTGATACTTTCAAGAGATACCTTCTCATTATAGAAATCATGGATGAGCAATTTGATATCATTTCAAATGATTGACCAGCAGCTTTTGATAAATTCATTGTTAAAACCATCAGGTCCAGGAGACTTGTCATTTGGCAAATCAGATATTACCTCCTCAATTTCTTTGTCAAGAAAAGGTCCTTCAAGTGAGACCTTCATCTCATCAGTCATACCATTTCCATAGAAATCTTCAAGATTGAAAAGCATCTCAGTTTTGATCGAAGTACCCATTCTAGCTTTGAAGTCATTCCAGAGAATGTCAGCCTTATCAGAGCGAGTAAAGAATTCTTGCCCACTGTCATTCTTAATCATTGAAATATAATTGTGTCTATAGCTGATGGTGGCTTTGGAGTGGAAAACTTTGTGTTTTCATCACCTAATTTCACCTATTTAATTTTTCCTCTTTGTTTCCAATAGGTGTTTTGATTCTGGAGCAGAGAAATTATATGAGATTTCAGGAGGTCCCTGAGGTGCCATTCATTGATGGCTAAAGTTCTAGACTCTTCAAGCAAATCCAGGAGGTCAATTGTGTCATTAACCTCTTTATTTGTTCTTTTAAACATGGTAATTGCTTGGCCCAAATCTTGATACCTCTCCTCACATTTTTCAATTTGGCACAAATCCTTTTTTCCAAGTCATGGTGATCCACTGGTATATTCCATGCATTTTGCACAATCTGCTTAAAATCCGAATGATGAAGCCAGTAATTTTCAAATCTAAAAACTTGTGCTTTGGGAATGTTTGTTCCAATTGAAATGACACAAGGAAGGTTCTCTGAAGTAGGCTTGGAGAGGGGGATAACAAAAGTATATGGGTATTTGAGGGTCCAGGAACTAGATGTAAAAAACCAGTCCAGCCTTTCCAGAAGAGGGTCTTTCTGCATGTTGCTCCCAGTATATTTCCTTCCTTTCAGAGGTAACTCAATAAGCCCCAGGCTGCTGATAACCTCATTAAAAAGCATAGTATCATTAACATCACCTCCACTTTTATTTCTATCAGTAAGTCTTCTGATAAGATTAAAATCTCCTAAGACAAGCCAGTCCATATTATCAGGCATCATGATGTTGGAAAACCAGTCCAAAAAATCATCTTTTCTATCAGCTTGACATGGACCATAGATGTTTGTAAGTGTCCAGGATTCATTAGAAAGCAGGGAGGAGAAAGTGATAGAAGTGGAAAATTCATTTTGGAATGCTCTGGATCCATTAAACAAAGAACTGTTCCAGATGACGATAATCCCTCCAGAAGCACCAATTGAAGGGAGAAAGTCAAAGCTGACAAACTTACTTGGACAAAATTTCTTTAAGTAATTCATGTCAAAGGTTTCTCTCTTAGTTTCTTGGAGACAAATGATGTCACATTCAGATTCAATGATTTTGCTTTTTAAAGCCAACCATTTCTTCTCAGAGTTGATGCCTCTGAGATTCCAGTTCAGTATGTTCCATTTTCTGTTGTTATTGATTGATAACCAGGAGGATATACCATTGGGGTGACACAAGATATGTAGTCACACAAACAGACTCAAACTTATCACAAGGTACTGAAGTCATAGTCATACATAGCAGCATAATGATTCTAAGAAGCTCATAACAGAATCCAAGAGCAATTGGTCCAGACACAAAATGACAATATTTTTAGACATTAAAACATCTATTTAGGAGATTTCTTCTTAGACTGTTGTCCACAGGATTCAGCAGCTCGACCTTTCTTCTTGCTAGACAAGTTTGTGTCAGAACCATTCTTCTTTGGTCTAGGCTTTCTAGGTGGCTTGATGGTCAGATCATTGATCATGCTCTTCTTCAGCAGCCTTTTCTCAAGTTCACCCTCCTTAACCTGACAAAAAGAATCAGCAAGGTTTTTAACAACTTTATTGCCGAGACAAGGTGGAGCAGCATTGCAAGAGAGACAATTTATATCAGAGCAATTCACATGACTTTTAAATCCCCCTTTAAGCTCCACAATTATAGGACTCCTTCTCACCTCAGTGTCCACCATTGGTTCTCTTCCCCTTTTTTTTGATGGAGCATTGGGCACCATCAGGTTTGATGGAGAATCATTCAGGCAGTGGGGAGGCATCTGTCCAACACATTCATCAGGGATAATGAAAGTAAAGGTATTTTCTTCAGCAATTGGCTCCTTTATAATATCCCAAAGAGGAGAAGTAAGAAAGTGCTTTGCCAACTGAAATTTTCAGGAGTGAGGAGCATGAGGGTTATAAATTTAAACCAACTTACAGGAATATCACATTGCAGTCTGTTTTTGCCAGGTGAAGAATTGTTGATCTGAGGAGCAAAGAATCTGTCCTAGAGTTCTAGTCCTTGCTTGGAGAAGGACTGTTTAGCAGCCAGCACATCAGAGTTATTGACAAAAGGAGTGAAAGCCATCCCCACTTGCAAATGAGCCTCATTGGGAGAGAGAAGGTTAGTGTTTTCAATCATCCAATCATCCTGCTGATTCCCCTCATTAGCATGTTGGACCTCCTCCTCATCATCCTGGTAATTCTGGAGGATGTTTAGCAGTCCATCACCCATGCCCACATGCTGGGAAACTTCAACAGTCTGCTGCTCCACCTCAATATTATCATCCCCATGGACAGAAGCATTGTCATTGTCAGAGGAAATATTGACAGTAGGAATGGAACCAGTAACAGCACTGTCAGCCTCCTGAGGTGGCAAATCCAAGTTATCAATAGGCATGTCCACCCCTCTACAAAAACTAGCCCTTGAACATGTGCATTCCATTGCCCCCAACTAGCATTATTCTGTTGAGGAGCAGGATCAACCCACTGGTCCCATCAACCAATGTCACCTTTAGGCTATGGAGGAGGTGGTGGGGGAGGAGGACCAAAAATGGGTCCCAAAATAGGCAGAGGATGAGGGTCAGCATCATCATCAGGTAGTGGGTCCTCATTAGGTGGACCTCCACCCAGGAGGTTGTTGTTTAAAAGTTCCACAGAGAAAGTCCAGGATTTAGTTTCCACAAGGTCCCCAATGGTGAATCTAACACTTTTAGGCACATCCAATAGGTCAGTGACTCTGATCTTAGCAATGATTCTGCCCTTGTGCTCAGGGTCTCTTTCCCAAAGCAACACCTTTCCAATATCAGAAAACACAGCATTTAGATCATCAGTATGCCAATGATCAAGAGGAGGGCCCAGAAGCATGACCTAGCATTCATTGTTAACCTGAGTTCTAGGCCAGTTAATTCCTTCATTGTGCCTAGCAAATGAGATTGCAACATCTTGGAAAGGGATTGGTCCAGCATTGATTAAACGGTCACGGTCGCTGACATTGTTAAATTGAACATATGTAGAGCCAAAAGGACAGTCTTGGATATCACGGAAATCTACACGAGCCTCATTGAAAAAGAAATCTTGCAACACATCTCTAATATTTTCGAAAGGAACTAGAACAGGGGGGAGGGGATGAATGTTCACAATAGCATACTGTTCATGAGCCCGTGGACGATGAGGAACCACCACTATAACATTCCATTTTTCTACATCCATGTTTGTTGAGGGTTGGGAAGCTAGAAAGTAGGGGGAAGTAAAACTTTTCTACTTATGTGCTTATATGACTAGCTTATTTCAGAATTGTTTGATCACTTGGGTTGTTTTGGTAATCTTGTTTGCTAGTCTGCATGCTTGTTTGACCACCAAGGGTTCACCCCCCATCAATTGACTAAGTCTTGGAAAAACTATTTTTCCTCTAACCTTGGAGCCATGGTTTGAGTAAATCCTTCACCTTCCCTACCATTCAAGAGTACCAAGTGATACTAGGCTACCAGTACCTGTGAACCACCCCTTAATCTTGGTAAAACCCCTAGCCCTAGCCTCTTGCATGTAGGTGCTTTCATCTCTAGTGACCACTTAAGGAATGACACCCTTATTTTTATTCCAAGTTTGGTTGGCCCTTGTGAGCATCTGGCTGTGATCCAAGGATCAACCATGGCCTAAGCTTGATCACCAAGTCACCCTCTACCACCATGAACCCTTCCCTCTGCCATTTGTGACCCTAACCCGAAATGGCAAGCCCCCAAAGTGGCCACCTCACTAACACTAACCTAGATCATCCCCAAAACCCCCTCACTCTTCCCTGCTCGTGCCACCCCTTCTCCCTGGCCTTGCCTCGATGCAGCACCACCCTAGCTACCCCCCTTGCACACACCCAACCCACACGCGTGCTCTGGCACACTACATCGAGGAGGGACACGAGAGATCATCAAGATCCTTGCCCACCTCGAGAACCAGCAACCCCTCCTCTCTCCCGTCTCATCTGGCCCCACCACGGACAGCTCCTCCCCTCCCAGGCTCTCTCATCCCTCTTACCTCTCTCTCTCCCGCACGCGCAGCCACCCCCAACCGTCGGCGTCCACCTCAGCAGAGCACCCCCTGGCCCTGCTCGCTCCCTCCCTTCTCGCGGTGCAAAAAGCCCTCAGGGGACAGAAGGTAGCCCCGTCGCCCTATTGCCACCTCCCACTCCCTCACCCGCAACACCAATCACCCCCAACCCACGCCGACCACGTTGGCAGAGCGCTGCGCTCACCATGCCGTTTCTCTCGCTCGCTCGGTATGTCTTGACGCCACCTCCGCCAGGACATGACCACTCCCTCCCCTCCACCCTATGGCGCCCTACCCTCCTACTCCTCCCAGGCCCTAGCCGCGCGGACAGCACGCTGCCGCTCCGTGCTGTCCCGTCGAACAGCTTCCCCGCACCCCGCACCGGCCGCCCTCTCTCGCTGACCTGTAAGTCCAGCCAGCCCCCTTGGGTATGACCGTTCCCAGGCCACCCACACGGCGTCGCCACCGCCCCTCCTGGCAAATCCCTAGCCCCCAGCGCGACCCCCGCCACCTCGCCATGCACCCGATGCACCACCTCTGGCCCTGCCCCTTTAAAATCTCTCCTACCCCTCACGCGCTCCTCTCGCCCCTCATTTCCACCCCAAAGCTCCCAGCACCACCCCAGAGCGGAGGCAGAGCCTCTAGCTCCCTCCCTCTCTCTCTGTCGTTCCACCCTGCCTCGGTGCCGACGATGAACGGGAAGGTTCTCCCCTCCCCGCTCTACCTCTCCTCCATGCAACCCTCCCACTGCACTCGTCTCCCTAAACCGGCCCTAATCCCCCTCTCCCCTGGTTTTTCTTGTCGGCCGGCACGCCGGAGCTGCGTGGAGGCTGACGGTCCCGAGCCGCGCCGCTGCTGTCGCGACGCATCTAGACGACCGGAGCCGCCGTGTCGTACCTCCTTCAACGCCCCTCCCTCGACCACTTCGAAGCACACCGTCGCTGACCCCTCTCCGCCCCTTGATGAGCCATCCCGAGCCCCGCCCGTGGTAGCTAGGGTTAGCTCGCCGGAGTTCTCGGTCCAGGGAGAAGACGCGTTGCGGGCCATCGATCTGGATTTTAATCCAACAGCCAGCATCGCCAGATACCTCTTCGCATCGATGTGCCTATGACATGCAAGCCTTGCTGCGGGATTTACACCCCTAGCACCCTACATAGGCCTCGATGTACGCTGGCCGGCCCAGCTCCTTAGCGGGCCGCCACCTAGCCTCTGCACTCCCCCTTTTCTTTTCTTTTTAGGATATATTAATTCCCAGAAACTTGGTCTGTAGCTTTAATTCCACCAAATAAAATCTGTGTAGTGTTCTGGCATGATTCCAATTTTTTAGAGTAGCCCTGGTAATTCCCTAGTGTATGTCCTTGGTAGCTAGCCCAAAGCTTGTCTGTATCTTTACTGAGAATTTTAGCACAAGTTTCTGCTCTGTTTCTAGTATTTTATTTATTAAAAATCAACCCTTTTTGATAAACTTGTGAAACCAGTGGGGTTCGCTTGGTTTCCTCTCTAGCTACTCAGATATGTGCTTTGTGATCAACTTTCACCAACTTATATTGGTCAAAATATCCGCCTGAGTGCTAATCTAGTCTTAACCCCAAAAACCACCATTTAAGTTTGATGAAACCTTTTTGATTGTTTTCAATGGCCTAGGATTTGCTAGAATCAGTAGCTACTACTATGTGGTTGGATTGGTTCAGTGGTGCAATTGTTTTGTACTGATTTCATTGTTTGTGCCTTGAGTGATGCTTGGTATAGTGGTTTGCTTATAATTTCCCTTTTTGGCGATAGATACGAACGAGGAAGAATTCGAGGAAGGTAATTGGGAGGATTTCTGAGAAGAGGACCAGGAACAAGCTGCCAACCAAGGCAAGCCACCTACAAGTTCATGAGACTTGTCCCATCTTTATTTCCATGCATTTTGTTTTACTTATATTACAATTGCATTGGTTTTACTCGCTATGTTATTATTATGGTATTAGTTTGGCTCCCCCAAACTTATGCCTATGATACTGTCTAAGTACTCCCCCTTGGACCTCCTACTCCTATCCTAGTAGTTTAGGTGGTCTAATATACCACAACCCCTTGGAAACCCCGTTTTAGCCTAAGAAAGACTCTAGGTTGGTACCCGAAGGCAGGGATGGTTTTTATAAAAAGTTTTTGACAGAAAATCTAGGCAAGTGGGACTTGTCGAGGAGTCTTTTAAAATGTTTTGGTATTCATGCCCCTGGTGGAGGCACCAAAAGTTGAAGAAGGAGAAAAACTGTTTTCGAAAACACACCTGGTTCTTTGCAGTCTAGCTATAACAACTTAAACCCGTGAATCCACACTACTCCTATATGGGAAGGGGCTTGACCCTAAAGTGGTTCTCTCTGATACCGGTGCCTTGCAACTACTACAGGGGATCGGGGATCCCTGGAGGGTGGGCCTTCTCCAATAAAGGTGGGACCTGGAGAAGGAAAAAAGGGTCGGTAGGCCTCCACGTGTTACTATGGGCCCCTCATTGAAAGCGCACACTCTCGAGGAGTGGAAAAAGCACTCCGGTTGGTCCTCGCCCGACGTCCCGGTTTTGAGGGGAATAACACCCATAGGGTAGGTGCTGGTGTTTTGAGGGGATTATCCGGAAGGTGTTGTCCGGTTATCCGAAACCCGCATACTGATGTATGTCGATCCGCGATAGTTCGTCGCAGATGTATCGGATCTTGTGGGTAAAGTGTACAACCTCTGCAGAGGATAAGAATCTATTCAAATAGCCGTGTCCGCGGTTAAGTACGGGTTAGACAAACTTCTATAGAGCGGTGCTGGTTTTGGTTTATAAAAAGGTTTTATAAAAAGAGATTCAACCATGGGATGGTCGAAGGGCAAGGAGGATGGGCCATGGGATGGTCGGACCTAGTTGAAGTGGTGGTCATGGGATGACCCCAGTGGAAGTGGATAACAGAGTTGATCCCAGCCTAGTATCTTCAAGTTTTACAAAGTATTTTTACCCTCGAGATGTTTTGGGCAAACAACAAGTGGTAGAGTGGAAAAATATATTTCTAAGGGATTTTTCCCAATTAGCCTCTTTGGAGCCATCCTATCCACAACCATATTGCATACTTTTTGTACTTCCTTGTATGGTGGTTTGCGAGTACATTCAACGTACTCACTGGCAATTGTTCCCTGGCTATCAACTTGGTCAGACTATGAGCAGGAAGAGGAGGACAACAGAGGGTACGAGGACGACTTCGCGAACTAGGGCGTTTCTCCGAGTCAGGCACCTGTTGGGGTATGGCTTGACTCAGGTCCTCCGCGTTAATTAGTACCGCTGCTATTATCTATTTGTGCCCATGGAGGCAAGGTTGTAAGACTATTACTGTAAGACTTATTGTATCGTACTGTAATGGATGTGTGTACTTTGATATCATGTCGGTTATGCTCCAGGATGCACTGATCATGGGATCGTGGTAGTTTGCATAATTTGGTAATCTCGGGTGAAAATCCGGGGTCGCCACAACCACCCTCTTGACACGATTCCTACCAGCCACCTGCAAAATCTCAAAGCCATGGGGTAGGAAAGGTTGCGGGTCCAGCGGAATGTTCGCCATTGCAGCAACGGTTGTCACCGGCGATGAGCGGAGCATGGTAGTTGGGGTTTCTGCAGGCGTGGGAGTTGAGGAGGCAGGGGGTTCGGGATTTTTCAATTTTTGGGCAATGGCAAAGTCCTTTAGACAATCAAACACCCTGGGCCGCGAAACTTGTAGCGAGACATGGGCCCTGAACCAATTAAGGTAGGATTTGTCGGGCCAAGGACGTGAAGGGAAAGTTGGGAATTTCATAAAAGGCAAAAGACCAGGCAGATTAAATGAGGCGATTTGTTGTCTGTAGGAGATTTCGCATCCTCAGTAACTCTCCCATTAACCACAATTTCTGCAAACGACGTGCCAGGTATATTTCTCTTAATATCACCCATGATTTGACCGTTATTGCATGGGGCCTTTGATGGAAATCGGCGATCCAATACGGTCAAACACCGAAGAATTATTTTTCTTTTTGTACGAAACAAAATTCTAGTCCTTATCCAATTCTTTGTAATATTCTTTCTCCTCAAATCTCCAATTCGGACCTCCTTCGCCCCAAAGGTTGATCTTCAAGACAAAAAAACTCATATGAGAAAGTACTTGAATTGTAGATCTCAAAACCCATAGCACGTGAAGCGACTGAAAATCGAAATGTTCTGTCTTGGAGGATTTTGACTTGAAATTTTGAAGCTAGGCCACCAAAACAAGCTTGAAGTGCAATGCCAATAGTATGAATATCAATTTTAAAGTTGGCATGACCAAAAGAGCCAACCAGAAAAAAGGCCTTCTTCGGAAACCCCCTAATAAATTGATGTGGTGACCAAATGTTTTGAAAATATTCATCTCAAAAAATTTCCCTTTAGAGAAATCCAATGAAGTGCACTTGTTGACCCTGTCCGATGAAACTTGAACCTTGTCGGAATTAAGGTCCACAAGGATTTGATCACCCACAACAAGTTTTTTGACCACAAGATCTAAAGTCACTCTCGAGAAGATCTTCTCATTTTGAAGAAGGAACCTAGCATCAATCCCCACCTTATCTTGATTAAGCAACACAACCAGCTTAGCAAGAGAATAAAGGACCAAAAATCCAGGGGCTTTGTCCGAATCATCAAAAGGCAAGGAAGAACAGGTAACATGCCACATAAATTTCAAATCTTCAGCCTTGTCAACCTCAGCAGAAGAATTCCCAAGAAAACCAGAATAGGAGGTCGAGAAATCATTGATCCTAGCAAGATGAGAGGGAACCTAACCACTGATTCAGTCGAGAGCACCTCCCCATTTTCCATGCATTTACCCTCCAGAGGAAAACCATTGGCATTGAGAATGACCAGCCAGTGTTTAGCCGAGAGAATCAGAGATCCAACAAGGAACTTACCATCGGTGGAACTTCCTGAGTAGGTGATCTTCCAATCACCAACAGAAGAATCAAGAATAGAGGAACCCATTGTATGGTGTGCGACGGCGCCGGATTGACGCCGGCGAGAGCCGGTGGAAGGGGCCTCAGAGAGACATGCCTTGGAAATCGCGCGGGGCCTCAGAGCTCTCGGAGCCATGCTTTCTAATGGTATTGAGGGTGAACTCATTTGTTTCCCCTTTCTATGACACACACGCTTGGAACAAAATGATAGATTTCCATCGAAAGCAGTGATTTCATTTGACTCCCTTCTTTGTTTATGCTATGGTAAGTAATATGGACCATACCAACTTGAAAAAGGCCAAGTTGTGATAAATTTCGGTCCGTCCACTTCAAAGTGGTAGTTTTACACTCCATTTCTACGAAATCTTCTCACGAGAGATAGACATGTTTTAAGTACAAGTACTTATGCAAGGTTGTCCATTGGCTTTTCCTTTCACACCAAAACCTTAAAATTTCAATGCTCGAGAAAGAGAGTTTCTACCGATATCTGAGATGAAATCATGTGTGTTCCCCTTTCCACTACCCCGGAATGAAACACGCTAAATTTTCATTAGAAGTGGTGTTTTTGACTTCATTATTTTCCTCTTTGTTTATATAATAAACTGAGTCATATAGGAGAACTAGAACAACTCAAAACGAGCCTAATCATAATGATGTGACAAATGTTGATTTAGTCACTTCAAAGTGGGAGTTTAACACTTTAGGGGTATGTTAGATTCATAGGATTTTCAAAGTAATTCTAGGGCCCCTTTGGATTAAAGGATTTTCAAGGGAATTTTGGAGGAATTCAACCCATAGGATTTTTTTACTAAGGAAGCCCTTTGGATCAAAGGAATCACACCTCCAAAATTCCTATGGATTGCATTCCTACACTCCAGTCCCATAGAAATTTCAACATCCACTCTAACATCTTTTGATGGGGATATGCCGATCTGGGTATGCCTAGAAGGACAATTCGACTGGACCAAGTCCATAGCGAATGGTCCTGCAAGAACAGCGACTAGAAAGTGACTGAAGTAGAAGCCTAGCGACTGGAAGCTGGAGGCCCACGACCTTAGATAGGTCCAGTCGTATTAGGTAAAATCCTCAGATCTTTAACTGATTTGGTGGTAATACTATAAACCCTAGCGAGGTACCCCCTATATAAACCTTCCTAGGGTACTCTGCATACTTACGTGCTATTAGCTACCCCACCCAAGCGACTTGCTGCCTAGCCGTTGAGCTCGCCCACCATGTAATTCACTCGCCGATAGTATAATCTAGCAGGAAGTAGGTCTTTACCCTACGGATGGCCGAACCTGGGTAAATCCCTTGTCTCTACTTCTAATCTCGCAACGCGGATGGCGACTAGCTCTTGCCCCAAATTGTATCAACCTCTACCCCTAGTAATGACTGCCGTGGTCATTCCCACGATAGTGGCGCCCACCGTGGGGCATCTGTGGTGAGACCCTACATCCCCATCGACAGACCGATCGCCACCGGCCGCATGGTGGCTAGCGGCAGGTTCCTCCAGATCCTGCCGAGCAGCTACATCCCAACATTGCGCCCGGTCACTCGCGGCGCGGTGATGCTGGTCGGCACCATCAACCTCTTCGTCGGGTTCACGGACGCCATCAACCCGGTAGAGACAGCGATCATCGGCGAAACACCGCCACGTGATCTGCTCTTAGAGGACCAGATCTGCTCTACCCATCTTGCCTCCGAATACGACTTGGCCGCCAGCGACGCAATCGGGAGTGACGTGTCTCTCCGAGACGATGCCGATTCGGGGAACCCTGCTTCGACCACCGGATCCATCACTATTGGGGCGATACCCCCGGGTAGGGCCACGCCGGGGTATAATGGCCATGATAGCAAAGGTACAGCAAGGTCAAAGTGTAAGCTGGCCGAGTCACCTCAAGGCAAGCTAACTTACGGCAAACCCAGCCCAGACAGAGTTCATCCAACGTTGCCTCGACCGACATAAAATGTATGTCGGCATCTCCTTTGTTACCTGTATGCAGGTACCCATAGGGCCGAGTTAACCAGGCTTGAGCCGGGTTACCACTTGGCTTATAAAGGAAGGAATGAATCTTCTTGGTCAAATGTTTTCTCTCTCCACTATAGCATGAGTGAAGAGGATAGAGGGATGGATAGCAAGTACGGGCCGACAAGGGTGATGTTGCCTATGTTGGGTGATGTTGGCTATGTCGGGTGACACAGCGCCACATAGAGCCTCGGAGAGGCTTACGCCATGAGTCTAGATTAGCCTAGACAGATAAAAGAGGAGCACCGCTTTGCTATTTTGGGAGACGCATATTCAGAGAATATGCCTTCCACGTATGCCCTAACCTGTAACCTAGGCTCCCCTATATAAAGAGGACCAAGGACTCCATAGAGGGGGGTCGACCATTTTACTAAGGGAAAACCCTAGATAGTTGTGTGGGTAGTAGAGAAGTTCATCCTCTTGCTCCCCAAGAACGGCTCAAGGAGCCCTTGTAATCCACCATTGTCAAGAGAGAATACAAACATCTGTGTGTGGAATCACCACACTATCCCTCCTTGGATAGCTCTAGTGCTCATTGGCCCCATCTTTAGCCTATACATGGCATCTGCCATGCCACCACCATGATAGTTGGCGCCCATCGTGGGGCTAGCGGCACTAGCAGGAGGGAAGATCCAGATGGGAAACATCATCGCCACCAGGGAACGCATCGTCTCCGGGCTTGTTCAGCGCTTTGGAGCGCTGGACTATGTCAGCGACAATGCTGGCAGCTTCGCCAGGCACCCTCCTCTATGCAATGGCCTCTTCATCAACCTTGGCACCCACAAGATCTACGTCGTTGTTGATGAGTACTGCATGCACCCGCAGCACATTGTCGAGGGAGGTGAACCACCTGTTAGCACAGCTTGCAACTCGCGTATCACTTGCCCCGCTAGCTGCATTGAGGTCATGATGACTGCGCCACATGCAGGAGCAAGCAAGGACCCAACGCTAGATCTAGACGCAATCCCAAAGGCAGCTAGGTCTAGATTCCCTCCACTAGAGAGGCCAGAGAATGTGCTACAACAAGTAATAGATAGCTTAGCTACTCCCATAGCACATGTGGTAGATCCAGCTCAGGCACATGCCGAGCTAGAGGAGACTCGGCAGAAAATGTTAGAAGGGGCAAAGAAAGTTGCTGAGTTGCAGCAGTCACTGAACATCACTTTGCATGAGTACGTAAAAGCAAACCGGCTTAGCCCAACCCAGATGGATGGAATAAAGATTAGGGATAGAAACTTGATCACTAAGATAGACAAAGAATATGTGCCTAAGCCGGGTCATACAGCTACTCTTGTGACAGCAGGGGCTAGAGAGATATAGTACCCCGGCGAAAAACTTCAGGGCCGCAAAGGCAGCAACGTCTGAGTTAGAGGGTCTAACTGGAGAAGCTCGAGAGAGGAAACAGGAAAGAGTAAACCACTTAGTGAGATTGGAGAATAAGCAGTCTCGAAGGAAACCCGGTGATAGCAGGAGGCTCTCATATAGTTCATTTGGCAAGGAATAATCCAGCGAAATCTGATGGGGTAGCATCATCCCCTCATGATGGCCCTAGAAGAGAGGAGGTGGTAACCTCAGGGAGAAAGAACAAACAGATGGTCCCATATGACCCGACAAGGGCAGGGAAAGGAAAAGTAGTGCATGTTGATGAGGATCGTCACAATGCCAGCCGAGGTGAAGCTGGCCGAGGTAACCATGACGAAGGCAATGCCTGTCAGGGAAACGCTAGAAACGGCAATGCCAGACAGCGTAACTTGGCGAGAGTAGGGCAGAACCCACCTCGACAACAGTAGCAACAATATGTACCTCGGCAGGAGAGAAGTGCTGGCCCGACGATGTAACAGTAATATGCATTTTTAGGTCAAGATAGATACAATGATGGTTATTCGGTGATGGCTGATGCCGAGTTTCCTCGGCTAGAGCATCATGTGATTGGATCAAGATTGGGAAACAGGAACTTGCAGCCAGATGATGCAAGGCTGAAGTTGGACTGAATCTATAGGTCGGAGACGATTGAGGTGCAAGGTCCTCCGAGTCCAGCATGCTTTGGACCCCAGATTATGAGAGAGCCACCTGTGCCAAACTTTCAGTTAGCTAGAGGAACAAAGACGTATGTAGGCATCACTAAGCCGGAGGATTGGCTCATTGATTATGCAACTGCCATGAACATTGCCATGGGCGATTTGAGATGGGCTGTGAGATATGTTCCACAGATGTGGGAAGGACCAACAAGGGTCTGGTTGAACAATTTGCTGTTGGGGATATACTTTCCGGGTATCCTCACAGTTCCTCACTGACCAGGGTGGCCCACTTTGGGTTAGAGCTTTGCTTCACGGGCTGCCCAGTTAGGGAGAAAAGACGGAGTCCAATCTGGCTACGGGAAGGCCCTGAAGACTCACCGACTTAGGCCTGTAGTGTTACTTGTAGTTCAAGATGTACTCTGTAACCGACTCTTAGTTGTAGCCGGATAGATCTCTCCTGTAAACCCTAGGCCAGATATCTATATAAGTTGTCGTGGTGGTGTCACGACAGATGCCATGGATAGGCTGAAGGTGGGGACAAAATGCACTAGGGGAATCCAGGGAGGGATAGTGAGGTGATTCCACACACAGAAGTTTTATATTTGATTCACTTCCAAGGTTTACAAGTGCTCCTAGAGCTGTGCTGGGGAGAGGAGGAAGAAGGGACTCTCTTACTCTCACCACTGGCTAACCTGTACAAGACCAACCACAGATCAACCCGTAGAACCTAACTCTCTCTACAGAGGCCCTAGCCCTCCTTATATAGGGGTGGCTAGGTCTCCACTTAGGGCATACGTGGAGGCATGCCTCCTCCCAAAATAGTAAGCCGACCGGGTCGCTTTTCCCCACGTCACCCATGCAGAGGCTACGTGAGCCTCTGCGGCGCCTGTGTCAGCCGACATTGGTGTCGTCACCTCTGTCGGCCATACCTCGCTGGTTCTGCCGCTGTCTGCTTCGCTCATGCCGTGCGTACCGGGGCTACTTTTGACCAGCAAGGTTCCTTCCTTCTCCTAGAAGCTTGACATGACCCGGATCGTAGTTGATCCGGCCACACCTGTTCCTGCATGAAAGTTAGATACATGTTTCCGACTTACGGCTTAAGTCGGTTGAGACCAAGTTAGGTGGATGTCCCCTAGTCCGACTTGCTGAACCTCAGCTAACTAGGCCTTTATACCCCGGCGTGACCCTACCCGGGGGTATCCCCCCAACATTAGTCCCCGAAGCTGGTGCGGTCTTAGATGCCTTGGCCGCTAAGGCCACATCAGGTTCCATTTCGCTAAGCTTTGGATCTTATTTCCGAGTTACCTCCTTATCTCAGATTCTATGGATTTACTTTCCCTAGGCACATTCCAAGTTTTCCCTTGTTGGCCGAGTTACCACCTTATCTCGGATTCTATGGATTTACTTTCCCTTGGCACATTCCAAGCTTTCCCTTGCTGGCCGGTTTACCACATTCTCATCCGGGTTGTTTTTCCTTCTATCGTACGCTTCCCCACGTGGAGGCTAATCATCACATCGCCTCATTTTAAGGGCCAGCCACAGTAACTGCCGCAGTTACTGCCAGGAGTTACTGTGCGCGCGTCACGTCACGCCTGCCTCTTCGTTAACTGCATCAATGCGTCGCGTCATGGGATCCGCTGCGCCCTGTGGCCCTCCGTGTGGCCTGATGCTGATTGGTCAATCCGGTGTGTATACGGCCACACGATGTGGCCCACCCGCAAATGTGATCCTACTTCCTCGCAGAGGAAGCGGTTAAATAGGGGAGGGGTGCGCCCCTTGGGTTCTTTCCCCATTGCCACGCCCCTCTGCCCTTTCTTCTTCCTCGTTTTCTCCCGCGACAGCGCCGCCGCCACCGCGATTGAGTAGTAGCACTGCCGCCGCACTACTTCCACATGCCTCTGCGTCGCCGCCGCCGCTGCGCACCTTCTCCGCCACAGGTCGCTGTCAGTCTAGGCCGCTACCCCCCACCGCCGCTAGCACCAGTGAGGGCAGCGAACTCGAGATGACTGAAGAGGAGCTCGCCATTGCCGAGCAGGAGATAGAGGAAGACGCTGCGACGGCGGACCGCGGTGCGTGGGCCGAATCCTGGGTCTGCCAGGATGACCTGGACTGGCTCTACCGCACCAGGCGCATCCCCGCAGGCGTCATCGCACGCCTCGCCTCTACCGAACTCGCCCCCTCACCCAATCCGGGTGAGTATGTGTTGTTTCTGTCCCATTTCTAGCGGGGATTTGGTTTGCCCGTTAGCGATTTTTTCCGCGATTGGTTGAACACTTACGAACTCTAGCCACACCACCTTCCTGCCAACGCAATCACCTCTCTCTGCTTTAGCCTCCACGATCGAAGGCTATGCCGGATTATGGCCAACGAAGGAGCTATGGATCCGGTTTTTCGGCCTTCGTCGTAATGTAATTCCGAACATTTAGCTTGATCCGGAGGACAAGCAGCTTACGCAGTTTGGGGCTGCGTCCATCTCTCCTCGGAGGCTATCCGTCTTTCCCCGGGTTACCGGGCTGGAGTCTTGCAAGGGATGGGCCCGGACTTTCTTTTATGTCCAGAACACCGGCACCGAAGACTTGATCCGGCTGTGCCCCTATACTCCGGGTCCTCCTAACCCGGAGTTGTGGGACGTTATCCCCAAGAAGCCCACGGTCTTGGCCAACCAGGTGAACAAAAGGTTCGTGGAGATGAAGGAGCTTGGGTTGCGCAACGAGGACGCCATGGTCACATTCGTCCGCAACCGGATCTCCCCCCTCCAGAAGCGCACTCATAAATTGTGTCACATGAGCTGGGGCCGCGACCCCAACCATACCTCGTCTTTCGAGTTGAGTAACACGGATTTACCGGTCAAGGCCCTCTTCACCACCCACAAGGAATTCTCCTCAGAGTGGACGTGGGGAATTGAGCACTATTGCCGAGATAGGCCTCCTCCCTTGGTAAGTTTCGTGCTGCAAACTCTCTCCGAATTAAATCTTATGTCGGGTTCTATTGTATATTTAACTCTGTCGTTTTTTCTCTCATTAGCAATTCCTTCAGCAAACCGGCGAGGATGGCACCGATCCCTCCCTCAAATGGGCGCCTGACCGGGAGACCTCGGATGAGGAGGAGCCGGATTAGGAGATGTTCCTTCCAACGACCGATGCTATGAAGCGACCCACCGGTAAACTCTCTTCCATTAGAGATTGGCCCGATGATGAAGCTGACTCGGATGTCGAGGTGATGGAAGCTTTTGTCGATGTCCCCCTTTCTTATGCTTTTCCGACATCAGCTAACCCCGGTGGGCAGATCCATGAGGACCCTCCCCTTGCCGTGGGTGACCCTGTTCCGGTTGCACCGAAGAAGAAGCGGGGAGCTGCATCAACTTCTTCCTTTGGACCTTCTCAGCCTGCCAAAAGGCGAAAGAAGTCCGGGGACAAAACTGCCTCCAAGCCTACAACCAAGGCCCCTGCAAGAAGGGCTCGGAAGCCCAAGGATTCCCTGACCTCGGATGCGTAAGCCTCTTTTTCCTCTGCCACTTACTTGTTCTTGCATTGTTATAGTTTCTCATCCGACACTGTTTGATTCGGCAGGGCTGCGGTGGAGGTCCCCTAGAGCAGATCTAGCATTGCTTCTCCGCTCCGGCTCAGCCCTTCTCCCCCTCGTGGCAACGATTCACGCCCGATGAGCCCTATTCCGGAGGGTTCAGCGGCTGCTCCGGGTTCCACACCACCTCGTCAAGAGGGGGGCAACCTTGGAGCGGGGGAGACAGACCCGCCGAGGCAGCGGCATCCACCACTTTGGCTTTGCCGCAACCAGCTACAACCGAGGCTACCTCAGCACCTCCACCAAAGAAGAAAACAACATCAGCACCAGCACCAACTCTAGCACCAGTTCCAGCACCAACTACGGCACCAACACCAACTCCGGCAGCCAAAGCAACAGCAGCAACGCCAAGCCCCTCCGCCTCGTCTGAGACTTCCCAGTCTCGGCGAGAATGTACTCAGGCAGCTCCCAAGGGGAAATCTGCTGCAACCACTTCCTCCTCTCAGCAGCCCAAGGGCAAAAAGGCCCCTGACGCCACCGGGGCAGCGTCCGTCGCGGCTGGACAGCGTACTCTCACGTCCATGCTTTCCAAGAAGCCTCCAGCACCGAAGGACGCTCCTACCGAGCCAGCTGATGCGCAACAGATGGTTTTGCACACCAGCCCGGCTCTTGCCCTGGTTGAGAGGAGGGAGGCGCACACGAAGGGCTTGGTGGCGCCCCATATGCCTAGTGGCGAGCGATACCCTCCGACCCTGATTGAATTCGTCATGAATTGGAACAAGGCAGAGTTCGTCCACAACGACAATCTTCCGGAGAAGTTCGGTCCCGCTAAATTTTCTGCTCAAATGAACACCGCCGCTAAGGCAATTAACCTCGCGGGTTGGATGATGGAGGTACGTTACTTCCCCTTTTACTTAGCATGTTGTAGATATTAGTGATATAACCATTAGTCCCCGAGCCTCCGGGGGAGTAACTTGTTACTCAGCCGGATGCTCCTTAGGAAACTAACGTAGCTCCTTAATAACTTCGAATATGCACACACCTAGAGCCGGGTTAAGTTCCACTTGGCCCGGATTTTTTACACTTCGAATATGCACACACCTAGAGCCGGGTTAAGTTCCACTTGGCTCAGATTTTGTACACTTTGAATATGCACACACCTAGAGCCGGGTTAAGTTCCACTTGGCCCGGATTTTGTACACTTTGAATATGCACACACCTAGAGCCGGGTTAAGTTCCACTTGGCCCGGATTTTGTACACTTCGAATATGCACACACCTAGAGCCGGGTTAAGTTCCACTTGCCCCGGATTTTGTACACTTCGAATATACACAAGGCTAACTTATATTTTCGTACTCTTTTCAGGTGACCACCAGCCGCCGGAGCGCTGAGTTTCAGCGTCTCTTGGACACTCATAAGATGCTGCGCACCAAGCATAACGCACTTCTCGCTGAACACGAGAAATGGGGTAGGTTTCTTCCTTGATATTCCTCCGTTTTCCTTCATCTTCTTCTGCCGAACTAATCCATCATTCAGTTTTCGCAGCTGGGGTGGAGGCTGAGAACAAGCTTATGAGGAAGAATCTGGATCAGATCAAGGGTAAGTTATATCTGCTCAACCTTGCTATGCTTTCCATCTCTATTCCTCCTTGGCTCGGCAAACATTCATACCTCGGCTCTGCCGGGTCAATAAACTATTTCAACATCTCTTGAAGATAGTGTGCCCGTGCCTGATATGATGCTGCATTTTCTCGAACAAGCAGGACAACATCAGGCCGAGCTCAAAAAGAAAGATGATGAGCTCGCCCTCCTCTGGACCAAGGACGATGAGATTGCCAAGCTAAAAGCGGAAATGAAGAAATTGAAAGCACAGCACCAATCCGAGCTTGAAAAGGTTGGCCAGGACTATATTGAAGAGCGCGAACGCCTCAATCTCCAAATTGCCAAGGACTGAGAACTTCTCCAGGAGGCCGACGTCAAGCTTGAGTCGGCGAACGCTGAACTTGTGCAGCTTCGCAAAAGACGTGATGACTGTACCAGGGAGTTGACTCGGATCCTCAGCCATATTTCACGTAAGTTCCTTTCCCTTATCTGGTATATTTCTCCGGGTTACTTCTCATGTCTTTTCTTTACCTGCTTCTCTTATCTCATTTTCAGACAAATTTCCAGAGGGCACTGCCATCGCGAGCGCCGCTGTTGCTGATTTCCGCCGAGAGAGGGGTACTCCCGTTGCTCCTGACACTGAAGAGATTCCCTATGACATGGAGGACCTGTTGGTCAGCCTGTCATCTCGCGTGGAACTCATCAAGAACTATGGCAAGGCTATCCTTGACATTGCAGTCCGAATCTTCAACACTTTTTGGCCTACAGAAGACACTCCGGAGGGCACCGCAGTTCTTGTTGAAAAGTTGATGGAGTGCGAGACCTAGCTCGACGTTTGGAGGGAATCCGCTGGACGCGCCGTAGCTAAGACCTTTCTCCACTACGTACTTACGTGGTACGAGAAGATCGACCTCAACCTCTTAGCGTGCATGCGCACCGGATCCAAATGGACCAGTGACCCGGAGTGGGTAGCTCGCCGCAAGGCTTGCGCCCATAGCCTCACTGAATATGCTCCCATTCATGAATGGACTGAGGACCGGTCACGAAAACGCTGAAAACATTGAAGATGGCTCAGATGAGGACGAAGAGGGCGATGCCTCGGACATTGAAGATAGCGAAGATGACACCGAACTTCCTCCTCCTGCTGCTCCTTAAGTGGAAAAACTTTAATGTTTATCAGATCCCTGGTATGCCTGGTGGAATTGTATCCAGTACACATGTGATATTTTGCTACTAAGTTTTTATGCCAGATTAACTTGGGCGTAGTCCCCGAGTTTCACTTTCTTGTTGGTCCAATCTTTTGGCTCGGTTCGTGTCTACCTTGATTCGGTTTTACGACTTACGAATCCAAGCTTCAAAAATTGTCTTAACAATACTTGGAAACTTTTAGGCTTAGCTCAAAATAACTGAGCATAATAAACTAAAAATACACAAGGTTAGTTCGAAAAACAAATGTTGGCTCGATTAAGTTCTTTTCCTTAGTCGTTTTTCATGTGCTACGCAATTCTAAACTTGTTCTCTTGCTTGCCATGAAGCCAATTTTTGTTGGACAACAGCAAGTCGAAGAGTTGGGTTTTTGGTGCTCACACACTACTAATCCGAGTTAAGTAGAACAACTTACTCTAGCTGACGTACAAATAACAAAAGACAACAAATATTATTAAGGCAGTCCCCGAGTTACTGCTCGAGGTGCCAACATTTCATTGATAAGCTCATTGCCGGCATACATACTGACATATAAGAAGACTCGGATATATACACTTCTCTGCTAAGTGTAGAAAGGACGAAATAGAGCTACATTCTACGGACGCTTAGATTCCTCACCGGACCTGTCCGCCTTGATCTTTTCCTGTGGCTTTGCATCTATAAGATAATAAGAATCATTGTGCAATGCTTTGCTCACAATGAATGGCCCTTCCCATGGAGGAGATAATTTATGCATGCCAGCAGTACGTTGTACCAACTGGAGCACCAGATCGCCTTCCCGGAAAACTCAGGGGCTTACTTTCCGGCTATGATAGCGTCAGAGATTTTGCTGATATATGGCGGATCTGGACAGTGCCAATTCTCTCGCTTCTTCCAGCAGATCAACATCATTTTGCCGGGCTTCTTGCACTTCGGCTTCTGTGTATTGGGTGACCCTAGGCGAATCATGCTCTATGCCGGCTGGTAATACAGCTTCTGCCCCATATACCAGAAAAAATGGCATATAGCATGTTGATCGATTCGGAGTTGTTCTTAAACTCCACAGTACCGCTGGTAGTTCTTCTATCCCGCACCCCGTTGATCTTTGCAGCGGCTCAATGAGCCGGGGTTTTATCCTGGATAATACCAATCCGTTGGATCTTTCCACTTGTCCGTTCGAAGCGGGGTGGGCTACCGAGGCAACGTCCAACCGGATCTTCTTATCTCGGCAGAAACGCGCAAATGCTCCTTCCGCAAAGTTTGTGCCATTATTAGTTATGATACTGTGAGGATAACCGTATCTCAAGATGATGTCTTTGAGAAACGTCACGGCTGTAGCTCCATCACATTTTCTTATTGGCTTCACCTCGATCCACTTTGTAAATTTGTCCACCATGACCAAAATGTGAGTCATATTTCCCTTGCTGGTTTAAACGGGCCAACCATGTCCAAACACCACACGGCAAATGGCCAGGTGATTGGTATGGTCTTGAGCTCCGACATTGGCATATGTGTCTTGGTAGCATACCTCTGACAACCTTTGCACTTTCTCACCAGATCTTCTGCTTGTTCTAAGGCACTTGGCCAGTAGAATCCATGCCGGAAAGCTTTTGCCACCAAGGCTCGGGACGAGGCATGATGCCCGCACTCCCCTTGATGTATATCTCGGAGGATGTCAAGCCCTTCTTCCGGGTCAACGCATCGCTGGAGGACATTGGTCACACTCCTTTTGTATAGCTCGGAATTGATGATTGTGTACGCCTTTGATCTCCTGTAAGTTTGCCTGGATAGCACCTCCTCAGTGGGTGAAGTTCCATCTTTCAGGAATTGAAATATAGGTAGTGCCCAAGCTGGTATTGCTCGTACAGGAAACACATCCTCATCAATTTCCATCCGATCGACCGGCATAACTTCAACCGGATCATGCTGAGCAGTCCCCGGGTCTTGCGAAGCAGTCCCCGGGTTTGTTGAGGCAGTCCCCGGGATTCCCGCACCACCTCCCGTGTCAATGTCCATGGGCACGGCTCCAGATTATGTCTCCTCCGGGACGTAAATTGAGTCGGTTTCTGGGGACGGCCTGATAGACGGTTTTCTGAGGTGTTCCAATGCTACCCTCGGAGGAATTGCTTGTCGGGTTGATCCGAGCTTCGATAGTAAGTCGGCAGCCTCATTTTCCACCCAGGGTACATGGTGAAATCCACATCCCTCAAAGTAACCAGATATCTTCTGCACATGAAATCTGTAAACTGCCATGTTTGGATCAAGGGCGTCCCACAGTCCCGACAGTTGCTGTCCTACCAACTCTGAGTCGCCAAAGCATAGGATCCGACGTATCCCAATTTCTTTTGCCACTTTGAGCCCATGCACAAGTGCTTCATACTCAGCTACATTGTTTGATGCCGTGAAATGGATCTGTAGCACATATTTCAGCTGGTCCTTCTTTGGCGAGGTAAGTACAACACCGGCGCCTAGCCCGGTTTTTGTTTTCGACCCGTCAAAGTGCATCCTCCAGTAATTCGGATTTGGTAGCGGTGGTTCGTATTGTACCTCGGCCCAGTCCACAAAAAAGTCGGCCACAACCTGAGACTTGATTGCTTCTCTTCTGTCATACTGTGGTGCATAGGGAGCTAGTTCAATTGCCCATTTTGCAATCCTACCACTCGCATCCTTGTTACTCATTATCTCGGATATGGGAGCCTCACATATTACCCTGATGGGATGCTCCTCAAAGTAATGCTTCCACTTCTTAGCTGCCATATACACACCATTTGCCACTTTCTGATAGTGTGGGTAGTTCTGCTTAGAGGCAGACAACACCTCGCTCAGATAATACACTGGCCTTTGCACTGACTTACCCTCTTCGTCGCACTCTACCACAATTACTGCACTTACAACTTGGTTGGTTGCGGCTATATAGAGCAACATTGGCTCCTTTGATAGTGGAGAGGCTAACACTGGTGCAGTGGCTAACATTGGCTCCTTTGTGGGCAAAGGCTTCATTGGCCTGCGCGTCCAAACGAACTTATCCGACTTCTTCATGAGTAGGTAGAGAGGCAATGCCTTTTCTCCCAACCGACATACAAACCGACTTAACGATGCTAGGCAACCAGTGAACTTCTGGACATCGTTAAGACACTTCGGCAGTTCCATTCATTCAATGGCCCGGATTTTAGTTGGATTAACTTCGATGCCTCGGCTGGAAACAAGAAATCCGAGTAATTTTCCAGCCGGGACACCGAAGGTACATTTTTCCGGGTTAAGCTTCATCCGGAACCTTCTTAAGTTCGCGAACGTCTGCCTGATATCATCAAGGAGCGTTTTGCTTTCCTTGGTCTTGATAACCACATCATCCACATACACTTGTACATTTTGACCTATTTGGTCGTGCAAACATTTTGCATACATCTTTGGTACGTTGCCCCTGCATTACGTAAACCAAAAGGCATGGTGCGATAGCAATAAGCCCCATACGGGGTGATAAATGCAGTCTTTATTTGATCATCCGGATTTAGAGGTATCTGGTGGAAACCAGAATATGCATCAATGAATGACATCAGTTCACATCCAGCAGTTGATTCTATGACCTGATCTATCCTTGGCAGTGGAAATGGATCTTTTGGACATGCCTTGTTCAGGTTCGTGTAATCAATACACATACGCCAAACCACCGCCACATTCGGATCATCCTTCTTCTTCTCCACCAGCACCGGATTAGATAGCCAATCCGGGTAAAGAACTTCCATGATAAATCCTACAGCCAACAACCGAGCTATCTCATCTCCGATGACTTTCCTCCTATCTTCAGCAAAGCGGCGGAGAGGTTGCTTCACCGGCTTTGCTCCGGGTCTCACATTCAAAGAGTGCTCGGCCAATTCCCTCGGAACACCTTGCAAGTCCTGTGTGGACCAAGCAAAAATGTCCCGATTCTCACGGAGGAAATTGACAAGCTCGCTTTCCTATTTGTCATTTAACCCGACACCAATTGTTACGGTCCGCTCTGGGAACATATCATCAACATGCACCTTCTTGGTATCTTTCGTGGCTTGGAATGAGACACTCCCATGCGGGTTACTCAGCGCCGGCATATACTGCTACGCGGACTGAGCCAATGCCGCCACCTCTTGGATTTTTCTTTTCTCTTGTGCGATCATGAGTGACTCGGCTAGGTTATACCCGACCGACGCACACTCAATGGAACATCGGAAATCTCCAGCAATAGTAATCACTCCGTTTGGCCCGGGCAACTTCATCTTCAAGTAACTGATGTGACAACTTGCCATGAACTTGTTCAGTGCTGGTCTTCCGAGTAACGCGTGATATGCACTTTCTAAGTTCACCACTTCAAACTCCAAATTCTTAGTCCAGCAATTATCTCTCGTGCCGAACAATACGTCAACTCGGACCTTGCCTATGGGCTGACAAGAAATGTCGGGCACAATACCATGGAAAGTTGTCCTTGTAGCCTGGAGCATGTTCTCCGAGATACCCAACTTGCGCATTGTATCCACATACATGATGTTAATGCTACTGCCATTGTCGATCAGTACCTTGGAGAACCTCACATTGATGTTTGGCCCAATGAATGTCGCATCCAGCACCAACGCATACGAACCAGGACTCGGCATAAGCTTGGGATGATCTTTAATGCTCCAGGCGATTTCTTGGTCCGACCAAGGCATATACCTCGTCACTGCTGGCATTACCGCATTCACCTCCATATGTCGGCGCTGCAAGCTCTTTCTGTCTGTTTCCTCAGTGGTAAACACGCAGTAACTCTGATGATGCTCTCTGTACTCATTCCTCTCCTCATTTCCGGGGTACCTCTGATCCGGCTGATGCTAGTTTTCTACTTGATGCACTGCATCCCTTATCTCATGGTTATCATACCTCGGCGGAGGGGGAGGCAACATTAGCTGTTGCGTGTTTGCTCCGGAGAGCAATTGCTGCCGGGGTAACTCCTGCCGAGGTTGATCATTCCGAGGTGCCTGAGCATTCCCCGAACCACCTTGTTCTATTTTCCTCATCCATTCACACTGACGGGTTGTGTGACCAGCTGGGTTACTCGGATTTGGCATGTGAAATTTACACGGCTAATCCAACATCGACTCATAAGTGTACCTCGGACGGTCCTTCTTTTCTTGCCACTGTTTCTTCTGCTCCGGCATCCAAGTTTTCTTGCCTTCATTTCTTGGTGTCCATTGTCCCCCTCCAGTTTTCTGACGTTGATTGCCTCCTGCTCCGGGCTGATCTTGATTCACAGCTGCAACTTGTTGCGAACTATACCGGTGATCCGGTCTGTCATCTCTTCTTTTACCTCTATAATCATTCCTCCGGGATGATCCGGCTCCATCTCTCTGGCAGTACTCCTCATTTGACTTGTTTGACACGAGCCTGGGTTGAGTTGGATCACCCAAAGCGTACGAATCAGCAATCCGGATCATCTCTGCCAATGTGGTTGGCATTTTCCTTTGCAACTTCTGCCACAGCTCGCTTGCATATCTGCATCCCTACGCAAACCATGCTATGGCCTTCGACTCTATCACACCCTCACATGAGTTTCTCATGGTACACCACCGGGTTAAAAACTCCCGGTCCGTCTTGTTTGGTCTCTGCTTACACATAGTTAGGGTCTGTGGCCTATTTGACCTCTGATACGTACTCGAGAAATTGCTGATAAACATTTCCTCAAAATCGATCCAGCAGTTCATACTTCCGGGCGGCAAATTGTTTAGCCATACCCTTGCTAGCCCCTCCAACATCTGGGGTACGTATCCCACAACCCATCTCAAGTTGCCTGTAGCAATTTTCACAGCTGTAGCATAGTTTATCAACCAATCCTCCGGCTTAGTACTGCCGTCATACATCTTTGTGCCTCTGGGTAACTGGAAGTTGGGTACCGGTGGCTCCTTCATGATCCGGGGCCCAAAACACGCAGGACCCGGTGGACCTTGACACTCAATCTGTTCCGACCTATACAGTTGATCCAGTTTTAACCTGGCATCATCAGGCATCAAATCTCTGCTTCCCAATCTTGACCCTATCACATGATAGTCCAGCCTTGGGTATCCCGCGTTCACCATTTCCGAATCTCCATCGTTATACCGGTCTTGCTCTCGTGGAGCACCTCTCTGTTGTACACCTCGGCCGACACTTTGCTCTTGCCTCGGTATATTCCGCTGCTATGGTTGTCCTGCCGAGTTACGCTGTCCGGCATTGCCATTGACAGCGTTTCCTTGACCGGCATTGCATTGGTCGCAGTTACCTCAGCCAACTTCACCTCGGCTCACACTTTGTCGATCGTCATTTCTCTGTACTTCTTTTCCTTTCCCTGCCCTTGTCGGGTCATACGGGACGACCTGTTTGTTCCTTCTGGCCGAGATTACTACCTCTTCTCTCCTAGGACCACCATGAGGAGATGATGCGGCTCTAGCAGATTTCTCCGGGTTACCTACCGCTGAATGAACGATCTTGGAGGCCCCAGCTCTCTCCGGGTTAGCCCTGAGCAGTTCCTCATTTTGCCTGTTCGCGATCCGAACCAACTCATTGACCCTATCTTGCTGTCTCTGACGGGCTTCACTTGTCAGACCCTCTAACTCGGACGCAGCTGCGTCCGCTGCCCTAAGGTTCCTAGCCGGGGTACTATACCTCGGCAGCCCCACGGACAAACAGTTCTCTGACTCCTCAATTCTAGTGTCTCCCTCTTTGTTCATTTCTCTTTATGAGGTTTCTCCCCTTTACTTTTACAGCATCAACTTTGTTTGTCTTTGCGTACTCACGCAGCGTCATGTTCAACGACTGCTGAGCCATGGCTATCTTTTTCGCACCCTCTAGTATTTTTTGCCTAGTTTCCTCTAGCTCGGCCTGCGCCTGAGCCGGATCTACTGCTGCTACTACAGGGTTTGCTAAGCTATCCATCGCTTCCCACAGCACATTATCAGGCCTCTCTAGTGGAGGACCTCTACCTTTCCTCGGTGCCTTAGGCATTACCTCCGGATCTGGTGCCGGATCCTTGCTTGCGCCCGCACCAGGCGCAGTTATCATCACCTCAGCACGGTCCGGGGAGCGAGTGATACGCGCCCCGTGAACCACGCTAAGGGGTGGCTCCCCTACCTCGACGACGTGCCGTGGATGAACGCACGACACATCGACAGCAACGTAGACCTTGTGCGCGCCGAGCTTGACGAAGAGGCTGTTGCGCGGAAGTGGGCGTGTGCCGAAGCAGCCAGCGTTGTCGCTGACAAAGTCCAGCGCTCCAAAGCGCTGAACGAGCCCGGAGACGATGTGTTCGCTGGTGCTGATGAGGTTTCCCGTCCGGATCTTGACCCCTGCTAGCACCGCTAGCCCCACGGTGGGCGCCAACTGTCGTGGTGGTGTCATGGAAGATGCCATGGATAGGCTGAAGGTGGGGACTAAATGCACTAGGGGAATCCAGGGAGGGATAGTGAGGTGATTCCACACATAGAAGTTTTATATTTGATTCACTTCCAAGGTTTACAAGTGCTCCTAGAGCTGTGTTGGGGAGAGGAGGAAGAAGGGACTCTCTTACTCTCGCCACTGGCTAACCCGTATAAGACCAACCAGAGATCAACCCGTAGAAAATAACTCTCTCTACAAAGGCCCTAGTCCTCCTTATATAGGGGTGGCTAGGTCTCCACCTAGGGCATACGTGGAGGCATATTCCAGGGAATATGCCTCCTCCCAAAATAGTAAGCCGACCGGGTCGCTTTACCCCGCGTCACCCATGCAGAGGCTATGTGAGCCTCTGCGGCGCCTGCGTCAGCCGACATTGGCGTCGTCACCTCTGTCGGCCACGCCTCGTTGGTCCTGCCTCTGTCCGCTTCGCTCATGCCGTGCGTACCAGGGCTACTTTTGACCAGCGAGATTCCTTCCTTCTCCTAGAAGCTTGACATGACCCGGATCGTAGTTGATCCGGCCACACCTGTTCCTACATGAAAGTTAGATACATGTTTCCGACTTACGGCTTAAGTCGGTTGAGACCAAGTTAGGTGGACGTCCCCTGGTCCGGGTTACTCCGTGATTCGGCCTTCCTTGAGGTGACCCGGCCAGCATCTGCTTTGGCCTTGTCGAACCTCGGCTAACTAGGCCTTTATACCCCGGCGTGACCCTACCCGGGGGTATCCCCCCAACATAAGCCGTCCTAGGGAGAGCCTTTAGGACACCCTCAATAGTCTACAATCTCAACTCGCACAGGCGAACCCTTGTAACCCATATTCTGGCTCTGCCGTATTACTGGATTGCTAGCAGGAGTAGGATCCGTCCAAAGCCGGCGGATTCGAACCTAGGTAAACTTGTGTGCTCACAGTCCCGGAACACGTACGTCTCACACCCCTCTCTTCTGCATGCCTCGAGGACCCCCTCATGGCGTACTTGTCATCAATTTGACGATAGTTGGCGCCCACCGTGGTGCAAGTGAGCTTCGGATCTGCAAGAATCAGAATCGGCGAGACTATCGCCGTTAGTCGCATCCTCTACGCCAGCGACGTCCCTCTTATCATTCTTGACGAGACCTGGATTCCGGCTAGGGAGGACGTGACTGCCTACACAATCATGTCTTTTGGCGAGATCGATGTTTACATCGGTTTTGCTGAACCTGTCCCACCCACCCCAGCGTTGATGATAGAGGCAGAAGAATCTTCTAGGTCCCCTTTGTCCACGGAGGCGGCAGAGTTCCGGATCTCAGAAAACCCTAATACCACCCAGCCCGCACCAATTGCGGAGATAGTGGAGAAATCCGAGCCTGAAGAAGACCTAGCGGCCCAAATCGAATCTAGAGTGGATCTCCTTGGAGAGACCGAATCCCAGACCGACCCTCCCGCCGAAGTCGAAATCCAGGAGGAGCATAGCAACGGCACTGATTCCGGCTCTGACGATGTTGGGACAGACAGGACTTTCCTAAGGTACACGGTGTGGTGTATGATAATGCAAAACTCAGGCGTAGACGCAATTCTTGAGACCATCAAAAGTTTCGAGGAAGCTGATCGCGAGAGCCGTAGGTACCTCAGGAGGAACGCAGCGCACTTTGTTGGATACGTAGGATCCAGATCCGGCTCTGCTGAAGATGGAGGCAACACCGACTTTGTGCTAGAGGTAATTGGAACAAACGCCGACGTACCCGCATCCTCGGATGAATTGATGACATCGGCAGATTTTCGAAAGTTCTCCGCAGAATATGAAGAGGAGTATAACTCCAAATCTGCAGAGGAAGGAGAAGCCATGGATGAAGGATCCAGGGAACACTCTCCCAAAGCGCAGGATGACATGGAAGTCGGAGATAATCCCGAAGTCCAGATGTCCGAAAGTACCGATCAAAGCTTGACTCTGGGAAACGGACCCAAAGCCGTCTTTGCTACCGGCGCTGCCAAGAGGGCAAAGAAGAAGAACAAGAAGAACAAGACCCTGGCAAAAGACCCTCTGACAGAGGAGGTGATTGCTGAAGAATATGAGGAAGACTCGGATGGAGCACTTATCCAGAAGA
This sequence comes from Avena eriantha, assembly GCA_910589775.1. Taxonomy (NCBI): domain Eukaryota; kingdom Viridiplantae; phylum Streptophyta; class Magnoliopsida; order Poales; family Poaceae; genus Avena; species Avena eriantha. The sequence goes on along the minus strand of OU342744.1, from coordinate 456,171,984 downwards.
GCCAAAAAAAGAAGAATCGGTGGATGGACACGTGATCACTGAAGGTGCGCGTAAGCTCATCGATGCTACATTAACCACACCTATCCCTACAGATGCAGAAGTTACTGCTGAAGAGCTGGACGAAAGGGCCCAATCCCTAGCAGCGCATCGTCAACAACTCCTGGATGAAGCCAAAAACATCGAGGAGGAAAAGAAACGCATGGCAACTAAGAATTACATGTCTCGGTTGCATCAGAAGACACAGAAATGTTACACACGTGACGGTAAATTTCCGGAAGTGAACAGGGTCCTCTTTGAAGGAGATCCAGGGATGCCTCGTCTCGATAGCAAAGGAGATCTGGTGTACCCAACACCGGTACAGAACACTGTCGCAACTCGAGATATCCTATCAAATAACCCAGGCCCAGAACAGGTTCGATTGGGCATCATGTTGGAAATATGCCCTAGAGACAAATAGTAGTAAGGACTATTATCATATTTCATATAGTTTATGATTAAGTTTTATATCATGCTATAACTGTATTGAGTGGAAATATCAATACACGTGTGATATACAAACAACCAGGGGTTCCCAGTGAAACTCTAATCACTGTTTCATTGGTAAACAGATGATCATGTTTCCTGATCGTGTGGCATTTATGCCAGTTGGAAATGAGGTCATCTCATTCATAGAATGAGATGATGAACCAATACCCAACCTAAACATCGTGACCCGATCATGTCACGAAGTTCAAGTTATGATGATTAGAAATGGATCCTCGTAGACTATTCCTTAGACCGTGAGGCTATATCAATCACTGTCTTCCAAGAGTGCATAGATAGCATCAAACGCCATCTGGTAAAACGGTGGTTATAAAGGTGTATTCAGGTATTCGGAGGAAACCATAGAGGCAATATATGTCAAGAGCGGGATTTGTCCGTCCATGTGACGGGAAGATACTCAACGGCCCACTCAGAGAAATTATATCAAATAGCTGCGCAGCGTGTGATTAGATCACGGGGATATCACTTGTCGGAACGAGTTAAGTAACATTGTTCAGTAACAAGATTGAACACGACATGGTGATGTCATTGATCAGATCTCGGGTAATGCAAGTATCGAATGACAAAGGGAATAAGACACGATTGTCCCGGTTCAAACGACGAAAAACGCACATGGGTCACATGGCCATCTAGGTCCCTCTATCGATCATTGGTGCGGGAGTGTCCCGACCATGTCTGGAGTGTTCCCGAACCGTAGGGTATCACGCTTAAGGGATTGATGATGCTTAGAGAGTGTTTATAGGATTGGTAGAATCGCCGAAGAAAAGAAGGGAGAAAACCGGAAGGGTTTCGGTAAGTCCGGAGGTTATCCGGAGTGGAGGTGGAAGGTGTTCCATGGCCACAGAGATTGAATAATATGTGAATGATTGTTAAATGTTGATTTAATCATTTATTCATAATTTTTTAATAAAGAGAAAATCAATTAAAGGTCAAAAAGGCTTAATGGGGCAATTTCCGGAAGGAGAGGGCCCGTTAGGGAAAGGAGAGAGGGAGAGGGGCCAAAGGGGGAGGCCGGCTGGGCCTAGCCCCCCTCCCCCCGCGGGGCCCACTAGGTGGCCAGCGGCCACCTCCTCCCCCTCCTCTCCTTTAGTCCCACCCCGGAACTTTAGGGGAGGTAGTACCTCCCCTCCCGCTATATAAAGTAGGGTATTTGGCCTAGAAAAATACACCAATAGTCAATAAAGGTCTCCCCACTTTTGGGAGGACCTCCAATTGATATTTTCTCTCTCCCCCTCTCTCTCTCGTGACCGTGGTCTCAAGTCTAGACTGCGCGAGCGAGAGACATCTTCACCGTGGAGTGCCGTCGCGCTGTGGGATTCGGATCCGGGAGCTCTACTTCCGCGCCTGCTGCTGGATCGAGGAAGCGGGAGTCATCGTCAGGCACCGGACGTGTGTAACTCCCCACGAGGTGTCACACTTGAGGCACTCAAGTCATTGGAGCCAGAAGGAGCGCAAGGACTTCATCACGACCTTGAGGTCGGCTTCGGCTCGTCTACATCAACCATGCTCTCCTGAGCGTTGACAACGCTTTTCGGTCTTCAAGGGTAATTTCACGAAAAGCCCCTCCTGTTACTGTATTACTAATAGATAGGTCCTGGCAGCTTTAGGAGTTCAGGGGCGTAGAGTAAAATTTATTGTTTTGATGCGCGGAACCCCTACAGTGGTATCAGAGCTAGATCTATGCGTACTAATGCTAGTACGGGTAGAACACACAAGATGTAGCGTGTGGGCGTTGATCTTTTAGTTGTTACCCTCCAATGTGTACTTGTGTATACCGCAGTAATGCTTGATGAAGCGCCCCCCAACCGAATTTACGCGTTCATTCGCGAGACTGGTCCACGCTTGACATACGGCTTGTACCGTATAAAGTGGCTGAGGGGGGTGTCTGTCTCTCTCGCATTAGTTGGTATACCATTTGCAATGGAGGGCCCCAAAAGGGGTGTTGTAGAGGCAACTACTTGATCAACGTTGTGCTGAAAGTTCGTAGGTAAGAACGGTTCTTGTGCGAAAGCCCATTCAGCCACGTAAAACATGCAAAGATAAAGTAGAGGCGTCTAACTTTGTTTTGCAGGGGGGCGTTGCTTTGTGATATGGTTGTGGCAAAGGTAAAGTAATTACCTTTTGTTACAAAGTATTAGATAGTCACAGTAATGACAAACTACCACGCCGGAATGACACCGGTACCCTGGTGTCTACGGCGCTGGAACCCTGGCGCCGGAACCCGGTGACGGCGGATGGAGATCACGACGTGAAGGACCATATCACATAGCATTTACATTCAGTATTGTTGTTTGTATGTCTTATTGTGTGCTAGTATTAGATACTCGACGGTAGGCTAATAAGATGATCCCTGTTAAAATAACCAATGATTGTGTTCCCCCTTAGTGTGCACCACCAAGAAAGTTCTTCGGTATGAGGCAGGCCATGATGATCGGGTGTCAGACATATCTACGTTCACATACAGTGGGTGCAAGCCATGTTGCACAGCGAAGACACTAAGGTTGAGTTGGCGAGCCTAGCATGTACAGACATGGCCTCGGCACGCGGATGGTCAAAAGATCGAGCACGAGTGGCATGAATGATGTGACCGATGTTTAACGTCCACCCTTGAACCCACATTGATGGCCATGATGATCAGGGGAGATGTGGCTGATAGGGGTCGTGTTATCACTAGGAACCCTCTTTGGGGATAGGTCTTTCTGAGTGGAGTTATTATTAACTCATTTAATTATAAACTTAGTCTAAATTCCTTTTGCAATTATAAATGTAGATGGCTCACCGTGAAACTTACTTTGCCATTGAGGATTGGTTAAAGTGTGAGAAACTTAGACTTGAACTTAGACTTGATGGATCCAACTTCCCTAGTTGGCTTGTGCGCCTAGATGATCTCCTTACTAGGAATCATGTGGTAGACTACATACGCTGCACGGTGGATTTGACTGAGCCAGACTACTATGAGACCCCACAAGAGCTGGCAGACCGCTACTATCGTCAAGAAATGTCCACCTACATTCAGATAATAATGCGTTACGGGATGGTGGATGAACTACATCCGCTCATGGGTGATCTTGACCCATATTCGATGGTGGATCAGTTGAGAGCAGAGTTCATAAGACATGTGCGCATGTGGAAGCACGAGTTGCTTGGAGAGTTCCTTTCCATACAGATGGAGGAGCATACATGTATGAGGAGTCACTTGGAGCGCATGCTTGATGCACACACAAGACTGGTTCACTTTGTGGATTACTGGATGGCTGATCCATTTGCGATAGACATACTGCTTCGGGCATTGCCTCCCAGCTACAAAGGACATGTCCGGAGTAGCATCATGAGTGGTGATACGGAAGCATTGGATTTCCATGAGTTCATATTATGTTTCCAGAACGTAAAGGTTGAACCAATCGCCGGAGAGGTCATCGATGACCAAGGTATATATTTGATATACAGTTTTATAAATGTTATAATATTGCAAACACATTGCAGTGTTAAGTATATCTGATACTTGTTCTGTTTTGATGAAAACAGGTCCTTCTGCATGAGAGGTGCTTGCTGGAGAGGAGGTGACATTGCGTGTTGATGGCGAGCATGATGATGATGGCCGACGACACTCTCCCTCGACATTTATCATTTAGTTTGTGTTTTAGGATGATTAATGTAATCGAGAGATTTGAACTTCTTTAGTGTGTCTCACACTTCGTGAGACGGTTATTCATATGAGTTTGTAACAAACAGTTGTTCCACTTTTATGAATGATTTCTATTCGTGTTTATATCTTGTTTGATTACTTGTGAATTATCCTTGTTGTTTGAAACTAATTGATAATGTATGAACATTTGTAAAACAATTAAAATGCCTTGTTTAAAAATACCCAGCTTAATGATATTTCATTAATGAATGAAACCATTATTTGAATTCAAAGTTATGTGATGATATGTGAAAGTAATTCGATCTCTTGTCACATATAAATCATGCCTAAGTTCGGCAAAATAATTTGAACACCGTGTATTACTTGAATACAAAGTGTTTAATGAATTGTTAAAAGTAAATACATATTCGATGTATTGTGTTTAACAAAAATGGTAATTATCATTAAATAATTATTTAAATGTGTAAAGTAGTTTACCTAAGGAAACATGACTATGAAATTGTTTGATTTGATCAAAGTGTTTCATCAACAAAGGGTATAAATATAAAAGAGAATCCAATTACTATGATTTGATCAATAGTAATGGAATTCAACTTTATAAGAATGACATGAAAGAAATTGTGAAATGCAAAATGTTTTGAAACGTCAAAATACAAAGCGTCACAATGTGATATTAGATATCAAAGGGGGTTGAATAGAAGGCACCAAATAAATCGTTGTAGTGTATATGTAGCGACCATTAGCTTAGAAATAGTTAGCACTCAATTAGAATTGGTAAACCATTTGAATTCGTGAAAGTTTTGGGGTTATTCGATATAACCAAAACAATAGCGAATAAGTCCTTGTAGTGTATTCGTTGGAAACTTTGAATACGAAATCCATAGCTGAGGCCAAAAGGAAAGCAAGATTCGTATTGCTTGGATTTTGGCACATTCTTGAGAAAGCACACTGATACATTGCAAATGTATCTATAATTTTTGATGTTCCATGCTTGGTTTATCCACTTTCTTGTGTTTTGTTCCAACTTTGGAGTACTTTTCATATGATTTCTTGGACTAACCTATTAACAAGAGCCACAGTGCCAGTTTCCTGTTTTCTGCTGTTTTTGGTTCCAGGAAAGTCAGAAAATGAATATTCTCGGAATTGGACGGGACAAAAGCCAAAGTGCTTATTTTTCCGGAAAGGATCAAGTGCCAGAATACGAGACGGAGAAGGGCCAGGGCCTGCCACACCACCTGGCCACGCGGCCAGGCTGGGCCCGCACCAGGGGGTGGTGTGGTGGCTCCCGGCACCCCCTCGGCCTCTCCTTCCGCCTATAAGTTGCCCTCGGGACGAAAACCCTAAGGACCCGATCAAAAATCCACGAAAGAGACTGTAGCCGCCGTCATCTCCATCCCTAGATCGGGAGGGATCTGAAGCTCTTCTCGACACCCTGCCAGAGAGGGGAATTCACCCCGGAGGCCTTCTTCATCACCATGCAAGCCTCCGGTGTGATGCGTGAGTAGTTCATCCTTGGACTACGGATCCATGTAGTAGCTAGATGGCTGGTTTCTCCTCCTTTGTACTTTCATGTTTAGATCTTGTGAGCTCCGTTCATGATCAAGATCATCTTTTTGTAATCCATACATATTGTGTTTGCAGGGATCCGATGGATATTGAGATGCTATTTCAGATTGATTCTATCATGTCTTTATTATTTGAGATCTTGCATGCTTTTCGTTGTTAGTAGCTATCTTGGCCAAGTAGATGCTAGCAACTCCAAGAGTTAGTATTTATGCTCGATAGTGGGTTCATGCCTCTGGTAATCTGGGGAAGTTACAGAAATCTCTAAGGTACTAGATGTGATGTTGCTACTAGGGAGAAAACAACAATCTTTTGTTCATAGAACAATCATATTGTTTACTTTACACGCAGATCGTAAAGCAATAAACTGTTGCTTGCAACTTAATACTGGAGGGGGTTCGGATGATAACCCGAAGGTGGATTATTAGGCATAGATGCAGTTGGATGGCGGTCTATGTATTATGTTGTAATGCCCAATCAAGTCTCAGAGGAGTCAAGATGATTAGTATATGCATATATTGCTTTCTCGGTGTTTGTCAATTGCCCTGCTGTAATTTGTTCACCCAGCATGTTATTTATCTAAGGAGAGCCACCTCTAGTGAACTATGGATCCCGGTCCTTTTACTTTACATACAATCTACAATCTTTTACTGCTTTGTGTTTACTTTCTGCAAACTTTTACTTCTTTCCATTCGATATGTTTAATCCTTTGTTTTCCGCAAAACACGGTGAGATTGACAACCTCATCGCAAGTTGGGGACAAAGTTATGTGGTTGTGTTGTGCAGGTCTCCACGTTGCTACTAGCACCAGTAGTGCACCCTGTCAAAGCTCAGCTAGTAACACCTTTGGGGTGTTTCCTTGCTCCTACTGGTTCGTTTAAACCTTGGTTTCATAACTGAGGGAAAACTTGCTGCTATATTCATCATACCTTCCTCTTGGGGTTCCCAACGAGCTCTACATCAACCACGAGCCAGCACTCACTCCTAGTGATGTTTCTCAATTATGAAGAAAATGGAAATTAGTGAAAAACACGATGAGGATTCAAAACCCTGCATCAGAGTGTTGAGAAGCACAACGGACAATGTTCCTGAATGATTCTCTGCACAGAAGGAAAGAATCAATGATATTAATCATTGCGTTTTTCCTCCGCTGTTGTTCTTCACTACATGAAGTAGGATTCAAAATGTAAATCCATATCTTATATGGAGACCTTTGTGGATCACTTGTCATGATTTTTGAAATATGACATACCTACGAACTATAAAGGAAATAATGGTAAACTAAATTATGAGAAATCCCAGAAGTAAAATTCCCTTGAGATTAGAAATCAATTCGCTGCTAAATCTCACAAGTAAAAGGGGTTGCTTGAATTTTCCCAAATGACTGCAAAGCCATAGTGGAAAAGGGGGTGAATGACAAAAGCACAATTTGTCAGTATTGGACAAATTCAAATGAATTGTATTCAAATGTGCTAATGTCTAGTGGGAGCTTATAGAGTAATTCTTAAACATGTTAAGAATGAAAGGCGCAAAAACTTATGAATAATGATTTATAAGATGTAGAAGTTGATAATAGGTGTATTATGATATTATGTAGTATTCCTTAAGGGATTGTGAAAAGGGTTTCGGAATAGAAGTTGATTAAGGAACCAATCCTTAATAACTCAAATTAGGAATAGCATTAAGTTTGACATTAACGGTTAAAAGAAAGAAATGGATGATCGTCATCCACTATGTTAAGACATAGGTTCTATCTTAGTAAACCATGATGATAACTTATCATAATATGTGATCCAAATAAGGAGCGTTTGAAAGTGATTAAGTTCAAATCACAGAACGTTGAGCTGAGTTTTTGTCCGCAGTGTCTAGTAGAGAATTGTAGACATATTTTCCAAATCCATAAAGGATAACATATCTTACAGCATAAAGAGTTATGTTATAATGGAATATGTTGGAAACTGCGGTAGATTGCAATTAAAGTCAAGTAGGAAGCGAGGTGAACAAAACATCGAAAGTTGCACAGAGTGCTCGGGAGTTTCGATGAATACATTTATAATAATAGATAAGGGTACCATCTAAAGTGTTGTATAATGTTATGGCGGGGCTAGTTCGCTTTTACTGTAGAATGATGTGTCCCAGGGCAGAGTGCCCATGAGAAAGCCCTCGAGGTTGATCTAACGTCACTATAGGCTCCTAGAATCAGGCCTTGTTCTGCTGCCATGGCGACGATGCATACACACAGATGCTATCACGTGATGATAGAGTATTAATGTCAATCAAGGTGACATTAGTAAGTTGCAAAGGATTTGGGACTGTAAAGTACAGACCCAAGACTCAACCTCTTCCATGAGCAAGCATGTTCAGGGTACCGGATATATGGTGCCAATGATTGAGAACAAACTGCAGCTAGTGTATTTGTACTCTAGTGCAAGTGGGAGACTATTGGAAATATGCCCTAGAGACAAATAGTAGTAAGGACTATTATCATATTTCATATAGTTTATGATTAAGTTTTATATCATGCTATAACTGTATTGAGTGGAAAGATCAATACACGTGTGATATACAAACAACCAGGGGTTCCCAGTGAAACTCTAGTCACTGGTTCATTGGTCAACAGATGATCATGTTTCCTGATCCAGAGAATGAGATGATGAACCAATACCCAACCAAAACATCGTGACCCGATCATGTCACGAAGTTCAAGTTACGATGATTAGAAATGGATCCTCGTAGACTATTCCTTAGACCGTGAGGCTATATCAATCACTGTCTCCGAGAGTGCTTAGATAGCATCAAACGCCATCTGGTAAAACGGTGGTTATAAAGGTGTGTTTAGGTATTCGGAGGAAACCGTAGAGGCAATATAATTCAAGAGCGGGGTTTGTCCGTCCATGTGACGGGAAGATACTCAAGGGCCCACTTGGAGAAATTATATCTAATAGCTGCGCAGCGTGTGCTTAGATCACGGGGATATCACTTGTCGGAATGAGTTAAGTAGCATTGTTCAGTAACGAGATTGAACACGACATGGTGATGTCATTGATCAGATCTTGGGCAATGAAGTATCGAATGACAAAGGGAATAAGACACGACTATCCCGGTTCAAACGACGAAAGATCTCCGTGGAACGCACAGGGGTCACATGGCCATCCAGGTCCCTCTGTCGATCATTGGTGCGGGAGTGTCCCGACCATGTCTGGAGTGTTCCCGAACCGTAGGGTATCACGCTTAAGGGCTTTATGATGCTTAGAGAGTGTTTATAGGATCGGTAGAATCGCCGAAGAAAAGAAGGGAGAAAACCGGAAGGGTTTCGGTAAGTCCGGAGGTTATCCGGAGTGGAGGTGGAAGGTGTTCCATGGCCACGGAGATTGAATAGTATGTGAATGAATTTTAAATGTTGATTTAATCATTTATTCATAATTATTTAACAAAGAGAAAATCAATTAAAGGTCAAAAAGGCTTAATGGGCCAATTTCCGGAGGGAGAGGGCCCGTTAGGGAAAGGAGAGAGGGAGAGGGGCCAAAGGGGGAGGCCGGCTGGGCCTACCCCCCCCCCCCTCCGCGGGGCCCACTAGGTGGCTGGCGGCCACCTCCTCCCCCTCCTCGCCTTTAGTCCCACCCCGGGACTTCAGGGGAGGTAGTACCTCCCCTCCCCTTTATAAAGTGGGGTATTTGGCCTAGAAAAATACACCAATAATAAATAAAGGTCTCCCCACTTTTGGGAGGACCTCCAATTGATATTTTCTCTCTCCCCCTCTCTCTCTCGTGACCGTGGTCCCAAGTCTGGACTGCGCGAGCGAGATACATCTTCACCGCGGAGTGCCGTCGCGCTGCGGGATTCGGATCCGGGAGCTCTACTTCCGCGCCTGCTGCTGGATCGGGGAAGCGGGAGTCATCGTCAGGCACCGGACGTGTGTAACTCCCCACGAGGTGTCACACTTGAGGCACTCAAGTCATTGGAGCCAGAAGGAGCGCAAGGACTTCATCACGACCTTGAGGTCGGCTTCGGCTCGTCTACATCAACCATGCTCTCCTGAGCGTTGACAACGCTTTTCGGTCTTCAAGGGTAAGTTTGCGAAAATCCCCTCCCATTACTATATTACTAATAGATAGGTCCTGGCAGCTTCAGGGGTTCAGGGGCGTTGAGTAAAATTTATTGTTTTTATGCGCGGAACCCCTACACATCAAGCTACTCACTAAGGGTCTAGAGCAACAAATGGCTGCGAATCCGGTAGTGGAAAACTGGTCTCCACATCCAACCAATGTCACACGGACTCAACCTAGAATAATATAAGGCGCCAGCGTGTTCCAGAATAGCATCACTATTCCGACCGACGGGAAGACAACTACTCCAGAACCGGATCATCAGGACAACATCATAGATATGCACGTGACTGGAGCAATGTCTCTCCAGCGGCCGAGCAAGAGGCCATTGCTGCACTGTATCCGAGAAATCCTCCCCGACGAGAGTCGAACGATCAAAGGGGAGAAGATAAAGAGAAACGTCGGGAGCATGATCGTCAAAAAATGCCACCTCCTAGACATGCAAGCCGTCTGTCTGAGCCTCATCGTAGTGGGAACAACAGACGAAGGAATGACGGAAATCATGTCGGGACAAGCCGGCAGGGGGCTTGTCGTAGTGAAGACCCTCACCAGAACCAGAATAATGACGCTCTAGATGGAGGCCGGCGAACAGCCGGAAACAATCCAGCTGCCCCACCCTCTCCACCAAGTAGTCATCACAACGGCTCTCAAGGGGGACAAGGAGGACGACATGGCAGAGGAGGTGGTGGCAGAAGCCGAAGTTCGGCTCCAAGGCACCGCGGCCACAGCCGACATTCGGGACGATCTCTATCCCTGAACGACGTAAGGCACAAGATCAACTCCAACATAGAGGCGCGACGCTATGAAAACGATGATATCTACATGGGCCTAAAGTTCTTTGGACCACACATCAGAGCTACAAGATTCCTAGAAGAATTTCTATCTCAAGACATATCCAAGCCTATGACGGCATTGCTCGGCCAGATACCTGGCTACAGGATTTTTTCCAAGCTTGCTGCATCACCAAAGGCGGAAACAGCCTGGTCGCAACCCGATATCTCCCACTTATGTTGCAGAAGACGGCACGATCATGGCTTAATGAACTTCCGGAGAACACCATCCACAACTGGTATGACATGCAAAGTGCGTTCTTTCGGAATTTCGAAGGCACATATCGGAGGCCTTGTACGGTCAAAGACCTACAGCATTGCACCCAGAAGGCCGGAGAAACTTGCCGGGATTACCTCGGACAATGGATCGACACCAAGAACTCCTATGAAGGAGTAAATGATCAAACTGCGCCATCGCTTGAAGTGTGACAAAGTCACTGATTTGGGAGAAATGATAAAAACAGCGAGCAAGTATGCAGATGCTGACGACAATGCAGAGGGATTACTCAATGCCCAAGTTGTGCCTCAGTCGGCGAAGCAACCAAAGCAACAAGCTCAGAAGCGCAAAAATACCTCGGAAGAGAAACCCAACGTGGAAACTGCAATGGTCACTGCTACTTTCGGGTCTGGCGGATGAGGAGGACGCGGCGGAGGCCACGGGCGTGCCCATGGGACTTCAAGAGTCCAAGGTAGAGGAGACCAGCAACCGGGCAAAACCTACTCTTGGGCCGACATTGCCAATAATCCATGTGTGCATCACTTAGACGCCAATGGGGGCTCGTCCCACACCAACGCTGAATGTCGTTTCAATGACGACATCAAAAGAGATGACACCACGGGTTACAAAGCTAAGTGGAAGAAGGGAAAGAAGAATCCCGAAAATGATAAAGAGACCAAGGAAGATTCCGACATGGAGGAAGCCAATGCTTCAAATCCCAAGCCGGAAGGGAAGAAAAAATTTCCGACAAAAAAAGACACTTATGTCACCTTCCTCGGATCTCAACCAGTGAAGGTTAAGAAAGCAGTTCTACATGAGCTCAATGGAATAGTTCCGGCTGTCCCCCAATTCTTGGACTGGTCGGAAGTGGCAATCACATTCCGCGCTGATCATCCGCCTAAGTTGCACAGGCGAGGAAAATACGCCTTAATCGTCAATCCACTTACTGATGGTTATGGTTTCTCTAAGACCCTCATGGGCGGCGGCAGCAGTACCAATATTCTGTATGTCGAAACGCTACACCGGATGAAGATCTCGGAGACCCAGCTGAACCATAGCTCTGTTATTTTTCACGGAGTTGTCCCAGGAAGACAAGATAATTCCCTAGGGGAGATTACTTTGGATGTTACCTTTGGAACTCCAAAGAATTACCGGACAGAGGCACTTTCCTTCGAAGTGGTCCCGTTCAAGAGCGCGTAACACGCTATATTCGGACGTCCGACTTACTGGGCTTTTATGGCTCGTCCGTGTTACATTACAATATGACGAAAATTCCAGGTCCCAACGGTGTAATCACTATCAGGGGAGACCCGAAGAAAGCGCGAGAGTGCGAGGATGGAAATGTCGCCTTTGCTGAAGACGTGCTGCATGCCCAGGAGTACCAGGAGATCAAGAAGAGCATAGATCCGTTCGAGATGCCCGCAACAAAGAAGGAGGTGACAAAGCCAAATCCGGAGTTCAAGGCATCGGATGAGATGAAGAAGACGCCGTTGAAGGATGATGACCCCTCCAAGGTGACCCAGATAGGCGTAGGCCTATGTAGCGCATAGGAAAGCGCGCTCGTCAAGTTCCTCCAAGCAAATCAAGATATCTTTGCATGGCAACCATTTGACATGACCGGAGTACCTAGGGAACTTGCCGAGCACTCTTTAAATGTAAACCCGAACGCTAAACCCGTCAAACAGTCCTTACGACGTTTCGGCGATGAAAAGCGTAAGGCAATAGCTAAGGAACTAGCATGGCTCGAGTTAGCCGGATTCATAGAAGAGGTCATCCACACTAAATTGTCGGCCAATCCTATAATGGTCCCTAAAAAGGATACCACTGATTTAAGGATGTGTGTTGATTATACTGCCTTGAACAAGGCTTGTCCAAAAGATCCGTTCGCTCTGCCTAGGATTGATCAAGTTATCGATTCTACGGCAAGCTCGAAACTCCTCTATTTTCTCGACGCATATTCCGGTTATCACCAAATCCGAATGAAGGAATCTAACAAAGTCAAAACTTCATTCATAACCCCCTTCGGAACCTTCTGTTTTATTACGATGTCCTTTGGGCTGAAGAACGCAGGAGCTACGTACCAGCGCACGATGCAGCGTTGCCTCCATGACCAACTCGGACGCAATGCACATGCATACATGGATGATATTGCGGTGATGTCCAAAAAGAAGGAAACGCTGATTTCCGACTTGGAGGAAACATTCGCCAATCTACAAAAATACAACATCATGCTTAACCCAAAGAAATGTTTCTTTGGAATACCAGCCAGAAAATTGTTAGGTTTCATCGTGTCTCAAAGAGGCATAGAGGTGAACCGGGACAAAATCAAGGCTATACTCAATATATCTAGGCCAACTCGCCTGAAGGACGTACAAAGACTAACTGGTTGCATCGCTGCGGTTAGTCGATTTGTAAGCCGGCTTCGTGAACGAGCCGCACGATTATACAAACTCCTGAAAAAGACCAAGGATTTTGTTTGGACCGACGAAGCTGAAGCTGCACTACAAGACCTGAAAAAAGTACTCTCATCTGCTCCTATCCTTGCTGGGCCGCAACCACAGGAACCGATGTTGCTCTATCTTGCTACGACAAACAAAGTCGTTAGTATCGTTATGGTGGTGGAGAGACCGGAGGAAAATCAGGAACACCTGGTGCAGCGTCCGACGTATTTCGTCAGCGAGGTCCTAACAGAATCAAAACAGCGGTATCCGCACTATCAAAAGTTAGCTTACGGTGTTTTTCTAGCATCTCGTAAGCTACGACATTATTTTCAGGAGCATCCAATTACCATGGTGAGCACAGCTCCCATGAGAGATATAATCAACAACAGTGACGCCACAGGACGCGTCGCCAAATGGGGCATAGAGCTTTCAGCTTTTGATATTGAGTATAAACCTCGGACATCAATCAAATCCCAAATCCTTGCTGACTTTGTCGCTGATTGGACAGAGACGAAGGAGAATATGACCCTCCCTGAGTCGCAATATTGGACCCTCTACTTTGATGGGTCTAAGGCTCGAGGAGGCTCGGGGGCTAGCATGGTGCTCCAGTCACCCCAAGGAGATAAACTTCTATACGTGTTGCAGATCCACTTCACAGCGACAAATAATATGGCCAAGTATGAAGCACTGCTGCATTGAATCCGAATTGCTAAGGTGTAGCATCACAATTGTCTAACAATTGTAATGCTACTTGTCCTAGTAAGATAGTGGCTACTTCATAGATATTATTGTTGCATCATAATGATATCATGCTCATGTCATCATGCCACCTTGCATTTGAGCATCATATAAATCCCTTTTTCTTTTGGTTCTTCTATCATATGCATTATTAATTGTATTTGCCTCTTGATATTGTATCTGGTTATTGATATATTGTACAAATGCCCAAGTTGAGTTGGGGGCATATCTTTTATTTCCATTCCACCACCTTTCCCTTCCACCACTTTATAATTCCACCATCCTACTAGTCCATGAGCTTACAATTCTTTTTCTTTTGATTTTATACTAGCTCATGTGGTGGGGTGGATCTAATCCTAATTATCCTTTGCTTGGCTTCTATTCCACTTATGGGAAATGCATAAGAACAATGCCATCATATTATTATTGTTTTCACAAAATAATTAATGGCATTATTATTTTTGCATGGGCCATGCAACCTTTCTCCCCACCCTTATCTATTTGGTTTTCCTTTTGTTTCATTGGATCTTTTCTTTGTGGACCATCTCCTACCATTCCACCTCTCCATAGTCTCAACCATATCTCTTTCTTTTATTTAATTTCTTCAAGCATGATCATATGTGACTTTTTCCACCTAATTCTTTTCTTCCTCTTCCTTTCTTGTTTCTCTTCCACATTAGCTCTTGCAAGCTCAAGCCCCATGGTTCTTCTTGGTATGGCCTCTTAAACCAAATTAAAATCTAAATACCTAATACCACCTAACCTAGCTCTCTCTCTAATTTATCCTAACCCAAATTCTCCTAAAACCCTAAGTCTCTCTCTCTCTAGCATGACCTCCATGCCAAGCCTCTCTCTCTCTCTCTCTCTCACTAGCAAGGCCACCTGGCTACCATCTCCCTGGCCCACACCCAGCCACCCTAACCCTAGCAAGCCTAACCCGAGCCCCATGTCTACCCTAGCCGAGCTACCCCTCTCCTCTCTTTCTTTCTCTACCGGCCGAGCCAGCCCCCCTGCCCTCTCTCGTCCTCGGCCCCACTTGCAGCCTCCGCCTGCCGTGCCTACCTGCCCACCCCGACCTGCACGTGCTCGAGGAGAAAGGAGAGAAAGGTGGCACCGAGGCCACCTTTATCTCTGCCGTGCCCCGCCTGCCTTCCTCCTCTCTCCCTCTCGTTTTCCCTCGCCCACACGCCTCTCTGGCCTCTCCCAGATCTGCCCGAGCCGCCCCCTTCTTCTCCTTCTTCCTCTCCGACCACCACACCCGACGCCGGTCGCCGCCGGCACCACCTCGCCCCCGATGTTCCAGCCAGCGTGCTTGTCGTGGAAGTGGCTGGGAAGATCGAGGACGTCCCTCTGCTTCGCCCCGTGGCCTCAGCGTGAAGGAAAAGCTCCTAGGGCCTCCAGATCCTCGCCGCTCCCCGAAACCCTAGTTCGCCGGAGCGCTTGCATCCCCGACGATCCGCCGCGCCCCCATCCGATCCGAGCCCGCCGTCGAGCCCGCGGTGAGCCTCTCTCCCTCTCAGACATGCTCCGCCTTGCCTTCTACGTCTAGCGCCGCCGACCGTTTCGTCGAACGGCCGTAGTGCGCCAGAGCTCGCCGCCGTCTCCAGATTTCCCGCGCCGCAGCAAGCTTACCTAGGCCCCCGCCACCCTCCTGACAACTACCCGAGCCAGCCGCACCGGTTAGCCCCTCCGCGCGCACTCCCGCGACCCGGGGTCGAATCCCCGTACGTGCCGTGCGCCGATTTTCCTCGCCAGACAGAGAAGAAGAAAAACAGTAACCAGGGCCGTGGTACATTTACAATAAGCCCCCCACCTCTTTGACTTTTGCAAACCGCGCTCCTGGAGACCCCACCTGTCCGTCGCCCTGGCCATCTTGCAGAGAGCCCCTCCGTTTTTCTCAGACGTAACCCGCGGTCCAGCTGACGCCCCACCAGTCAGCCTCTGGGGGCATCCCCACTGGCACGTGGGCCTCCAGCCGCTGGCCTCGCCTGTCAGCCTCTGTGGGCTAGCCCGAGCCCGGTAACAAAAGGTTTTCCCGCGCGCGTGGCCCAGTCAGCACCAGGCCCACCCGTCAGTGACTGGGGCTGATTTCGCCTGGGTGAGAAAAGTAATTTCATGTGTCTGTTTTTAACTAAACCTTTTCCAAATTTATTTAAATTCAAATTCAAATCAGATTCAAATAATTTTTAAAATACAAATCCAAATAATACTTATAATATATGTTTTGGAATCAGAAAAATGTGAGGAATTCAAATATGCCCTTCAAAATAATGTTTGAACACTTCAAAATTTCGAGATGATTAAAATTACAATAAAATGCCCTTTTCCTTATTTAATTAATAACTTTTGTTTTATAACTCCAAATTAGACAAATAATATGTCTAAATAGATCAGCGCGACGAGCCCATTCTAATTATGCAGTCCTTGTTCTGAATTGAAGCATGCATCATGTTGTTAATAAAAATCTGAATTGTTTATGACAATAAAACTTGGTTAAATAAATAATAAAATGCTTTATTTCTTGCATCCACACCTCACCTTTTCCATGCTACTTTAATGCCATGTAAATTGTGCATCATTCATCATGGCATGCTTGTGTGCTTGTTGCATTTTAATTCATATGCTTGTGCACTTTATTTATGTTGGTCCTTGTTTGTTTGGTTCTTCTTCGAATAGACGCCCAGTAGGAGAATTACCAGGAATCACAGGAGTATTACCCAGATCCATCTCTCGCTTCAACTGAGCTACCAGGCAAGCACTACCACATGCTTGCATACATACAGTACCTATTGCCTCTATCTTATTCTTGCATCATTGAGTCGCGATTGCATTAAATTGAATCCCAAGTACTGCATTGCCTTTACTTTTAAACCCCACCGAAGCTTGTTCCTCCATCCCATGAGCCATTACTACAGGAGTTGTTTGAGCCATGCGAGTCGTAGAAAAGCATGTGTAGGGTATGTGAGTGTCTGATGAATAACGAGGTACCTAAATGACATAACGTGAGTAGTAATGGGATAACTAATGAAAGAGGCACCGGTGAGCAATATTTGCTATTTGGTTTTTCATGCTCACTTGTGTCCCGTAGGACCCCGAGTACTTGATTCCTGTTCCTTGACTATTCGCACTATCCACATCCGGGAGGCCTTATGGACCCCCCTGAGCCAGAGCTTGATTCATTCTTATTTCTTGGGGCCACAATTAGTTTGGGGCTTTATTACTATCCTGTACTTATGCCATGTTACTGCTTTATTAAAGATTGTGCGTGGAGCACCTGTACTGTTTTGGATCGTGACACTTTTTCGCTGTATCGACAAGCCTAGTCACATTTTCGGGTTCCCAGTCGTTTACCACCGTCCACACAAACCTTGGGTCCGTCTCGGAGCCGGCCAACTTCGTTGCGGGTAGCTTAATGGGCTGGCCCCCTGAAATATTTCTGAATCCTGTGATTGCTTTGTCGTGAAGGCCTCGTTGGGTTTTGATTTGGTTTTTCCGAGGTTGATCGAGTGTGTGTTGCTATTCGTGCACCCCTGCAGGGTAAATCTTTCTGAAAGCCGTGTCCACGGTTATGGATGACTTGGAGCACAGTTTCTCGATCATAGCCAAGTATAACTAAAGTACCACTTTTAAATTGACTAAGTACTTGACTAGTAAATAGTGCAATTCTCATGGAATGGATAATAAAACTGCCAATGGATGATGGGGGTTGTTCGTCCGCTTCCTCGTTGGTAAGCAAGGAGGAGGATGGATCTGATAATCATACAGTTATAACTGTTGTTCTTAATTCACGGACTTCCGTCTATCATTGGTTAGGCGGAAGGTTAGCGAGTATCTGTAGAATTGTTAGGTATTATCTTTTGCTGCAATTGCGTCACCCCAGGTTGTGTCCCCTTTAGTGGCATAAAGACTTGCTGAGTACCCCTAGGGTCTCACACGATAAATTGTTTGATTCAGATGAACAGGTGTACCCGCAAGATGGATACTGGGTGGAAGAGACAGATGATGTTGGAAACGATCATTCGGTGTAGAGATTCCGGGAACAGGGATCCGTGTGATCTATGGGCGGGATGTCTTTATTTATGGGGCATCTTATGCCGATTTGCTTCTTATCCGTACTCGGATCTTGTTTTCCGCTTCCGCCTGATACTCTGATGTGTGATGTATGAGGAGCTATCCTAAATTATTATATCTATCTAGGACATTTGGATCTTGCCGTATGGCGTTGCAATATTTATATTTCTTTTAGATGGAATGGCTCTGAGGACTGTTGTATGTGGCTTGCATACATACTCATTTGTGTATGTAGTTGATCCCTTCGCTGCCGATTACGCCGCTCATTCTTGTCCCGTTGTCTGAAAGTGGTTAGGACGGCCGAAAGGTCTACCGTGAGTGGCCCTGGGCTCCACCATACTATTTTAACCACTATCGTTCATCCAGGCATTAACTAAGAGCGTAATGCACCGAGGTAGTTACAATTGGTATCAGAGCCATCCCGCCCTTCAGGGTCTCAGCCAAAATGGTCGTTGTCAGTCTAGCAAATATTTTGGTAGTTATGTATACTAGGGAAAAACAAACGTGAGAGTAGGACTGCTTCCATTTTTCTTCTTACCCACCTACCCACCCTTTTCTGGTAAGGAAGTGTAACGTTTTCAATCCTCTTCTAAAATTCAAACTAGGATTCACGTGTTCTGGGTTCCGTAGTACCATAGGTTGTGTTTGTGTTTGTGTTTGTGTGTGTGTGTGTGTGTGTGTGAATTCCTTGTCTATCTGTTGCATCCAAATGTTATCACTATCTGCCTTTTGGTTATCAACTGTTGGTACATTCCCTACCGACAGCCTTTGTAAACCGACGCGATCTATTCTGATTCGTTGTACACCGATGCGGTCTATCTTACTCTTTGTTATCCGACGTTAACTTGTTTGGGGTGTTCGTTTTCGTAGTTACCAATCTTTAGGTTCATCTTAAGAAGAAGTTGTTGGGATATGTGTTTTACTGATTCCTGTGCGGAGTAATGATTTGAGTGCAGGATGGAGTCGTGACCATACCACTACTTTTATCATTTGCTTTTGTATATTGAACTAGTAGAGTTACTAATCTTGATTCGTTAAGTGGTTTTGCGCATATAGTGGTATTTTAATGCCGAAATTTGCGGAAATTTTTTCTTTGTTAGTTGTATACCACACTCCTTGTTCAGTCATGTGTGTTATGCTTAATATCTTCTAATTGCCTTGAACTTTGTTGATATTTTAATATCATCTCAGTGAATTGCATCCTTTAATCTTGGTTAATTCCATTTTGGTACTATTTTGGATTATTATCATTCTCCATTATAGTACTGACTTGTGTTTTATATCAATCACAGGATGGCACCACCACGCCGTTCTGAGGAGGATATACCACCTGAACTTGGGGCCGCTTTGGCAAGTATTGCAAATGCTTTGGGCACTATGCAGCAGAACCAGCAGCGCTTCGAGGAAAGCGTGAGGAGGAATGAGTTTGTTCCGCTACCTCCACCTCCCAAGCGAGGAGACATCAAGAGTTTTCTCAAGTTCAACCCATGCCAATTTGAGGTGTCTGATCAGCCACTTGATGCGGATGATTGGCTTCATGAAGTGTCAAGGATGCTGATGACTGCGGATGTTCCCGAGAAAGAATGGGTCAAGTGTGCTACTCACCTTCTGAAGGGAGATGCAGCTCTTTGGTGGGAAAATTACCTCAAGGCAGATCTTTCTGGTTTTCAGCCTACTTGGGAGCGGTTCACTACTGCTTTCAAAGAGCAATATCTGTTAGAAATTGTCATGGAAAGGATGAAGGAAGTGTTTCTCAACCTCAAGCAGGGCACTGACAATGTCAACACCTACATCAGGAACTTCATGAACCTTTCTCGTTATGGTGGCGATGAGATCTCTGATGACAAGAAGAAGCAGAAGAGGTTTCGGCAAGGCCTCAATGCTTCCATCAAATATGCAATCACTCATTCAAGGCCGGCATCTTTCCTGGAACTTCAACACACAGCTCTGTAGGAGGAAGCAAGTAGGCAAGTGTTTGAGGAGTCAAAGAAACATCGCCGTGATACAGCAAGCTCTTCTGCTATGATAGCTCCTTCTAAGCGTCGTGTCTGGGTTCCTAACACCCCACCGTCGCTCCCTGCTCCACCAAGACCGTCAAGCTACGCACCAAGGCCACCAAACTCCTTCACTGCGGCTCCCAGGGGCTACAACCACAACTACCCTGGAGCGCCTGGCGGAGTCCCTGGCTATGTTGCTCCATGTCCACCTGGTGCTTGCTATACTTGTGGAAACACTGGGCATCAGCACTAGAATTGTCCAATGAACAACAAAGCTCTTCCACCACCACCTCCAAGACCTGCAGCAAGTGCTCCTATGATTCGTGCACCTCCACCTCGGGCCCTCAACATCAACACTAAGCCGGGGTCTACGGTTGCTCGTGCCAACTGTGTCAATGCCGCTCAAGCTGAGCATGCACCTGGAGTTGTCATGGGTATGCTTCCTGTTAACTCAGTTCCTGCACGAGTTTTGTTTGATTCTGGTGCTTCGCATTCTTTTGTTTCTCACAAGTTTGCTCATGAGCAAGATCTGGCTATGGTTCCTTTATTACACCGTCTTGTCGTACAATCCCCTGGGTCAAACATGAGGGCTGCTCATATCAGCCATGGCAATCAAATTGAGATTGGTGGCTCTTCGTTTCCGGCTTCCTTAATTATTCTGGGCAATTCTGATATTGATGTTATCTTGGGCATGGATTGGTTGACAACAAATGCAGCTGTGATTGATTGTGCTGAACGTTCGGTTTCTCTGAAAATTCCTGAAGGCCATATAGTCTATTCTCCAAGTCTGACTCCTGCAATTCAGCTTTATTCTTTGGCGGCTCTGAATGATGATGCTATGGAAGGTATTCAGAGTGTTCCTGTAGTTTGTGAGTTTCCAGATGTCTTTCCTGAAGAGTTGCCAGGTATGCCTCCGGATCGTGAGGTTGAGTTTGTCATTGAACTTGAACCTGGCACCGCTCCTATTTCCAAGCGGCCTTATAAAATGGGTCCTGCTGAGTTGGCTGAACTTAAACGTCAGTTGGATGAACAAGAGAAGTTGGGTTTCATTCAGCACAATACTTCTTCTTGGGGTAGTCCAACCATCTTTGTGAAGAAGCGAGACAAGACTGATAGACTTTGTGTTGACTATCGGGCACTCAATGCTAAAACAATCAAGAATAAATATCCCCTTCCGCGGATTAATGATCTCTTCGATCAGCTAGCTGGAGCTGTGGTATTATCTAAGCTTGATTTGAGAAGTGGTTACCATCAAATTAAGATCCGCAAGGAAGATGTTCCCAAAACAGCTTTCACCACCCGCTATGGCCTGTATGAGTACACAGTCATGTCTTTCGGTCTCACCAATGCACCTGCCACCTTCTCGAGGCTCATGAACTCGGTTTTCATGGAGTATCTTGATAAGTTCGTTGTGGTCTATCTGGATGACATTCTAGTCTATTCTAAGTCAAAATAAGAACATGAAGAACACCTTCGGTGTGTCCTAAACAAGCTTCGTGAGAACCGCCTGTATGGAAAGTTCTCCAAGTGTGAATTCTGGCTGCCTCAAGTCACCTACCTTGGTCACGTCATCTCTGCCAAGGGCATCGCCGTCAACCCAGAAACTATTAAGACAATTATGGACTGGCTTCCACCCATAAATGTCAAAGAAGTCCGGAGTTTCCTTGGTTTGGCCAGTTACTGTCGTCGCTTCGTTCAAAACTTCTCAAAGATTGCGAAGCCTCTTACCGATCTCCTCAAGAAAGGCAAGAAATATCTTTGGACTCCTGCATGTCAAGCAAGCTTTGAAACACTCAAAGAGAAGCTCACTTCCACACCTGTCTTGGTTCCTCCAGATACATCAAAGCCTTTCCAGATTTTCTGTGATGCTTCATTGCAAGGATTGGGTGCAGTCCTTATGCAAGAAAAGCAAGTTGTTGCTTATGCCTCTCGACAGTTGAAGACGCATGAGATCAACTATCCTACACATGACCTCGAACTCGCAGCAGTTGTCTTTGCTTTGAAAGTATGGAGGCATTACTTGCTTGGCAACCGTTGTGAGATCTTTTCTGATCACAAGAGTCTGAAGTATATCTTCACACAGCCTGATCTCAACCTTCGTCAGAGGAGGTGGATTGAAACAATCAATGATTTCGATTTGACCATCAACTACACCCCGGGCAAAGCTAATGTCATGGCAGATGCTCTCATCCGAAAAGCTTATGTCAACAATCTCATGGTGGAAGAACAACAGCCTCTCTTGTGTGAGGAATTCCGCAAGCTCAACCTTGAAATTGTGGATCAAGGTTATCTTCTGAACCTTCTAGCAACACCCCTCTTGGAAGAAAAGGTCCGTTCCATTCAGCTTGGGGATCGTTACACTAAAACGATCATCTCCAACATTCAACTTCCGAAGTATGAGTCTTTTCACGTAGATGACCAAGGCACTCTTTTCTTTGAACACCGGATGTTTGTTCCGAACTACCTGGGTTTAAGAGAGCAAGTTCTCAAGGAGGCGCATGATTCTGTTCTTTCTATCCACCCTGGAAGCACTAAGATGTACATGGACTTGAAAACACAATATTGGTGGCCTGGTTTGAAACGATATTGTGCCAAGTATGTCTCGGAGTGTGATGTTTGTCGCATAGTTAAAGCTGTCCATCAGAAACCTTCCGGTCTTCTACAGCCATTGAAGCCTCCGGAATGGAAATGGGAGAAAGTAGAGATGGACTTCATCACTGGTTTTCCAAGGTCGCAGAAAGGCAACAATGCAATCTTTGTTGTCATTGACAGGCTTTCCAAAGTAGCTCACTTCTTTCCAGTCAAGGAAACAATTTCTGCAATTCAGTTGGCTGAGCTCTATATCAACAGAATTGTCTCTTTGTATGGAGTTCCTCTTGAGATCAGTTCAGACCGTGGAAGCATCCTCACTTCCAAGTTCTGGGGAAGTTTCCAAAATGCTTTGGGAACAAAGTTAAACTTCAGCACAACTTACCACCCTCAGTCGCAAGGACAAGTTGAAAGGATCAATCAGATTCTAGAAGATATGCTCCGTGCTTGCGTTATCTCTTTCGGCATGAAGTGGGAAGAATGTATTCCTTATGCTGAATTCTCTTACAACAACAGCTTCCAGAAAATTCTAAAGATGGCACCATTTGAGGCTCTCTATGGTCGCAAATGCAGAACTCCGATTGGTTGGTCGGGCGCAGGTGAAAGAATATTGTTTGGCCCCGACATTGTAACTCAAGCGGAGGAGAAAGTTCACATCATTCTTGAAAATCTGAAGATTGCTCAAAGTCGCCAGAAGAGCAATTATGACAGAAAGCACACGGATATGGAGTATGTCCTTGGTGATCTCGTTTACCTTCGTGTCACTCCCATGAGGGGCACGCACCGTTTTGGTATCAAAGGAAAGCTGGCTCCTAGATACATCGGTCCCTTCAAAATTCGTGGAAGAAGAGGAGAAGTTGCTTATGCTCTTGAGCTCCCTGAACAACTCAAAGTCCATGATGTTTTTCACATCTCTCAACTCAAGAAGTGCTTCAAGGATCCCGGCAGGACCGTGGACCATGAACTCATTAATCTCCAAGAAGATCTGTCTTATCAAGAACACCCCACAAAAATTCTTGAAGTCGCGGAAAGAAGGACTCGCAACAAGTCCATCAAGTTCTGCAAGGTGCAGTGGTCGCACCATTCCGTTGATGAAGCCACCTGGGAACTTGAAGATGAGCTCCTTGCCAAGTATCCTTCCCTCTCTGAGTCTTCTTCTTCCTAGAATCTCGGGGCGAGATTCCTATTTAGTGGGGGAGAGTTGTAGCATCCCAATTGTCTAACAATTGTAATGCTACTTGTCCTAGTAAGATATTGGCTACTTCATAGATATTATTGTTGCATCATAATGATATCATGCTCATGTCCTCATGCCACCTTGCATTTGAGCATCATATAAATCCCTTTTTCTTTTGGTTCTTCTATCATATGCATTATTAATTGTATTTGCCTCTTGATATCGTATCTGGTTATTGATATATTGTTCAAATGCCCAAGTTGAGTTGGGGGCATATCTTTTATTTCCATTCCACCACCTTTCCCTTCCACCACTTTATAATTCCACCATCCTACTAGTCCATGAGCTTACAATTCTTTTTCTTTTGATTTTATACTAGCTTATGTGGTGGGGTGGATCTAATCCTAATTATCCTTTGCTTGGCTTCTATTCCACTTATGGGAAATGCATAAGAACAATGCCATCATATTATTATTGTTATCACAAAATAATTAATGGCATTATTATTTTTGCATGGGCCATGCAACCTTTCTCCCCACCCTTATCTCTTTGGTTTTCCTTTTGTTTCATTGGATCTTTTCTTTGTGGACCATCTCCTACCATTCCACCTCTCCATAGTCTCAACCATATCTCTTTTTTTTATTTAATTTCTTCAAGCATGATCATATGTGACTTTTTCCACCTAATTTTTTTTCCTCTTCCTTTCTTGTTTCTCTTCCACATTAGCTCTTGCAAGCTCAAGCCCCATGGTTCTTCTTGGTATGGCCTCTTAAACCAAATTAAAATCTAAATACCTAATACCACCTAACCTAGCTATCTCTCTCTAATTTATCCTAACCCAAATTCTCCTAAAACCCTAAGTCTCTCTCTCTCTAGCATGACCTCCATGCCAAGCCTCTCTCTCTCTCTCTCTCACTAGCAAGGCCACCTAGCCACCCTCTCCCTGGCCCACACCCAGCCACCCTAACCCTAGCAAGCCTAACCCGAGCCCCACGTCTACCCTAGCCGAGCTACCCCTCTCCTCTCTTTCTTTCTCTACCGGCCAAGCCAGCCCCCTGCCTTCTCTCGTCCTCGGCCCCACTTGCAGCCTCCCCCTGCCGTGCCTACCTGCCCACCCCGACCTGCACGTGCTCGAGGAGAAAGGAGAGAAAGGTGGCACCGAGGCCACCTTTATCTCTGCCGTGCCCCGCCTGCCTTCCTCCTCTCTCCCTCTCGTTTTCCCTCGCCCACACGCCTCTCTGGCCTCTCCCAGATCTGCCCGAGCCGCCCCCTTCTTCTCCTTCTTCCTCTCCGACCACCACACCCGACGCCGGTCGCCGCCGGCACCACCTCGCCCCCGATGTTCCAGCCGGCGTGCTTGTCGTGGAAGTGGCTGGGAAGATCGAGGATGTCCCTCTGCTTCGCCCCGTGGCCTCAGCGTGAAGGAAAAGCTCCCAGGGCCGCCAGATCCTCGCCGCTCCCCGAAACCCTAGTTCGCCGGAGCGCTTGCATCCCCGACGATCCGCCGCGCCCCCGTCCGATCCGAGCCCGCCGTCGAGCCCGCGGTGAGCCTCTTGATGGGTTCGTAGCATGGAAAACAAAAATTTTCTACCGCAAGAACGAACAAAACCCAGATCTAATCTAGATAAAAGCCAAGATCTAATCTATGAGACATGAGCAACGAGATAGATGTGAACTAACCCTCGTAGATCCGAAAGCGTTAACGAGATTAGATCTCGTGGTTGATGTAGTCGATCACTTGCCGATCTCAAGATCGTGTGGACGATCCTTCCGGCGTCGCGATCCAGCAGCGCTTCCGCCTTCGGTCAAGTAGACGATCCTTCCGGCGTCGCGTTCCAGCAGCGCTTCCGCCCTTGGTCAAGTTGACGATCCTTCCGGCGCCACGATTCGGCAGCGCTTCTGCAGTCGGTCACACGTGCGGAGTCGAAGCAGACCTTCCTCTCCCCGTTCCAGCGAGCAGCGGAGGTAGTAGATCTTCTCCACGGAATCCCAGCAGCACGACGGCGTGGTGGTGGTGGTGGAGTAGAGAATTCTGCAGGGCTTCGCCTATGCCTGTGCAGAATATGGTGGAGGAGAGAGGCGGCAGAGATTGGACGTTATGGGAGCTAGAGAGGAGGGGGCGCCCCTGCCCCTCTATTTAAAGAGGGGAGGGCGCGCCAGGGAAGGGGAGTCCTTGTAGGACTCCCCTCCTATGGGGCCGGCGGGTTGGGGAGGTGGGGAGGAATCCTCCTCCCCCACGACTCCTTATCTTGACCCAACAGGACTCCTTGATCCCTATCTTGATTTTCAAGCAAACTCCAAGATATCTTCTAGAACCTTCCGGAACATTCCGAAACCTTCTAGAATCCTCATACAAACACTCCGGAACATTTCCTATCTCATAAAATGATCTCCTATATATGAATCTTATTCTCCGGACCATTCCGGATCTCCTCGTGATGTCCCGGATCCATTCCGAGACTCCGAACAACATTCGGTCTCCGACGCACATTCCATATCTACTTAAAACAACTTCGAACCTTAAGTGTGTCACCCTACGGTTCGTGAATATGTAGACATGATAGAGACACATCTCATATCAATAACCATCAGCGGGACCTGGAGATCCATAATGGCTCCCACATACTCAACGATGACTTCGTGATCGATTGAACCATTTACATACGAAACTAATTCCCTTTGTCTCACGATATTATACTTATCCGAGGTTTGATCGTCGGTATCTCCATACCTAGTTCTTCCTCGTTACTGATAAGTATTCTTTACTCGTTCTGTGATATGTCATCCCTTGTGACCTAGTCACATGCTTGCAAGCTAACTAGATGACATTCCACCGAGAGGGCCCAGAGCATATCTATCCGTCATATGGATGGACAAATCCCAATCTTGGTTCATGTGCTTCAACACATACTTTCAGAATACCCAATGACACTTTTATAACCACCCAGTTACGAAGCGGCGTTTGATGTCATCAAAGTATCCATCCGGTGATGGTGATTAACATAACCTCATGGTCGAAGGATTAGGTTACTATGCATTTAAAAGCTTACAGCAATATGAACTTAATGACTTGATCTTATGCTACGCTTACTATGGGTGTGTGTCCATCACATCATTCTCCTAATGATATAACCTTGTTATTAATCACATCTAATGTCCATGATCAAGAAACCATGATCATCTATTAATCAACAAGCTAGTTCAACAAGAGGCTTACTAGGGACTCTTATATGTTTACAAAACACACATGTATTAGTGTTTCCTAATAATACAATTATAGCATGGGATGTAAACATTCATCATAAACACAAAGATATAATAATAATCACTTTTATTATTGCCTCTTGGGCATATCTCCAACACCTCTCTCCCTCTCTGACATGCTCCGCCTCGCCATCTACGTCTAGCGCCGCCGACCGTTTCGTCGAACGGCCGTAGTGCGCCAGAGCTCGCCGCTGTCTGCAGATTTCCCGCGCCGCAGCAAGCTTACCTAGGCCCCCGCCACCCTCCTGACAACTACCCGAGCCAGCCGCACCGGTTAGCCCCTCCGCGTGCACTCCCGCGACCCGGGATCGAATCCCCGCACGCGCCGCGTGCCGATTTTCCTCGCCAGACAGAGAAGAAGAAAAACAGTAACCAGGGTCCTGGTACATTTACAATAAGCCCCCCACCTTTTTGACTTTTGCAAACCGCGCTCCTGGAGACCCCACCTGTCCGTCGCCCTGGCCATCTTGCAGAGAGCCCCTCCGTTTTTCTCAGACGTAACCCGCGGTCCAGCTGACGCCCCACCAGTCAGCCTCTGGGGGCATCCCCACTGGCACGTGGACCTCCAGCCACTGGCCCCGCCTGTCAGCCTCAGTGGGCTAGCCCCAGCCCGGTAACAAAAGGTTTTCCCGCGCGCGTGGCCCAGTCAGCGCCAGGCCCACCTGTCAGTGACTGGTGCTGATTTCGCCTGGGTGACAAAAGTAATTTCCTGTGTCTGTTTTTAACTAAACCTTTTCCAAATTTATTTAAATTCAAATTCAAATCAGATTCAAATAATTTTTAAAATACAAATCCAAATAATACTTATAATATATGTTTTGGAATCAGAAAAAAGTGAGGAATTCAAATATGCCCTTCAAAATAATGTTTGAACACTTCAAAATTTCGAGATGATTAAAATTACAATAAAATGCCCTTTTCCTTATTTAATTAATAACTTTTGTTTTATAACTCCAAATTAGACAAATAATATGTCTAAATCGATCAGCGCGACGAGCCCATTCTAATTATGCAGTCCTTGTTCTGAATTGAAGCATGCATCATGTTGTTAATAAAAATCTGAACTGTTTATGACAATAAAACTTGGTTAAATAAATAATAAAATGCTTTATTTCTTGCATCCACACCTCACCTTTGCCATGCTACTTTAATGCCATGTAAATTGTGCATCATTCATCATGGCATGCTTGTGTGCTTGTTGCATTTTAATTCATATGCTTGTGCACTTTATTTATGTTGGCCCTTGTTTGTTTGGTTCTTCTTCGAATAGACGCCCAGCAGGAGAATTACCAGGAATCACAGGAGTATTACCCAGATCCATCTCTCGCTTCAACTGAGCAGCCAGGCAAGCACTACCACATGCTTGCATACATACAGTACCTATTGCCTCTATCTTATTCTTGCATCATTGAGTCGCGATTGCATTAAATTGAATCCCAAGTACTGCATTGCCTTTACTTTTAAACCCCACCGAAGCTTGTTCCTCCATCCCATGAGCCATTACTACAGGAGTTGTTTGAGCCATGCGAGTCGTAGAAAAGCATGTGTAGGGTATGTGAGTGTCTGATGAATAACGAGGTACCTAAATGACATAACGTGAGTAGTAATGGGATAACTAATGAAAGAGGCACCGGTGAGCAATATTTGCTATTTGGTTTTTCATGCTCACTTGTGTCCCGTAGGACCCCGAGTACTTGATTCCTGTTCCTTGACTATTCGCACTATCCACATCCGGGAGGCCTTATGGACCCCCCTGAGCCAGAGCTTGATTCATTCTTATTTCTTGGGGCCACAATTAGTTTGGGGCTTTATTACTATCCTGTACTTATTCCATGTTACTGCTTTATTAAAGATTGTGCGTGGAGCACCTGTACTGTTTTCGATCGTGACACGTTTTCGCTGTATCGACAAGCCCAGTCACATTTTCGGGTTCCCAGTCATTTACCGCCGTCCACACAAACCTTGGGTCCGTCTCGGAGCCGGCCAACTTCGTTGCGGGTAGCTTAATGGGGTGGTCCCCTGAAATATTTCTGAATCATGTGATTGCTTTGTCGTGAAGGCCTCGTTGGGTTTTGATTTGGTTTTTCCGAGGTTGATCGAGTGTGTGTTGCTATTCGTGCACCCCTGCAGGGTAAATCTTTCTGAAAGCCGTGTCCGCGGTTATGGACGACTTGGAGCACAGTTTCTCGATCATAGCCAAGTATAACTAAAGTACCACTTTTAAATTGACTAAGTACTTGACTAGTAAATAGTGCAATACTCATGGAATGGATAATAATACTGCCAATGGATGATGGGGGTTGTTCGTCCGCTTCCTCGTTGGTAAGCGAGGAGGAGGATGGATCTGATAATTATACTGTTATAACTGTTGTTCTTAATTCACGGACTTCCG
Organism: Avena eriantha; assembly: GCA_910589775.1. Taxonomy (NCBI): domain Eukaryota; kingdom Viridiplantae; phylum Streptophyta; class Magnoliopsida; order Poales; family Poaceae; genus Avena; species Avena eriantha. The sequence goes on along the minus strand of OU342744.1, from coordinate 456,142,410 downwards.
TCTATCATTGGTTAGGCGGAAGGTTAGCGAGTATCTGTAGAATTGTTAGGTATTATCTTTTACTGCAATTGCGTCACCCCAGGTTGTGTCCCCTTTAGTGGCATAAAGACTTGCTGAGTACCCCTAGGGTCTCACACGATAAATTGTTTGATTCAGATGAACAGGTGTACCCGCAAGATGGATACTGGGTGGAAGAGAGAGATGATGTTGGCAACGATCATTCGGTGTAGAGATTCCGGGAACGGGGATCCGTGTGATCTGTGGGTGGGATGTGTTTATTTATGGGGCATCTTATGCTGATTTGCTTCTTATCCGTACTCGGATCTTGTTTTCCGCTTCCGCCTGATACTCTGATGTGTGATGTATGAGGAGCTATCCTAAATTATTATATCTATCTAGGACATTTGGATCTTGCCGTATGGCGTTGCAATATTTCTATTTCTTTTAGATGGAATGGCTCTGAGGACTGTTGTATGTGGCTTGCATACATACTCATTTGTGTATGTAGTTGATCCCTTCGCCTACCGATTACGCCCCTCGTTCTTGTCCTGTTGTCTGAAAGTGGTTAGGATGGCCGAAAGGTCTACCGTGAGTGGCCCTGGGCCCCACCGTACTATTTTAACCACTTTCGTTCATCTAGGCATTAACTAAGAGCGTAATTCACCGAGGTAGTTACATAAGGATATTGGCATTCGATGTTTGATGTGTTACGGAGATTCGGATCTTGTTGCTCAACAAGTGTCGGATATTTGTGATGCAAATAAACACATGGCAGCGTATAAAGCTGTCGTGGATGATTTGAAGGGTTTGAGGTTCAACACATCCCTCGAGCAGAAAACGAGGAAGTAGATGCACTATCTCGGATAGGCTCTGCACGGAAAGAGGTCCTGGATGGCACTTTTTTAGAGCACCTCAAAGTTCCCTCAATAAAGGGAGTCGATGAGGAATATCCGACCAAATCCGACTCACCTCTAATAGCAGTTCTGGTTGTAATTCCCAGCTGGACTCAACCCTACCTTGATTATTTGGTAGATGGCAAATTACCCGAAGCCGAGGTTCTGAGCCGGCAGATTATCCGACGTGCGAAAGCCTACACTATAGTTAAAGGTGAGCTCTATAGGCGGAGTGTTTCTAGGGGTTTTCAGCGCTACGTATCCCCGGAAGAAGCAGTGGAAATCTTAAGAGAAATCCACGAAGGCGAGTGTGGTCACCATGCGGCAGCCAAATATTTAGTGGCAAAAGCTTTTAGACACAGATTTTTCTGGCTTATAGCTCAGGCAGATGCCGAACGATTAGTCAAGACGTGCAAAGGCTGCCAAAAGTACGCCAAACAAGCTCATGTTCCGGCTGATCAGCTGTGAACAATACCTATAACATGGCCTTTTGCGGTCTGGGGGCTTGATATGGTAGGACCATTTAAACGAGCTCCAAGTGGATTTACTCACCTCTTGGTGATGGTGGATAAATTCACCAAATGGATTGAGGCTAAACCTGTCACTAGTTGTGATGGAGCAACAGCCAAAAGATTTGTCGAGGATGTTATAATCCGGTATGGTTATCCGCATAGTATTATCACGGACAATGGGATTAATTTCTCTATGGGAGAATTGGCCGAATTCTACAACGAGCAAAATATCCGGCTTGACATTGCGTCAGTCGCACATCCACAGGCTAACGGACAAGTTGAAAGAGCAAATGGTTTAATCCTACAAGGCCTAAAACTGAGACTCGAAGCACCACTACGACGTGCTGTGGGGGCTTGGGCAGAGGAATTACCCTCTGTAATATGGAGTTTATGAACAACTCCGAACAGGTCAACCGGATACACACCTTTTTTCTTGGTTTATGGTGCAGAAGCAGTTCTTCCTAGTGATTTAATTCATACTTCTCCTAGAGTGGCCACGTATATTGAAGAGGATGCCGAGATTTCTCGACAAAATTATCTCGACTTAGTCAAAGAAGTTTGCGTCGTTGCTGAAATGAGATCAACAGCCTATCAGCAGAAGTTACGCAAGTATCATAGCCAGAGAGTCCAAAACAGATCTTTTAATAAAGGCGATTTGGTTCTCCGGCTTGTGCAGCAAAGAAAGCGCAAACTTTCCCCAGTATCGGAAGGGCCATTTTTAGATAGTCGAGTATTGCACAATGGTTCATAGTACTTAACTGACATGAGGCCAGTTAAAGAAAGACCTCCTACTACGAAGAGAAAGAGAGCTGGAGGCAGTACAAATCCGGTTGAGTTAGACAGACCATGGAATATTGCTTAGCTACGTCCCTTTTATTCTTAGTTTATCCTTCTTTGTAAACATATATATGTACATGTTCTGTGAGAAATAAAAGTCTTGGTTGCCTCATGTTTTTTCTGAGAAGGTTTTACCATCTTATTTCCTAATGATCATGTCATAGTCAAAAATCCCAGAATACTTGAAAGTACTTTATGCTCATGTTTGTTCTGGTTTAGATTTCTGATTCTAAAAATGCTACCTTCGGGTATAACCCTAAAGTTTCTAGTCTATACTTTGGTTATTTGTCTGATTGCCGGATGCGGGTATTTTCCGAGTAGTGAATTGTTGGTACTTGAAGCCGGCTTTGTTTCCGAGTTTAAACTGGTTTAGCAATTGAGCTCCGTTGCTCGGCAAAGTTTCTGTGCAGAAGGTTTAGCTGGCTCACGAAAGGGACGAGGCGGAAAGCCAGATAAGCGATAAGTATAGGCAAAAAAATACAAGTGCTTATGTAAACATTTCAGGCACACAAAAATTTAAAGCCAAAAGTGCTGGATAGATCAAAAGCTTAGCATTAGCAAAATTATAGTACTGCATATTTACAGACCCATCATGTTTTTCAGAATAATACAAATATTTCTGGCAATCTATGATCTAGGAGGAGAGGAAGGAGCTTCCGGTTCGCTGGATACATCGCCTTGATATCGTTCCGAGATGTCCACTTCCGATATGGTGTGGTCATCGTCGGAAACTTTTGCTGATTCTTCTAGAGGCGGAGGCGAAGTGTCCACGCGGGTGAAGAAAGGAGTTTTGTAGCTGGTCAAATCAGCCACATGGCACCCATATCCGGCGCAAGTGTCCATAATGGCTTTGATGTCCTGCTCCTGGCCGTCTTCATCCACCTTTTAGTACCCTCTGGTCACTTGCCATATTTTCATGGTTCCATGGTGGCTCATGACCATGGTAAGAGCGTTCTGCATTGGGGACCGCGCGTAGGACATGTTCTAATCCTAGACAAGTTGAGGCATCTCCTTCGCCTTGACCCGCACCTGAAAATCCAACATGCTATGCATGTCCGGAATCTTGAGAGCTTCGCCAATATCCTCAAGGGATTGGAGGAAGTCATGAAGCAGGTCACCGACTTGGGTAAGCTGGTGGGTGCGGGGCTCGACGGAGGTGGAATCCGTCAAGTTCAGAGGACCTATAAACAAAACAGTTAATAAAATCTGACATTGAAAGAAGTCGAAGAAAATAGACAAATCATACAGATGGAACATACCGAAGATGACGTCGTCAATTTTGGTCTTCTCTTCCTGAAGACTTCGGAGTTCATCCCGGAACGCGTCGGAAAGGTCCTTCTCTCTACATAGCTCATTATTGAGGTCCGAGATTTTCTAATCTTGAGCAGCAATCTTACGGTCACGCTCGTTAGTAGCCATGGAGGAGGACTCGAGAATCTGAGCTATGCTCTTCTCATGATCCGCCTTGAGCTTATCCAGCTCTTGGCGAAGCTCTTTGTTCTCCACCACCAAGGTTTTGAGATTGTCTACCTCTTCAATCATAGCGCAGGACTATTTTACCAGCGCTGTCAGTCAAAAAGAACAACAGTTTAGTAAAAATTCGACTATGAAAACATGAAAGACAAGGTTTGAGTCTCGGAATGTTTACCTTCGGCCTCATCCTTGGCAACTTTAAGCTCAGCATTCTTAAGTCGGAGAGCTCTGATCTCTCTCCGCTTGTTGCAGACATTTTTCAACAAATCCTGGTTATACGAATATACTTTCTGTAAGTCAGAATACCCAAAGTCAGAAGTCTACTAAAGACTCGGGCTAATATTTTTACTAATATTAGCACGAGCCTTGGGGGCTACACTAGTTCATTCTTTGGCATCCTAAGGAAGCATAAACCCGGATTATGTATCCTACTTCATGCTTGGGGGCTAGAGGATATGATATGAAATAAAGGAAAAACAGGAGTTAGAATTCTGACTTACATATTGTTCACGAGTAAGTTTATCCAAACTCGCATTCACTTCAACAACAACCTTCTCAGCGAGAGTCAGAGGAGTCACTGGAGCAGTTGGAAGCTCACCGGACATTATCCTCTCGTTGCAAAGACGCACTTGTTCAAGAAGGTCAGAGTGTTTGATGTCCTCTGCCTCTTGCGCTTCTTCTTCAGCAGATAGATTTCTTTTCTCTAGGCATTGCCTGGCCAGCTGCTGGATGTCTTCTGCAGATTTCCGAGATAGGCCAAACTTGGCAAGTCCCGGATTGTTGAGAAGGTTTTCGGCAAAGGTTTCTGCCGAGGGATCATTACCCGAAGAGGGTTCACCCTTATCTATACCTGATTCACTCATGGTGACGTCAGTTTGCGATTAAAGGATCGCAGGCTCCGTTGAAGGAGCCAGATCTTCTGCGAAAGCCGGAGAAGGAGTAATCACCGGTGTTGCGGAAAGTTGAGGGGTAGGAGTCGGAGGAGCTACAGCAGGAGAAGCTATGGTAAGCTTCGTCTGTCGCAGGGGCTTCGAAGAAGTTCCCTTCCCCTTACCCTTGATGAGCTTCTTAGCTCTGAGAATGTAATAGAGTCGAAAACATTACATCTCGGAAGAAAATTCGAGTAAAGTACAAAGGCGGAAGTTGTGTTGAAAGTTACCTCTTCACAACAGGCACCTCCTTTGTGCCAACAGCCACTGTCGGATCCCTGCGCTTCTTGGGCATAGTTTCCGGCAATGGAACCAGTTCTGTCTCCTGAGAAAACTCTGGAGGATATCCTTCGAGTGGAGAAAATTCCGACTCGGGGAGGTCAGCAAGCTAAAAAGAAGAAAACATATCAGTATTGCGATATAACCTAAAAGAATGAAACACCTGAAAAGGTTTACTGTTAGAAGCTTACCGGCACCACGGGGTTTTCCGCTGTATGCATATCTAGCGAAACCTCCGGGATCTTCCTCTCGATCCGCTCCCTTATCAGCCATTTAATCTGGCTTATATAACCTTGCGAGGTATAGGCTCTTGGCTGATGCGGATGGAATCTTTTTTGGACGATGTGATGGAGTGCATCAGTCGGTCTCCGTGGTACTGAAGGGGTTGGATCTGGCGTGACACCCAACATTGGACCAAGTCGGATCCCTTTAGTCCTTTATGTTTAATCAAATATTTGATCCGCCTCTTAGCGAGGATTAGATCGTCACTGAGAGCCGGAGGGGCCTCGTCCCAAGACGGTTGGGCCGTGGCAGCTCCGTCGATGAAAGCCGGCAAGGCAGTGGCGTTGCCGGGAGCTGGAATATCCTTGTGATAAAAGAAGGTGGTTGGCCATTGTTTGACCGAGTCACTGGCAAGAATCTTGGGATATGCGCGCTCACGTCTAAGTGAAAAGCTAATTGTACCGGTAATATACGGATTACCTGCAGTGATAGAATTTCTCCTGACATGGAAGTAGTACCGGAATAAGGTAAGACTCGGCCTAATGCCGAGAAATCCCTCGCACAAAGCCGCATAGGCGCTCATCTCTAGGAGGGGGTTGGGAGGAAGATGGTGGAGTTGAACGCTATAGTGATCTATCACCTCGGAAAAGAATTCTGAGGGAGGAAACGACAAACCTCTATTGAGGTGGGTGCCGAAGTGTACCCACTCGCCGGCGCGCTCCGCTCCGCCAGTCGCTGGCGCGGAGGAGCCCTTATGTCTCCATGCCATGGAGCTTCTTGTCGTCAAGCACGCAGGGGATCCAGACCCCGCGGAAGCTTTCCTTTTCTACCGCCGCCTCTGCCGTCGCTGCCATCGCCAAGCCGGAAGATGAAGACGAAGCCATTTCTCTAGTGCGCCGGTGACCTAAGATGGGCGATGCTGGGAGTTTTTGGGGAAAGCGGAGGAGCTCTATGCGCGGGGGAGATTTGGAGGAGAAGAAACGGCAAATGAACAGGTAAAGAAAGGAGGAGGAGAATCCTCACCCCTTATATCCACCTAACCGCGCCAAGATTCTTGCAAATAGTACAGTGTAACCGCCACGCGTCGTGGAAGGAACTGGGAAGGACCCACGGCGCTAGAAAAGTGCTGGTGCGGTGTTGATGTAGAGCTCTTTGGGAACCCCAAGAGGAAGGTATGATGACCACAGCAGCAAGTTTCCCTCAGTTATGAAACCAAGGTTTAATCGAACCAGGAGGAGCAAGGAAACACCCCAAAGGTGTTGCTAGCTGAGCCTTGGCAGGGCGTACTACCAGTGCTAGTAGCAACGTGGAGACCCGCACAACACAACCATAGAACTTTGTCCCCAACTTGCGATGAGGTTGTCAATCTCACCGTGTTTTGGGGAAACAAAGGATTAAATGTATCGAATGTAAAGAAGTAAAAGTTTGTAGAAAGTAAACACAAAGCAGTAAAAGATTGTAGATTGTATGTAAAAGACAAGGACCGGGATCCATAGTTCACTAGAGGTGGCTCTCCTTAAGATAGATAACATGCTGGGTGAACAAATTACAGCAGGGCAATTGACAAACATCGAGAAAGCAATACATGCATATACTAATCATCTTGAATCCTTTGGAACTTGATTGGGCATTACAACATTATATATAGACAGCCATACAACTACATCTATGACTAATAATCCATCTTCAGGTTATCATCCAAACCCCCTCCAGTATTAAGTTGTAAGCAACAGATTATTGCTTTACGAACTGCATGTAAAGTAAACAATACGATTGTTCTATGAACAAAGGATTGTTGTTTTCTCCCTAGTAGCAACATCACATCTAGTACCTTAGAGATTTCTGTCACTTCCCTAGATTACCAGAGGCATGAACCCACTATCGAGCATAAATACTAACTCTTGGAGTTGCTAGCATCTACTTGGCCAAGATAGCTACTACCAACGGAAAGTATGCAAGATCACAAATAACAAAGACATGATAGAATCAATAATCAATCTGAAATAGCATCTCAATATCCATCGGATCCCTGCAAACACAACATGCAGAATTACAAATAGATGATCTTGATCATGAACGGAGCTCACAAGATCTAGACATGAAAGCACAAAGGAGGAGAACCAGTCATCTAGCTACTACATGGATCCGTAGTGCAAGGATGAACTACTCACGCATCACACCGGAGGCTTGCATGGTGATGAAGAAGACCTCCAGGGTGAATTCTCCTCTCCGGCAGGGTGCCGGGAAGAGCTTCAGATCCCTCCCGATCTAGGGATGGAGATGACGGCGGCTACAGACTCTTTCATGGATTTTTGATCGGGTACTTAGGGTTTTCGTCCCGAGGGCATCTTATAGTCGGAAGGGGAGGCCGAGGGGTGCTGGAGGCGGCCAGACCACCCCTTGGCACGGGCCAGGCTAGGCCACGCGGCCAGGTGGTGTGGTGGCCCCCTGGCCCCTCTTCGTCTCGTACTCTGGCATCTGATGACTTCCAAAAAAATAGGCACTTTGGCTTTTGTCCCGTCCAATTCTGAGAATATTCATTTTCTGACTTTCCTAGAACCAAAAACAGCAGAAAACAAGCAGCAGGCACTGTGGCTCTTATTAATAGGTTAGTCCAAGAAATCATATGAAAAGTACTCCAAAGTGTGGACAAAACACAAGAAAGTGGATAAAACCAAGCATGGAACATCAAAAATTATAGACACATTTGCAATGTACCAACATCCCCAAGCTTAACTCATGCTCGTCCTCGAGTAGGTAAGTGATAAAAAGAAAGAATAATTTTTGAGGTGACATGCACCATCAAAGACTTGATCAAAGTATTTGTAAAACATTCAAAGCTGGGATCGTAGTACTTCAATCATAACATGAAAGACAAAGTTCTAGCAATAATACAAAGAAACTATGATGCAACATGAAAAGGCACAAACAAAAGATTCATGAATAACAATGCTTTGCAAGACGTTTGTTTGTTTCACATAAAGAAAACATAGCATAATAGTATTCAGCTTGTCCCTCATAGAGTAGCAAATATAAATGCATAGGACACCTTCAAAGTTCATAAGAGTGACTAGATACAAATAGTTTAGAACAAACAATATCAAGTTATGCATCAATCAACTAGTCTTGGGACAATGCACATAGAACTAAGAATGGCCACTATGCTCTCAAAGTAGGTGCATAAATGTAGAAGGTGGAGACTCAATATAATGGTGGAAGAAAGGCCTTTATAAAAGGAAGTAGGGATTCAAGTCTCATAAAGAGCTTCCAAAAATTATGGTACTTATAGCTTTCAGCTCTCATTGCCCCTATCATAAGCATCTTGAAGTGATTAAGGTTAAAGTGAACAAACTATGGTGCACATGCTTGACGAAGTATAAGTTAGAAATCTCATGTCCCTTGTATACGAGGGCCGCTCCAAGTTTAGTCATCGGTAAGTTCTTGTCATTGTAAGTATATGTGTATCATAGAGAACCGCCAAAGGGGTACCCCTTGCCCGATGATACGGAAGAATCCCCATATCAAAATGACAAGGCAAGCAGACAACGAGCATCTCAGCAATCTTCCTAATTACCATGGGAATATGGTGCTTTTTTATCTCTTTCCTCTTTTCATAATCTCATTTTTTTCTCTTTTCTCTTTTTTTTCTCAACATAGGACTCTTTTTTTATAAGAAGAATGCTTCATAGACAGCTCATTATGGTTACGCTACAGGTTTCCACCATGTCAGCGTGGATTAGACTAGTGGCCCAGGCGTTTCTCTAACACATATACATAAATCCATGGACTTACAAGTTCCCCTTTCATTTCACACCGACGACATCCATATACAAAAGAGCATGATATCAACTAGGTACAAGTACCAAGTGCAATGTTGAAAGCGTTCCCCATGAAAGCATGGTTCTGCTAATTCCCAACAAATAAGTGCAAGCATATACACCATAGACGACACAATGGTTCAAGTTTATTAAGGGCAAGAAAAGTAAAGTGTGCCATCAAGTTCGTGCGAGCTTTAATCACTAGTTTTCTCATAACAAGTTTAATTTGGAAGGTAAACAAAAGCATGAATATACTTTGGAATAGCATAAGCTAGTAGGTAGGTATGGTGGACTCTTTGGAATAACTTGGTTTAAGGAGTTGGATGCATGAGTGGAACTCATACTTGGTTGTGGAGGCTAGCAAAAGACTGGGAGCGACAAACTAAGAGAGCAATAATGGCCATAATCATGCAGAGCGACAAAACATCATTGATCAAAGCATAAAGTGATACTACAAGTTGAAAACTAAAGGATCATAAAGGCTATGGTGACTTTGGATAGTCATAACATGGTGTGAGCATGCGCCAAGTCAACCCAAATAAAGCATCAAAGGAGAATACCACTATACTATGCTTTAATATGCTAAAACAACGCATGATTCATCCAAGGCACATTAAGCAATCTCAATTGTTTATAACAAGTCATGCTACAGCAAAGAATACTAAGCATAAAGCCAAAACAATATCAAGCATGGCATGACAAAGCATAGGCCACAGTCAAAAACAAGCTCTTTTTACCACATAAGTACGAACTTTCCTACTCTTTTCCAAACCAAACCAAACAATTTGAAAACCAATGTATGAAAGAGGGGGTCCAACCAATTTATTCAGCAAACAAAGAAAACGGAAAACCAAAACAAAAACGGAAAAGAACACGCTCCAAGAACAACACAACTGTGCATGAAACAATAAAAATGAAGCGTTTGGAAGAAACCTGGGATTTTTATTGATGAAGAGGGGGATGCCTTGGGCATCCCCAAGCTTTGACGCTTGTGCTTCTTGGATATTTCTTGGGGTGACACGCGTGGCATCCCCAAGCTTGAGCTTTAGTCCATCCTTCATCTCATTACTCATTCCTTCCATACACCTGAAATTTTTCCTTCATACAAAACTTCACACAATCTTTATTAGAAACATTAGTGCACTCAAGATAAAAGGTCTTAAGGTTCAGTTCTAACACCAAATAAACTTCCATTAGAACACTAGCTACTGTATAACTTCCCTCAAAAAGCTCAATTCCCCAAAAGAACTTAAAAAGTAACCCACAAGAAGCAAATGCAGAAAATGGCAGAAATCTGTCAAAACATATCAGCAGGTAAAGACGAATTTTTTCGAAGACCTTCTGTTGCTCAAATCCAAAAGTGTTAAACTAACGAAAGATAGATAACAACCTGGGTCAGAAGCACAAAAATGCACGCCTCAAAAAGACATACACATATTTTACACGAATTTTTACGGTGAAGCACAGAAATCTGTTTCAGGACAGCAACTTTCCCAATAATTACTTCTCTCTCATTAGAGGTTACTCTTGGCACAAAAAGAAAATAAAAAGGATAAGGAGCGGTTATTACAGTGGTAATAACTTCAAAGACTCATCTAAAACTTTTGGGTTAGCTCCCAATAAGTACTTTTCTTTAACGCCTTTAAGTTAGGCATAAGAAGCAAGAAAGAATCAAGTGTTTTCAAATGAAAGAAGCATTAAGATCAATACTAGAAATATTTTCAACAAGGAAAGGTATATCATCCAAATAAGTTCTAGAGGATCCTTTTTCAATGCTCTTAGGTTTACTATTCTCATCAACAGGGTTTGCAGGAACAATCCAATCAAGATTCTTTTCTATGGCATCATGTATTGCTACTAGTTTAAAGGGTATTGGTATCTTAGGTTCCTCCCCATTTGGTTTGGTTTTGTTCATCTTTTCTCGTGTACCAACAACATCTACACATGAGCCTAGCATATTGAAATATTCAAAGGCTTTCCTAGCTTCCTTGGCAACATCATAGAACTCCTTAAACAAAGTTTCTAGAATAAAATCCCTCTTTTCAGGGTCCTCAATTTCTTTAAGCTTAAGAAATATTACTTGCATTAAGGGGTTGAGGTTAACAAACCTAGCTTCTAACATGTGAATTAAAGAAGCTGCAGCAATCTCATAGTTTGGAGCAAGTTCTGCAAGAGATCTATCCTTAGTATCTTCATGCTTACTAACATGATTAAATAATTCTTCAATATTATCTTTCCCAATTATAGAACCACTACCAATTGAAAGGTCTTTCAGGGTGAATTTAGGGATCAACATGGTGAGCTAAGGAAGAGGCAACAACTAAAGGAGACTTAATTTTTTTGTGTTTTGAATAAGAAAGCAAACTAGTAAAATATTTTTTTTGTGTTTTTGATAAAGAAACAAGCAAACAAAACAAAAAGAAACTAAGAAAAACAAAAAATACAAAGTAAAGAGATTGGTTATGAGGGACTCCCCTTGTGAAGATGTCCTTGACTCCCTGGCAACGGCGCCAGAAAAATGCTAGATGGCTCAATGTATGGCGCCATAAAAGTGCTGGTGCGGTGTTGATGTAGAGCTTGTTGGGAACCCCAAGAGGAAGGTATGATGAGCACATCAGCAAGTTTCCCTCATTTATGAAACCAAGGTTTAATCGAACCAGTAGGAGCAAGGAAACACCCCAAAGGTGTTGCTAGCTGAGCCTTAGCAGGACGCACTACCGGTGCTAGTAGCAACGTGGAGACCTGCACAACACAACCACAGAACTTGGTCCCCAACTTGCGATGAGGTTGTCAATCTCACCGTGTTTTGCGGAAACAAAGGATTAAACGTATCGGATGGAAAGAAGTAAAAGTTTGTAGAAAGTAAACACAAAGCAGTAAAAGATTGTAGATTGTATGTAAAAGACAAGGACCGGGATCCATAGTTCACTAGAGGTGGCTCTCCTTAAGATAGATAACATGCTGGGTGAACAAATTACAGCGGGGCAATTGACAAACATCGAGAATGCAATACATGCATATACTAATCATCTTGACTCCTTTGGAACTTGATTGGGCATTACAACATTATATATAGACAGCCATACAACTACATCTATGACTAATAATCCACCTTCAGGTTATCATCCGAACCCCCTCCAGTATTAAGTTGTAAGCAACAGATTATTGCTTTACGAACTGCGTGTAAAGTAAACAATACGATTGTTCTATGAACAAAGGATTGTTGTTTTCTCCCTAGTAGCAACATCACATCTAGTACCTTAGAGATTTCTGTCACTTCCCTAGATTACCAGAGGCACCAACCCACTATCGTGCATAAATACTAACTCTTGGAGTTGCTAGCATCTACTTGGCCAAGATAGCTACTAACAACGGAAAGCATGCAAGATCACAAATAACAAAGACATGATAGAATCAATAATCAATCTGAAATAGCATCTCAATATCCATCAGATCCCCGCAAACACAACATGCAGAATTGCAAATAGATGATCTTGATCATGAACGGAGCTCACAAGATCTAGACATGAAAGCACAAAGAAGGAGAACCAGCCATCTAGCTACTACATGGATCCGTAGTCCAAGGATGAACTACTCACGCATCACGCCGGAGGCTTGCATGGTGATGAAGAAGGCCTCCAGGGTGAATTCCCCTCTCCGGCAGGGTGCTGGGAAGAGCTTCAGATCCCTCCCGATATAGGGATGGAGATGACGGCGGCTACATACTCTTTCATGGATTCTTGATCGGGTAGTTAGGGTTTTCATCCCGAGTGCATCTTATAGTCGGAAGGGGAGGCCGAGGGGGTGCCGGAGGCGGCCAGACCACCCCATGGCGTGGGCCAGGCTGGGCCATGCGGCTAGGTGGTGTGGTGCCCCCCTGGCCCCTCTCCGTCTCGTACTCTGGCATCTGATGACTTCTGGAAAAATAGGCACTTTGGCTTTTGTCCCGTCCAATTCTGAGAATATTCATTTTCTGACTTTCCTAGAACCAAAAATAGCAGAAAACAAGCAGCTGGCACTGTGGCTTTTGTTAATAGGTTAGTCAAATAAATCATATGAAAAGTACTCCAAAGTTTGGACAAAACACAAGAAAGTAAAACCAAGCATGGAACATCAAAAATTATAGATACATTTGCAATGTATCAGTACTCTATCCGGATTGACTATCTAATCTGGTGCTTGTGGAAAAGAAAAAGGATGATATGAATGTAGCAGTGGTGTGGCGCATGTGTATTGATTACACGAACCTGAATAAGGCGTGTCCAAAAGATCCATTCCCACTGCAAAGGATAGATCAGGTCATAGATTCGACCGCTGGGTGTGAGTTGTTGTCATTTGTAGATGCATATTCTGGTTTCCACCAGATACCCATGAACCCAGGTGATCAAATAAAAACTGCTTTCATTACCCCGTATGGGGCTTATTGCTATCGCAATATGCCTTTTGGCTTACGTAATGTAGGTGCAACGTATCAAAGGTGTATGCCGAAATGTTTACTGACCCCGTATGGGGCTTATTGCTATCGCACTATGCCTTTTGGCTTACGTAATGCAGGTGCAACGTATGAGAGGTGTATGCCGAAATGTTTACCTGATCAGATTGGGAAAAATGTCCAAGTATATGTAGATGATGTTATGATAAAAACTAAGGAATGCAAAAAGCTCCTTGATGATATCCGGGAAACATTTGGGAACCTAAGGAGGTTACGAATGAAGCTTAACCTGGAGAAATGTACCTTTGGTGTGCCGGCTGGGAAGTTACTCGGTTTTCTCGTGTCCAGCCGAGGTATCGAGGCCAACCCCACTAAAATCTGAGCCATAGAAAGAATGGAACTGCCAAAGTGCCTTAACGATGTGCAGAAGTTCATTGGGTGCTTGGCATCATTAAGTCGGTTTGTATGTCGGCTGGGAGAGAAGGCATTGCCCCTCTACCAGTTAATGAAAAAGGCAGATAAGTTCGTCTGGACACCGCAAGATGATAGCACATTTCATGAACTGAAAAGCATGCTAGCCTCTGCACTAGTGTTAGCCTCACCACTATCCAAAGAGCCAATGTTGCTCTATATAGCAGCGACCAACCGAGTCATAAGTGCCATGATAGTGGTGGAGCGCGATGAAGAAGGTAAGTTGCTGTAGAGGCCAATGTATTACCTGAGCGAGGTATTGTCTACTTCGAAGCAAAACTATCCTCACTACCAGAAAATGGCATATGGTGTATTCATGGCGGCTAAGAAGCTCGGGCATGAATTTGAAGAACACCCCATAAAAGTGATATGTGAAGCGCCCATATCCAAGATAATGAGTAACAAGGATACGAGTGGCTGAATTGCAAAATGGGTAATTGAGTTAGCTCCTTACGCACCACAATTTGATAGAAGGGATGCCATTAAGTCTCAATCAGTAGCGGATTTTTTCATGGATTGGGCCGTGATGCAGTACGAACCACCTTTGTCGGACTCAAACTATTGGAGGATGCACTTTGATGGATCAAAGCTGACAGAGGGATTAGGGGCCGGTGTAGTACTTACCTCGCCCAAGAGACATCAGCTGAAAAATGTTCTCCAGATCCATTTTCGAGCATCAAATAATGTGTCCGAGTTTGAGGCCCTCATGCATGGACTGCAAGTAGCAAAAGAAGTGAGGATACGTCGGATACAATGGTTTGGTGATTCGGATTTGATAATGCAGCAAGTATCTGGTAATTGGGATGCCCTGGATGTGAACATGGCCCTTTATAGATTTCACGTCCAGAAGATATGTGGGTACTTCGTGGGATGCGAATTCCATCACGTACCTTCGCTTGAGAATGAAGCGAACGACATACTGTCTAAGTTGGGGTCATCTCGACAGCCTATCCCTCCAGGAGTTGCGTTGGAGCATCTAATAAAACCATCTATCACCCCTTCACCAGAATCCACATCAATCTATATCTTGGCAAACCCTAAATCACAAGCTATCCCAATGGAGATTGACTGGGGGAATACCTCGACAAACCCTGGGACTGCCTCGCAGAACCCGGGGACTGTTCAGCTTGATCTGGCGGGAGTTATGTCGGTGGATGCAATGGAAGTCGACAAAGAACTTTTCCTAGTTCACGATATACCAACATGGGCAAAGCCAATATTTGCGTTCTTGAAGGATGGAACCTTGCCAAGTGATGAGATACTTTCAAGGCAATCCAGAGGAGAGCAAAGGCATACACCATTATCAACGCCGAACTATACAAGGGAAGTGTCACAAGTGTTTTGCAATGATGTGTTGACCCGGAAGAAGGGCTTGACATCCTCTGAGATATACAGTAGGGGGAATGTGGGCATCACGCCTCGTCCAGAGCCTTAGTGGCAAAAGGTTTTCGGCATGGATTTTACTGGCCAAGTGCCTTGGAGAAAGCAAAAGATCTTGTGAGGAAGTGCAATGGCTGTCAAAGGTACGCCACCAAGACACACATGCCAATGTCAGAACTAAAAACTATACCAATCGCTGGTCGTTTGCTGTGTGGTGCTTGGATATGGTTCGACCATTCAAGCCAGCAAAAGGAAACATGACCCATATCTTGGTTATGGTGGACAAATTTATCAAGTGGATTGAAGTAAAGCCAATAATAAAATGTGTTGGAGCTACGGCCGTGACTTTCCTCGAGGATATTGTTCTGAGATATGGCTATCCTCACAGCATCATAACTGATAATGGCACCAATTTTGCTGAAGGAGCATTTGCAAGATTCTGTCGAGCTAAAAAGATCCGGCTAGATGTTGCATCAGTAGCCCACCCCACATTGAACGGACAAGTAGAAAGATACAATGGACTAGTTTTGTCCGGGATAAAACCCCGGCTCATTGAGCCGATATAAAGATCAACAGGGTGCTAGATAGAAGAACTACCAGCGGTACTATGGAGCTTAAGAACAACTCCGAATTGATCAATGGGCTATACACCATTCTTTCTGGTATATGGGGCAGAAGCTATATTACTAGCCGACATAGAGCATGACTTGCCCAGGGTTGCCCAATTCATAGAAGACGAAGTGCAAGAAGCCCAACAAAATGATGTCGATCTGCTGGAAGAAGCGAGAGAACTGGCCTTGTCTAGATCCGCCATATATCAGCAAAATCTCCGATGCTACCATAGTCGGAAAGTAAACCCTCGAGTATTCCAGGAAGGTGATCTAGTCCTTCGGGTGGTGTAGAGCACTGCCGGCATGCATAAGTTATCCCCTATGGGAAGGGCCATTCATTGTAAGCAAAGCACTGCACAATGATGCCTATTAACTCATTGATGCACACCCACGGGAGAAAAAAAGTTGGACAGGTCCGGCAAGGAATCCAAGCGTCCATGGAATGTAGCTCTACATCGCCTGTTTTACACTAAGCGAAAAGTGTATGTATCTCGAACTCTCATATGTAGGCATGTATGCAGGCAATGAGGTTATAAATGAAACCTCGACACCCCGCGAAGAAACTCGGGAACTGCCTTAATAATAATTGTCTTTTCTGCATTTACTTTTTGTATGTCGGCTGGCTTAAATTACTTACACCTTAGCCGAATTAGTAATGTGTAGGCACCAAAAGCTAACTCTTTGACTTGCTGCTGTCCAACAAGAATTGGCTTCACGGAAAGCAAGAGAACAAGTTTGGAATTGCTAAGCACATGAAAAATTACTAAGGAAAGTAACATAATCGAGCCGACGTTTGTGATATGTTGCTAACGTATCTATAATTTTTGATGTTCCATGCTTGGTTTTTATCTACTTTCTTATATTTTGCCCACACTTTGGAGTATTTTTATACACTTTCTTGGACTAACCTATTAACAAGATGCCACAGTGCCAGCTGCCTGTTTTCTGCTGTTTTTGGTTCCAGGAAAGTCAGAAAATGAATATTCTCGGAATTGGACGGGACAAAAGCCAAAGTCAGTTTTTCACCGAGGGAGACACGGAGCCAAAAGACGAGACAGAGAGGGGCCAGGGGCTGGCCACACCATGTGGTGGCGCAGGCTATCCTTGGTGTGGGCCCCTCCGGCCTCCACCGACCTTGCCTCTTCGCCTATAAGAAGCCTCCCGATGCATAAACCCTAAATTGTCCAGCCTCCAGCAATGAAAAGTTCTGCAGCGCCGCCACCACCGAAGGAGAGATTCGGGGGGATAGAAAGTATCTGTTGCGACACCCTGCTGGGACGGGGAAGTGCCCCCGAAGCCATCTCCATCGACTTTACCACCATCTCCATCGCCGGTGTTGATTCCCATGATGATGAGGGAGTAGTTATTCCTCGAGGCTAAGGGTTCTACCGGTAGCTATGTGTTCATCTCTCTCTCTATGCATGATCATATTATGATCATGAGCTTTGTAATCAAGTAAATCTACCTTTCTACTCAAGTGCTTTAATAGATCTCTGCTCTCCCCATGTGTGTGAAAGCGACAGCATGCACACCATGGTGGCACTTAGGCTAGAGATTACAAATACTTGTTATGAGTTATAGTTGGAGTTGGATGTTTCTATGAAATTGTGGTGTTTTTTGGAACCATCTAGTGCTCAAGGTGACAGTGTGGGGTTATCTAGATGTGAAAGGCTTACTTTGACGTGTGATGTTATAGCCCTACCATGGATTAGAGTGTCCAACCGGAGAGTAGTTCAGAGTAGTATCATGAAGATAATATATTTATATGAGAGTGTTCACTAGTGAAAGTATGATCCCTAGGCCTTGTTTCTAAGCATTGAAACACCGTTTGCAACTAGATCTGCTACATGCTTGCTTGCTTCCATCTTTATTTCAGATTGGCTTTAGTCTCTTCCTACCCATCAACCACACGCCATAAAAGCTATTTTCTGGCACTGTTACCACTTATAATTATCCATACCACTTGTATTTCACTATCTCTTCGCCGAGCTAGTGCACCTATACACCTGACAAGTGTATTGGGTGTGTTGGGGACACAAGAGACTTCTTGTATCTTGATTGCAGGGTAGCTTGAGAGGGATACCTTTGACCACTTCCTCCCTGAGTTCGATAAACCTTGGGTGATCCACTTAAGGGAAAACTTGCGGCTGTTCTACAACCCTCTGCACTTGGAGGCCCAACAACTATCTACAAGAATAGAAGTGAGTATACATCAAGCTATCTTCTGGCGCCGTTGTCGGGGACTAAAGAATAAGAAACTCCCATGCCAACCACGCGCCAGCAAGTATTTTCTGGCGCCGTTGTCAGGGAGGTAAGGTAAAAGGTACTCACATCCTCCAGTGTGAGTGCTCGAAGTTATTCCCTTTAGATTCTGCAATTTTGTCTTTTTGTTTCTTGTTTTGACTAGTTAGGCTTAATGCAAAACAACAACAAAATTAGAGAGCTTTATAGTATTTATCTTGAGTTAGGACATGAAGTGTTTGAATAGAAAATTAAAAAACCTATGGAAATTTATTTGCATGCTAATAGCAATGTTGTTAGTATGAATTCTTTGGACACCATTATTGCTAATGCTATGGAAAAGTCTAAGCTTGGGGAAGCTAGTTTTTATGAAAATGATCTTTTTAGTTCCCCAGCTTTGGAAGATAGCTATTCTATTGCTTATGATGATACCAAACCTCCAATATATGATGAATATGATATTTTCAGTCCACCTACTATTGAGGAGAAAATTAATTATGATTACAATATGCCTCCTATATTTGATGATTATGGTGATGACAATAATAATGATAGCTATTTTGTTGAGTTTTCTCCCACTACAATTAATAAGAATAACTATGTTTATGTGGAGAGTATTAATTATTTTATGCATGTGGCTCATGATAAGAATGTTTTATGTGATAGTTATATTGTTAATTTTATTCATGATGCTACCAAAAGTTACTATGAGAGAGGGAAACATGGTTATATGTATCTCAACAATATTAAGTTTCCCCTCTTTATGTTGAAAATTTTGAAGTTGCACTTGTTTTGCTTTCTCTATGCTTGTTGCTTTGTGCTTTCATGACTTGTTTCTTTACAAGATTCATATGCATATGAAGTGGGTTAGACTTAAATGTGTTTTGAATTTGCTTCTTGATGCTGTCTTTTACTTCAGTTCATATTTCTTATGTGAGCATCTTCTCAAACTATCAAGCCTAACTTAAAGGCGTTAAAGAAAAGTACTTATTAGGTGATAACCCAAAAGTTTTAGATGAGTCTTGGAAGTTATTACTTCTGTAATAACCGCTCCTTATCCTTTTTATTTGCTTTTTGTGCCAAGAGTAACCTCTAATGGGAGAGAAGTAATGATTGGGAAAGTTGTTGTCCCGAAACAGATTTGTGTTCTTCACCGTAAACATTCGTGTAAAATCTTTGTACGTCGTTTTGAGGCGTGAATTTTTCTGCTTTTGCCCTAGGTTGTTCTCTAACTTTCGTTAGTTCAGAACTTTTAGATTTGAGCAACAGAAGGTCTTCGAAAAAATTGGTTTTTACCTGCTGGTCTGTTTTGACAGATTTCTACCATTATTTGCATTTGCTTCTTGTTGGTTCGTTTTTTAGTTCTTTTGGGGAATTGAGATTTTTGAGGGAAGTGCTACAGTAGCTTGTGTTTTAATGGAAGTTTTATTGGTGTTGAAACTGAACCCAAAGACTTATTATCTTGAGTGCACTAATGTTGCTAATAAAGATTGTGTGAAGTTTTGTATGAAGGAAAAATTTCAGGTGTATGGAGAGAATGATGTAATGAGATGAAGAATGGACTAAAGCTCAAGCTTGGGGATGCCACGCGTGTCACCCCAAGAAATATCCAAGAAGTACAAGCGTCAAAGCTTGGGGATGCCCAAGGCATCCCCTTCTTCATCAATAAAAATCCCAGGTTTGTTCCAAACACTTCATTTTTATTGTTTCATGCACAGTGGTGTTGTTCTTGGAGCGTCTCCTTTTTCATTTTCATTTTGTTTTTCTTAGTTTGCTGAATAAATTGGTTGGACCCCCTCTTTCATACATTAGTTTTCAAATAAGTTTGGTTTGGATTGGAAAAGACTAGGAAATGTCATGTTTAAGTGGTAAAGGAGTTTGTTTTTGACTGTGGCCTATGCTTTGTCATGTCATGCTTGATATTGTTTTGGATTTATGCTTAGTGATTTTTGCTGTAGCATGACATGTTATAAAAAAATTAGAGTGCTTAATGTTCCTTGAAAGAATCATGTGTTGTTTTAGCATATTAAAGCATAGTATTATGGTATTCTCCTTTGATGCTTTATTTGGGTTGACTTGGCGCATGCTCACACCATGTTATGACTATCCCAAGTCACCATAGCCTCTACGATACTTTATTTTTTGACTTGTAATATCACTTTATGCTTTAATTAATGATGTTTTGTCACTTTGCATGATTATGGCCATTATTGCTCTCTTAGTTGGTCGCTCCCAGTCTTTTGCTAGCCTCCATAACCAAGTATGAGTTCCACTCATGCATCCAACTCCTAAAACCAAGTCATTCCAAAGAGTCCACCATACCTACCTATTAGCATTTGCTATTCCAAGTATATTCATGTTTTTAGCTACCTTCCGAATTAAACTTGTTATGAGAAAACTACTAATTAAATCTCTCACGAACTTTATGCCACACTTTACTTTCCTTGCCCTTAATAAACTTGAACCATTGTGTCATCTATGTTGTATATGCTTACACTTATATGGTGGGGATTAGCAGAACCATGTTGTCACGGGGAACGCTTTCAACATTGCACTTGTACTTTATACGTAGTTGATATCATGCTCTTTTGTCTATGGATGTCGTCGGTGTGAAATGAAAGGGGAGCTTGTAAGTCCATGGAGTTATGTATGTGTCTTAGAGAAATGCCTGGGCCGCCAGTCTAATCCATGCTGTCATGGTGGAAACCTGCAGCATAACCATAAAGAGCTGTCTATGAAGCATTCTTCTTATAAAAAAGAGATAGAGATTGAGAAAAATAGAAAAAGAAAAGAAAAAAAAAGAGATATGAGAAAAGAGGAAAGAGAGAAAAAAGCACCATTTTCCCATGGTAAATAAGAAGATTGCCGAGATGCTCGTTGTCTGCTTGCCTTGTCATTTTTATATGGAGATTCTTCTGTATCATCAGGCAAGGGGTACCTCGTTGGCGGTTCTCTATGATACACATGGACTTGCTATGACAAGAACTTACCGGTAACTAAACTTGAGTAGCATGAGGAGCGACCCTTGTATTCAAGGGACATGAGATTGCCAACTTATACTTTGTCAAGCATATGCTCCATAGTTTTTTAACTTTAACCTTAATCACTTCAAGATGCTTATGGTAGGTGCAATGAGAGCTGAAAGCTAGTAAGTACCATAATTTTTGGAAGCTCTTTATGAAACTTGAATCCCTGCTTCCTTCTATGAAGGCCTTTCTTCCACTTTTATATTGAGTCTCCACCTTCTATATTTATGCACCTATTGAGAGAGCATAGTGGCCATTCTTAGTTTAATGTGCATTGTCCCAAGACTTGTTGATTGATGCATAACTTTGATATTGTGTGTTCTTAAACTATTTGTATCTAGACATCCTTATAAACTTTGAAGGTGTCCTATGCATTTATATTTGCTACTGTATGAGGGACAAGCTGAATGCCACTATGCTATGTTTTCTATATGTGAAACAAACAAACGTCTTGCAAAGCATTGTTATTCATGAATCTTTTGTTTGTACCTTTTCATGCTACATCATAGTTGCTATGTCTTATTGTTAGAACTTTATCTTTCATGCTATGTTGAAGTACTATGATCCCAGCTATCAATGTTTTACAAATACTTTGATCAAGTTTATGATGGTGCATGTCACCTCAAAAATTATTCTTTCTTTTTATCACTTACCTACTCGAGGACGAACAGGAGTTAAGCTTGGGGATGTTGATATGTTGCTAATGTATCTATAATTTTCGATGTTCCATGCTTGGTTTTTATCTACTTTCTTATGTTTTTCCCACACTTTGGAGTATTTTTATAAACTTTCTTGGACTAACCTATTAACAAGATGCCATAGTGCCAGCTGCCTGTTTTCTGCTGTTTTTGGTTCCAGGAAAGTCAGAAAATGAATATTCTCGGAATTGGACGGGACAAAAGCCAAAGTTAGTTTTTCACCGAGGGGGACACGGAGCCAGAAGACGAGACGGAGAGGGGACATGGGCTGGCCACACCATGTGGTGGGGCGGGCTAGCCCTGGCCGTGCCACTAGGTGGTGTGGGCCCCTCCGGCCTCCACCGACCTTGCCTCTTCGCCTATAAGAAGCCTCCCGATGCATAAACACTAAATCGTCCAGCCTCCAGCCACAAAAAGTTCCGCAGCGCCGCCGCCACCAAGGGGAGATTCGGGGGACAGAAAGTCTCTGTTCCGGCACCCTACCGGGATGGGGAAGTGCCCCCAAAGCCATCTCCATCGACTCCACCACCATCTCCATCGCCGATGTTGATTCCCATGATGATGAGAGAGTAGTTCTTCCTCGAGGCTAAGGGTTCTACCGGTAGCTATGTGTTCATCTCTCTCTATATGCATGATCATATTGTGATCATGAGCTTTGTAATCAAGTAGATCTACCTTGCTACTCAAGTGGTGTAATAGATCTCTGCTCTCCCCATGTGTGTGAAAGTGACAGCGTGCACACCATGGTGGCACTTAGGCTAGAGATTACAAATAATTGTTATGAGTTATATTTGGAGTTGGATGTTTCTATGAAATTGTGTTGTTTGTTGGAACCATCTAGTGCTCAAGGGAACAGTGTGGGGTTATCTAGATGGGAAAGGCTTACTTTGAGGTGTGTTGTTATAGCCCTACCATGGATTAGAGTGTCCAACCGGAGAGTAGTTCAGAGGAGTATCATGAAGATAATATATTTATATGAGAGTGTTCACTAGTGAAAGTATGATCCCTAGGCCTTGTTTCAAAGCATTGAAACACCCTTTGCAACTAGATCTGTTACATGCTTGCTTGCTTCCATCTTTATTTCAGATTGGCTTTAGTCTCTTCCTACCCATCAACCACGCGCCATCAAAGCTATTTTTTGGCACCGTTACCACTTGTAATTATCCATACCACTTGTATTTCACTATCTCTTCGTTGAACTAGTGCACCTATACACCTGACAAGTGTATTGGGTGTGTTAGGGACACAAGAGACTTCTTGTATCTTGATTGCAGGGTTGTTTAAGAGGGATACCTTTGACCACTTACTACCTGAGTTCGACAAACCTTGGGTGATCCACTTAAGGGAAAACTTGCCACTGTTCTACAAACCTCTACACTTGGAGGCCCAACAACTATCTACAAGAATAGAAGTGCATAGACATCAAGCTATTTTCTGGTGCCGTTGCCGGGGACTAAAGAAGAAGAAGCTCCCACGTCAACCACGCGCTAGCAGTTTGTTATTCGGACTAACCCCTGTATTTACTTTATTTCTGTTATGTTGAATTATTTTGAGCTAATCCTAAAGTTTCGAGTATTGTTAAGTCAATTTTTTGAACCTCAGACTCGTAAGTCAAAAACCGAATCAAGGTAGACGTGTGCCAAATCATAAAATTGGAGGAACAAGAAAATGGAACTCGGGGACTTTGCACAAGTTAATTTGACATAAAAGACTTAGCGGTAGCAAAACATCACATTGTGCATATTACATCTGCACCCGGCATACCGGGGATTTAAAGAATTTTAAAGTATTTTTTGCTCAAGGAGCTGCAGGAGGGGGCATGTCTGCCTCGGTGTGGGGAACCTGGGTTTCTGCCTCATCATCCCGGTTAGTCTCAGCTTCCTTGGCATCTTCATCTCCCTCGGCAAAGTCCAAAGATTATTGCTCTTCACCATTAAAACCACCTTCGACGTAAGCGTCATTGACGGCTTCAAGGAAACTCGGCCCTTCATTCCATTGATGGAAAAAGGCGTACTGCATGAAGTTGTAGGCGCAAGTTTTGCATTGAGCAATGCACTCTGGGTCATTCGTCCACTTAGATCCAGTGCGCATGCGGCTGAGAACCTTCAAGTCCAGGCCTTCATACCAAGACAACACGAACCTCAGGGTTGTGTTGGCTCCAGTGTGCATAGCGGATTCCCTCCAAACGTCAAGCCGAGTCTCAGACTCCATCAATTTTGCAATTAAGGGGGGAGGACCTTCAGGAGTGGGCTCATTGGGCCAGAGGGAACATAAGATACGAACAAAAGCACTCATGATGTCCGAACCATAGCCCTTCATGGGTTCAACCTGGGCTTCTAGGCTCACCAAGGTATCCTAAATGTCATAGGGAATTGGCTCGGCAGAAGGACGAACCGGAGTACCCCTCTTCAAGCGGAACTTGCTAACAACAATGGCAGCAATGGCATTGGCCTTCGGAAATTTTCCTGAAAATGAGACAAGTAAGATCAGTAAGTAAGGTCACAACACCCGGAGAAAGGAATGTCGGCACAAGATATTTTTTTACGAGAGATATAACTATTGATCCGAGTCAGCTCCACCAGCCAATCATCGTTCCTCTTCTTGACTTTTTCATATTCTATGTTCATCGACTAAACTTGATGTCGGCGTCCTTCAACATTTCTTGGCTCTTCTTATGCTGGGTCTTCAGCCACTCTTTCTCCTCGGAGAAGTTCTGGTCAGCCTTGTCCAGCTTAGCCTTATGGAGATTTTTCAACTTTTTAATCTCGGCGTTGAGCCTAGTAATCTCATCATCCTTGAGCCAGAGTTTGGCAATTTCGTCATCTTTCTTATTGAGCTCTACTTGATGCTGCCCTGCTTGTTCGAGAAAGTGGAGCGCATGTCAGGCAATGGCACGCTATCTTGAAGAGACACTGCAAAAGTTTGGTGACCCGGCAGAGCTGACATATAATTATCTGCCGAGTCAGAAGGAAAAAGGAAAAAGGTTGAATAACCAAGGTGAGTTACCTTTTATCTTGGCCAAGTTCGTCCTCATGATGACCGTTTCAGCCTCCACTTCGGGTGCGTAATCCGGATCATAAGTTAGTCCGGAGAGTAGATGGCGAAGAAGAATAAAAGTGAAGGTGCAAACGAGGGAACTTACCCTTCTTGTTCAGCTCGAAGATCAATGCACTATGTTTTGATCGAAGCTCCTTGTGCGTGTCCAAGGGCTGCTGAAACTCGGTGGTGCGATGGTTGGTGGTGATCTGAGAACAAAAGTGTTAGCTAATATATCATAGGGAATATTTGAAACTACTCAAGACCCGGGCCAAGTGGAACTTAACCTGGCTCTAGGTGAGTTAGTATCTAAAACTACTCAAGGATCGGGCCAAGTGGAACTTAACCCGGCTCTAGGTGAGTGACTATTTGAAACTACTCAAGACCCGGGCCAAGTGGAACTTAACCTGGCTCTAAGTGAGTGAATATTTGAAACTACTCATGACCCGGGCCAAGTGGAACTTAACCCGGCTCTAGGTGAGTGAATAATTGAAACTACTCAAGACCCGTGCCAAGTGGAACTTAACCCGTCTCTAGGTGAGTGAACATCCGAAACTACTCAAGATCCGGGCCAAGTGGAGCTTAACTCGGCTCTAGGCGAGTGGATATTTGAAACTACTAAGAAGTTTGGTGCAACTAAGATACTTCGGATTGGAGCATCTGAACGAGTAACAAGTTACTCCCCCGAAGGCTCGGGGACTAGAGGATATATCTACGACTATTTGCGCATATGTAAGGGCAGGACAAAAAACTTACCTCCATCATCCTGCAGGCAATAGAAATAGCCTTGGAAGCAGTATTCATCTGGGCGCTGAACTCGGCTGGGCCAAACTTGTCCGGATTGTCGGAGTTTAGGTCAAAAAACTCAGCATCGTTCTAGTTGTTAACATACTCAATCAGAGGACCATAGCTCTCCCCGCTGAGTGTCTGGGTCGTGACCAACCCTTTGGCATGAGTAGCTTTCCGAGCAGATTGAGCCGTAGCCAGGCTTGTGTGCAATGCAATTTTCTTATGCACGGTAGAGCCAGAGGTAGTGCTCCCCTTTTGCATCATGGAAGCAAGGGTGCGCTACCCAGGTTCGGCCGCTGTTCCTTTGGGGGGCTTGGTCTTAGCAGCCTCAGAAGCTTTTTGAACCTTGGAGGCATCAGCACCTTTCTAGGCCTTGGTGCGTGATTTGGGCTATTGCTGCAAAGATTTGGTTTGCGCTCCGGGTTTGGCCTGAGGCTTCTGCTGAAATATATCCTTGGCAGAAGGAGTTGGCGCGGTGGATTTAGCCTTCAAGTTGATCCGGGTTTGGTCTTCTCGTCGAGTCTGGGGAGACTCGGACGAGGCAGGAGGAACTTGTGTGGAACTTGGAGTTGGAGTTGGAGCTTATTCAGATTGAACTTGGGACGATGCCGGAGTTACCGACACCTCGGAATCAGTTTTCTCAACACCGATGTTGCTGGCACCACTATCATCTTGTTTCTAGGTAGAGGAGGCATTGGGCCTATCCGGCATAGGCGCTGTAGGGGATCGCAGCAAAAAAAAAATTTCCTACGATGTAGCCGCAAAACTGCCTAGGATCTATCTTTGTAGTAGTACAGTAACGGCCGATGCGTAGAGAATACATACCCTTATAGACCGTGCGCGGTTAACATTCTGCGGGGAACATGGTTCAAGTAGTCGTACTCGTAGCCGACCTCAAGGTCGCGAAGCTCCTCGCAGGTCACCCTCGCTCCTTCTTCAACTTCATCGTGCAACAGCTCCGGCTCACGACATTTAAGCGCCCGAAGTGTTGCGCCTCGTGTCTTCGTACACATCCGGTGCACGATGAGACCTCCGGCTCCCCGATCCCGCCGGGAGTGCGGAAGTTGATAACCGACTAGGAATCCCTGCAGCGTAATGGCATGTTGTAGGTGTGCCTCGATCGCACAACCCAAACTTGGGGCCATGGTCACAAAGGCTAGAGAGAGGGAAGGAGGAAGTCAACCAAAGGACTTCTCCAATTGTTGGGTGTGTTTTAGTCCTCCCATGGGCACCCCTTTATATAGGCGGAGGGGGGGTGTGCCCTCCCCATTAGGTTAGCCATGTGGGACTAATAATAAACAGGAAATAAAGGGGGAAAATGTCCCTGCCAGATGGGCCAGCTAGAACCAGCCCAAGAGGCAAAAAGGGGAAGCAATAGCCAGCCCTACAGCCGCCGGCGTGGATGGGCCGGCGCGCCCCTGCCCGCCTAGCTCGCAACAGTGACGGATAGGAGGGGCAGCAGCCACGTGGGCCAGCCACGCCCCCGCGGCCTAGCTCGCCAGCTACTCGCGCCAGCAGCCCGCGGCCAGGTGGGCCGGCGGCGGCCTGCGGCCTGCGCCCCGCACCGTCCGGTTGGGCCGGTTCGCCCGCCAGGTCCGCTCCCCCGCTAGCCCCGCATGGGCCGAGGTTGAGAAGGCCCGCGGCGGCGGCCGGCGGCTGTGGTCCGCCCCCGTGCGGCGGCAACTATCTACCGCCCACGTGGGTTGTTTTCTTTTTTTTTCCTTTTTTTTCTGCAGCTTTTATTATAGGCCTTTTCCCTCTGGGATTTGGCCTAATATAAAAATTGCTTTTATAAATATTAACTTAAATATTATTTAGAATATATTAATTCACAATTAACATATATAAAAAATATATTTAAATTCCTATTTATCCGAAAACACTTTTCGGGGTCTTTTCCTTTATTCTTTCTCCGAACAACTTTGGATCTCTCCGTGGAACGATTCCAGCTTTCTCTTTCTCTACTGTGATTCCATTTTACGAATGATCGCTCTCATCGTACCCTTAAGTGAAAGGGCATGTATGCCCCCATGTGTGGTTTTGGTAATTAATGACAATCCCTATGGACTAATGTGCAAATTGAGTTTCACTTGTAGGTTTGTCCATTGGCATCGCTTGGACCATGTGTTGGTTTCAAGGATGAAAAAGAAGAAGCATCGTCCAAGGGCTTTGTGTCTATTGGAATCAAGTAGAAGAAGAAGATCAAGTATGTCTTGAAGAAGAAGAAGAAGAAGATGGAGTTCCTCATGGCTATCTTCAAGACATCATCAAGAATTGTTGTGCAAGCTCAAGATGCACCATCTCTAGAAGATCTCATGCTTGGAGCTTGCCTCCTCGACGTTCATGGAGTGATGAAGACAAGGTCAAAGAAGAGGTTTGCCCATGGAGTGTGGGGGAGCCATTCGCATGCTTCATCAAGAAAGAGCAAGCATGAGCAATCAAGAAAGGTGTTCCATCTTGAAGGTGACAAGATCGTCTACATCACGCTCAAGTGGGATGCTCAAGGCAAAGGTATGATCTTGATAGGGTTTCTATTTTACTGGTCTCGTGTAGTGTTGGGAGACCGGGTTTAGGATAGATAGCCGTACTATCAAGAGGGGCTCTCGAGCGGGTGACTCGTTCATATCTTTCGGAGAGAGCTCAAACCTTTGCATACATAGCATCATCTGTCTTGGTTGTTGTTTGGTTCTTGTCCATGTGAGGATCTAGAGCTTGTGGTTATCTTCATCACAAGCTCTAGTTCATCTAAAATGGATTTCCCATGCATATCTTATTGTGTTTTTGATCTTGCGGGTTTTCGGGCTCCACACCTTTTCCCATGCATCTCTTATTGTGTTTTTGATTCTACACGTCGTTATCTTTCCAACAAAATTGGTTTCATCTCGTTTGGAGTTCGGATGCAAAAGTTGTGGCCTTTCTGGTTCTGAAGTTTCTCTGACCGGAAGTACCGGCCAGACGCCGGAAGTACCGCTCGGGCAGAAATGCCGCCGGTAGTACCGATGTTAATACCGGCCCAACTTCCGGCGAACCTGTTTTCGCTTCAGTATGCTCTCTGCATGGTCTACGCTATTTGACGGAACTTCGGTCAGAATCTTGGGCGGTAGTACCGGCCCAGGCGGTAGTACCGGTGACCCACCGGTAGTACCGACCGGCCCCGTTTTTGTGTTCGTTTGAACCTTGTTTTGGACCGTTGGTTGAGTGCCACCGGTAGTACCGGCCACCCACCGGTACTACGGGCCGTGCGCGAATCTGTGGGTAACGGGCAGATCGGGGAGCCATTTAAAAGGAGCTCCCCTTTCCCCTTCGCCCCCAACTCTTGTTCTTCTCGGTTTTTGGCTTTCTCTCTCCTCCATTGTTGACCTTGAAGTCCTCTCCCCTTTCCCCTCCTATGATTCTTGCATATTTTTGAGGGATTTGAGAGAGGAGATCTAGATCTACAAGCCCCACCAAGCCAAATCCCTTCTTTGTGAAGGAATCCTTGGGATCTAGATCTTGGAGAGTTTTGTGTTCTTCCGCCCTTATTCCCGCAATAGCTTTTGTAGCTTTGGTGGAATTTGAGAGTGAAGGACTTGCCTCTTGCATTTGGTGCATAGGTTTGAGTTCTCCTTGGAGATTCGGTGAGTTCAATCCCTTGGGATTGTTTCTCTTGGGTTCTTGGAACCCTAGATGGTTGTGTGGTTGGATAGTTGACCTTTTGTGGTCTTGTAGCCTTTTGTGGCCTTGTTGCCTTTTGTGGCTTTGTAGCCTTTGTGGCATTGTTCTTGGGGCTCCAATTGAGTTGTGGAGGTTCCCCAAGCTTGTTGGCCTTTTGTGGCATTGTAGAGCCTTTGTGGCGTTTCTTGGGAGCCCTCCAATTGAGTTGTGGAGATTGCCCCAAGCCTTGTACGGGTTCGGTGACCGCCCTCAAGTGTCCCATAGTGGAACGTGAGTAGGCCTTTGTGGCGAGCTCACGGGAGAATAGGGTGAGCCTTTTGTGGCGTCGGTGAGTTGCGTGACTTCGCATCCTTGGTGAGGCATTTTGTGGCATTGGGTGAGCATCGAGCCACCACACCTCGAGGTGAGCCATTTGTGGCGTTCAAAGTTCATTGCGCCCCCGCACCTCTCCAACAGAGAAGTAGCTTCTTTGGAAGTGAACTTCGGGAAACAAATCATCGTCTTCGTGTCCATCGGTTATCTCTCAACCGAACGGGTACTATATCTTGCTATCACATTGTTGCTTGTCTTGCTTAGCATAGGTTGTTGGTGCACTTAGTGAACCTAGTTGATTTAGGTTTGGATTGATAAATTAAACGTTAAGTTTTTATTCCGCATTTATTAGAGCCTAAACCGTAATATTTTTAAAACGCCTATTCACCCCCCCTCTAGGCGACGTCCATTTCCCTTTCATTAAGTGTATCCTCTCACGGCTCGGGAATGCTCTAGACATGATCTAAATCAATGATCAACAGAGCGACCAGGGATATCCATGTGACCCCTATGCATTCCTGATGACAATGTCGTTTGAACCGGTAAATGTAGCATCCATATTCCTTTTGTTTCTTGATACGACTTGTCCAAGATCCGATCATTGGTATCACATACCTTGTTCAATCTCGTTCACAACAAGTTCTGTTTTCTTGTTACCTTGATATTACATCCCCATGACCGAGTCACATATTGCAACATTTATGGATGTAATCTCACCAAGCCGGCCGTATGTATCTTTACCTGTCATGTGGGCGAACAAATCCCGCTCTTGACATATATTGCCTCAACGGTTCCTCTGAGTACCTGAACACACCTTTATAACCACTGTATTACCAAGTGGCGCTTGATGCTATCAAAGCACTCTCGGGAGACTGTTATTGATATAGCCTCACGGTCTAAGGAATTAGGAGTCTAGATTTAGCTGTTACATAAATGAACTTATATGACTTGATCGTGTTGCAATCCTTCGAGGAATGTCCATCACATCATTCTCCAATGATATGACCCTGTTGTCAATTGGCATAAATGCCCATGATCTTGAAACCCAGATCATCCTCATGACCAACGAACTAGTATGAATAGAGGCTACTAGGGACTTGGTTGTTTCATACCACACCTGTACCAATGTTTCTACTTGGCACAGTTATAGCACAATATGAAACTATTATAAACTAATTGAGATATGACAATAAAAACCTATTTATTATTTGCCTCTAGGGCATATCTCATTCAGTTTCCCACTTGCACTAGAGTACAAATAACCTAGCTCGCATTTTACTCATATAAACCATATACCATATGTGTTTACAGATTATGCATGCTCATGGGAAACTTCATGTCCATGTTCTGTTTTACCAGATCATTATGTCTTTTGCAAATTGTTAATGTCTTCCTAATTTGACATTCACACCATTATCTTATAATGGGTCGAAGCATTTGTATGGCTACAAAGTTAGACTTTGTTTCTAATGTTTATGATGACAGTCGTTTTCACCGTTGTCATCTAAACTTCAAAACACACTTTGCTATCCTTTGTGTATATACTATAGTTATGGCAGCAGAACGAGGCCGGATTCCAGGAGCTTACAGTGACTTTAGATCAACCTCGAGGGCTTTCTCATGGGCGCTGGGCCCTGGGACACATCATTCAACGTTAAAAGCGAACTAGCCCCGCCATAACATTATACATCACATCAGATGGAGCCTTTATACTTCTATATCTATGTATATCCTAGTGCATGAAATGCATCTATGCCACTTACATTGCTTCTTGCCATTTAAGTACAGACTTAATTCTGGTCTAGTGATCAACTCAGGAATCACTTAAGGACATGTTCTTATAGTTAAGACTTTGTCCTACCAACCAGAACCTCGGTTCACTTTATGTTGAGCATACAACATGGTTGCATGGAAGAACCTATGACTGAGGCATAGGAGATGCAACGCATCTCTTTCTTTCAACCATAGTTGCAATACTAATTCAATGCTTCATATAGTAAGAACTTCTTTCTTACCTCGTTCCATTCTGAGCTACTTCAGAATCCTGTTTTAGGACATTCTGCACATCTTTTAGAATCAAGTCCAGGAAGCATTCGACATTCATTGTTTATTAAACTCACCAATCTATCTCGATAGATCTTATTGTTCAATAACTTCACCTTCATCCTTATTTATCTAACTTAAATATTATTAACACCAATCACCATTCACATATGTTGTTCACATATCCAGAATGATTTCATGCTCCCACTCAAATATGACATTCTTGTTTGAGATCCAGGGATTTCACTTTAGCTCCCACTCAAAATATGTCAGCTACATATTATGAATTAGCCAAGCTGATTTTCTCCCACTCAAATCTAGGTCCTCTCGATAATCTTGGACATTCCAAAATTCCTTGATCATCATCAAATCGAGAATTCCATTAACGAGATTTCAATGACCATTCATTTCTCGTTCTTAGGTCTATCACGCTTCTTTGTAATTTGTAGGTATGTCTTGTTCAAAACATGACAAGTGAATCAACAATATAATTCCACAAACTTGTAGAATATATAGTTGAATCCTACTTTCTTTAGAAAAAGTATTCCCTGAAACTTTATGATCATTATCATTGGTTTATCCTCTATTTGTAGAGTTTTGTTTCACGAAACAAATTCCGCTATGCCACTCAACAATTCGGAGGTAAGGTCAAATATATTGTTTTGATCTTTTACTTTCTTCCACCTGTATCTTCATTAAGACACGTTGACTTTAGACAACAATAGTTTTGCCCCTTATGGAAGATGCATTAATAGCTTCCTAAGAATGCTCTACAAAGACTTGTTTATTCGCCACGACTTTGACTTGTCGAAATCTCCAGAAACTCGAACTTGCCATAATACTTATGGTGTTGTTTACACGAATAATTTAGATGTTCCTTTGTATTCCAAGTGAGTGTTTGCTTATTTTGATCTTTAACTCTAAACGATAACTATAACCCCCTATAAGAGATAATATCATACCATATGTATCTAATACATAATGATTATGATGTTTAGACATTTCAACATAGTTTGAATTCGTCCAATTATCATAATTTGTGAAACATCTTTCACAAGTCCCTTTTATGCTAAACTTAACTTGAATTACTTAGTCATGTCGATCAAATCGAAGAGAATTCATATTCTTGTTAATTTCAATATCCTCTTATTGTTGTGAACCTATTTGAACAATTCAAATCATTTCAAACTCATGTTTCATTAAGTAAATACGCTTATTCACTTAAGTCCACAATTACCTAATGATTTCCACTACTTGTTGAAAATACGATACATCAATATGTATAAGATTCAACATTTCTTCGCATATCACCATTTTACCAGAATGCGAAGTTTTAGTCATTCTGCCCAGGAGGCATGGTTTTACAAAGTCTCTAGATTATGCATCTAGGACCCTGATCTTTCATAAAGAACCTGCAATAACCAAAATGACTTAAACTGTAGTGTCATTTCATTATTAAACTTTGGATATCTTTTAGCATTCTAATCCTTTTATAAATGTTCAAACTATTATCATGAACATAGTGATGAGAATAACTTGTTTGTAATCGTAATGTGACCATAAGGTATTGTTCATAAGAATAGTACAAACTAGCTTGTAACTTGTTCATATGAATAATCATCTCGCCATAAGCAAGACACACAAACATGGATTACAAATTTATATTCAAGTCCACTAATCCAAATGATAAACTTTGAGGAAAGTGGTGATGTCGGTCATCAACTGTTTTGCTCGCCGTCATCAAGCCACATAGTCTCAAATCTAGCAATTCTCAAGCAGATCATCCTGTTTTCACAAAGCAGGACAAGTATCAAATACTTTGCAAACTGCAACGAGTTTTGCAAGAACCACATTTATAATTTTGTATATCTAACAGATACCTTTTTCATCCATGACCTCCTTTTGCAATCAAGCCCTTCTAAGAGTTCTCAACTCTAATGCAAGATCACTAATTGTGTTTGCAAACAATCCGGAGTCATCGAATTATCTCCTAATGGTTATTGTATCAAGAAGAGAAGATCACCTTTTACGAGGATATCCCTCAGGCGTGGGTATTAATCTATGAAGTTGGACCCTTTTGCTAAGTTCCATATTAAGCAATATATTCCCATGGTCACAAAGGACCTCAATGGGATAGGCTAAGATCTACTAAGATATTTGCAAACAGATATCTAGACTAAGTTTATAATAAGAGATCAATTTATAATTGGTCTCCACTAAAATTGTCATCCCCTGGACGATTTTAGTGATCACATGATTCCTATCCTCTGCACCTCTCCCGATCATCACGACCATCAGTGCATCATCAAAGGTAGACATTCAACAATGCCAATCACATCATCCATGTGACTCATGCTCGATCTTTCAATCTCTTGTGTTTCGAGGCCATGTCTGTACATGCTAGGCTCGCCAAATCTAACTAGTGTGTATTCGCTGTGCAACATGGCCTACACCCACTGTATGCGAACGTAGATATGTCTGACCCCCAATCATCACGGCCGGCCTCATACCGAACAACTTTCTTGGTGGTGCACACACAAGGGGAACACAGAACATTGGAATTAAATAGGGATTATCTTATTTGCTACCGTTGAGTATCTAAATACTAGCACACAATAAGATGTAAAAACAGGTATCAACATCATATATATAATGTGATATGATATGGTTTTTCTTGCGCCTTGATCTCCATCGAGCGCTCTGGCATGATCCCCATCTTGCCCTTGGTTTTACGCCAAGTCCACGATGCCTCCGCCAGGTCGTTCATCGGAACGATGACTATTACTACACTACTTAGTAACAGAAAAGTAAACTACTTTACCTTAGGAACGACCAATGCCATATCATAATCACATGACCCCTACAAAATAAAGTTAGACACCTCTACTTTATCTATTGCAAGTTTTACGTGGTTATTAGGGCTTTCGCAATAGAACCGTTTCTAATCTACAAACTTTCCAACCACAACATTGATCCAACAGTTGTCTATACTACACCCCTTTCGAGGCCCTCCGTTGTAAATGCTATATCAACTATTGAATGAGAGATAGACACCCGCTAGCCACTTATACGGTACAAGCCGTATGTTGAGCGTGGAACCAATCTCGCGTACGAATACGCGTAAGGTCGGTCTAGGCCGCTTCATCAAACAATACCGTGATATAAACAAGTACACGTCAGAGGGTAACAAAAAAGGGATGAATGTCCGCACAAACTTGTGCATACTAGCCGTACATCACTCCTATGCACAGATCAGCTCTGATACCACTGTAGGGGATCGCAGCAGAAAACAAAAAAATTCCTACGATGTAACCCCAAAACAGCCTAGGATCTATCTATGTAGTAATGCAGTAACGGCTGATGCGTAGAGAATACATACCCTTGTAGACCATGCGCGTTTAACGTTCCACGGGGAACGTGGTTGAAGTAGTCGTACTCGTAGCCGACATCAAGGTCACGAAGCTCCTCGCAGGTCACCCCTTGCTCCTTCTTCATCTTCATCGTGCAACAACTTCGGCTCACGACAGTTAAGCGCCCCAAGTGTTGTGCCTCATGTCTTCGTACACATCCGGTGCATGATGAGACCTCCGGCTCCCCGATCCCACCGAGAGTGCGGAAGTTGATATCCGGCTAGGAATCCCTGCAGCACAACGGGATGCTGCAGGTGTGCCTCGATCGCACAGCCCAAACTTGGAGCCATGGTCACAAGGGCTAGAGAGAGAGAGGGAAGGAGGAAGTTAACCAAAGGACTTCTCTAGTTATTGGGTGTGTTTTAGTTCTCCCATGGGCACCCCTTTATATAGGCGGAGGGGGTGTGCCCTCCCCATTAGGTTAGCCATGTGGGACTAATAATAAACAGGAAATAAAGGGGAAAACGTCCCAGCCGAATGGGCTAGCTGGAACTAGCCCAAGAGGCAAAAAGGGGAAGCAGCAGCCAGCCCTACATCCACCGGCGCGGATGGGCCTGTTCGCCCCTGGCGGCCCAGCTCGCAGCAGCGACGGCCAGGAGGGGCAGCAGCCAGGCGGGCCGACCACGCCCCTGTGGCCCAGCTCGCCAGCTGCTCGCACCAACAGCCCGAGGCCGCGTGGGCCGGTGGTGGCCTGCGGCCCATGCCCCGCACCGCCCGGGTGGGCCGCCTCGCCCGCCCGGTCTGCTCCCCCGCGAGCCCCGCATGGGCCGGGGTTGAGCAGGCCCGCGGTAGCGGCCGGCGGCTGTGGTCCGCCCCCGTGTGGCGGCAACTATCTGCCGCCCACCTGCGGTGTTTTCTTTTTCTTTTACCTTTTATTTTTCTGTAGCTTTTATTCTAGGCCTTTTCCCTCTGGGATTTGGCCTAATATAAAAGTTTCTTTTATAAATATTAACTTAAATATTATTTAGAATATATTAATTCACAATTAAAATATAATAACTATATATTTAAATTCCTATTTATCCGAAAACACTTTTCGCGGTCTTTTCCTTTATTCTTTCTCCGAACAACTTTGGATCTCTCCGCGGAACGATTGTGGCTTTCTCTTTCTCTACTGTGATTTCATCTTACGAATGATTTCTCTCATTGTACCCTTAAGTGTATCCTCTCACCGCTCGGGAATGCTCTAGACATGATCTAAATCAATGATCAACAGAGGGACCAGGGATATCCATGTGACCCCTATGCATTCCTGATGATATTGTCGTTTGAACTGGTAAACGTAGCATCCATATTCCTTTTGTTTCTTGATACGACTTTTCCAAGATCCGATCATTGGTATCACATACCTTGTTCAATCTCGTTCACAACAAGTTCTGTTTTCTTGTTACCTTGATATTACATCCCCATGACCGAGTCACATGTTGCAACATTTATGGATGTAATCTCACCAAGCCGGCCGTATGTATCTTTACCCATCATGTGGGCGAAAAAATCCCGCTCTTGACATATATTGCCTCAATGGTTCCTCCGAGTACCTGAACACACCTTTATAACCATTGTATTACCAAGTGGCACTTGATGCTATCAAAGCACTCTCGGGAGACTGTGATTGATATAGCCTCACGGTCTAAGGAATTAGGAGTCTAGATTTAGCTGTTGCAACAATGAACTTATATGACTTGATCGTGTTGCAATCCTTCGAGGAATGTCCATCACATCATTCTCCAATGATATGACCTCGTTGTCAATTGGCATAAATGCCCATGATCTTGAAACCTAGATCATCGTCATGACCAACAAACTAGTATGAATAGAGGCTACTAGGGACTTGGTTGTTTCATACCACACCTGTACCAATGTTTCTACTTGGCACAGTTATAGCACAATATGAAACTATTATAAACTAATTGAGATATGACAATAAAGACCTATTTATTATTTGACTCTAGGGCATATCTCCTTCAGGCGCATCCTCGGGAGCATCACCTCCCTCTGTGTCGACGTTGCCCCCCTCTTGTCGAGGTGGGATAAGATTCGGTGTGGCCGGGGAGCTCTCCAGAATGGGGCTCAGGGGGCGTGCATCATCATGGAAAGGAGAAGGTGGAGCATCTCGGAGATACGATGCAATGCTCGAACCACTCTTGGGGATCTCTTTAGGAGCCCTGCCGAGTAAGATAGAGAACAAAAAACAGCAACTTCGAACATAAGGAGAGAAACAAGAAATACGCATAAAGGGAGAGAAGCTAATTGAAGAACAAGGAAGGAGAGAAGGGCTTACTCGGATGAAGTAGGAGGCTCCATGGGATTTGGAGCTCTCCGAACCGTGGCCTTAGTCGCGGGCTTGCTAGCGCCCTTGACACCGGATTTATTTTGTCTTTTTTGTGGTCCGGGATGGTTCAGAAGAAGGAGCCGAGGTTGCCGCACGTTTCTTCGCTGGAGCAGGCACTGGCTCGCCCATGGCAAGGGGAGGATCCTCGTGGACCTGACCGGCCGCGGGTTAGCTAGAGCTGAATCAACCGGAAAGGCATATGAGATAGGAACCAGATCAAGTACCTCTAAGATTTCAATTTCAGGGTCTTCCTCATCACCCAGACAATCCCTTAAGCCAGAGGTCTTACCGGAGGGCATCTGATGGTAGGGTCCAGATTGGGCAGGAAATCCTCGAAGTCTGGCTCCTCCGTGTCCGAGGCAACTCGGTCCTTCCCCCACTTAAGGGACGGTTCCTTGCCATCCTCAACTGTCTGCTGAAGAAACAACTAAAGGAAATATTGCAAATGGATCAAGTAAGTAATGCGCTTCGACATAAAACATAACTCGGAGAAGGATCAAGTAAGAGATATACCCTGGGAGGTATCTTATCTTGGCAGAAGTGCTCGTACCCCCACTCCTAGTCCTCGTTGAAGTCCGAGGTTATCTTGAAGATGGCCTTGACCTGGCGGTATATTTGAGTGTTGTTGAGCTCAAAGGATGAGGTCCGGTTGAGGTCAAGGTGCCCGCTCATATGGCAAAGCTTGTGGGTACGTTGCTGCAGAGGGGATATTCGGCTGTGAACGAAGGTGATCATGATGTCCTCGCTGTGTGGCCCTAGATTATTCAGCTCCTTGATCCGTTTCTCCACCTGATTCACCAAGGCACTGGATCTCCTCCGGATTCAGCCCCATAAGGTTAGTTTGAGGACGCCGAGTGAAAAGAGAAGCAGCCGAATCTTGTCAACCTCGGTGTTGTTCTTCACGTAGAAGAATGTCTTGGCCCATCCCTTGTAGGACTAAAGGCCGGTGACTTGGGGGAAGACGGAGTGCTTCCAAGGTGAGATGGAAGCCGCTCCACACTGAGTTAAAGATTTTTCGACGGGAGCAGTATCCAGATCAGGGACAACATTGGCTCTAAAGACAAAGAATTTAAACCAGAGATTTACTATGGGCCAGAGGCTGAGATACCCCTCAATCCTGGAAGTAATGGAAGAAAGGGAGGTAATGGCGTAAGCCGGAAGATGATGAGGCTGGCGAGAGAAAGTGGTGATGAACTCATGGAAAAAGTAGCTAACTAGAAGGCCAAATCCGCATTGGAAATGCAAAAGGAAAACAACAAACTCATCTGGATTGGGGGAGGGAGAGATCTCCTCGGATGGGAGGCGACAGGTAACATCGGCGGGGATGAGGTGGGTCTGGTACAGACAGTCGAGGTCATCCTGGCAGACCCAGGAACTAGCCCAGGCGCCGCGCTCGTGGGCCTCGCCGCCCTCTTCGTGTTCATCGATGATGATCACCTCCTCTGATTCTGCCATCTCCAAGTCTTCGCCTTCATAGATCCAATCATAAGAAGAGGGCAGAGGCCTAGATTGGCATGGGCCCGTGGTGGCGTGGCTACGCAGGAACAGAATCACAACTACGATGGAGAAAAGCAGCGACAGGGCACAACAGTGGCGGTGCTATGCTAAGCATAAGCGGCGACAGCGGTGTGGCGTAGAAGAATAAGGAGAAGAGGCAAAGGGGTGTGCAAACAGGGAAAATGGCCAAGGGCCTCCCCCATCCCCTATTTAACCACGCCCCTGAGTGGGGTAGTGGTATCTAGTGGTGCGGCAGGCCACACCATGTGGCCGTGTATCTATGGGATTGACCAATCAGAAGCGGGCCACAGGGCCCTGTGGATCCTGTGACGCGACGTGGCATTGCGATTAACAAGGATACGCCCACGACATGACATCCACATCACTTATCCCTGACAGTAAACGCAGTAACTGGCGCAGTAATAGGCGTAGGCCCTTAAAATGAGGAAAACCAATGATTACCCTCCACGTAGGACGTGGGGAAGTGTACGAGAGAAGGAAAGGACCTAAGTGGGTAACCCGAATCTGAGAAAAAACGCCGCCAGCAAGGAATATCTCGGAATGAGCCAAGGGAATGTCAAGTCACAAAAGTAAGAAAGCCGAGTCACCGAGTAACTCGTCAAGAGGAAAAAGGTCTTAATATGTTGAACCTCTTGTGGCCTTATCAGCTGAAGCTGCTAAGACCGCACAAACTTTGGGGACTAATGTATGGGGGATACCCCGGGTAGGGTCACGCCGGATATAATGGCCATGATAGCCGAGGTACGACAAGGTCAAAGCGTAAGCTGGCCGAGTCACCTCAAGGCAAGCCGACTTATGGGAGAACCGGTCCGGACGGAGTTCATCCAATGTTGCCTCGGCTGACATAAAATGTATGTCGGCAGCTCTTTTGTTACCTATATGCAGGTACCCACAGGGCCGAGTTAACCAGGCATGAGCCGGGTTACCACTTGGCTTACAAAGGAAGGAAGGAACCTTCTTGGTCAAAGGTTTTCTCTCTCCACTATAGTCTGAGCACGGAGGAAAGAGGTATGGACCAGCGAGTACGGGCCAACAAAGGTGACTTTGCCTATGTCGGGTGACGTTGGCTATGTCGGGTGACACCGCGCCACAGAGGGGCTCAGAGACGCTTACGCCATGAGTCTAGATCAGCCTAGATAGAGAAAAGAGGAGCACCGCTTTGCTATTTTGGGAGAGGCATATTCAGAGAATATGCCTTCCACATATGCCCTAACGTGTAACCTAGGCTCCCCTATATAAGGAGGACCAAGGACTCCATAGAGGGGGGTCGGCCATTTTTACTAAGCGAAAACCCTAGATAGTTGTGTGGGCAGTAGAGAAGTTCATCCTCTTGCTCCCCAAGAACGGCTCAAGGAGCCCTTGTAATCCACCATTGTCCAGAGAGAATACATACATCTGTGTGTGGAATCACCACACTATCCCTCCCTGGATAGATCTAGTCCTCATTGGCCCCATCTTTAGCCTATACATGGCATATGTCGTGTCACCACCACGAAAATCACCATCGCATCACACGAGGACTCCATCACACGGGTCTCCAATGCTAAGGACTTCGAGGACCCCTCCATCCTCGGGATCTTCGACTCTGACTCTAGGTCGGAGTCCCCTAACGAGGCGTGGACCAGATCCAATCGCTACAACGCCATCCACATGGCGGGTAGCACCACCGCACCTCCAGATACATTGTCCACGCCCCTTCCGCTGATTGCGGTGGCGATGGAGATCGAAGAGTATCCCCAATAGCTAGAGGCAGCCAAGATCAAAGAGCAAGCACCGCGACAAATTTCGCCTCGAGCAGCAAACAGCGCAGGCGCTATCGCTCTATCACCGGCACCAGATCAGGTGTCACCTGAACTCCAACAACCAGGGTCGTGCCATGAACTTCGACGATGAACACGATCTCGCTCTCGTGGCCGAGCGCGAGTTCTGCCACAACATGCTGCCTAGTGGCAGTTGCCCACCAGTTGGCGTACCTGCGACTAGAGCTTCACCACCACCCCACCGCTCACCTCCACCGGAGCAGCCACAGATCCCGATCTCCCCGTAGGTGCGTGACTCCAAGGAACTCCCGCTCTACTCCACCCCGATGGACAATGTCATCACGGGACAGGCTGTAGTCGCC
This sequence comes from Avena eriantha, assembly GCA_910589775.1. Taxonomy (NCBI): domain Eukaryota; kingdom Viridiplantae; phylum Streptophyta; class Magnoliopsida; order Poales; family Poaceae; genus Avena; species Avena eriantha. Next base: position 456,101,372 of record OU342744.1, on the reverse strand, counting down.
AACCTCAACATCACTAGAGAGGGTGCGCTACAGATCAAGTACACATAGGCCCTACTCGCTAGGGCCGTCGAGCAGTAAGTCGTCGGGATCAACCCGCGGGGGCGGATGTACTCCTGCTCATCTGGCAGTCGCACGGCCTCGAGCGGAAGCCCAACAGTCGCCAACGCCACCAACTGCCCACCACCCGAGCCCCTGCGGCTCCAACCGCGGGAAGCTAACCCCACACTCTCCACCAACGACCCGTGGCCCGTGCACAACACGGTCGCCGCCAACGGCCAGCCGATTGACGCGCGAACCCACATCGTCGACAACCAAGCCTAGCGAGCTCGCTAGCCAAATGACTTGAGGAACACCCTCACCAACCGTAGCGAGCCTGAGCCAAGGGGCTCCCTCGGCCGAATCAGCCCACAGTACTTCAGACCAATGATCCGCGGCGAGAAGTAGCCCTCCACCTTCAAAGCACCGAAGGATATTGAGAAATACGACCCCATAGATATTATAAACATTCTCCCCCGGTCTACGCCAACCCCTATCAAGGGGCTCCGAAAGGGACAAGGACAAAAAAGAAAGAAAAACACTAGAGAAAAGGGAACAAGGGAATGACTAGAATTTAAAACAAATGAACAAAGGTGAGCCTCTCTCCATTTTATTTAGTCTTACGCTCCCCCAGCCGTGTGGATCGACATGTACCTCATGGCAATGGGGATCGCTGGCCACACCGACCAGCTCGCCGCTCGCTACGTTCCCCTGATGATGGAGGGAGCGACTCGGCAATGGATCAACACCCTCCTAGAGAACAACATCGACCTGTGGGAGGACACGCGAGACGCCTTCACCAGGCACTTCGAGGGCTCCTACACATGCGCCACCACCATCGAGGACTTGGAGCGCTACATCCAGGGACCACGCGAGTTGACCCGCCAGTGGGTGCAGCGGTGGCAGGGTCTGTGGATCAACGCCTCTGGCATCCACCCGGACACAACAATTCACTGCTTCACGAACGTGTGCTGGTACGAACCCTTGGTCGCCAAGATCAAGAGGGTCTATCAAATGCTCGACAACATCCCCGACCTCCTCGAAATTGCCAAGCTCTAGGTAGAGGAACACCCAAACCAGGACTCGGATGATGAGTCAGGTGGGAGACGCCGCGTGGGCCGCCACGACAACGGCAGACAGTGTGAGATGCGCTATAGCAACACTCACCTCACCGGCAAGCGCCATGGTGACGGGCGGGTTGACTTCGTCGCCAATGTCAACTACGAGCAGCGCGACCCCAAGAACTTCCGTCGCAACAGTGGCAACTACCGCGATAGCAGAAACTACCACTCCAACAACGCGACGAGGCTGAAATTCGACCCCATCGCCCTGGTCAACCAACCCTATGTCTACCACAGCAGGAAGGGGAAGCCTGACACCCACACCACCACCGACTGCCACTCTCTGAAGGAGATCGAGAGGGCAGGAAGACCAAGGGAAGGCCCCAACAACGACCCTCCAAGGGACAACGGCAATGCCGGCGGGTTCAGCAACAAGGTTGGCTCGCTACACACGTTCATCGGCCTTGGCACCAAGCGCGAGAAGAAAGTGCTCGCCCGTGCCATCACTGTCAACACGGTGACACAGGTGGACATTCCACGCTACCTCAACTGGTCTGAGCAGAGCATCACCTGGAGTCACGAGGATCATGCGCCCAGGATCTAGTACCCCGGGCGAGTCGCCCTGGTGGTCAAGCCCAAAGGCTGACTACTGGCTCCCCAAGACTCTGATGGATGGCGGAAACTCCATCAACATCCTATACTTGGACACCTTCAGGAGGCTGCAGCTCCCGTAGTCGATGGTCGAATCGACCCTCACCACCTTCCACGACATCGTCCCCGGTCAGAAGGAGTATCCGATCGGAAAGGTGACACTGCCAGTCACCTTCAGCACACCAGCCAACTTCTGCACCAAATGGATCATCTTCGAACTGGTGAACTTCCGCAACCCCTACCACTGTGTCCTGGGGCGATAGGCATTTTCCAAATTTATTTTGCGGCACCACACTACGCGTACAACATGATGAAGCTCCCTGGGCCACGCGACATCATCATCGTTCGCGACGACCCCGACATGGCTGTGGACTGTGAGGACAAAGGCGTCGAGCTTGCCGAAGCCGTCATCACCGAGGAAACCAACCATGCATACGAGCTAGCGAAATACACGAGCAACATCGACAAAGATGACCCGGTGATCCTGAAGAAGACGACCATGGCCAATGCTGCGTAGGCAACCTTCGTGGCCTCCGTGCACACTTGCACCGTCGAGCTCGTCCCAGGCGACTCGAGCTAGAAGGTCACCATAGGTACCAACATGAGCCTCGCATAGGAAAGCATGCTCATCGAGTTTCTTCGTGAGAATCGCGCATACTTTGCATGGAAGCCATCTGACATGCCTGGTGTCCCGAGGGAACTCGTTGAACACAAACTAAACACCGACCCCAAAGCGAGACCCATGAAGCAGTCATTGCGTCCCTTCAATGAAGAGCACCGCCGAGCAATTGCCGAAAAAGTGTAGTGGTTACTCGCTGCAGGCTTCATTCAGCCAATCAAGTACGCCAAGTGGCTGGCAAACCTAGTCCTGGGTATGAAGAAGAACAATACCTAGAGGATGTGTATCGATTGCACCAACCTCAACAGCGCCTACTCGAAGGAGGAGTTCATCCTCCCATGCATCGACCAGATCATTGACTTGACCGCGGGGTTGGAGTCCTTGTGCTTCCTCGATGCATACTCCGGCTACAACCAGATCAAGATGGCAGTCGAGGACGAGGAGAAAACAGCTTTCATCATGCCGTTTGGAGCCTTCTGCTACGCTGCTATAACATTCAGACTCAAGAACGCCGGTGCAACCTACCAGAGGTGCATGCAGGAGTGCCTAGCGAGCAAATTGGCCGCAACATCCACGTCTACATCGATGATGTAGTGGTCAAGTCGACTCGCCTAAGCGATCTACTCGCCGACCTGGCTCAAACTTTTGCAAACTTGCGGAAGTACCAGATCAAACTCAACTCAGAGAAGTGCACTTTCGGCGTGCCCACTGGCTAGCTCCTCATCTACGTGGTCTCCGAACGAGACATCGAGGCTAACCCCTCCAAGATCGACACCATTGCGCCACTCAGAAAACCCGAGAGCCTGCGCGATGTCCAGAAGTTGGTCGGGCGAGTCGCGGCTCTTAGTCGCTTCATCCACTGGCTCGGTGAGAAGGCAATGCCCCTCTACCTGTTGGGGATATACTTTCCGGGTATCCTCACTATGCCTCACTGGCCAGGGTGGCCCACTTCGGGTTAGAGCTTTGCTTCACGGGCGACCCAGTCAGGGAGAAAAGACGGAGTCCAGTCCAGCTACGAGGAAGACTTACCGACATAGGCTTGTTATGTTACTTGTAGCTCAAGTTGTACTCTGTAACCGACTCTTAGTCGTAGCCGGATAGGTCTCTCCTGTAAACCCTAGGTCGGATATCTATATAAGTCATCCTAGGGTATGCCTTTAGGGCACCCCACAATAGCTACAACCTCAACTCGTACAAACGAAACCCTTGTAACCCATATTCCGGCTCTGCCGTATTACTGGATTGCTAGCAGGAGTAGGATCCGTCCAAAGCTAGCGGATTCAAACATGGGTAAACTTTTGTGCTCACCGTCCCGGAATATCGTACGTCTCACACCCCTCTCTTCCACACGCCTCGAGGACCCCCTCATGGCGTACTTGTCATCACTCTGACGATAGTTGGTACCCACCGTGGGGCAAGTGAGCTTCGGATCTACGTTCCGAGTAGAATCTGCAAGAATAGGAATCGGCGAGACCATCACCGTCAATCGCATCCTCTATGCCACTGACGTCCCTCTCATCGTTCTCGACGAGACCTGGATTCCGGCTAGGGAGGCCATGACTGCCTACACCATCATGTATTTTGGCGAGATCGTTGTCTACATCAGCTTCGCTGAACCTGCCCCACCCAACCCAGCGGTGATGATAGAGGCAGAAGAAATTTATGGGTCCAATTTGTCCGCAGAGGCGGAAGAGTTCTGGATCTTGGAAAACCCTAATCCCACCCAGACCGCACCTGTTGAGGAGATAGTGGAGAAATCTGAGCCTAAAGAAGATCTTGCGGTGCAAGTCGAATCTGGAGTGGATCTCACTAGCGAGGCCGAATCCCAGATAGATCTACCCGCCGAGGTCGAAATCCAGGAGGAGCAAGGCAACAACTCTGGTTTCGGCTCTGCCAATGCTGGAACAGAACAACCCTTCCTGAGGCATACGTTGAGGCGCATGATGATGAAAGACGCAAATGTGGATGAGGTTCTTGAGACCATCAGAATTTTCGAGGAAGCCCACGAGGAAAGCCGCAACCACCTCAGGACGCACGTGTCACACTTTGTTAGATATGTTGGATCCGGATCTGGCTCTGCCGATGCCGGAGACAACAAGGACTAGGTGCTAGAGGTGATCGGAACAAATACCAACTTACCGACATCTTTGGATGATTCCATGATGTCGGTGGATTTCCGAAAGTTCTCCGTGGAATATGAAGAAGAGTTAAACTCCAAAATAGCGGAAGAAGGAGAAGCCATGGACGAAGGATCCGGAGAAAACTCTCCCAAAGCGCTGGATGACATGGATCTCGGAGATAATCCCGACGTCCAGATGTCCGAAAGTACAGCTCAGAGCCTGACTCCGGGAAACGGACCCAAAGCCTTTTTTGCTACCGGTGCTGCCAGGAAGGCAAAGAAGAAGACCAAGAAGAACAAAACCCCGGCAAAAGATCCTCCAGCAGAGGAAGTGGTTGCTGAGGAATATGAAGAGGACTCGAATGGAGCTTTGATCCTAGACGAGCCCAAGAAGCTTCGGTGGATGGACACGTGGTGACTGCTGGTGCCCATAAACTCATCGATGCTGCATTAACTACGCCTATCCCTACAGCTGCAGAACTTACATCTGCAGAATTAGAAGAAAGGGCTCAAGCCCTAGAAGCGCGTCGCCAAATACTCCTGGATGAAGCCAATAACATCTAGGAAGAGAAGAAGTGCATAGCTACTGCGGAGAAGTTCATCTCTCTGCAGCATCAAAAAACCCAGAAAGGCCACATGCTGGCTGACAAATTTCCGGAAGTCCACAAGGTTCTCTTTTAAGGGGACCCATGGATGCCTCGACTCGATAGGAAGGGAGATATGGTGTACCCAACACCAGTACTGAACACTGCCGTGGCTCGAGATATCCTGGCGACTAATCCAGGCCCAGATCAGATTCGGTTGGGCATAAAGCTGCTCACCAAGGGTCTGGAGCAACAAAGGGTCGCGAAATCCGGAAGCAGAAAATTGGTCTCTCAGTCCGACCAATGTCACACGGATCCGGCCTGGAATGATATTAGACCCCAATGGGTTCCGGAACAACATTACCGCTCCGACCGTCAGGAAGATAACTACTCAAGAACCGGATCTTCAGGGCAACGCCACATAACCGCACATGACTGGAGCAATGTTGCTCCAGCCATAGAGCAAGAAGCGATTGCAGCACTGACTCCGAGACACCCTCCCCATAGAAAATCGAACAATCACAGGGAAGACGAGAAAGAGTAACATCGGGAGGAGGACCGTCAAAGGATGCCACCTCCTAGACATGCAAGCTGTCCAGCTGAACCCCATCATGATGGGAATGATGGACGAAGGAACGACGGACACCGTGCCGAGTCAAGCCGGCAGGGGGCTTGTCGCAATGAAGACCTTCCCCGAAACTGGAATAATGACGCTTTGGATGGAGGCCGGCGATCAGCCGAAAACAATCCACCTGCATCACCCTCTCCGCCAAGCAGCCATCACAACGGCTCTCAAGGAGGCCAAGGAGGGCGTCATGGCGGAGGAGGTGGTGGCAGAAGCAGAAGTCTGGCTCCAAGGCACCATAGCCATAGCGAATAACCAAGATGGCGTTCCCTGTCACCAAATGACGCGAGACACCTGATCAACTCTAACATAGAGGTGCGGCGTTACGAGAACGACAATATATACGTGGGTCCAAAATGCTTCGGACCACAAATTTGACAAACACACTTCCCGGAAGGATTTGCTATCTCAAGACACATCCAAGCCTACGATGGAGTGGCCCGGCCAGACACTTGGCTCCAGGATTTTTTCTAGGCTTGCTGTATCGCCAAAGGCGGAAATAGTTTTGTCGTGACCCGATATCTCCCACTTATGCTGCGGAAGACGGCACGATCATGGTTCAATGAACTTTTGGAGAAAACCATTCACGACTAGTATGATATGGAAAGCGCATTCTTTCGGAATTTCGAAGGCACATATCGGAGGCCCTGTACGGTAGGAGACCTACAACGTTGCAATCAGAAAGCCGGAGAAACTTGCAAAGATTACCTCGGAGGATGGATCGACACCAAGAACTCCTATGAAGGAGTAAATGATCAAAATGTGATTGAAGCTTTCATTGCAGGACTCCCAATTGGTTTACTACGTCACCCCTTGAAGTGCGACAAGGTTACTGATCTAGGATAAATGGTAGAAACAGTGAGCAAGTATGCAGATGTCGACAATGACAAAGATGGATTACTGAACGCCCTAGCTGTGCCACAGTCGCAAAAACAACCAAAGCAACAAGCTCAGAAACACAAGAATACCTCAAAATAAAAACCCAACGCGGAAACATCAGTACTCACTGCTACTTTTGGGTCTGGAGGACGAGGAGGGCATGGTGGCGGCCGCGGACGCGGTCGTGGGATGTCAAGGGTCCAAGGTAGAGGAGACCAGCATCCTGGCAAAACCTACTCTTGGGTCGACATTGCCAATAACCCATGTGTGCATCACTTAGATGACAACGGGGGCTCGTCCCACACAAACACCGAGTGTTGTTTCAACGACAACAGCAAGAAAGACGATACTGCTGGCTATAGGGCTAAGCGGAAGAAGGTAAAAAGAATCCCGAAAAAGAAAAAGAGACCAAGGAAGATTCTGACATGGAGGAAGCGGAGCCTTCAAATCCCAAGCCGGATGGAAAAAAACTTCCCAACGAAAAAAGACACTTATGTCACTTTACTTGGGTCTCAACTAGCTAAGGTCAAGAAAGCAGTACTGCATGAGCTCAATGCAATTGTTCTGGCTATCCAACAATTCTTGGACTGGTCGAAAGTGACAATCACCTTTGACCGTGCTGACCATCCGCCTAAGTTGCACAGGTGAGGAAAATACGCCTTAATCAGCAATCCACTTATTGACGGTTATGGTTTCTCCAAGACTCTCATGGATGGTGGCATCAATATCAATAGTTTGTATGTCGAAACACTACGCCAGATGCGGATCTCGGAGACATGGCTGAATCACAGCTCTGTGATCTTTCATGGAGTTGTCCTAGGAAGACAAGCAAATTTCCTAGGAGAGATCACTTTGGATGTTACCTTCGGAACTCCAAAGAACTACCGAACGGAAGCACTTTCCTTCGAAATGGTCCCGTTCAAGAGCACCTACCATGCTATATTTGGACGACCAGCTTACTGTGCTTTTATGGATCGTCCATGTTACATTTACAATATGATGAAAATTCCAGGTCCAAAAGGCGTGATCACCATCAGGGGAGACCCGAAGAAGGCGCGAGCGTGCAAAGACGGAAATGCCGCCTTCGCAGAAGCCGGGCTGCATGCCCAGGAGTACCAAGAGAAAAAGAAGACCATCGAGCCGTCTGAGATGCCCGCGATGAAGAAAGAGAGGTAACAAAACCGACTCCGGAGTTCAAGGCATCAGAAGAGATGAAGACGACACCATTGAAGGATGATGACCCCTCCAAGGTGACCCAGATAGGTGTAGGTTTAGATGGCACATAGGAAAGCGCACTCGTCAAGTTCCTCCAAGAAAATCAAGATTTCTTCGCATGGCAGCCATTTGACATGACCAGAGTACTTAGGGAACTTGTCGAGCACTCTCTAAATGTACACCCAAACGCTAAACCCGTCAAACAGTCCTTACAATGTTTTGGCGATGAAAAGCGAAAAGCAATAGCTACGGAACTATCCCGGCTGAAGTTAGCCGGATTCATAGAAGAGGTCATCCACACTGAGTGGTCGACCAATCTTGTAATGGTCCCTAAAAAGGACACCACTGATTTAAGGATGTGTGTTGATTATACTAGCTTGAACAAGGCTTGTCCCAAAGATCCGTTCGCTCTGCCTAGAATTGATCAAGTCATCGATTCTACGGCAGGCTCGGAACTCCTATGTTTTCTCGACACATATTCCGGTTATCACCAAATTTGTATGAAGGAAACAGACAAAGTCAAAGCTTCATTCATAACCCCCTTTGGAACCTTCTATTTTGTTACGATGCCCTTTGGGCTCAAGAACGCAGGAGCTACGTACCAGTGCACTATGCAGCGTTTCCTCCATGATCAAATCGGACGCAATGTACATGCATATGTCGATGACATAGCGGTGATGTCCAAATAGAAGGAAACCTTAATTTCCTACTTGGAGGAAACGTTCACTAATCTATGAAAATAGGACATAATGCTTAACCCGAAGAAATGTTTCTTTGGAATACTAGCTAGAAAATTGTTAGGTTTCATCGTGTCTCAAAGAGGCATAGAGGTGAACCGAGACAAAATTAAGGCTATACTCAATATTTCCAGGACGACTCGCCTGAAAGACGTTCAAAGACTAACTGGTTGCATTGCTGCAGTCAGTCGGTATGTAAGCCGGCTCGGCGAAAGAGTCGCACCACTATACAAACTCCTGAAAAAGACCAAAAAGTTTGTTTGGACTGACGAAGCTGAAGCTGCACTATAAGACCTGAAAGTAGTACTCTCATCTGCTCCTATCCTTGCAGCGCCAGAACCTCGAGAAACGATGTTGCTCTATCTCGCTACGACAAACAGAGTTGTCAGTGTCGTCATGGTGGTGGAGAGACCAGAGGAAAAACAGGAACACCTGGTGCAGCGTCCGACTTACTACCTCAGTGAAGTCCTAACTGAATCAAAGCAGCGATATCCGCATTATCAAAAGCTGGCTTACGGTGTGGTTTTCGCATCCCAGAAGTTACGACATTACTTTCAGGAACATCCAATTACCGTGGTGAGCACAACTTTCATGAGAGATATAATCAACAACAGCGATGCTACATGACGTGTCGCAAAATGGGGCATAGAGCTTTCAGCTTTCGACATTGAGTACAAGCCTCGTACAACAATCAAATCCCAAATCCTCGCTGACTTTGTCGCTGATTGGGCAGAGACAACGGAGAATATGCCTCTCCTAGAGTCGGAATACTAGACCTTACATTTTGACGGATCTAAGGCGCTCGGGGGCTCGGGGACTAGCGTGGTGCCTAAGTCACCCCAAGAAGATAAACTTTTCTATGTGTTGCAGATCCACTTCACAGCAACAAATAACATTGCCGAATATGAAGCACTGCTACATGGGATCCGGATTGCTAAGGATATCGGCATCCGACGTTTGATGTGTTATGGAGATTCGGATCTTGTTGCCCAAAAAGTGTCGGATATCTATAATGCAAATAAATACATGGAAACATATAGAGTTGTCGTGGATGAACTATCTAAATCGTTCGAAGGGTTTGAGGTTCAACACATCCCTCGAATAGAAAATGAGGAAGCAGATGCATTATCTAAAATAGGCTCTACACGAAAAAGGTCTCGGATGGCGCTTTTTCAAAGCACCTCAAATTTCCCTCTATAAAAGGAGTAGATGAGGAATATCCCACCAAATCCGACTCACCTTTAGTGGCAGTTCTGGCTGTAATTCCCAGCTGGACCCAACCCTACCTTGATTTCTTGATAGATGGCAAATTACCGAAGACAAGGATCTGAGACAGCAGATCGTCCGACGAGCAAAAACCTATACAATAATAAATGGTGAGCTCTATAAGTGGAGTGTATCTAGGGTCTTTCAGCGCTGTGTATCTCCGAAAGAAGGAGTGGAAATCTTATGAGAGATCCACAAAGGCGAATGCGGCCATCATGTTGTAGCCAAGTCTTTAGTGGCAAAAGCTTTCCAACATGGATTTTTCTGGCTTATAGCCAAGGCAGATGCCAAAACGTTGGTCAAGACGTGCAGAGGTTGTCAAAAGTACGCCAAACAAGCTCATGTTCCAGCTGATCAGCTACGAACAATACTTATAACATGGCCTTTCATAGTCAGGTGGCTTGACATGGTAGGACCATTTAACCGGGCTCCAAGTGGATTTACTCATCTCTTAGTGATGGTGGATAAATTCACAAAATGGATTGAGGCTAAACCCATCACCATTTGTGATGGAGCAACACCCAAAAGATTTTTCGAGGATGTCATAATCCGATACGGTTATCCACATAGCATTATCACGGACAACAGGAGTAATTTTTCTATGGGAGAGCTTGCCGAATTCTGCGATGAGCAAAATATCCAGCTTGACATTGCGTTAGTCGCACATCCACAGCTAATGGACAAGTTGAAAGAGCAAATGGTTTAATCCTACAAGGCCTCAAACTAAGACTCGGAGCACCACTACGTCGTGCTGCGGGGGCTTGGGCAGAGAATTACCTTCTGTGATATGGAGTTTACGAACAACTCCGAACAGGTAAACCAGATACACACCTTTCTTCTTGGTCTATGGTGGAGAAGCAGTTCTTCCTAGTGATTTGATTCACACATCTCCCCGAGTTGCTGTGTATATTGAAGAGGATGCCGAAGTTTCTCGACAAAATGATCTCGATTTAATCGAAGAAGTTCACGTCGTTGCTGAGATGAGATCAACAGCCTATCAGCAGAAGTTATGCAAGTATCATAGCCAGAGAGGTTGAAACCAGTCTTTTAATAAGGGCGATTTGGTTCTCTGGTTTGTGTAAAAAAGAAAGCACAAACTTTCCCCGATATGGGAAGGGCCAGTTTTAGTTAGCCGAGTATTGCACAATGGTTCTTACTATATAACTGATATGCGGCTAGTCAAAGGAAGATCTGCTACTAAGAAAAGAAAGAGAGCTGGAGGCAGTACAGACCGGAAGAATTAGACAGACCGTGGAATATTGCTCAGCTACGTTCCTTTTATTCTTGAAATTTTCTTTCTTTGTAATCATATATGTGTACATGCTTAATGAGAAATAAAGTATTGGTTGCCTCAAATTTTTCTGAGAAGTTCTATACTACCATCTTATTTCCGAATGATCATGTCATAGTCGAAAATCCTAGAATACTTGAAAGTACTTTATGCTCATGTTTGTTCTGGTTAAGATTTCTGATTCTAAAAATGCTACCTTTGGGTATAAATCTAAAATTTCTAGTTTGTACTTTGGTTTATCTGATTGCCGGATGCGGGCATTTTCCGAGTAGTGAATTGTTGGTACTGGAAGCCAGCTTTGTTTTCGAATTTAAACTGGTTTAGCAATTGAGCTCCGTTGCTCGACAAAGTTTCTGTGTTGAAGGTTGGCCTGCTCATGAAAGGGACGAGGCAGAAAGCCAGATAAACAATAAGTATAGACAAAAACATAAAGTGCCTATGTAAACATTTCAGGAACATAAAAATAAAGCCAAAAAGTGCTAAATAGAAGTAGCAAATCTTAGCACTAGCAAAAGTATTTCACTAGTTATTTACAACCCGAATTGTTTCAGAATAACACATCGTTTTGCTAGTAGTTTACGTTGCAGGAGAAGCGGTAGGAGCTACCGGATCACTAGAGACATCGACGTCACCTTGATATCTTTCCGAACCGTTTTGTTCGTCGTCGGAGACTTCAACTGTTACTTTGGCAGGTGGAGGAGGAGTCTCCACGCGAGTAAAGAAAGGAGTGTCATAGCTGGTCAGATCAGCTATGTGACATCCATATCCGACTCAAGAGTCCATGATGGCCTTGATGTCTTTCTCCTGTCCATCTTCATCCACAGCCGAATACCCTCTGGTTACTTGCCAGATTTCCATGCTTCCATGGTGGCTCATAACCATGGTGAGAGCGTTCCGTGCTGCGGTTTGTGCATAGGACATGTTCCAGTCCTGGATGAGTTGGGCATTTCCTTGGCCTTGTCCCGCACCTTAAAGCTAGACATTATGTTCATGTCCGGAACCTTGAGTACTTCGCCAATATCCTCCAAAGATTGGCGGAAGTCGTGAAGCAAATCGCCGACTTGTGTAAGCTGGCTAGTGCAGGACTTGGTGGAGGAAGAATCCAGTAAGTTCAGAGGACCTGCGCATATAAAGCAAAGGTTAGAAAGTATATCCGAACTCCTAGAGTCGGAAATCCAGAAAGTCAGAAAGTGGGAAACATACCGAAGATGACATCTTCAACTTTGGTCTTCTCTGCCCTATGGCTCTGGAGTTCACCTCGGAGTGCCTCGGAGATGTCCTTCTCTCTGAATAATGCATCATTGATATCCAAGATTTTTTGGTCCTAGGCCACGATCCTTTGATCATGCTCTTCGGTGGCCATGGAGGAGGATTCGAGGACTTGTGTGATGCTACGCTCATGATCCGCCTTAAGCTTCTTCAGCTCTCGACGTAAGTCGTCGTTCTCCACCTCCATGGTCTAAAGATTCTCGGCCTCTTCAATCATGGGCGGGGAAGGAGTCCCCCGTGCCGTCACCGGCGCCGCCGCCGCCCTCTTCACCCTCTTCACCATCTTCACTACCATCACCTAATCCTCCTAGTATGCAGTGGTTCATCCTCCCACACACCTCTGTACCGTCCTATGTAAACATGGTGTTTGATGCTATAAGTTATAATCCTATGATCTATGTCATGTTTGTGTAGTTTCTTTGTTCTTAGATTGAATGGTTGAACGTCTTTGGTTCATTAGAGTTGTATGTTGATATGGTATAGTCCTTTGGTGTCCATTATATTTGTGCGCGCGTGGATTAAGCATCATAGGGTTTATAGTATGTGTAAGAGGAAGGGGGAAGTTCTGCCGGAGTGACAGAAACTTGAGGACGCGAACCGGAACATTGCATGTATGGGAGTAAGAGGACCATTAAACTTAAGGCTATGGTTGGGGAAACCTTAATGCATTGATTAGTACTTACGGATGTTTGCTAACAATCCAATCATATAGTTCATGTAATTCCAAGTAGTGAAGCGCATGTATATTTAGCCTCTCCCACATAGAAAACTGCATCGAAGACAATGAACCCGATCTATTCGCTATTTAAGCTTTGACAAAGCCACCATAATTATCACCACTATTCCACACTCATGGTTCTGTTAGTTTAGTGTATTTTATTACTGCAGCAACTAGCTTTACTTTCTTGTTATTTATTATCATGCAAAGCTATCTCTATTACTCGTATTGTTGCTCTAGTTTTATTTCCTAGATAATGCAAACATTTAGTGTGCATAGAGTTGTATCCGTGGTTGATAGAACTTGAGAGAATATTTATCCTACCTTTAGCTCCTTGTTGGGTTTGACACTCTTACTTATCGAAAAGGCTACACATCATCCCCTATACTTGTGGGTTATCAGTGCCGAAATGCACCCGCTCATCGGCGTTGTGGGTGGGGACGGTTTGTCCATAGCCGCTCCGCCAGTCGCCGGCGCGGAGGAGCCCTTCATTCTCGACGACGCGAAGCTTGGCATAATCAATGACATAGGGGATCCAGATCCTTCTTCGTTGCCGATGCCATCGCTACTGTCGCCACGGTGGCAGAAGATGAGGCTTCAGCCATATTCTAGGCACCGCTGACCTAGGATGGGTGGCGCTGGGGGATTTTGGGGGAGGCAGAGGAGCTCTATTTGTGGGAAGCGTCGATAGGAAGGAAGAGGCACTTGTGCTGGTGGAGAGGAAGGGGAGAAATCTCAACCCCTTATATCCTTCGTCTGCGCCAAAATTCGTGCAAAGTGAACAGCAACTGTGCCACGCGTCGTGGAAGGATCTAGGTAACCCCCACGTGATGATTACGCTGCCTCGATCTCCATGTACGCATTAAAACGATGCCTCGGTTATGCGCGAAGTGGACCCACCAACGGTCATGCTAACGGGAATGTCTGCCAGTGATGTGACTTGACCATGACTGGTGTCAGGTTACGTTAGAGAACAAGTTCCGGCTTAGTTTGAATTTCAAGCTAGAAACCCGAATAACGTATTCATAGGTCCGACTCGTTTTGAGACCCGGATCCTATCCTTTCTTTTGAAGTTTTAGGAACCCTTCAAGATTCTACAAGCCGAAGATCAAGCCAGACGATGATGGAATTCAACTTTGGATCTTGGAGGCTTCCGGGGGCTGCTATTGGGGATATACTTTCTGGGATCCTCACTGTGCCTCACTAACCAGGGTGGCCCACTTAGGGTTAGAGCTTTGCTTCACGGGTGGCCTAGTTAGGGAGAAGAGAAGGATTCCAGTCCGGCTACGGGAAGGCCCAGAAGACTTACCGACGTAGGCCTGTTATGTTACTTATAGCTCAAGTTGTACTATGTAACCGACTCTTAGTCGTAGCCGGATAGGTCTCTCCTATAAACCCTAGGCCGGATATCTATATAAGCCATCCTAGGGTACGCCTTTAGGGCACCCCACAATAGTCTACAACCTCAACTCGCACAGGAAAAACCCTTGTAACCCATATTCCGGCTCTGCCATATTACTGGATTGCTAGAAGGAGTAGGATCCGTCCAAAGTCGGCGGATTTGAACCTAGGTAAACTTCTGTGCTCACCGTCCCAGAATATCGTATGTCTGACACCCCTCTCTTCCATGCGCCTCGAGGACCCCCTCATGGCGTACTTGTCATTAATCCGACGACACTACCTGATGTAGAAGAACACCACATTCACGTGGGATGATGAAGCAAACAACACACTCAAAGCGCTCAAGGAGGTGCTATGCGCGGCACCAGTACTTGCCGCCCCCATGGACAAGGAGCCAATGCTCTACTACATCGCGGCTTCCAGTCGAGTCGTCAGCGCAGCGATGGTCGTCGAGCGACCAGAGGAGGGCAAGGAGCACCCCGTGCAGCGCCCCGTATACTACATCAACGAGGTCCTCACCGAGTAGAGGCAACACTACCCAGAGTACTAGAAGCTGGTCTACGCGGTCTATCAATCCCAAAGGAGGCTCCCACACTACTTCCAGGAGCACCCCATCATGGTTGTATCCTCCGCCTCACTACATGACATCGTCCACAACCACGAAGTGACTAGGCGAGTTGCCAAGTGGGCCGTGGAAATCGGCATCCACAACATCAAGTATGAGCTGTGCAAAGCGATCAAGTTGTAGGCTCTGGCTGATTTCCTTGCCAAATGGGAAGAGGCGCAGTAGCCCAAGAAGCTACCCTACCGCCACTACTGGTCGCTCCACTTTGACGGCTCCAAGAGCTCGAATGGTGCTGGAGCAGGGATCGTACTCACCTCCCCCAAAGGAAACAAGCTCCGATATGTGCTACAGATCAACTTCATTTCCTGCACCAACAACATGGCCGAATACGAGGCCCTCCTCCATGGCATGTGAGCTGCCAAGGAGATGAACATCAATCCCGTCAGGTGCTACGGCGACTCCGACCTCGTCACCGCACAACTCGCTAGCACCTACGACGCCGTCGCCCCCAACATGATAGCATACCGTCAAGCAGTGGACCAGCTGGGGGGCTAGTTTGACGCCTACTCTATCGAATGGATCGACCGGCACAAGAATGAGGAGGCTGATGCACTCTCGCGCATAGGTTCGGCTCGCCAAGCGCCACCTCCGGGATTCTTCCTCAACATCATTGACAAGCCATTGGTCTCCCCTCGAAGGAGATTGACATCGGGATACCACTGCAGCCTGAGCCCGCTCTGGTCACCATGATCATGGAGCCCAGCAATTGGACCACACCCTACGTCGCCTACCTCGAGCACAAGGTCCTGCCCAATGATGAGACTGAGGCACGGATTATCATGCGCCGCTGCAAGTCCTTCGTCATCATCAACGGCGAGCTCACAAGCGCAACATGACCAGCGTATTCCAACACTATGTGGAACCAGAAGAAGGACGCAAATTCTAGAAGACATCCACGCCGGCAACTTCGTCCACCACGCTGGCACAAGGTCGCTAGTCGCTAAGGCCATGCGTCATGTCTTCTACTGGCTCACCGCACATGCCAATGCCAACGACATTGTCCAATGCTGCGTCAGGTGCCAGAAGTATGCCAACTAGACACACATCCCTAGTTTGGCCCTCAAGACCATCCCCATCACATGGCCATTCACCGTATGGGGCATCGACATGGTGGGTCGGTTCAAAACTACCCCATCAGGCTACACCCACCTCCTAGTCGGAGTCGACAAATTCACCAAGTGGGTCGAGGCAAAGCCGATCAAGAAATGCGGTGGCAAGACCACCACCAAGTTCCTCCGCGAGCTGATCTACTGGTATGGCTACCTGCAGAACATCATCATGGACAACGGCACCAACTTCGCCAAGGGCGCCATGGCTGACTTATGCGAGGAGCATGGCATCTGACTCGACCTCACCTCAATTGCCCATCCGGATTCGAATGGCCAAGAAGAGCGTGCTAATCAAAGCAACAAGATAATTTCTATATTACGATTATGCCGCGTCCTCCATGGCCTCAAGCCACGACTGCAGGTCCCCCTCAAGCAGACCCCTGGATGATGGGTTGAAGAGCTCCCCTCCATGCTATGGGACATTCGCACCTCCGTCAACCGATCGACAGGGTTTACCCCTTCTTCATGGTGTACGATGCTAAAGCCGTCATGCCGACCGACCTAAAGAATAACCCGCCTCGAGTCACCCACTACGCGGAAGAAGAAAACGAGGTCGCCCTTCAAAAAAAGGTCAACTTTCTCGATGAAGCCTATGACCTAGCTCACTCCCGCACTGGCATCTACCAGCAAGGTCTCCGCCACTACCACAACCGCCGAGTCAAGACTCGCACCTTCTAGGAGTGCGAACTCGTCGTGCAACTCATTTAGGACAATAAGGGCATGCACAAGCTCTCTCCCCCGTGGGAGGGGCCATTTTCCATAGGGTGAGTCCTAGGTAATGACACCTACTACCTCCTAGACATACGAGGCGACGGCTAGCTCGACATCGAGCGGCCATGGAACGTGAATCTCCTCCGAAAGTTCTACACCTAGAACCAAAAACTTGTACCTAGCTTTACCAATGATGGAATAAAAATACCGGTCGCATAAATTATGTCCACTTGCCATTCCTTCTGCCGACCGCACTCCTACATCTAGCAATACGGTAACTACGGTAGTCAACCCTTGGTCGAGCAACCAGCACGACTAAGTAGTGCGGCTCAAGGGTACCAAAAATATTTAGGTCTTGCATAGTCCACGAAAAAGCCAACCTGGAGCCACCATTAGAGTCGCCCTGCTCGACTAGCTTTCCGAGCTAAGACCACCAATCACGCTTCCCACAACGCCCCATCCTCCTCATCCTTGTGCAAAGCAACTCGAACGGTTAAGTACCACGCTCAAGGACTCGTCCAAAATGACCCTCACACGGCTCGGAAATACACCAAGTATGAGATCGTGCCCTGGACTTGCCATGCGACTGACTCTATGAGTCAGGAGGAGAGACGTGTTACAAACAATGCACTACATCCTTACCTACCTTGGGCATGCGACTCGAACGATTAAGTATCACGCTCGGGGACTCACTTAATCGACCCCGCTCGTGTTCAGGAAAAACACCAAGTATAGAGCTCCCCTTGGGGTCACCAAGCGACTGCATCCACGAGCCTCGGAGAGTTGGCCTAAGCTACGTAAACAACTACCAGCGACCAAACACATGCGCACGACTAGCCACTACCAGCAAATATGCTCGAGGACTCACACGATCAAAATAAAGTGACATAATATATATGAAGGGTCACACGAGTCAATTGATATATTCACAAAGTGACAAAATACATTGTTCACCACCAAAATAATAAACAAAAGGACAAACGCCGCACAACCCGTGCTTGAAAGCAATTCTTCATTCTGCAGGCTTTGACGAAGAGACACCGTCATCACCCTTGACCCAAACAAAAGGATCCCGGGGGTTTGCTGGGTAGGTTGTCAACTACTTCGCGAGCGACAACCAGGGGTTCCGACTTCCGGTCGCGATGCTCCAGCTCAGCATCGTTCGGAGCCACCCTCATCTCTTGATAAGGCAGCAGATCACCCATCACCAACACACACTCCGCATAAGGAGCGGCCTTGGTGTTCAGCTTGAGGACTTCAGCAATCTCCACCTTGTTAGTCATTGAGGGGTAGCCGCTAGTGATGTCGTCGAGGTCAAAGTCTTTCGGGAAATGCTCGAGTCCAAGACTCAACGCAGTGGTGGCTCTGCGGTGAAACACAGACTGCGCCATTCATTCGACGACTGTGGGCACTTCCTTGAGGTACTGCCACACCTCGGTCAATCCCTCGGGAATTACTTCAGTGGGAGAAATACCTTGGAGGATGACCTGGATGCACATCGCCGACGTGGTGGCAGCATTCACCACCGCCATCACGCACTGATCAGCATCGAAGGTCTACACAACCGGATCTCCTTGACCTATAACAACTGCAAATTGTCAAAAAATCAATCTCTAGAGGAAGGACATCCTCGTGGCCTCACCCGCTCGAGGACTCACCCGCTTGGGGACTTACCCGCTCGGGGACTCGCCGCGATTAGGCAACGCTCTACTCATAGAACAGGAAACAAGGGAAATCAAGACTTACCAAGGAGCTTGCAGTAGTTGTCCTCCGCTGCCACTTCTCCCTCGTGGACAACTTCCCCTGCAATCCCACAATAATGGAGTCGGCGACCTTAGGCTCCTCCTCCGCCGCCACGACTAGGACCTTTGCCTCTCTTCAGAAGAGTTCATTGTCGTCATCGCTTCTTCTAGCTCCTTTGCTAGCAAGCTGGCCCTCTCCTCCGCTACGGTGGCCGAGGCCTTTGTAGCGTCCTGATCGGTGGCAGGAACATATCCCTCACGGGATTTGGCGAGTGCGGCAGCGTGATCGTCTACTATCAAGAAAATCCAAATCAATACTCGAACAGTCACAAGAGCTTCAAATTTTTCATGATATAAACTAACATGTGGTTGCTTGGAGTCACCGATTCGCCTCCTGAGCCACTCGTAGGTCACGCTCCATTCTCTCCACTGTGGCCTGCCGCTCAACTGATTCAACCTGCAAGCCCTAACACAAAAAATTCAGACACGACCTCACCGACCCAACAATCGGGGTTGTACAGTCGAAGGTTGAGTGTCTAGCCGCTGAAATTCAGCGACTAGCCCCTCGGGGACTAGACAATCAAATCTTGAGTGTCTAACCGCTAAAATTCAGTGACAAGACCCTCGGGGAATAGACAATCAAAGCTTGAGTGTCTAGTCACTGAAATTCAGCGACTAGACCCTCAGGGACTGGACAAAAGAAGTTTGAAGTGTCTAGCCACTGAAATTCAGCGACTAGACCCTCGGGGACTAGACATATCTAGACCGTGGTGCCCAACATGCGGTGAAGCTCGATGGCGTCCGCCGAAGGCACCATGAATGTCGTGCACCCACGATGCTTCCCAATGTCTCTATCAATGATCTCCGAAACTTGTGGTGACTGCGTCCCAGTCGCTATGATAGAATCTTTCACCATGAATTGCGGGAACATCGCGACCGTCGCCCCTAGCGCCTCGGCCACCGGTGCGGATGCCTCTAGTGGCAGGCCTGCCTTGGCCGGCTCTGTCCCAAAGGTCGCCTCCTCTTTAGGAGGAACGGCGGAGTCACCTTCCTTCGCGCCTGAATCATCCACGGTGACGGTGTGACCCTTCTTCTTATTTGCACCTAGATCTAGCCCCTCGACGTGTCTTCACCTTCAGTCCCGGCCGGTGGAACAATGGCCACCGAAGGGCGATTGATCTTCTTGGGACCACCCCTGCAAGATCGCTACGGTTAGCGACCAAGAAATTCCAAAAGTAGCAAGTTACAACAAGCGCAAAGAGAAAATTCACCCGGAGACCGGAATAAGTCGCAGGCCCATACTAATGTGCATGAGCTTCTCCAGCTCGAGGCCTATCTTGCGAGTTAGCCCCTTCTCAAATATGGTCACCTGCCACAACGCCACAGGCTTCTCCGCTGATGTAGTTGCCGTCGTAGGGATCTCTGGCTCCTTCAGTGCTGGCGTCTCCTCTGACTCCTGCACCGGTGGAGCCACTGACCCTGTGTCCACCTGGGCTTCTGGCTCAGGCGTCCTTGGAGCACTCGGTGACCTCATGGCGAGTGGAATCGCCGACTCCAAAACTACATTTGTGGTCGTGGGCTCCATCATAAGATTTGGGTCCTCCGGAACTTTCACCACATCTACGGCCTCTTCTTCATCGGATTCGTCTTCCGACTCAAACATTGCCACCAATTTGGCCAGCGTCTTCATTAGCGACTTCGGCTTCGTCAGAGATTTCGGCTTCGCCGGTGACTTAGGCTTCACCGGTGACTTGGCCTTCGCTGGTGACTTCTTCTTCCGCGCTGATTTGGCCGGCGTGGGAACCTTCCGAGAGCTGTGCTCCTCCACGAGGTCCACATTGTTGTCATGCTCCTAGAGGCTGCGGCTTGCCTCGGTCTCATGATGCTTTTGGCCCTAGGTCTTCTAGGCCGCAGACAAAGGCGCCTACACCTCCATGACTTTCGTCGCTCTCTAAGCTTTATTATTCCTCCTCGAACACCTCGGGAACTTCCTCGTCGAGTAGAGGAAGCCAGTTCTCAAGGACCTGGAAAAGTTGAAGGCGAGAAAAGTTAGCGACTAAAAAACCATGACTGCAATACTCCGACTGTGAAACTGCAAATGAGAGAAACAAAGAAACTCATTCGAGGATATTTCTGCTTCCTAGTGGTGTATGGGGCCAACCTGGCCTTTGAACTGGTGTACTCCATGTTAGTGATCTTCTTCATTGCTGCAACATAATCTTCTTCTTCCTAGGTGTCGGGGCTCGACTTAGTCACATATTTGGGCCTGGTGTACTGGTACATCTAATGAGCTCGATTTGCCAGCGGGACTAGTCGCTGTCCGGGCCAGCAGTTGTATAGATTGAAGGTCTCCAACCCTTCATCCTCCAGCTCCCTGATCTGCGTGAGCATCTCATCCATGGCCATCTTTTGGTCGTTGGGAAGTGAGTCGGTTGACAACCAGCACAGTTTTCTCCTCTCTGTGGCGTATGTTGGGAGTGAGACTTTGCCGGAGGGAGAGGATTCCTTGACATAAAACCATAACTTTTTCCACTCGCTTGCCACCTTCTTCGGCATCAGCAACTTCATGAACTTAGCCTTGGGCTTCAATTGGAAGGTGATGTCGCACGCCGCCAAGATAGGGCCGCCCTTCCCTTCACAACTAAGGCGACCATGGAACAGCTCCAACCAGAGAGGAAAGTACGACCGGCGCCCTAGGTAGCACTCGCAGAATGCCATGAAAATGGCGAGCTGCTCGATGTTGTGTGGTCCCAGATCAGATGGCTTGATCGTATAGTAGGAGTAGAAGCGGCAGAAGAAGAGGAAGGTGGGGAATCCCAATCCCCTTTCGAGGTGGCTCTGGAAGCATATGAATTCCCCTAGACGTGGCTTCGGCTCGACCTCGGCAGTTGCAGGGATCCGCAATTCCCCTTGGTGAGAATCCCAGCATCCTGGAACAATCTCAGGACAGCTGCGGAACACTTGGACTTGCCCCACACATCCTTCGGGTGCGCCATCGAGAAAAGAAGAAGGACGCTTGGTCTGGAAATTCTGGATTGGAAGTGGATCTGGAGACTGAGGATGCGAGAATGTAGAGGAATGTGAAGAATGGCCACAATTCCCCCGCCAGTCTCCTTATAATGTGGCGATACCCAGCAGTTTCGGGGTAGCTGTTACCTCGCGGTAAATCTGCCAAAGTTACCGCTGGACTTATCCAACGGCTAGTTTGACTAAATTGACGGTCCAAATTCAGCCACTAGACTCGCTTGCCCCCCCCCCCCAATCGTCAGGGTGGGGCAACCGAACGCATTTCCACTTGCCACTACAGCGACTGAAGAAACACATGAGAAACTTCTCCCTTCATTTGAGGAGTCCATCGCCGATTCGACTGGGCGTCCACCCGGATTTACCTAATCTGACTACCAAGTTAATGCCTGCACCAAACCCCCATTGCCCTTAGGGACTACTGATGGGGATATGCCGATCTTGGTATGCCTAGCAGGATGATTCGACTGGCCCAAGTACATAGAGAATGTGCCTGCAGGAACGGGGACTGGAAAGCGACTGAAGCAGAATCTTGGCGACTAGAAGCGGTAGGTCCACGAGCTTAGATAGGCCCAGTCGGATTAGGTCAAATCCTCCAAAACCTTAACTGATTCGGTGGTAATCCTGTAAACCCTAGTGAGGCACCCTCTATATAAACCTCCCTAGGGTACTCTACATACTTACATGCTATTAGCTACCCCACCCAAGCAACTCGTTGCCTAGCCGCCGAGCTCACCCACCTTCTAATTCACTCACTGACATGGGTACTATTACTCGGGTACTTATGATCTGCTACCTTGGTTGTATAAAGGCTCACGGCCCATGAAGATTCAAGATGATGGTCTAGGAAGCATCTGATAAAAGCCTTAGTCATATTTGGAAAGGAAAGATGAACCGACATTGTGTTGGTAGTGTAATCCAACATATGTAAACAATCTATATACGGCTTTGAGACTTAGTCTATTATATATAGGACGGGAGAAGCCCATGAGGAGGTACCAAAAAATCCCCATGCGATCTATAATAGTGATATTCATCAAGTATTCAAGCAACTTCGACTCCCTTATTTTCCTGATATCCGACGAAATCCCTAGCGTTCTCTTTTTCGCAAAACCCTAAGTCCATCATCATGGGCATTCCCGAGGTTACACCTCGTCAATTGGCGCCGTCTATGGGAACTCTAAACGCTGTAGTCATGGATTTGACGGACCTCTTTTCGTCAAGCAACAATCCAACGGAAGCGACACCACGCCCACCCACCCCTGTTTCGGTACCCGCCAATGGAGGATCCGATCTCGTCATCGAAAGTTTCCGTTTCCAATTAGACAATCCCAAATAATCCCACCCCTCGGCTCTAATATCATTAGGACCATTGGTTGGAAACATTGCACTGACGGTTCCACAGAAGTCACGATGTTGATCGATGTAGATGAAAAAAACAAGGAAATCACGGTAGATATAGGGGATCTTGATGGTCTCTATGTTGATCTCTCCATCGGATCAGACCAACAGCCAACCACACAACACGAGTCAAGCCGATAAACACGGAACCCGAAGAAAATGACGAAAGCATCGACTTTGGAATTAGGATGGCTGAAATTTACCCAAAACAGAAAATCCTGGACTTCATTGATCCCCCAGACAGTGTCTCCCTCCACTGTGACGATGATGTCACCAGCCCATACACAACTCAGCACCAAGTGTGCGTAATTATCAGGACGCTTCGACTCAGCAAGACTCCAACGGTAACCCTATTTTTTGACCCTGATGATATCTTGTCAGATCATGGAAACGAAGGAAACCGCGGAGACTTGACGAACAACAACATAACCCTGGGGAGAGAAGAACCACATGGAGGCAAAAGGAAACACCTCCGACTAGCAGCCAAAGCATGGTAAAAAGTGAGGGCATCAATTTCAGCTGCAGTCCCAATGACATCCGACGCCACACGTGAAGATCTGCTAGCATACCAATACCTCCTCTATCACAAGAAAAGAGACTTGCTAAGGATGCAAAGACAACTCGAAGAAAGAAAAAGGATTGTCGATGAATCCAGCCTAAGACGGGTACAACTAAGCTCCACTTGAGGATCAAGGAGCATAACGGGGGGAGCACCGCCAAGGAGAGGAGCATCACGACTGCAGAACATACTCGAAGCTGAAAGGAATGAACTGACTCGAGAACTCGACCTATCATTCATGACAGTAGATCCAACGGGACACATCAAAACATAAACAACCCAAGCCGCAATCGTGGCCGCACAAACATATCTTATCACAACCCAACCAACACCCGATGACCCTCGTGCAGCTCTGAACTGCGTCGCTTTGATGAACCTCAGCATGGTAGGAGCATCTCTCGCACAAGCAGAACAAGGAATCACACGACAACCTGACAGATCCCCATGCCGTCGCAATAGCCCTCGGCAAGTGGGACACACCCGACGATCACGATCGCCACAACAGGTACACTTCTCAGGGTCGGAGCCGTGAAACAATGCGAGAGACGATATCACACAGCGCAGGAATGATAGATCCAGGGAAGAGCACATCAACCGAAGAAATTACGACGGTGAAAGCAAAGATGAACACGAACTATGTGGAGCTAGTTGCTTTACCTGACGGATTCGCAAAACAACTGTAGCAAAGTACTTCAAATTACCTCACGATTGTCAAAAGTACGATGATCTCCAAGAGCCCAAAGCCTAGTTGGTAGATTAGCTGGCAACTATCAAATTACAGGGTGGCTCCAAAGCCACCGCAATGCAAAGTTTGAAGTTACACATGACTGGCGCGGCACAATCCTAGCTACGACAGCTACCCGAAGAATCCATCAGCAGCTGGAACAATCTTGAGGACAAATTCATCAGAAATTTCCACTTCACGTTCAAGCGACCCGCATCTTTGGAACAACTGCAATCATGCAAACAAAAACCAGCAGAATCGATACGGGCTTTTATCCAGCGGTGGAACATCATAAAAAACTCGTTTGAAGCTATATGCGACGAAAGAGCAATTGACGCTTTCAATGATGGACTTCGTCAGCAAGAGTTCATCAAAGAATTGGGATGAATCAAACCCAAGACAATCTCACAGTTGATGGACATGGCCAACCATTGGGCCAACGGGGAGGACGCGGTGCACAATAAAAGAGCCCGCTCACCTGAAGAAGACAGGGATATACGAAATAACGACAGAAGACGATGAAACAACAATGGATACAACGAACCAAGTTATGTCATAGCCAGTTTCTCTGGAGGGGATAACCGAAGAAGCAATGAATACAACAGTAGGTATCGCAGTAGGAGGGATGACATCGGCGGGAGCCAGCCACAGATACCAGCCGAAAAATCGAGACCCACCAATGCTAGTTAGGCAAATGCTAGAAGGACCCAGCAATATGCACTTCTACGTCAACTCAGCAGGCAAAATGCAATCCAATCATCTCTTAAAGATTGCCAAACATTTTTAAAGATGCAAGAGTTATACAACGCAAGGGCAACCGAAGCAACAAACCGAGGCTATGCTACTACACCTGGTGCTTTATCCATCGATGCACCACCACCACCACCGAGGCATCCACCAGTTGGGTGATGACCCACAAGTATAGGGGGTGTATCGCGGTATTTTCGATAATTAAGAGTGTCGAACCCAACGAGGAGCAGAAGGTGTTGACAAGTGGCTTGGATCAGGAATTCTCTGTAAATACTTAACAAATGGGATTTTAGGAGTTTTTGATAATGCAGATAAATAAAGTACGAGTAAATAAAAGACAATAATAATAATTGCAGCAAGTGGCCCAACCCTTTCTTTTGCAAAGGACAAGCCGCTTGTATTATTTAAGATGACCAAACGTTCTCGAGGACACGTGGGAATATCATCAAGTGCTTTCGCTTCATATAGTTGATTAATCTTCTTTAGTTGGATAAGTGTTGTGTGGCTGAACCTACGCTAATGTACTGACCTTCCTAGGACTAATACATACTTGTGATTATACCCCTTGCAAGCATCCGCAACTACAAGAAAGTAATTAAGATAAAAACCTAACCACGTCCTTAAACTTTGAGATCCTACACTCCCTTGCGCAAAGCTTTCCTAACGAGGGTTCAGGTTTCCATCACTCCGGCAACCCCGCGATTAGTAGCCAAATACACAATGCATTTCCCTAGGCCCATAAAGGTGAAGTATCATGTAGTCGACGTTCACAGGACACCACTAGAAGAATAACACCACAACTTAAATATCAAACTATTGAATCTTTCTCAACACAATTCCACTACTAACAACATGACGTCTCCCATGTCCTCAAGAACTAAACGAATTAATCACGAGACATCATATGGATCAAGATCAGAGATGAAATAATGATATGTAACAATCTGACATGAACAATAATTCAATGGTTCCACTCAATATCATCAACTACAACAAGTAATCAACACCGAGAAAGTTTCCCCTAAGAACTATGCAAGATTCAACCCAATTGTTACAGCGGTATGGAGTGGTGATGATGGTGCTGGTGGAGATGATGATGATGATCCCAATGAAGTCCATCTTGATGACGGTGTTGATTTCGACGATCTCCCCTCTCCGGGAAGGAATTTCCCCGACAGATTTCTGCCTGCCAGAGAGCTCTTTCTCTCTCTGTAGTTTCCGCCCCACAGAGGCGGTGGAACCTTTCTGTGGTCGCTCCCCGAGTCTTAGGGTTTCCAGGGGATTATATAGGCCAAAGGGCGATGCTAGAGGTAGGCCAGGATGGCCACACCACCTGGTGGCGTGGCCAGGGCTGGCCCGCGCCAGGGGGTGGTGTGGGCCCCTTGTGGCCCATCTCCACTTCCCCTTCTGGCTTCCTTCGTCTTCTAGAAAAATAGGATTTCCCATATATTTTCCGGGATTTTCTTATCTTCGTAAATTTTGCCTCCAAATAGTGCCTTTCCATCAGAATCCTGACTTCAGTGGTCCATCCTCCATAAGTCATCAACCATGCAAAAATAGATGAAATAACATAAGTATCATCACTTAATATGAAATATATCAATGAATAATAGTAAATTATGATATAGAATAGTGATGCAAAATGGACATATCAACTCCCCCAAGCTTAGACTTCGCTTGTCCCCAAGCGAAAACTGAGCTCAATAAACATGACCTCGGGTTTATGGAGTGAAGTGTCGATAAAAGAATACGGACAAGAAGCATCACATTCATCAATACATAAATCATAATAGAAGACAACTCACTATTATATAACTTAACTTGCAATAAGTAAAGGAAACACAATAAAGATACACAAAGTAAATCATAATTGGTAATGGAAAACTTTGTTCTTGGTCAAAGAATAGTTAACAATTTGCAGGAGTTCAAACATCATGGGATTTCAGCAATAGCTTTCAAAGTAAGATTCACTAAGATAAGAGTAGTGTGCAAAACAAGGAACTTAAGAAACATGATTGAATAAATCATCATATGAATGATTGAAAGACAATAACTCAAATACTTGCTTGAGATAGAAATGAATAGGTTTACTGACTCAACTAAAAAGTAAAAGATAGGCCCTTTGCAGAGGGAAGCAGGGATTTCAAGTTTCATAAAGAGCTTCCAAAAATATGGTACTTATTAGCTTTCAGTTCTCATTACCCCTATCATAAGCATGTTTAGGTGATTAAGGTTAAAGTGAACAAATATGAGGATATGCTTGACAAGTTATAAGTTGGAAATCTCATTCCCCTTGCTTATGAGTACATGTGTATCATAGAGAATCGCCAATGGGGTACCCCTTGGCCCATGATACATGAGCTTTCCCATATCAAAATGACAAGGCAACAAACAACGAGCATCTCAGCGATCCTTTTATTTGCTATTTGCATAAGGTTTTCCCTCTTTCTTTTTTTATTGAGGATGCTTCACAGATTGCTCACTATGTTTATGATGCAAGTTTCCACCATCATTAGGCATGGCTTAGGCTAGCCACCCAGGAATTTCTCTAACCCATATACAAACACCATGAGCTTACAAGCTCCCCTTTTATTTTACACCACCAGGATCCATAAGCAAAAGAACATGATATCAACTGAATAAAGTGCAATGTTGAAAGCGTTCCCCATGGTAACATGGTTCTTCTAATTCACAGCTTACAAAACGCAAGCATATACGGAACAGAGATGGGCACAATGGTTCAAGTTTATTAAGTGCAAGAAAGTAAAGTGTGCCATCAAGTTCGTGAGAGCTTTAATCACTAATTTTCACATAACAAGTTTAATTCAGAAGGTAGATAAAAACATGAATTTACTTGGAGTAGCAATAATGCGAATAGGTAGGTATGGTGGACACAAATGGCATAGGTTTTGGTTTAAGGATTGGATGCACGAGAAGCATTCCCTCTTAGTACAGGTTTTTTGGCTAGCAAGGCTGGGTAGCAAGCATAAGAGTTGGAGGAAACGAACAAACATACAAGTGATAAAAACAAACATGCGATCTTCCTTGGAAGCACAAAAGATCTTAACTAGAGAATACTAAGCTTATGAGCCAATCAATAAAGAAAGATGATGAAACTATATTTCTTAAAAGTACTTTTCTTTTTTTCATTCAATTCTCCAATAGTGTTGCTACTGACGAGAGCTAGGTTTGCCAAAACCAACTAAATTTACTTAATGATCCCAAAGTGATACCAATAATAACAACAAGATCAATCATATAATAGGAATTGCAAACTAAAATAAGGACAAGCCGGTTGTATTAATAGACAATAATAAAATAAGTAAAAGACAATAATAATAATAATTGCAGCAAGTGGCCCAATCCTTTCTTTAGCAAAGGACAAGCCGGTTGTATTACTTAAGATGACGAAACGTTCTCGAGGATACTTGGGAATATCGTCAAGTGCTTTCGCTTCATATAGTTGATTAATCTTCTTTAGTTGGATAAGTGTTGTGTGGCTGAACCTACGCTAATGTACTGACCTTCCTAGGACTAATACATACTTGTGATTATACCCCTTGCAAGCATCCTCAACTACAAGAAAGTAATTAAGATAAAAACCTAACCATAGCCTTAAACTATGAGATCCTACACTCCCTTGCGCAAAGGTTTCCTAACGGGGGTTCAGGTTTCTGTCACTTCGGCAACCCCGCGATTAGTAGCCAAATACACAATGCATTCCCCTAGGCCCATAAAGGTGAAGTATCATGTAGTCGACGTTCACAGGACACCACTAGAAGAATAACACCACAACTTAAATATCAAACTATTGAATCTTTCTCAACACAATTCCACTACTAACAACATGACTTCTCCCATGTCCTCAAGAACTAAACGAACTACTCACGAGACATCATATGGATCAAGATCAGAGATGAAATAATGATATGTAATAATCTGAACATGAACGATAATTCAATGGTTCCACTCAATAGCATCAACTACAACAAGTAATCAACACCGGGAAAGTTTCCCCTAAGAACTATGCAAGATTCAACCCAATTGTTACAGCGGTATGGAGTGGTGATGATGGTGCTGGTGGAGATGATGATGATGATCCCGATGAAGTCCAGCTTGATGATGGTGTTGATGGCGATGATCTCCCCTCTCCGGGAAGGAATTTCCCCGACAGATTTCTGCCTGCCGGAGAGCTCTTTCTCTCTCTGTAGTTTCTACCCCGCAGAGGCGGCGGAATCTTTCTATGGTTTCTCCCCGAGTCTTAGGGTTTCCAGGGGATTATATAGGCCAAAGGGCGATGCTAGAGGTGGGCCAGGGTGGCCACACCACCTGGTGGCGCGGCCAGGGCTAACCCGCGCCAGGGGGTGGTGTGGCCCCCTGTGGCCCATCTCCACTTCCCCTTCTGGATTCCTTCGTCTTCTGGAAAAATAGGATTTTCCATATATTTTCCAGGATTTTCTGATCTTCGCAAATTTTTCCTCCAAATAGTGCCTTTTCCATCAGAATCCTGACTTCAGTGGTCCATCCTCCAAAAGTCATCAACCATGCAAAAATAGATGAAATAACATAAGTATCATCACTTAATATGAAATATATCAATGAATGACAGTAAATTATGATATAGAATAGTGATGAAAAATGGACGTATCATTGGGCAACCGCAAAACACAACACACCAAGAAGACAAATATCCTAGATCAAAAGGAGCAATGTCGATGATCCACAAAGGACGACCCTCTAATAGGACATAGAGGGTTATTACCAGGCAAGTAAACATATGGCAGTAACAACGCCACCACCTACACCCGAGTATCTCCACTGGTCAGAATAAGAAATTACCTTCAACAGAGCTGATTATCCACTTCAGGTACCTCAATCGGGCTAATCAGCACTGATAGTGGAAGCACAAATCGGTGGGTTCAACATGAGCAAAGTCTTTCTGGACGCGGGAAGTAGCATCAACCTCATCTATGCCAAAGATCTACGAGCAATGAATTGGTCCTTGACAAATCTCGCACTTACAGACACAACTTTCCACGGGATAATTCCAGGAAAAGCCAAAACTCCTCTTGGCAAGATCCTCCTCGACGTAGTATTCGGATCAAGAAACAACTTCAGGCGCGAAAAACTAGAATTCAAAGTCATGGACTGGCCATCTCAGTATCATGCAATCCTGGGACGACCAACCTTCGCTAGGTTCATGGCAGTATCCCACTATGCATATCTGGTGCTAAAAATGCCAGCCCCCAATGGGGTCATAATGGTGAGAGGAAGCTTCAGCCGCTTGGATAGCTGTAATCAAGAATTCAACAAAATATCAGAATCTTTCGGGATGGAGACAGAACTCGGGTAGCTGAAAATAACGGATACAGAACTACTACCTGAGGGACACGTCCTCAATGAGAAGACCTCAGAAAATCAGGTGCACCATGCCCCCGCAAAAACAACTTATCTGGCCTCCACTTCTGGTCCCGCATAGGAAGACGTGCTCGTCGGTGTTCCCTGTGAGAATTGGGAAACTATTGGAAATTGCGGAGACAAGCAAGAAGCCCAAAAGGAATCCAACGATCACCCATTGAAATGAAACGCAGCAGTCAACGAATAATCCACCTAACAAATTAAGCCCATTGGAGAGCAAAATCCTCGCCTCACAAATACATGGCACATCACGGAGATAACAAAAGCAACATGGGTAGTCAACCCAATACTCATCCCCCAAAAAAGGCGACGGCCTACGCGTATGCGTCGATTTCCTAAGTATAAGTGACTTAGTAAACCAACTACTTTTCTCTCTGGACCGCCATGCAGATGCGACGCCTGTAGTCAAAAAGACGACCCCCCCCCCCCCCCCCCGCAAACCAATACAGAGCATGATGGAGCACCTGATGTCAGAAGCCAAAGTTTTTAAGGAAAATTCTTTAGTTTTACGCATTTTATATTCAGTAAAGGCCCACGGCCAGGCAAGCATGCCAAAACAAGATATCCCCTTATATTCATCAATGAATAAAGAAGTACTTCCCGCCTTAAAGTTTTCAAGACACATGGAGGCACCAACAATTATGCCAAGCACACCAAATCGTCAGGTCCTATTCAAAGGATGTCTCACACAATAAACAAAATATCATATAAATATAAGACCTTTTTAACAAATACAATAGCTTTATACAATATTTTTTCCAAAGTACAAAGGTACACAATGAAAGAAAAACAGTCAGATAACCTAGTTTACAAAAAAATCCTCGTTTTCCTCTAGGCACCTCCGGACAATACTAGTTGCAGGTCGGCGGGCGGCAGCATAATGAGGTGCTATATCAACAAGACCACTGCTAGGAGGGGGAGGCTGCCCCGATGATACGACATCCAAGTCCAGCGTCGGATGATGCGCATGCACCCAAGAAAGTCCAAGTTTGGAACCCACCACAAGCTGAAGTTTCACGAAATGATGAATCATTTCACCCTGTCGAAACTTCGCAAGAAAATCAGCTAAAGTCTGAGGCTGGGGATCTTGAGGAAACATGGCATTGTAAACAATGGCCAATGATCTGCGGCACCACTCGACAAACATCTCCACCTCGGATACGTGGTCCTAAAGAAAAGCCACGGCATAAGCACGGCAGTGGTCAATCCAAAAATCTATCTCAGAATTTTGAGAAGCAGACACAAGAGCTTGAATTCGGTTGCACAGACGTTGGGTTTCCTCCCTCTCGCACAATCGAATGCCTATAAAATAAAAAGAGAGAGAAAAATTGATATCTCGCAAAAGGGAGAAATGCAAAGTAACGCGAAGAACTTACACAACATCTTCTCACTCGCCCTGGAAATTTCCTCCAAGAAGTATGATTCACGATCAAGGGCCTATCGTGTTTTTTACTAAGCAACATCCACCATTGATTGAAAAACCAAAGTTTCCCTTCAAGTTTCTTCACCTACTCATTTTTTCAGCATATAACGGCAGGTCTACTGTGCGTACAATGGCAGTCTTGGTTGCACCCATTCTAGATGAGGATGGGATTGCATCCGATGTCTGGGCAGGCATAGGAGGAGCCGTCGGATCATTCAAAATCTCGCAAGGCACACGAAAGATACAAAGCCTTCAGCATACAAAGAGCAACTCACGTGCATATGTACAGAAATTTTATTCTCATCAAAAGGAAGCATTCAACAATAGGATAAGTTAAGTATTCATTACAATAGTAGCAAAAGAGACACGGAAAACTACAAAACAAAGCTAGAGATCCGACTTCTCCAACGACAAAGTTGAACTAGCAGAAGGAGCACCGGCTACAGGAATAACATGGGTTGCAGTTGAAGAAGGAGCAGCAGCCGAAGAAGGGGCGCCAGTTAAAGGAGGGGCATCTTTTATCCGGACCCATGCTAATGCTCAGAATTAGCCGAGAATACTTCTTGGACCTCTTAACAAAAAGGCTTCAAATCAACTCCTTGGCCTTTGGAAGTGACCAGGACAGAGGAGCTAACCTTCTGCTAGTCAACTTTCTCGCCATGCGCCATTGCCAATGCCATCAAAGTCTCTACACTACTCTTCGATTGCATCAAGCTATAGCCAACAAGAGGGCTTGGATCAGCACCAAAAATAGTGACAAGGTCGTTCAAGTCAACTGGTACTTCCTTCGATGGAAAAACTTCGGCATGTAGGCTCTTGAAGGCACGGCGTGAGAGGACAAGGAGGTTGCACCCACAAACGCTGTTAGCCTCCAAAATACTAACAACATCTGATAAAGGATCATCTTATCTTCATCCAGCAACAAATTTTGGCATGTCAGCTCTGCACATACAAAAAAGGGGGATAAGAACACAAGGACCAAAACAAAAGTTCTCCCTTGCCAACAGAAAATTTACAAGTTAAGGAAGCATTGAGGGTCTCCAAGCGCTTCCGCAGATTTTCATCTCGGGTGGTAGCTTGTTTGGCCTTCTCTTCGGCATCAGCGTTGGCTTTCTGCTTGGCCTCCTCCAAATCTTTCTCGACAACCTGAAGTTTGGCCTCTACATCGTCGGCACGCTTCATCTCTTCATCACAGATGACCTCGGACTCTTTTGACGGCGGCTGAATAATCAGAGTGTAATACAAAAACTCAGGAAAAAGGGAGGGATATGGAAGAATAAAAAGTCATAAAAGGTGGACATATACCTTTGAGACCTTCGGCTTCATTACGGATCTTGATGAAGTGAGAGGCCATATCAAGCATATCATGCATCACAGGCTACAAAGAAGGACATCAGGAAAAACAAGCAAAGGAGAAACCATGTCCAAATTAATAAGCACAGATACACTTCTGTCTTGCATATCCACCTCGACAGGGTTTTCAGATATCACCACGCCCTTACCAGCTGATTTTCTTCTTTTTTGCGGCGGCGGTTTTGGTGAAGTGGCAACATCTTTGTGGATAATTTGACCCGCAGGAGATGCATGCAAATTCTTTGTATCCATGGATAGCTATGGAGACTTTGCGGATGGAGGGGCAACAGATGTACCAGGAGGAGATAGGGGAGGATCTTCCCCATCATCACCACTACAAATATAAATGCAAAAAGATTAAAACGACAAGCTCATCCGAAAAAATGGAAAGGCAGTAAGTACTTAGAAAGAAACGTTCTGCGTAAAGTGGAACAAATTCATCTGGGGAGGAGCCGATGAAACTGGGACGACACGCAAAGGCTTTGAGCTAGTGGAGTCATCCGAGTATTCAATCGTCTCCGTGGCGTCAGGACGTTTCCTTTTTTCGCCAACAGGCGCCACACAAAAATCTTTAGAACGAGTCGACGGAAGCGACGACATCCTCGATGAAGATTTTGCGGCTGACGTCTCCATCTCCTCATGAGCAGAAGTCCCAGTCATAGGGAGATCGTCGGATGCTGAAGGATCGGGAAGAGGAGGAAGGCATGACAGATGATCATAATCCTGCATAAACGGAAGACCAACAATCACAAAAGAGGACAATTGCAAAAGAACAAAAAGCACGATGAACAAAGAGCAAATTAAGGAATTTACCTCGGGAAGATGATTCTTTTTTCCAAAAGGCTCTACGCGGCAATCAGATGGAACCGAGCTTTTCTTTGTAAGGGTCATGAAATTCCGAACCCTTGTTTCATACACCTTGAGGGTAAGATCATCCCGTGAAATCCTCATGGGGTCCTTCTTGCCGGTGTATGCCCACATACCATAAAGCCTAGCTTGTAGAGGTTGCACGCGGATCCGCAAGAAATATGCTAGAATTTGAATTGCCGATAGTTCCTTGCCAACCTCATGCCGCAATTTTGAAATACGGGTAAGAAGGGGTTCAATATCCGTCATTTGTTTGGGAGTGGGATGATGATCCCAAGAGTCTAGTTTGCGACAAGGCTTCTTGGGGTCAAAGGGGGCTAAGCCGAAAGACTGACCTTTGACTGACTGATCCTTGTTGTAAAACCACTTGGTTTTCCACCCTTGGACGGAGTCCGTGATCTTAAAATCAAAATATCTACATCAGAGCGGAATGAGATAATGGTTCCACCAACATCATGGACAATGGTGTCGGTGGCATTCCGACGAACATAAAAGAAGTACTTCCACAGGCCCCGATGGGGATGGATCACGAGGATGCATTCACAAAGGTTAACAATGCAAGCAATGTGAAGGATAGAGTTGGGCATGAGCTGATACAGCTGCACGCCATAGATTAAAAGAAGACCACAAAGGAATTCATGGACAGAGAGAGGCTTCGGAAAAGAAAAGAGAGGAACATTACCCTCCAGCCCGATTCGGGGATTGGAGTTGCTTCATCCCCAGGGAGCTTGAAGGCGCCCTCCTCCAGATAACCGGAGTTCCACGCCTCATGCAACTCCTACACAGTGAACTTCGAAGGGGCATATCCGATAACCCTCTTTCTAGTGGCCTTGGTGGATGTGGTGGAAGTCCCCACCCTGCTTTTGCCCATGGTGGTGGAGGAGTGATACTAGCACGCGGAAGAACAGCCGGAGTAGGCAAGAAAGACAGAGGAAGGAAAGTGCACAAGGAACAATATGAAGCTAGCAAAGAAGGGGTAAAAAGAAGTAAAAGGAATCTCTTCCCCTTTATAAAGAGCTAAGCTACACAACTTTGACCGTTCGATGTAAAATCGAACCGTCACAAACACACACGATGGTAACACGTGTCCATGGATTTCGTAAAGGAAAAAATCTTAAGCAGTTATCACTGTGGTACAAACAAGGGAGCCTCGCACGACGTCTTGATCTTGGCGCAGGAAAGGGGACGTGCAGTCAAAAAACTCCACTAAACACGCTACCCACGTGTCATCATTACTGTTGCACGGTCCCAAAATTGAAACGTCCCATCGAGACATGTCTCTAGGAAACCACGGTGTAAATCCATCATCAATGACATCATACCATGCAAGTCACAAAGAAAACTTCG
Organism: Avena eriantha; assembly: GCA_910589775.1. NCBI lineage: Eukaryota > Viridiplantae > Streptophyta > Magnoliopsida > Poales > Poaceae > Avena > Avena eriantha. The sequence goes on along the minus strand of OU342744.1, from coordinate 456,065,848 downwards.
ACCCTATAAAAAGCACAAGGACCCAAAGAAAAGAAGCAAAAAAAATTGAGTCAAAGTAAATTCCTCAGTAAAATAGACTTTTGAGGCTACAATCAAATACAAATATCTCGACTATAGCCTCAGGGGCTACTCCTATCAGGAGCATTGGGCACGCACCCGACAAAACGCAAGGCTACATTGTCAAAATAGTTGCAACATCAGTTTTTCGAGCCTATGTCCTGATGAAAACATCCAAACACAACCTCGGGGGCTACTCCTATCAGGAGCGCTGCCGCGCACCTAACAAAGAAAGTCACTTGTTTCCAAGATAATACCCGAAGATAAAATTATCCTCGTGTGTTGAGATCAATAAAGTATTTGTATCCGCAAATAATTACTCCTATCTGGAGCATCTATAGGAACCGGTAACCTTCAGCAATTCCAACAGCCAAAAAGGGTTGTCGATAAAATATATACAAAATCTCGAATTGCACCCGACGCAACAAAAAATACGAATGTCGTGTCCATGACATGAAGGTAAGACCCCGAGTTTCGTTCTGTGTGGTCTGGTAATCGCACAAGAATGCGCTCTGCCAGTAACATAACCGTATCAACGATATGATGAAAAATCCTGGCGGACACATTGGGTACCCGATAAAATAGAACTGGGATTCAGTATTCGATAAGACCTCAACGGCTCGAAGTGAGATATGCCAGTTATAATTCCGAGTTCAGGCCTAGGGACCTGAATTTGATGTAGGTCTACAGTGCATTTGCCTAGGAGCAATTAACTGATTCCCGATCTGTCAGATGCATCAGGCCTGTTGTACCAAATCCCTATAAAATCTTAAAATCTCAGAACATAAAAAAACTGAAAAATATCTTTGAGACTCAACCAGAATCTATGATTCAGGTAAAGTCTCGGGGGCTACGGACATGGGTATGATTACTCGAGTACTTATGATCTACTACCCTGGTTGTATAAAGGCTCACGGCCCATGAAGATTCAAGATGATGGTCTAGGAAGCGTCTGATAAAAGCCTTAGTCAAATTAGGAAAGGAAAGATTAACCGACATTGTGTTGGTAGTGTAATCAAACATATGAAACCTATCTGTATATGCCTTTGAGACTCGACCTATTATATATAGGATGGGAGAAGCCTACGAGGAGGTACTGAAACATCCCTAAGCAATCTGTAATAGTGCTATTCATCAAGTATTCAGGCGACTTCGACTCCCTTGTTTTCTTGATATCCGACGAAATCCCCACCGTTCCCTTTTCTGCAAAACCCTAAGTCCATCATCATGGGAATTGCCAAGGTTACACCTCGTCACTCACCGGTAGTACAATCTAGTAGGAAGTAGGTGTTTACCCTATGAGGGGCGAACCTGGGTAAATCCCTTGTCTTTGGTTCCAATCTCGCACCATGGATGGCGATTAGCTCTTGCCCCAAATCGTATCAATCGCTACCCCTGGTGGCGACTACTGTGGTCATTCCCACGACATCTTTTTTACACTCATTTGCGTAGGATCGACGAACTTTTCTTCTATTTTTCCTATGTTTCATTCAAATGACTTATCCTGCAACTTTCTTTGTTTTTAATCCTCTGTTTTGTACCTACAACCCTGTCAAATTCCTATGTTTTTGCTATTCCTCTGTTTTGAAATCCAGTGGTCCAAATGAGTTTGTTTGCTTCAAAGGAATGAGTCCTAAAAAATTCCAGAAAGGATATTGTTTTCTCCTTATGTTTTTGGTGCTGATGACAACTTCACTTGTGGTTTAACCTTTTGTCCAAGCTGCAGGGCTTATCTTTGGACGTGCTTGTTGGTGGACCTTTCTCTGGAAGAAGCTTGAAGACAGTGGCGTCTTTTTACACTTTATCTTGCTTTTGTGTTTTAGGCTATCGTACTATCAAGAGGGGGTCCACCTTGGAAGGTTGTGGGAAATCACCATTTCATGCACAGACCATATATGCACTTCCACAGCCATCCCAGTTTTCCTGTGAGAGAGAGTTCCCTGCTGCTTTGGAGGGTTTTCTGCCTTGATCGGTAGTACCGGCAAGGCAACAGTAGTACCTCCCAAGGAGTTTCTCAGGGTTGACCGAGCGGAACTTCCGGCTGAAGTTCCGGTCCTAATTCCGGCAAGCCATATTTTGGTTTAGTAAAACTTTTGTCTACTTTTGCCTATTTGTCGGAATTAGTACCGGTAATTAGCTCGGTTGTTCCGGCATGACCAGCGCCTGGCTCCCTGAGCGGTAGTACCGCCACCCCTGAACGGTAGTACTAGCCACCTTCTGGCTCCAGTAGTTCTGGCCCCAGTTCCGGCAACTGGCTGTGTGGGTCAGATAAACTTCTGCCTCGCACTGCCTATTTGCCGATAGTAGGACCGGAACTAGGACCAGTATTTCCGGCTAGCTCTGTGGGCCCGTTGACTGGTCAATCTGACTGTTATGTGTCCTCTGCTAAGCCGTTGGTGGCCCGCTCACCGGTACTACCAGCCCGCCACCGGTAGTACCGATGGTGTCGAGACGGGGCAGAAAATGCTCGTTTGGTTGTGGCCTATTTAAGGCCCCCTTCTTCCTCCTCTTGCCTTATCTCTTAGTTTTCTCTCTCCTCCATTAATACAAGAGCTTGACTTGCCTAGATATCTCTCCCTACCCACTCAAATCTCTTGATCTTTTGAGGATTGGGAGAGGTGACCTAGATCTACACTTCCACCAAAGGGATCGAGATTTCCCCCACTCATCCTTCGTGGATCTTGTTACTCTTGGGTTCTTGGAACCCTAGATGGTCTAGGGCATCCTCGAAGCTGGGGCATTTGTTGTGAAGCTTCGTGGTGTCATTGAGGGTCTCCAATTGAGTTGTGGAGTCTCCCCTCAACCTCGTTGTAAAGTTTTTGGTTGGCGCCTTCAAGGTCACCGATTAGTGGATTCTGAGGCCACCTTTGTGGTGGTGCTCACCGGAGAAGAAGGTGAGGCCTTTGTGGCGCTCAAGTGACCTTGTGTGGCCCCGACACCTCTCCAACATAGACGTAGCTTCCTTGGAAGTGAACTACGAGAATTACATCTCTGTGTCCCCTTGCCGGTTCTTTTGCTCCACTCATTTACTTCTTGCAATTACCATCTTGTTTACTTGTTGTGTTGTTCACCATATAGGATATTAATCTAGTTGCATCTCTAGTGACCTTTACTTTGTGCAAAGCCTTAAAATTGCAAGAAAAGAATAAAAATTGGTAGTCTCCTATTCACCTCCCCTCTAGTCGACCAAAGTTGGGCCTTTCAATTGGTATCAGAGCCTTGGCTCTTACTTCAGGCTTAACCACCTAAGAGACAATGGCCGACGAAGATGGGAGTGTGGGCGCAACCACCAAGAACTTGGCCTCCATGGATGACCTCAATCGATTGGAGACATCCATGATGAACAAGTTTGAGGAAATGATGACCCTCTTGCAATCCCTTAAGCCTACCCCATGCTAGAAACCCCTCATGATGCATCTCTTGCCTCCGAAGCCTCTTACGCTCCCGTGTAAGTGGTTGCCCCTAGGGTGAATCCCGCGGCTGCCCCAAAACACTTAGGCTTAGGATTTGTGGCTCAAACCACCAAGCCCCCAAGCGAGAGCACCGAGGGGCTAGGTGACTCCTCCTCGAAAGAGGGATACGGGGGAAAGGATTACTCGGCGGTACCACCACCGTTCAAGTACACTCTGGACCCACCTATCCCCATGCCACATATCATACCTCAAGGAGCACCTCCCAATTGGCAATATCTAATGCAATCTCACATTATCAGCCCTTCTAATTAATTGATGAGGATTGTGGAGGAAGGTTTCTCTCCCTATGATGCTAATAAGTTGACTCGGGTCAAGATCGTGGACAAGCAACTCAATGCCACCACTTTGGGGATGATCCAAAAGGCGTTGACTCCCAAGGACTTTGCTCACATTCGCCAGTTCTCCACCACCAAAGAAGCTTGGGATCATCTCACCGAGTTGTATATTGGGAATGCGAGCATTCAAAGCTCCAAGTTTGATGAAGTCAACAATGAGTCCGATGGATTTGCAATGCAAGATGATGAGTCACCCGAAGACATGTATCATCGTCTCAAGGTTCTTTGTTGTACCATGAGGGACCTTGGAGCTACCTATGTTAATGACAAGTTCATGAAGAGGAAGTTTGTTCAAGCCCTTCTTCCCTTTGAGGAACAAAAACTCAACTCCATTAAGGGGAGAAGTAAATAGCCACACCATGTATTCTCAAGATGTGTTGAGTGAACTCATTGCCATGACCATTGCCAAGAAGAATGTGGCGTCAGCTCGTGCTCGTGCTTATGGGTCCCAAAATTTGAACCTTTCCTTGAAAGCTCAAGTGGTGGAAGTTGATGAAGACAATAACTCTAGTGAGTGGTCTCAAGAGGACCTCAAATATGCTTTTAATGAGCACTTGGCTCTAGCATCGAGGGTGTTTTGGAACAAACCGGGCATGGAGTCAAGGTCAAGGGACAACCCAAGATTCAACTCAACCATGAAGGCTCCAAAGGCAAGATCTTGCTACAATTGCAACGACAGGAGTCACTTTGTAGCTCAATGCCCCTTCGAGAATATAGAAGACAATGGAGGCCGCCTCATTCGCAAGAGCAAGCCAAGACCTCCTCACCCCTTGAACAAGAACTTCCACAACAAGAACCTTCCTAACAAGGAAAGGGCGATGGTGGTCCATGAAGAGTACTTCTCGGGCACGAATGATGATGATGAGAGTGAAGGTCAAGGTGGAGAGATCGTGGGATTTGCCGCTATTGCTACTTCATCTACCCCATGAGTGTCTCTCTTCGACTCTCCAATTGAGAACATCACCAACTACAGCCAAAAGTGTCTCATGGCTAAGGCCACCGAGGTAACTCCCTCTTCCAAGTCTCCCGCAAATGAACTTCCCTTGCATGATCTAGAAGGTTTAGAGGTTAAGAAAGAGATGGTGAGCATGTGTGAATCCATGAAGTATCCAGATGATGATACTAGAATGTGCTTTGAAACACAGTGGTCCTCATGTGGAGCAAGTCTCTCATGGTGGCTTTTGTTGGATACCTAGAGCATGGCTTGTATGTAGTGTATTTCTCCGAAAATCCATCTACCCATGCTATATGTCTCTATGCGAAAGCCGATGTGGGCTGGTTGTGGCATCGCCGCCTAGCCCACGTAAACATGAAGGCTTTGCAAAGTCTCTACACGGGGGGCCACATCCTTGGACTAAAAGACATTTCCTTTGCCAAAGATCGTGTGTGTAGGGCTTGTATTGAAGGGAAGATGCATGAGAAGCCTCACACGATCCTTAATCAAATCACCACCGAACGGTACTTGGAGCTTCTCCACATGGATCTTTTTGGGCCTCCCTCTCATGATAGCCTTGGCGGGAAGAAGTATTGTTTGGTAATTGTTGACGACTTCTCATGATACACTTGGGTCTACTTCTTCAAGTTCAAGAGAGAGACTCAACAAACTGTCATTGACTTTTCCAATCAAGTGCAACGGAAACACAATGCTACCATCCTCACCATTAGAAGTGACAATGGCACCGAATTCAAGAACTACACATTGGATGAGTTTCTTAGTGATGAGGGGATAAACATCAATATTCAACTCCTTACACCCCTCAACAAAATAGTGTTGCCGAAAGGAAGAACCGCACTTTGATGGATGCGGCTCGGACCATGTTGGCAGAATTCAAGTCACCATATAACTTTTGGGCCGAAGCCATCTCTACCGCTTGCCATGCAACCAATCGCCTCTGCCTATGCAACAAGAAGAACATGACTCCATATGAAATTATCACTGGTCGCAAGCCAAATGTCAAGTACTTCCGGGTGTTTGGTTGTAGATGTTTCCTCCACAACAAAGGTGTCCGCTTGTCGAAGTTAGAGTCTAGGGCTCAAGAAGGGATCTTTGTTGGGTACTCGAATCAATCCCATGCCTATAGAGTCTACAACAAAGCAACAGGAAGGGTCGAAGAATCTAACAATGTTGAGTTTGACGAAGATCATGAGTCCCTTGTGAGGCAAGATGGTGTTTGTGATCCAAGTGATGAAATTCCTCCCCAAGCCATAAGAATAATGGGTGTGGGTTTCTTCCACCCCATTGAGGATCCCCTTATGGCCGAAGGAGAAGGACCAAGCTCCACTCAAGCGGAGCCTTCACTCTCAGAAGACCATCTCGCACCTCAAGGTCAACTTATTGCTTTCCAAGGTTCTCCAAGTTCTTCTCAAGAGCTTCATGTCCATGACTCTCCAAGATCAAGTCTACCTCATGACGCTCAAGTTCTACCTCACCAAGATAGTGAAGCTCCTCATGTCAATGATGCTCAAGGTCAAGTTGAAGAAAGTCAAGCTTTCAATGACCAAGGCCAAGGATATGTCTCTCCACCAAATGATGATGTCTCTCCTTTGGTTGATGTTGATGAAGATAGTGATCAAGTTCGTTCATATAGTCAAGGCAGGGATTCGAACCGTGGTGATGACCAAGTGGTTGCTCAAGAATCACGTCTTGAGACCCAAGCTCACCGTCAAGCATACCGCCTCGCCAAGCTCATCAAAGATGGCCATATCCTTGATAATCTTTATGGATATTTCAATAGGGGCTCCACTACTAGGATACAACTAACCTCTTTTAGTTCTCATCATGCGTTTATTTCTCATGTTGAGCCCCAAAAGGTCTTTGAAGCTCTTGACGATGATGATTGGCTTGATGCTATGAATGAACAACTTCACAACTTCAAGAGAAACAAGGTGTGGTAACTTGTGAAGAGACCCAAAGATTGTGAAAATGTGATTGGGACAAAGTGGATCTTCAAGAACAAGAGGGATGCAAATGGTATAGTCGTCCGCAACAAAGAAAGGTTAGTTGCCCAAGGATACTCTCAAGTTGAGGGCATAGACTATGTTGAAACTTATGCTCCTGTTGCTTGACTAGAATCCATTCGCATGCTTCTTGCTTATGCTACCCATCATAACTTTAAATTGCAACAAATGAATGTTAAGAGTGCTTTTCTTAATTGTCCCTTAAAAGAGTTGGTGTATGTCAAGAAACCTCCGGGCTTTGAGGACCCTCTCTTCCCGGACCATGTCTACAAACTCGATAAGGCACTATATGGTCTCAAACAAGCCCCACGTGCGTGGTATGAGTGCCTTAGAGAGCTTTTGTTAGACCATGGTTTCGAAGTAGGCCTCACTGATCCCACTCTTTTTACTAAGAAAGTTGGAGGAAACTTGTTCATTTGCCAAATATATGTTGATGATATTATCTTTGGGTCTACTAACAAAGCTTTTAATGAGGATTTTGCTAATCTCATGACCGACCGCTTTGAGATGTCTATGATGGGGGAGTTGGAATTCTTTCTTGGCTTCGAAGTCAAAAAATTGAGGAAAGGGACTTTCATCAACCAAGATAAATATGTCCAAGATATGCTCAAGAAGTTCAACCTTGATCAAGTAAATGGAGTCAAAACTCCCATGCCTACAAAGGTTAATCTTGACCTCGATCCCAAGGGTAAGGATGTGGATCAAAAGCTTTATCGCTCGATGATTGGTTCTTTGCTCTATCTTTGTGCATCTCGACCGGATATTATGTTGAGTATGGGTATGTGTGCAAGATTCCAAGCCTCACCAAAGGAAAGCCACATGGTGGCGGTCAAGAGAATCTTTCGATATTTGGTTCATACCCCTAACTTTGGGTTGTGGTACCCCAAGGGAGCCAGCTTTGACCTCATTGGATACACGGACTCGGATTGGGCAGGAGACAAAGTGGAAAGGAAGTCAACCTCCGGCGCTTGTCAATTTCTTGGAAGATCGTTGGTATGTTGGTCCTCGAAGGAGCAAAATTGCGTGTCTATATCCACCGCCGAAGCTGAGTACATCTCTGTCGCAAGTTGTTGTGCTCAATTGCTATGGATGAAGCAAACCTTGAAGGATCTTGGACTCTCTTTCAACAAGGTGCCACTTCTTTGTGACAATGAGAGTGCCATTTCTATTGCTCACAACCCGGTGCAACACAACAAGACCAAGCACATTGAGATTCGTCATCATTTCATTCGGGATCATGTTGCAAGAGGAGACATTTGTTTGGAGTATGTTCCTACCAAGGCCAATCTTGCGGATCTTTTCACGAAGCCACTTGATGAAGCAAGGTTCCGAGAGTTGAGGCATGAACTAAATATCATTGATTCAAGGAACATGGCTTGAGTATCTTACACACCTACCCGGTTCTCAAAGAATATCATGTTTGGATGTACGCATGGTTTTAGGGGGAGTGTAGTTCCTCATGTGAACCAACACTCTTCCTATTATGCACATATTAATGTATTCATTCTCTATGGTCTCTCAAGGAGAAAAATGAGCTTAAATGATGAGTTTTGGTAATGAACCCAAGATACATCTTCGTGGTGTCAAGCCAAATATACTCATATATGGTGGCCTAGGCCACCGACATTGTTTTGTTTGTTTCCCTTTCGTATTCTATGTTTTTGGGTGTTGTTTTTCGTTGTTGGATCTTATTTTGTCGTTTCTTCTCAGTTTGTGCCTTCTATCCCAAGCCTTTTCTCCTCCCCTTAACCCTCTTTTTCCTGCACAAGGTCACTCTCTTGCCAGTCAAATTCTGGAGCGCTTTTCTTGGGAATCACCGGTAGTTCCGACCGCAGTCGGTACTACCTGTCAGGGCCTAATTTCTCAGAAAATACGCTCTGACCGGAAAGACCGCTCCATCCTGAACTTCTGGTGTCGTCGATAGTTTCGGCCCCTAACTGGTACTACCGGTCGAGCGAGGCCCCTTTAAGTCACGGGCCAAGGGGGGCCATGGGTCTTCTTCCCCACTTGCCCCCCTAACCCCAACTTAACAACTCGCATCCCCAACGAGCGCTCCACGATGTCGCCATCGGCCACACCGATTCTAGCCGTCCCTCCTTAGATCGGATCCGTGGGATTCTTCCCCACCTCGATCTCCCGCCATGGACCCTGGTATTTGCTCCTTTCTTACTCCATTCATGGAGATCGGGTCACTTCTTGTGCTTGAGTAGGACATGCCATGTCTAGGGCCCTTCTTTGGCTAGAACTGCTTTGGGAGATCTTGGTAGGGCTAGGATTCGGCTGTAGACCAGATTGCCCCAGTACATGTCTAGATTTCAACCATTGGTGCATCTAGTTTCGTAGATCTGTGATTTCCAGTCAAACTGCCATGCTCGTGCCTAGACCGGTACTACCGGTAAGGCTCGGCCGGTACTACCGGTGGGGTCCTCTCCACCGGTACTACCACTGGGGGCACGACCGGTACTTCCGGTGCGCCTCGCGCCACCAGTAGTTCCGGCCGCCAGGCGGAACTTCCGATGCACCTCTGTCTTGGTCTATGCCTGTGTACTCTATCAATCTAGTCTAGCCCGTTTGTTTTTCTTTTCCTTTGACCTTGTGCTCTTATCCTCTATTTCCTCCCTTCTATTTGCTTTCTTCTCAGGGCAAGGTGGTTCCCGTGGAAAATCCAAGCGGTCTCGTGCTCCTTCTCGTGGGCCGTCTGAGATTGATGAGGATGATCTTGAGGTCTTGCGCCCTCTGAGTCAGACTACTCATTAGAGGGCTGCTGCTGAGCGCCGTGCTGTTGCTGCTGAAGGTAAAGGACATGTTCTAGCCAGTCAAAAGAAGACCACCTCTAGGCCTGATTCGAGCAAGAAGAAGATCTTCTCCTGGCCTTAGCTTGCGTATGAGGAGTTTCACAAGATTGATCCCTACAGTGTTTCTCGTGACCGCCTGGCTCAGGATCCTTTCTTCCACACCAAGCATCAAGAAGAGATCTATCTTGAGGTTTATGCTACCAAGAAGAAGAATGTTGTTGCCCCCAGAAGCACATCAACATTCCAAGATGGAGAGCAACCCCGAGTACTTTGGTGAAGCTCTCGATATGTGCAGGCGGTTTGGACTGATCAAGATTATGCAACACCGTGAGAACTATGATGAGAGGGCCATTGCTCAGTTCTACTCCACCCTCTACTTTGATACTGACCCTGATGATGGAACCATGAAATGGATCACTCAAAATAGGTATCTATCTGCAAAATGGTCCGAGTTTGCTACCTTTCTTGGCTACCCTATTCTAGAAGACCGTCGTGCCAATGGGTGGTTCGTGCATAGGGGGAAGGCCTCCGAGCCAGAAGTTCTTGAGCCCTTATACATTGAGTGCTGGGGCGTCAATGGAAATGTTGCCCATCTTCTTCCCACCTATGACATCATGCACAAGGTCTATCAGAACACTATTGCTCCCAAGGCAGGTAACTTCGATCAGCTTCATGCATTCCAGATTGATATCATGTATCAAACTTACCACCACAGAGACTCTCATGAGCGCCTTGTTGTTATGGATTATCTGTTTGAAGAAATCTGGTCCACTATGATTGAGAAGAGATCTTGTCCATATGCTCCATACATCCAGACTCTCATCAATGCCAAATGGAGGGAGGCAACAGGTTCTCTCTACCCTCAGTATGCTCTCTCTATTCATGAGGAAAATACCATCCGTGTGATGAAGCACAAGCTACCTCACTCTCAGGCTAAAAAGGAAGTTGCTGCTACAAGGGCTGCTAGGGATGCTACTGCTATGTCAAGCCATGCTACTGATCGGGACCGTGCTGTGGCTTCTCCTCCACTCCAACTTGTGAGACATCCCTCTTGGGCCAAGAAGCTGCTAAAGAAGGTTAAGAAGACTTTCTGCTTCATTCAGGACCGCGAGTATCAGTCTTATGTCGCTTAGAGGCACAATGTTCGAAGGGAGAAGGCCATCATGAGGAAGCTTGATATTGAGGTATCTCCTGAGTCCAGCTCCATCACCACGCCCAAGGATCAGTGGGTCAACGCGTATTGCAGGTATACTGATAGTGATGACGAGCCTGAGGTCACCAGTCAGTTTCCGCCTGCTTGGAACAATGCCTCTTGGGACCCCGAGCCTCCTCCTCCATTCGTTAGTGGGTGGGGCGCGTAGATTGTCTACTTTGTCCCTTTTTGGCGTCTTGATGCCAAAGGGGGAGAAAGTGTTCCGTTAGGACTACAGGATTTGCATGGGTTGTGTCACGATCTTGCTCTTTCGTTGATCCTTTTATGCTCATGCACACTTTATTCCGTTATGTATGCTTGTGGACCTCCGTTGTTGTCTTTGTGGACCTCCGTTATTGTCTTTGGACCTCATGTATGGTTGCCACTATGTTGTTGAGATTATGTGTTAATATATCTTTGTGGTGTTTGTATGAGTGGTGGTGGTGGGCTAAGTTGTCTCTCGAAGGTATATTCACTTGTCTACAACTTTGTCTCACCACAATGTTTTTGGTGCAAGGTATGAGTCCCCCTCTCTTTCTCATTTACTTCCTTGCACCTTTGTTTGGTTCATCTAGTGAGGGGGAGCTCCCTCCCTTGTTTACTTCTTGTTTCTAGAAAATCTTGCTCCTAATCCTTGAATACATCCAGGGGAGCTTCTCTCCTCTTTATTTCATTCTATTGTTCCTAGCTGTTATCCTCTATGCAAATCTTGTAGGGTTGTCATCTTGCTCCTAATCCTTGCATACATCTAGGGGGGTTTCTCTCCTCTTTTATTTCCTTCTGTTGTTCCTAGCTGTTATCCTCTATTCAAATCTTGTAGGGTTGTCATCAAGCACCAAAAGGGGGGAGATTGAAAGGATATTGTTTTCTCCTTATGTTTTTGGTGCTGATGACAACTTCACTTGTGGTTTAACCTTTTGTCCAAGCTGTAGGGCTTATCTTTGGACGTGCTTGTTGGTGGACCTTTCTCTGGAAGAAGCTTGAAGACGGTGGCATCTTTTTACACTTTCTCTTGCTTTTGTGTTTTAGGCTACCGTACTATCAAGAGGGGGTCCACCTTGGAAGGTTGTGGGAAATCACCATTTCATGCACAGACCATATATGCATTTCCACAGCCATCCCAGTTTTCCTGTGAGAGAGAGTTCCCTGCTGCTTTGGAGGGTTTTCTTCCCTGACCGGTAGTACCGGCCAAGTGGCGGTAGTACCGCCCAAGGAGTTTCTCAGGGTTGATCGAGCGGAACTTCCGGTCCTAATTCCGGCAAGCCATCTTTTGGTTCAGTAAAACTTCTATCTAGTTTTGCCTCTTTGTCGAAATTAGTACCGGAAATTGGCTCGGCTTTACCGGCCTGACCAGCGCATGGCTCCCTAAGCGGTAGTACCGCCACCCCTGACCGGTAGTACCGGCCACCTTTTGGCACCGGTAGTTCCGGCCCTAGTTCCGGACCTAGTTCCGGCAACTGGCTGTGAGGTCAGAGAAACTTCTGCCTCGCACTGCCTATTTGCCGGTAGTAGGACCGGAACTAGGACCAGTATTTCCGGCCAGTTCTGTGGGCCTGTTGACTGGGCAATCTGACCATTATGTGGCCTCCGCTGAGCCATTGGTGGCCCGCTCACCGATACTACCGGCTCGCCACCGGTAGTACCGATGGTGTCGGGACAGGGCATAAAATGCCAGTTTGGAGGTGGCCTATTTAAGGCCCCCTTCTTCAGATGCAGACTACAGCCCATATTTCTGAGCTCCTAGAGGACATGGTGACCGAAATCCCTGAACCTGCATATGTCCCTAGATCGAAGAAACAGAAGAAGACACCCCGAGATGTTACTTTCATTAGGCGTAGCGACAGAATTGCTAGCAAAGCAGTAGGATACAAGGATTCACAGAGTGCACATGAGGCTGAACTGGTTGATCAGAACGGGGAAGCCACAACAAGGGAGAACAATGGCTCTAACCTAGTACGGAAGTTTGATGTGGAGGTGATTCAAAACGAAGGCCCCCCACCTGAACTACCACTAGAGACTGTCCAAGCTATCAGGACTAATTTCTGCAAGATTCCACCTAGAGTGGTCTCTAATGCGGTACTGATATACGACAGTTCCAATGATAGTGACTAAATCACTTCACCTGGCCATGGGCAGGGCCAATACATGCCTAGTTATCCTTAGCCATTGATTACTTCATATCTTTATTTTATCATGTAATCTGAACCTCCCCTTCGTTTCTCCCCATATCTGTCAGTCTTTCTACTTTGTTTGGTCAGCTGCTTGGCTTGTTTGGCATATCTGTGAGAGTAATGTCGGTGTGAAACTTTATTATAATTTATATCAGTTGATTTCCAAGTATTATATCATCTTGTGCTGTATCACCACATATACCACACTCTGCACTTTTAGCTGGAGGACAATCCATACACCTAATGTTGACAGCTTAGGTGAGCACAATACCTGTGATCACAGTGCCAGCAATGCATATAAATCTAATGAATAGATACAGAAACTGGAATATACTAGATTGGAACATCAGAGGTATCAATGCACAAGATAGATGGGATGACATATCAAATAAAACCTCTGAAAGCAACTGCAATATTATCTGTTGCCAAGAAACTAAGAGAGAAATGTTTGACAGTGCATATATTAAAAAGTTTTGTCCTAGGAGAATGAATCAATTTGCTTTCTCTCCTTCTGTTGGTGCATCTGGAGGCATTCTTACGATATAGAATGGTAATGCTTTTAATGGCAGAGTTATCAGTCAATCATATTTCCAGATTACTGTGGAACTGACTTGCACATTTAGCTCAACTATTTTTTATATCACCAACATTTATGCTCCTTGCAACTTTGAGGGCAGGAATGAGTTTATCCATTGGTTCTCTGAGTTAGACTCATCATCTTACGAATATTGGATGATTATGGGTGACTTTATCCTAATCAGATGTGCAGAGGACAGAAATAGACCTGGTGGCAACACCAATGACATGATGGCATTCAATTCTGCGATTCAGGAACATGACTTGGAGGAAATCCCTCTCAAAGGTAGGGCTTACACATGGAGTAATATGCAGCAATCACCTCTCCTTGAAAAGCTTGACTGGATATTCACCTCACCATCATGGACTACTAGATTTCCCAACACACTTGCATCCCCCATGGCCAGACTCGGATCAGATCATATACCAATACAAATCCAAATAGGATCTACAATTTCTAGATCCAACCTGTTCCGATTTGAAGTATTGGCTGGAATTTAATGAGTTTAAGGAAGTGGTTGAAAATTTCTAGCAGCATAATACCCTGTTCAAAAACATTGGTCAAGACACTATTACTAGATTTAAATCTCTCAGGTCCGGCATTAAGAAGTGGAGTAAGCAGCTGTCACGTATTACTCCAATTATACATAACTGCAGCTTTGTACTTGCCATGCTGGATGGGTTAGAGGAACAGAGAGCGATTACAATCATTAAACAAAACATCAGAAAAATTGTGAAGAAACATCTGATTAGTCTTTTGGAGGCAAAAAGACTTTATTGGAGAAGCAGAGCTAACATTAGATGGGCCCAACTTGGCGATGAAAACACCAAGTTCTTTCATGCAATTGCTACTAGAAACTACAGGAATAATCACATTGCAATAATGAAAATAATGATGGTATGGAAATTACTGAGCACGAACATAAGGCTGCTTTACTTTGACAATCCTTCAAAGACACTGGGCACTTCTGTACAAAATGAGATGATGTTTGATCTTAGTTCACTAGTGACACCTCATGATTTATCCAGCCTTGAAGAACCATTTACACATGATGAGATTGATGCCATCATCAATGATATGCCCAATGATAGATCCCCAGAGTCGGATGGATTCAATGGATTATTTATGAAAAAATTCTGGTATCTAATCAAGCACCAATTTTATAGTCTTTGCGGGGAATTTTATCATGGCAAACTAAAATTAGACTGCCTGAATACTGCATATATTACACTTATCCCCAAGACTGCTTGCCCTCTATCGGCTTTAGAATTCAGACCAATTTCATTAGTTACAATGGCAATAAAGATTATTACCAAAATTCTGGCCAATATACTGCAGGAAAGAATCATCGGCAGGATCAGCATAAACCAATATGGGTCCATCAAATCAAAATCCATACATGACTGCCTTGCATGGGCATTCAAATATTTAAACATCTGCCATAAATCCAAAAAAGAAATAATCATTGTTAAGCTGGACTTTGAAAAGGCTTTTGATCTGGTGGAATACAAAGCGATTCTTGCTATGTTTAAACATCTCGGATGTGGCGCCAAATGGCTATCATGGATTGACAATATATTAAACAGGGCATCTACCTCAGTTATTTTAAATGGTGTGCCTGGGAAAAAGATAATTTGTAAAAGAGGGGTGAGGCAAGGTGATCCCCTATCCCCTCTTTTATTTGTTGCCACTACAGAATTACTCCAACTTGTTATTAATCGAGCCTGGGATGATGATCTTATTAAACTGCCAATTGAGGAAAGTTATTGACAGAGATATCCTATTCTATAGTATGCTGAAGACACTTTACTTATAATGCCTGTGGATGCCCAACAGCTTCACAATCTAAAAGAGATCTTACAAAAATTTACCACCTCCACAGGACTAAAGATTAATTAGCATAAGTCAGCTATGGTCCCCATCAATATTTCTACTCAGAGATGTCAGGATCTGGCCAATATATTTGGGTGTAAATGTGAAAGCATGCCTTTTACATATCTTGGTTTACCAATGGGCACTACCAGACCGAGAGTGGACGACTTGATGCCCATAATATGCAGGATTGATAAGAAACTTTCAGGTATATCTAACATGCTATCTTACAGCTCAAGAGTCATCACTATTAAATCAGTTATATCTGCCATACCAAATCATGCAATGTGTGCAATGAAAGTCCACCTTACCCGCCTTGATCATGCGGACAAATCTACCAGATCTTTTCTATGGCATGGTAAGGATATTCACAAAAAAGGTAAATGCCTTGTACAATGGGAGAAAGTATGCCTGCCAAAAGCTGCTGGAGGACTCGGTATACTCAACATGAGAGAACAAAACAACGCACTGCTGATCAAAAATCTCTACAAGTTTTATAACTGCTAAGATATACCCTGGGTGGACTTAATTTGGAAAGCACATTACCATAATGGCACCCTACCATCTCAGGGTAACCAGAAAGGATCATTTTGGTGGCGTGATTGTGTAGCATTACAGGAGATTTTCAAGGAACAAACCAGAGTCGAGCCTGGCACTGGAAACTCTGTCCTACTGTGGCTAGACAAATGGAATGAAAATCTGATTATGAATGACATGCCCTAGTTATTTTCCTTTGCCAAAAATAAAAAAATTAGTCTACACAAGGCAAAAGAGATTGCACAAGATGACATTTACGATCTCTTCAACTTACCTCTGTCCGTGATTGCAGTCGAACAGTGCAGCAGACTGAATCAGCTTATTCTGGAACTAAATCATCAGACTGAGCAGACTAATGACAGATGGTTTTTCCCTGGAAACAGCCCCAAATACCCAACTAAAAAGGTATACTTATCAATCATCAATCAACCGGTAGCTCCTACACCTTACAAATGGATCTGGCAATCTACTTGTCTACCAAAGCAAAAGTTTTTCTTCTAGCTACTAATCGAAGATAGGCTGAATACCAAAGAACTTATGGGAAAAAAATTCTATGTTGAGTTCAGTGAATGTGTACTGTGCGAGGAGGATACTAAGGAATCAGTTTTGCACATGTTCTTCACATGTGACTTTAGCCAAACATTCTGGTGGAAACTTGGTCAGGAATGGAATGCCGATTTAAACATGATTGATATGTTATTGGAAGCCAAAAAAAGAAATACAAACTGCTTCTTCAAGGAGACTTTGATCACTTGATGCCGGACTATATGGAATCAGAGGAACAAATTTATATTTGATGGAGAACAGAAAGACATAGAGCAGTGCTTTAATTTTTTCAAACATAACATGGGACAGATCAGGCATCGGGTAAAACCCAGCCTGAAGGAGGGCATGCAAGACTGGCTAGATCTTTTGTAATTTTATTGCTTTGAACTCACAACCCATATGTAAATACTCCACCATCTTATAAGATATATAAAATCGACACAGTGGGGGTCTTCCCCACTGTCTTTGTCAAAAAAGGCCCCCTTCTTCCTCCTCTTGCCTTATCTCTTTGTTTTCTCTCTCCTCCATTAATACAAGAGCTTGACTTGCCTAGATCTCTCTCCCTACCCACTAAAATCTCTTGATCTTTTGAGGAATGTGAGAGGTGACCTAGATCTACACTTCCGTCAAAGGAATCATGATTTCCCCCACTCATCCTTCGTGGATCTTGTTACTCTTGGGTTCTTGGAACCCTAGACGGTGTAGGGCATCCTTGGAGCTAGGGCATTTGTTGTGAAGCTTTGTGGTGTCATTGAGGGTATCCAATTGAGTTGTGGAGTCTCCCCTCCACCTCGTTGTAAATGTTTTGGTTGGCATCTTCAAGGTCACCAGTTAGTGGATTGTGAGGCTACCTTTGTGGTGGGGCTCACCAGAGAAGAAGGTGAGGCCTTTGTGGCGCTCGGGTGACCTTGTGTGGCCTCGACACCTCTCCAACATAGACATAGCTTCCTTGGAAGTGAACTACGGGAATTACATCTCCGTGTCCCCTCGCCGGTTCTTTCGTTCCACTCCTTTACTTCTTGCAATTACCATCTTGTTTACTTGTTGTGTTGTTTACCATATAGGATATTCATCTAGTTGCATCTCTAGTGAACTTTACTTTGTGCAAAGCCTTAAAATTGCAAGAAAAGAATAAAAATTGGCTCCTATTCACCCTTCCTCTAGTCGACCAAAGTTGGGCCTTTCAATTCCTATGCATTGATTTCCTACACTATAATCCTATAGTATTTATAACAGGAGGTGAGACCTCTTGGAAAAAATTCTATGTGTCTATGACAACTATGACATGTAACGAAACCCTACAAAATTTCCTTGCGTTTTTCTTATGGTGCAATCTAATAGTTTATTTTACAGATTCCTACATTTTCATTCATGTAGGATTCCAAGTTCCATGCCATTCTATTCCTGCATTTTTTTATTCCCATGTTGTACAAATCCTTTGAATCAAGTGAGCCCTAGGTATCCTTTATTGATTCATTTGACATGAAAGGTGTAGAAATAGGAAATGTGTAGGATTGGGATGTCACATCCACCTGAATCCTATGGGTAGAGGAATTGCTGAAGGAATTCTTCCATAAAGTTCAACCTCATGTTATTTTGCTACAGAATTTGCACTATAAGATTCCTATAGGTTTGTTTCCTATAGGATAGGATCCTATAAATGAAACAAGTTTTGTAGGAAAATTTTCATATGTTATCAATCCTACACAAATCCTTTAAAATCCTATGAATCAAAGGAGACTAGTCCCTTGGAATGATCTTACCACGCAAAGTAATATTCAGATATTATTTTAAGTGCACATTTAAAAAGATATTATTTTAAGTGACATGCTCATGTAGGCATCATTGTATTTCTATTGTCATTCACTAGTAATATGAAATGTGTGAACATGCCTCTTTTGCATTTTTCCTCATTTTCCTTGTCCCATCAAATTCTTGCTATTAAAATCCTAGGCATGGGAGCTCCCTGTCCTCATTCTTCCCAAAAAAAAAACAACACTCCGGCGACTCCCATCCATGTAAACGACACACTACCTCAATTGTGCATCAATCCCCCAAGCATACAACTATGCTTTAAGGACAGAAGGTCTCTGCACACGTGCGCCCCACACCAGCGTGTCCCTTATGCAATAGCAGTGTGAGGAACTAACAGTCGACTCTGGCATGCACCACCAGCAGTAGGACGGCGACGTAGCCACACACATCAACGTGCCCCCCTAATACATCCAAAACGTATCTATTTTCCCAAACACTTTTGCTATTGTTTCTCCTCTAAACTTTTTTGAATTGGATGCAACTAACACGGACTGATGCTGTTTTCAGCAGAATTATCTTGGTGTCTAGTTTTTGTGCAAAAAATCAACTATCAGGAAAAATCCCAGAAAATATGCCAAAAATCCTATTTCACTAGAAGACTCACGGAGCCAGAAGACGAGACGGAGTAGGGCAACGAGGGTCCCACACCACCTGGACGCACGGGCCAGGCCAGGCCGCGCCTAGGGTGGTGTGGCCGCCTCGGTCACCCCTTCGGCCTCCCTCTTCGCCTATAAGATGCCTCTTAACCTAAAAACCAAGGGGGGTTCGATGTTTTTCCAAAAAGAGTTCAGCTACGCCGCCACCACCAGATTCCACGATTCAGAACCAGAAACTCTGTTCTAGCACCCTGCCGGGACGGGGAAATTGGAGGAGATCATCGCCATCATCACCATCGCTTCTCCATCGACCATCCATGTTTCCCCCATCTATGAGTGAGTAATCCCTCGTTGTAGGCTATGGGGATGGTAGGGATTGGATGAGATCGTTCATGTAATGGCATCAGATTGTTAGGGCATGGTGCCTAGTATCTATTATTAGTGCTTTTTGACTTTGTTGCAACTTGTTATGCTTAATGCTTGTCACTAGGGCCCGAGTGCCATGATTTCAGATCTGAACATGTTATTGATTCATTATGATAGTATTGTTTATGGTCTTACCAACAAGTTGTATACACATATTGTTGTCCAGAACTAAAGGCCCCGAAGTGACATCAATTGGGATAACCGGAGGGAATGGATTTGATGTGAGGATCACATGTGTTCACGGAGTGTTAATGCTTTGCTCCGGTGCTCTATTAAAAGAAGCACCTTAATTGCCAGTAGTTCCCTTGAGGCTCCATTGCAAAGGGGCTGGCAGGACAAAAGATGTTGTGCAAGTTCTCATTGCGAACACGTATGACTATATATGGAACACATGCCTATGATTATTTAGTACTTGGATGCTTTATCTTATTTATCTGCAAATGCCCTATGTTTTGATTGCCATATGAATTTTCTTGTCCATGCAACGCCCGTCCATCCATCCCTATGACTACCGCGCTTTAATCCAACTGTTTACTGCAATTGTTACTACTGTCTTTACTTTTACTGCTGTTATTACTTTACTATTGCTACTATAAAATTGTTGCTACTGATAAACTGCTATGAGCAAGATTGTTTCCAGGTGCAGCTGAATTGACAACTCAGTTGTTAAGGCTTATAAATATTCTTTGGCTCCCCTTGTGCCGAATCAATAAATTGGGTTTCACTTCCCTCGAAAATACTACGATACACCCCTTATACTTGTGGCTCTATTTATCAAGTTCACTTGGAACCATTATTGTTGGTTGCCATTCATCCATCATGGGTAAGTCTCGTGATGGCAAGGTTCCTATCTTACCATCCACTACAAGGATAGGTATGATTCTGAACACCTCTGTTGCTCTTGATTCACCATCTGTTATTCATAAGCTCCTTACACCACCACATACACATGCTACACATACTGCTACTACTGCTGAATCTGAAACTTCTGATACTTATGATCCTGCTTCTACTGTGCTTGATAAGAGTGGTTCATTAGGTCCTTTCCTAGATGGTACGATTGCTAGAACTATAGCTGGAAATACTAAAACTCTTAATGAAGACACTACTACACCTGTCAGTTCACCTGAGTCTAGAGAGAGTTACGATATTGAAGATGGTTATATAGAGATGACCGATGAATTTATTAAAGAATGTCCAAACACTCATGATATGAGTGCTATTAAAAGTCTCCTTGAGAGGCGTACTATAAAACCCCAAATGTCTCCTAATGCTAAGTTTGATGCATCTCCCATAAACATTAAAAATAAGGATTATGATTTCTCTCTTGATTTATCTTACATAACTATTGTTGAGAAAGAACCTTTTTGTGGGACTAAGAATGAGAGTGCGGTAGCACATATGACTGAGCTTTCTACCATGAGTGGTTTATTTTCTGATGATATTAAGATGCGTACCTACTTTGTTGCTAAGATTTTCCCTTTTTCACTGAAAGGAGAAGCTAAAACTTGGTTTAATAATTTACCTTCTGGATCTATTGATAGCCTGATTGCTTGATTAGTACCTTCCTTTAGAAATTTTATCCTCCTAGTGCTAGACATGCTATTTTGCAGGAACTTTTTGATTTTAAACAGGGAGAAAAAGAGATATTGCCTGAATCATGGGCAAGGTTTTGTGCTTTGATTCATGCACAGGGTGGAAGTCCGTTACCTAAAAATATGCTTCTTGATATATATTATAATGGACTAACTGAAGAATCTAGGACATACCTGGATAGTTGTGCTGATTGTGTTTTCAATAATAGGACTCCCAAGGAAGCTAAGTAATTAATGACTAAAATAAGCAAGAATTATGAAGACTCGACTCCTCCTAAACCAGCTATACCTGAACCAACTATTCCTGCGCCTATACCAACATCAAAGAAGAGGCGAGTTATTGAACTAAACGATGAAGTGATGAAGGAAGCTAAGAAATGTTTTAAGGAGAAGGGAATTAAAGCTGCATATGTCAAGAATTTACCTCCTATAGAAGAATTATGCAAGCCAATCTCCCACTCATCCACTATTGAGGTACACTCTCTCCAACATTTTGATGAAGGTGCTAGTCCTTACTCTAAACCTCCTGATCAATGCTTAGAAGAATTTGATGTTTTTATTGTTAAGCAAGATAATTTTAATAAAAGAGTGCAAAATCATGTAATGGAAAACTCTAGAGCTATTATTGAGTTGAAGGATATTGTGGAAAGAACCTCTAATGATGTTAAAATGCTTGTTAAACATTTTCAAATGGTTCAAACTCAAATTGATCAGCTTATTAAAGTACAAAAAGACTTGCTAGTTAATGCTGCTAAATAAAAACATGCTTATGAAATTAGAACTAGAAGTGGTGCTGCTACCCAGGATCCTCTATATCCTGAGGGGCATCCTAAAAGAATTGAGCAGGACTCTCAACAAGCTGAAAATAGTGGTACTACTGCTAACAAAAGAAAAAAGAAACATAAAACTATTGTAGAACCTTCTGAACCTGCTAAAAATCCTAATAGTATATCTGTCTCTGATGCTGAAACGGAAAGTGGTAATGAAGAAAATGATGCTCCTGATAAAGAAAAAGTTGAAGAAGAACCTGAAAGGCACACTAAGAATACTAAATACACTAAAGAAGATTTTGTTGCTAAGAAACATGGTAGTGAAAGAGAGCCTTGGGTCCAAAAACCTATGCCTTTCCCTGATAAGAAACACAAGTCAAAGGAAGATGAACACTATAACAAGTTTTGTGAGTGGATGAAACCTTTATTCTTGCAAATTCCTTTGACTAATGCTATTAAATTGCCTCCTTATTCAAAGTATATGAAGGATATTGTCTCGAATAAAAGGAAGATCCCTAATGAAGAAATTTCTACTTTGCTTGCTAACTATTCCTTTAATGGTAAGGTTCCAAAGAAACTTGGAGACCCAAGGATTCCAACTATTCCTTGCTCTATTAAAAATAGTTATGTTAGAACTGCTTTGTGTGATTTGGGAGCAGGAGTTAGTGTTACGCCTTTTTCTCTCTATAAGAGACTTCAACTGGAAAAATTAATACCAACTGATATATCTTTGCAAATGGCTGATAAATCTACTACTATTCCTGTTGGTATATGTGAGGACGTACCTGTTCAAGTTGCTCATAATTGCTTGATATTAACTGATTTTGTTGTGTTGGAAATGCATGAAGATGATAATATGTCTATTATTCTTGGGAGATCTTTTCTTAATACTACAGGAGCTGTTATTAATTATAATCAAGGAAAGGTGACTTTTAATGTTAATGACAAGGAGCATACTGTCTATTTCCCCAAGAATATTGATAGGA
This sequence comes from Avena eriantha, assembly GCA_910589775.1. Classification (NCBI taxonomy): domain Eukaryota; kingdom Viridiplantae; phylum Streptophyta; class Magnoliopsida; order Poales; family Poaceae; genus Avena; species Avena eriantha. The sequence goes on along the minus strand of OU342744.1, from coordinate 456,043,147 downwards.
CTTATGGTTTGAATTCAATTGAACATGTTGAGGGCGTTCAAGTTGGAGAAATATATTGTCCCATACCACGAGAAAAATATGAAACTATTATGATTGGGACCATTGCTATCAAGGTTGAGGTAACATAATCATTAGTGGATAACAAAGTTTTGTTTCATATAAAATTGTTTTTGTAACAAGACCTGATCAACCTTGTTAACAGACGGATTTTGATGAACAAAACAATGTTTTCACCATGGTTATCTTCGTTTACTTTTATTTTATCCGTTTTAGTTTTTGCTTTCGCTTAGTTTACTTTTCTATTGTTAATTTGCTTGCATATTAGAGTGTTTTAGAACTTCTAAAGTTTTAGCTTTGTTTTGTCATTGCATCATTCCAAAAATTATTTCTGCCAGAAAATCATTCATCTATACCTGAAAATTGCTCAAAAATAAAGTGTCTTGAAAAATTCCAGAAAATTCATATTAAATTTTTACATGAAAAAAGGGGTAGAGGAGTGCCTAGGGAGTACCAGGGGGGCCACCAGGCAGGCACACCACCTGGTGGTGCGGCCAGCCCAAGGGCGCGCCTGGCCATGGTGTGGGCCACCCCTGGCCCTCCACTCACTCTCCCACTTGCCTCTACCTTCTCTCTCCTGAGAAAACACCAGTTCATTACTCGATATCGCGTTCTTGTTGTTCTTGCCCACGACTTTTTGATCTCCTTGCTCAGCCCATCTTTGATGCTGAAATTTGGAGCATTTGTTCTTCGGTATGTGACTCCTCCACTTGTCCAAGTAGATTTGTGTTTAGTGGATTATATCTTGAGTATTTTGTTGCTGTATGTGACATGTTATGAGAGCTTGTAAGCTTGTTCATTGCTTAGAGATATTGCTTTGATGCATGTTTAGGCCTCTTACAAGTCCCCTTGAGTAGTTCCCTTCATTATGTATTCACTTTGCAATCACTTGTATAATGGATGTTTAAATTTCAGAATAGAAGGTGGATGAACACCATCTCAAAACCAACATGAACTGATGGTGCCTGAGGTTATGAAGGTTCACCGAGAGGAGGAAGTTTTTCCTTCCATCTATCCATGTCCCGAATTCATGAGGGCTGCAGGAATTTCTCAGGATTTCCATACTTTAATTGCTAATGCAGGGTTGGAGCATTTTGTGGAAGACGAACCTTATCAATTTGTGAAACTAACTATGTCTGTGGTGCAGGACTTTCGATTTAGTTGCTCTTTGCCTAACCCCATGGTTCACTACAAAATATACAATATCATTGTGGATCTTCCTCTGGATGACTTTTGTGCAGCTGTTAAGTTACCTCAGTGGGGATTGTGTGGAAGGATTAAAGAATGACCTGCACCACTCATGGACTTGTATGCGGAGATTTGCCAAGGGAGCAGCTTCTCAAAAGAGAGTGGGAAAATTCGTAACATCTATCTCCCGTCTATTCGCTACTTTTCTTACTTTATTGCCAAGTGTGTTCTCGCTAGGAAAACTGCTAATAAGTTATCCTCGTATGATCTAGCATTCATCTCAGCTGCTTTAAAACGAGATAGGACTTATAATTTGGGTGCCTTGATAGCTTTCCGTCTTGCTGCTAACCGCGAGAAAGGTGGAATTTGTGGAGGCATCATTGCCTCTCGTCTATTAGCTTTGCATGGTTTAGTGCCTCATCATTTAGACCTACAGTTTCCCATAGAGAGACTTGACCTTAACTCCATGATATATCATAAATTTGTTTCTTCTTGGGCTAATTTGAGTGATTTGTCTTATGAAATAACCTTTCTCAAGGCTGGCTGGAGAAGGAGTAAGTCCGAGTGAGTTGTTCTTTTGCCTGCACCTGTTTTGTTTAACCTTGATACCAGGGTAGGATGGTCACTCAACGAGGAAGAACTCGATGCATACTTGGGGGAGCTCTCCCAACAGGAGCAGGATACCAGAAGGGAGGTTACAGATGATTCGATTCAGCCCTCGAATGAGGGGGAGTCTTCATATTAGCAGCCTACCTATGATTGGGGAGCTTCTTCTTCTTCCCAAGGGCCTAACCATGATCATTCTTATAATGACCCACCTGCTTGGAACCCTTACCCGCGTTGGGGTTGATACCCACTTAGGCCAAAAGCCTAAGCTTGGGGGAAGGTACACGGACATCACACTCATCTCCATATCATGTTTAGTCGGTACTTTGTATATCCATGCCTCGTTCTCTTTTTAGTTTTCGTTCTTTCTTTACTTTTGGTTTCTAAAACACAAAAAGGCCAAAAATATTTCCGTTGTTTCTCTTTGTTTGCTTGTTTTGCCTTGGTTTGCTTCTTCCTTTTTGCTTTGCTTGAACTATTCGAAAAACCCAAAAAAAGATTTCGCTTTGCTTGTTCTTCCTTTTTGTTCTTACCTTTAAAAATCAAAAACACCAAAAATATTTGTTGTTCTTCTTTGGTTTTGTGAATTTTGTTGCAAGGTTCATCAGTCCTCAGTGGTATTTGGTTTCATGTTATTATTCAAGCCACACAAGTGAAGGGCAATAATGAGTATTAATGACAACTTGAGGTGTGGTAAGAGGCTGGTAACGAACTCTATTTATTTTCATTTTTGTACATATACTCATCATTGTGGGCATGCTTAGTCTGTTCATGTAGGGTGTATGTTATTTATGGATGCCTGGTAGTTCTTGCTTTCTTATGATTAGCTCCATCTTGCTAATAGTTTGTAGCATGTCATATGAATATTTGCTTGCATTGTTCTATTCATAACTTGGTATGACACTGTGGTATCTTCCCCTGAATGTTCCATTTGAATTGACTTGGCACATGCTCAAGCATGCAAATGACTGAAACAATTAGTTAAGCCTCGATGAATTATTTTGCCTCAGGGGTCTTGAATCACTTTCATGCCATAATTAGTCTTGTTTTGTTCCAAGCATGATTATGATAGTTATTGCTCTCTCATTTGTCGCTCCCTTACTATTGCTAGCCTTCACTTGCACGGGGTATAAGCTTTACTCGTGTTTCCAACTCCCCTAAACCAATATTGCCAAGAGTGTCCATTATACCTACCTATTAGCATCATTTGCTATTCCGTGCATATTAAGTATGCTTTGTTTTCTTCCAAATAAAATGTTTGCTTGTTATGAGAAAGTTAGTTAGTAAAGCTCTCACGAACTTGATGGCACACCTTATTTTCTTGCACTTAATAAACTTGAACCATTGTGTCCATCTTTGTTGCGTATATGCTTGCGCTTTATAAGTTGAAGTTAGCAGAACCATGTATCATGGGGAATGCTTTCAACATTGCACTGGTACTTTATACCTCGTTGATATCATGATTCTTTTGCTTATGGATCCTGGCGGTGTGAAATAAAAGGGAAACTAGTAAGATCATGGAGTTTGTATGTGTGTTAGAGAAACGCCTAGGCCGCTAGCCTAAGCCATGCCTAATCATGGTGGAAACTTGCAGCATAACCATAATGAGCATTCTATGAAGCATCCTCAATAAAAACCAATGTAAATAGCAAATAAAAAGATCCCTGAGATGTTCATTGTCTGATTGCCTTGTCATTTTGATTATGGGATAGCTCTTGTATCATGTGCAAGGGGTACCCCGTTGGCGGTTCTCTATGATACATATGTACTTACAATGACAAGAGCTTACTTGTGACTGAAGTTGAGTAGCATGAGGTTCAGTACTCGTAAGCAAGGGGCATGAGATTTCAACTTATAACTTGTCAAGCATATCCTCTTAGCTGTGTCACTTTAACCTTAACCACCTAAAAGATTCTTATGATAGGAGCACTGAGAGCACAAAGCTAATGAGTACCATACTTTCAGCATTTGGAAGCTTTTCAAACTTTTCAAAACCTTTTTCATTCCCTTGTTGAGTCACCACCTATTCTATGAGCACCTTCTTGAGAGCATAGTTGTCATTCTTAGTGTAATGTGCTTGTCTCAAAACTTGGTTAATTGTGTTATGACTTTGATGCTTGTATCTTTGATATCTTTACTTCTAGTCTTCACGTGAACTTCAGAGGTGCCTTGGCATTTATGTTTGCTCTACAATCAAAGGCAAGCGAGATACCACTCTATCATACGTTTTTATGAGCATTGCAATGTTGCTTATGTTTATGTTTCATGCTACTTACTATTTTTGAGTTGGAATATCTTCATAGCTTGCAATGACTATTAAGTAAACTTAGTTGCATACTCTTTATTATGAATTGCCTGAGTAGTTGATAATATGCTGAGAATATATACATCTTATGAAGCAAATGTGTTCGTGAAAGTTTCTTTTATCGCACTCAGTTTTCAACTGAATTGCTTGAGGACAAGCAACAAGCTATGCTTGGGGGAGTTGATACGTCCAAAATGTATCTACTTTCCCGAACACTTTTGCTATTGTTTCTCCTCTAAACTTGTGTCAATTGGATGCAACTAACACGGACTGACGCTATTTTCAGCAGAATTACCTTGGTGTCTAGTTTTGTGCAGAAAATCAACTATCAGGAAAAATCCCGGAAAATATGCCAAAAATCCTATTTCACCAGAAGACTCACAGAGCCAAAAGACGAGACATAGTAGGGCAACAAGGGGCCCACACCACCTGGCCACGCGGGCCAGGCCAGGCCGCGCCTGGGGTGGTGTGGCCGCCTCGGGCACCCTCGCGGCCTCCCTCTTCGCCTATAAGATGCCTCTTGACCTAAAAACCAAGGGGGGTTCGACGTCTTTCCATAAAGAGTTCCGCTACGTCGCCACCACCAGATTCCGCGATTCATCGTCATCATCATCACCATCGCTTCTCCATCGACCATCCATGTTTCCTCCATCTATGAGTGAGTAATCCCCTGTAGGCTATGGGGATGGTAGGCATTGGATGAGATCGTTCATGTAATGGCATCAGATTGTTAGGGCATGGTGCCTAGTATCTATTATTAGTGTTTTTTGCCTTTCTTGCAACTTGTTATGCTTAATGCTTGTCACTAGGGCCCGAGTGCCATGATTTCAGATCCTAACATGTTATTGATTCATTATGTTAGTATTGTTTCTGGTCTTACCTGCAAGTTGTATACACATATTATTGTCCAGAACCAAAGGCCCCGAAGTGACAGCAATCGGGATAACCGGAGGGAATGGCTTTGATGTGAGGATCACATGTGTTCACGGAGTGTTCATGCTTTGCTCTGGTGCTCTATTAAAAGGAGCACCTTAATTGCCAGTAGTTCCCTTGAGGCCCCGCTGCAAATGGGCTAGCAGGACAAAAGATGTTGTGCAAGTTCTCATTGCGAGCATGTATGACTATATATGCAACACATGCCTATGATTATTTAGTACTTGGATGCTTTATCTTATTTATCTGCAAATTCCCTATGTTTTGATTGCCATATGAATTGTCTTGTCCATGCAACACCCATCCATCCATCCCTATGCCTACCGCGCTTTAATCCTACTGTTTACTGCAATTATTACTATTGTCTTTACTTTTACTACTGTACTTTACTATTGCTACTATAAAACTGTTGCTACTGATAAACTGATGTGAGCAAGATTGTTTCCAGGTGCAGCTGAATTGACAACTCAGTTGTTAAGGCTTATAAATATTATTTGGCTCCCCTTTTGTCGAATCAATAAATTGGGTTTCACTTCCCTCGAAAATACTGCGATAGACCCCCTATACTTGTGGGTCATCACCCCCAGCAGCAGCCACATGACGCCCTCACCATCGACTCCGATGAGGATCCCTAGCATCAGGATCCCGAGGTTAGTTTCTAGATCTAGACTCTTTGAAGTGTTGATGTAATTTCAGATATTTGGTTCCTAGCTAGATGCAACGCTAAATGCATACTATTAGTACAATTTTTTGGTGGGGTTTTCAAAATTAGTACTACTAACTGTATTTCTATTTGTCATATACTTCATCATGAGATGTCGTGGTGGTGTCACAGTAGATGCCTGGGGTAGTCATAAGTTGGGGCTGAATGGACACTAGAGGATCTAGGGAGGGATGATGTAGTGAAGACCGCATACGGAAGAACAATGGCAACTCACATGATATACCTAGGTTTAGGGCTCTCCTAGTGAGATAAAACTCCTACACTTGCATGCCAGATCATATAACCTGGCCATTTAATGTAGCTACATTGGTACTCCTTATGTTGTGCCCTCTATGCTTCTAATGCTCTTCTCTGAGAGAGCCAGAGGAAGACGAAGGAGTGCTTGTACGTGAGTAGAGAAGAAAAGAGCCCCCCGGGGGTCTCCCCTGATCGATCCCCCTGTGCTCCTTATAAAGGGAGCCTAGGGGATAAGGCATGGCCCACTGACACTATTCCTGAGTTGACTAATGGGGTCACCTCAACTGTTCATGCTTTACTACTGGTATCTTGTCAACTGAAAAGGAAAGGGCCTTTGAAACGTCCATTTTGCATCACTATTCTATATCATAATTTACTGTTATTCATTGATATATTTCATATTAAGAGATGATACTTATGTTATTTCATTGTTTTTGCATGGTTGATGACTTTTGGAGGATGGACCACTAAAGTCAGGATTCTGATGGACAAGGCACTGTTTGGAGGCGAAATTCGCGAAGATCAAAAAATCACAGAAAATATACGGAAAAACCTATTTTCCTAGAAGACGAAGGATGCCAGAAGGGGGAGCGGAGATGGGCCACAGGGGGCCCACACCACCCCCTAGCGCGGGCCACCCTTGGTCGCGCGACCAGGTGGTGTGGCCACACTGGCCCATCTCTGGCTCTGCTCTTTGGCGTATAGATTCCTCCCGAAACCCTAAGACTAGAGGAGCGACCGTAGAAAGATTCCGCCGCCTCAGCAGGGCGGAAAACTGGAGAGAGAGAGAGAGAGAAAGAGCTCTCCGGCAGGCAGAAATCTGCCGGGGAAATTCCTTCCTAGAGAGGGGAGATCGTCGCCATCAACACCGTCATCAAGCTGGGCTTCATCGGGATCATCATCATCTCCACCAGCACCAAAATCACCACTCCATACCGCTGTAACAATTGGGTTGAATCTTGCATAGTTCTTAGGGGAAACTTTCCCGGTATTGATTACTTATTGTAGTTGATGCTATTGAGTGGAACCATTGAATCATTGTTATGTTCAGATTGTTACATATCATTATTTCATCTCTGATCTTGATCCATATGATGTCTTGTGAGTAGTTCATTTAGTTCTTGAGGACATGGGATAAGTCATGTTGTTAGTAGTGGAATTGTGTTGAGAAAGATTCAATTGTTTGATAATTAAATTGTGGTGTTATTCTTCTAGTGGTGTCATGTGAACATCGACTACATGATACTTCACCTTTATGGGCCTAGGGGAATGCATTGTGTATTTGGATACTAATCATAGAGGTTGCCGGAGTGACAGAAACCTAAACCCCCGTTAGGAAACCTTTGCACAAGGGAGTGTAGGATCTTAGAGTTTAAAGTTGTGGTTAGGTTTCTATCTTAATTACTTTCTTGTACTTGCGGATCCTTGCAACGGGTATAATCATAAGTATGTATTAGTCCTAGGAAGTTCGGTACATTAGCACAGGTTCACCCGCACAACACTTATCAAACTAAAGAAGATTAATCAACTATATGAAGCGAAAGCACTTGACGATATTCCCATGCGTCCTCGACAATGTTTGGTCAGCTTAAGTAATACAACCGGCTTGTCCTTTGCTAAAGAAAGGATTGGGCCACTTGCTACATTCATTATTATTGTCTTTCATTCACTCGTACTTTATTTGCCTGTATTATCAAAAAACCCTAAAAATTCGTTTGCTAAGTATTACAGAGAATTCCTGCTCCTCGTTGGGTTCGAAACTCTTACTTATCAAAAATACTACGATACATCCCTATACTTGTGGGTCATCAAGACTATTTTCTGGTGCCGTTTCCAGGGAGTGAAGCGCTATTAGAGAGTGGAACTGGTAAAGGAAACTTCTACTGTGAGTATTGTTTATTTCTGTTAGTTACTTTATTTCAATATGGATAATTCACTTAGTTTCTTATTTCGTAATGCTACTACCATTGCTAAGGTAGTAGATGAACCACCACCTGCTTAATATGATACTTTTAAGATACCTACAAGTATTATTTATCGTGTTATGGATAACTACTATTTTGGAAATGGAACTGTCCATCCCGGTGATCATTTGCTCTTTATACACAAATTATGTGGGTTGTTCAAGTGTGCAGGTATTACAACAGATCAAGTCAAGAAGAAGTTATTCTCATTATCACTAAAAGGAAGAGCTGATGAATGGTACAAGCTATTAAAGAATGGTCAAGCTCTTGAATGGGAGGAAGTAGTACCTCTCTTTTATTCAAAATTTTACCCTCCTAGTGAGATTCATAAAGATCGGAATCAAATATACAACTTTTGGCCTCTTGATGGAGAGAGTACAACTCAAGCTTGGGGGAGATTGAAGTTACTAATGCTCAAATGTCCTATTCATGAGCTCCTTAACAATATTATTATCAATAACTTTTATGCAAGACTTCCTCTTCATGATAAGGATCTATTGGATGCTTCTTGTGCTGGATCATTTACACGCATGGAAGAAGAAGCTAAATGGGATCTTCTAGACCATATTCAAGACAATGCTGAAGCATGGGAGAATGATAAAGAAAGAAAGTTAGGTATAAATTATGATTATGAATGCATTGAATCTTTTATGGGAACTGATGACTTCCAAAATATTAGTAATGCTTATGGTCTTGATTCTCAAAGTATTGCAACTTATTTTAAGGCTTTTGCTTCTTATATTGAAATTCCTAAAACGAAATGGAATAAGTATCATGAGCCATATAAAGATATTGCTAATTGTGTTCCTACTAGAAATACTGAAGTTTATACTACTAATCATATTTTACCTAAACCTTACATTGAGAAAATGCCTTTCCCAGTTAAGGTAAAGGAACATTCTATGATAGCTAGTATGGTTAATGAAAGTACAAATAAAGTTGTTGAACCTAAGGAACAAATATACGTTGAACCTAAAATAGCAAATGTGCAATATTTTGTCACTAAATATGTGGAAGATGGACACACTATCCTCTATAAGGATACTTCTAATATTGTTTCACAAAGTAGTGTTATAAGAGCTAGTGTCCCTATGTTTTTTGTTAGAATAAGTGATCATTGCTACAATAGTTTAGGTGATAGTTATATCGTTAAATTTATGCATGATACTGAAAGTTATTATGAGAGAGGGAAAAATGCTCTTATGCATCTCAATAATATTAAGTTTCCTCGCTTTATGCTAAAAGACTTTATGTTGCACTTGTTTTGCCTTCGTATGCTAGCAGCCTCTAGTTTCAACAATTTATTTTCTTACAAAATTCCCTTGCATAGGAAGTGGTTTAGACTTAAACATGTGTATATTTGCTTCTTGATGCTCTCCTTTATTTAAAATAATATTCATATGTGAGCATCATTGAAATTATCATGCCCATCTTAATGGCTATAAAGAAAGAGCTTTTTGGGAGACAACCCAATATATTTGTGCTTTCAGTTTGTTTTGTGTTTATTTGAGTTTTGGAAGTTATTACTGCGGTAATAACCTCTCCTTATCCTTTTTTTTGCTTGGTTTTGTGTCAAGATCAACCTATAATGAGAGAGAAGTAATATTTGGGAAAGTTGCTATCCCGAAACAGATTTTTGTGCTTCGCTGTAAAAATTTGTGAAAAATCTCTGTATGTCGGATTGAGCTGTAATTTTTTGTGCTTCTGCCCCAGGTTGTTATTTAACTTTCGTTAGTTTTGCACTTTTTGATTTAATCAACAAAAGATTTTCGAAAAAATTGATCTTTACCTGCTGGTCTGTTTTGACCGATTTTTGCGACTATTGCATTTCCCTCTTAAATCGATTTCCTTTTTGAATTCCTTTTGGGACTTCAGAAGGAGTTGCTATAGTAGCTTATGTTTTGATGGATTTCAGTTAAAATTGAACTTAAAAGGTTTATTACCTCGCATGCACTAATGTTGCTAATGAGAATTGTGTGAAGTTTTTTGTGAAAGAATTTTCCAGGTTGTAGGAGAAAATGGTGTAATAAGATGGTGAATGGTCAGTGACTCAAGCACTATATTTCTGGAGATTCTTACAATGTAGATATGGATGTTATTCAAGTGGTGACTCCGGAAAAATTTATTAAAGACCAAGTTCAAAGACCTACAGAGTCCGTTTTCGAATAGGTAATAGTTCTGGTAAGAAAAGGTCCGTGAAAAATTTGTCAAGTTATATTTTTGCAGTTTTTATCTAACACAGAAATCAATGAGTAGAAAGAGGGACGGAAACGGAGCCCGGGTGGCAGACACCACCCCGTGGCGCGGGCCCACCTGGCCGCGCCACTAGGGGTGTGGCCACCCCAGAGCTCGTCTCCGACCTGTTTTCTCCCAATACCTTCCTTTTGTTGTTAAATTTCGTAATATATAATCCCCCGAGGTTCATATATCGTGTTTTCGTTTCGATCTATTTTTGTTAGGAACTATTCTTAAAAGTTTAGAGGCACAATGGTCTCCGCCAACGATAAGGGCAAGGGGCCTGTGGAAGATGATCTCCAAGACCTTGAGCAGGAGGAGGATGTAGAGAGTGAAGTGGAAGAGGAGGCAAAGGAAGACCAGCATTCGCACACCAGAACCACCATTGCAAGCATTGGAGTGGTGGCAAATCCTGCCAGGTTCAAAAGGACTGCACGGATGTCCACTGGAGGGAAGACTCCGCGTCATTGCTTGGCTTCACGATCACCTCCGCCACGCACCAAGAATCCCTTCCATACCCTTATTCATGAGCATCAATTCTAGAATATGCCCAAGGAAAAATTACCCTCCAATTGGGATATGCCCCGTTCTAACCATGCAGGAAACGAATACTTCAAGGAGGAAGAGTGGGGAAAGAATCATATGAGCTGGGATTCACAACCTGACATGATCATGACCCGCATTGAGCACAACTCGGAGTTGATTCGTACTCTCACCTTAGAGATTGAGGACTTGAGGAAATTGATCGAAAAGCTCATCGAGAGAACACCACCACCACCCAAGGAGTAATTCATCATTAGGTTTTGGCATACCCTTGGTTTGTTCCAAGCTTGGGGGAGTGTCGCGGTATCACATCACTATCTTTTATCTTTTTACCTTTTTCGGTAGAGTCATATCATGAATAGAGAAGTTATCATATAGGATGGTTTGCATTATGGAAGTTTGTCTCCTCTAGATAGATATCTACGTATCCCTTGGTGTGAATTACCGTTATGGAATATTAATGAGAAGTTCTATCATTTACTCTTTTGCAAATCTTATATTAGTTTTCAATTTCTGTTATATGATGGATCTTGTTGTTAGTATTGGTATCACTTTGGGATCATGGAGTAAATTTAGTTGGTTTTGGCAAACCTGGCTCGGTCAGTAGCAACACTATTTGAGAATTGAATGAAAAAGAGAAAAGTACTTTCAAGAAATATAATTTCATCATCTTTCTTTCTTGATTGGCTCATAAGCTTAGTATTATCTAGTTAAGATCTTTTGTGCTTCCAAGGAAGATTGCATGTTTTGTTTTTATCACTTGTATGTTTGTTTGTTTCCTTCAACTCTTATGCTTGCTACCCAGCCTTGCTAGCCAAAAACCTGTACTGAGAGGGAATGCTTCTCGTGCATCCAATCCTTAAACCAAAACTTGTGCCATTTGTGTCCACCGTACCTACCTATTAGCATTATTGCTATTCCAAGTAAATTCATGTTTTTATCTACCTTCCGAATTAAACTTGTTATGTGAAAATTAGTGATTAAAGCTCTCATGAACTTGATGGCACACTTTACTTTTCTTGCACTTAATAAACTTGAACCATTGTGCCCATCTATGTTGCGTATATGCTTGCGTTTTGTAAGTTGGGAATTAGCAAAACCATGTTGTCATGGGGAACGCTTTCAATATTGCACTTTATTTAGTTGATATCATGTTCTTTTGCTTATGGATCCCGGCGGTGTGAAATGAAAGGGGAGCTTGTAAGGCTCATGGAGTTCGTATATGTGTTAGAGAAACGCCTGGGCGGCTGGTCTAATCCATGCCTAATCATGGTGGAAACCTGCAGCGTAACCATAGTGAGCAATCTATGAAGCATCCTCTTTATATATAAAAAATAAGAAAGACCTATGCAAATAGGAAAGAAAAAAAATAAAAAAAGAGAACCTATGCAAATATGAAATAAAAGGATGCTGAGATGCTCATTGTCTGCTTTCCTTGTCATTTTGATATGGGGATTCTTCCGTATCATCGGGCAAGGGGTACCCCGTTGGTGGTTCTCTATGATACACATGTACTTACAATGACAAGAACTTACTTGTGACTAAACTTGAGTAGCATGAGGAATGGTCTTCGTAAGTAAGGGGCATGAGATTTTCAGCTTATAACTTGTCAAGCATATCCTCATATTTGATCATTAACCTTAATCACCTAAAGATGCTTATGATAGGGGCAATGAGAGCTGAAAGCTAATAAGTACCATAATTTTTGGAAGCTCTTTATGAAACTTGAAATCCCTACTTCCCTCTGTGAAGGGCCTATCTTTTACCTTTTTAGTCGAGTCAGTAAACCTGTTCCTTTCAATCTCAGCAAGTATTTTGAGTTGTTGTGTTTCATTCATTCATATGATGATTTATTTAATCATGTTTCTTATGTTTCTTGTTTTGCACATTGTTCTTATCTTAGTGAGTATTACTTTGAAAGCTATCATTGAAAACCCCATTATGTTCGAACTCCTGCAAATTGTTAACTATTCTTTGACCAAGAACAAAATTTGCCATTTTCAATTATGATTTACTTTGTGTATCTTTATTGTGTTTCCTTTACCTACTACAAGTTAAGTTATATAATAGTGAGTTGTATTCTATTATTATTTGCGTATTGATGAATGTCATGCTTCTTTTCCATATTATTTGACCGACTCTTCACTCCATAAACCTGAGGTCATGTTTATTGAGCTCAGTTTTCGCTTGGGGACAACCGAAGTCTAAGCTTGGGCGGGGGGGGGGGGGGTTGATACATCCATTTTGCATCACAATTCTATATCATAATTTACTATTATTCATTGATATATTTCATATTAAGAGACGATACTTATGCTATTTCATCTATTTTTGCATGGTTGATGACTTTTGGAGGATGGACCGCCGAAGTCAGGATTCTGATGGAAAAGGCACTATTTGGAGGCGAAATTCTGCGGGGCGGAAAACTGCAGAGAGAGAGAGAGAAAGAGCTCTCAGGTAGGCAGAAATCTGCTAGGGAAATTCCTTCCCGAAGAAGGGAGATCGTCGCCATCAACACCGTCATCAAGCTGGACTTCATCGGGGTCAACATCATCATCATCTCCATCAGCACCATCATCACCACTCCATACCGCTGTAATAATATGGTTGAATCTTGCATAGTTCTCAGGGGAAACTTTCCCGATATTGATTACTTATTGTAGTTGATGCTATTGAGTGGAACCGTTGAATCATTTTTATGTTCAGATTGTTACATATCATTATTTCATCTCTGATCTTGATCCATATGATGTCTTGTGAGTAGTTCGTTTAGTTCTTGAGGACATGGAAGAAGTCATGTTGTTAGTAGTGGAATTGTGTTGAGAAAGATTCAATTGTTTGATAATTAAGTTGTGGTGTTATTCTTCTAGTGGTGTCATGTGAACATCGACTACATGATACTTCACCTTTATGGGCCTAGGGGAATGCATTGTGTATTTGGCTACTAATCGTAGGGGTTGCCGGAGTGACAGAAACCTAAACCCCTGTTAGGAAACCTTTGCACAAGGGAGTGTAGGATCTCAGAGTTTAAAGTTGTGGTTAGGTTTCTATCTTAATTACTTTCTTGTACTTGCGGATTCTTGCAAGGGGTATAATCACAAGTATGTATTAGTCCTGGGAAGGTCGGTACATTATCATAGGTTCACCCACACAACACTTATCAAACTAAAGAAGATTAATCAACTATATGAAGCGAAAGCACTTGACGATATTCCCGTGTGTCCTCGTGAACATTTGGTCATCTTAAGTAATACAACCAGCTTGTCCTTTGCTAAAGAAAGGATTGGGCCACTTGCTGCATTCATTACTATTGTCTTTCATCCACTCGTACTTTATTTACCTACATTATCAAAAACCCCTAAAATCCATTTGCTAAATATTTACAGAGAATTCCTGCTCTAAGCCACTTGTCAACACCTTGTGCTCCTCGTTCGGTTGACACTCTTACTTATCGAAAATACTACAATACACCCCCTATACTTGTGGGTCATCAGCCTTGTCAACTTATAAGGAATGGGCATTGCCAGGTCTTGTATGTCCTTTGCCTTGTCCTCTAGTGCTTGTCCTTGGCCTCTCCCAGTCACTGGTCTTATCCCCTCCTGATAACCTAGGAGCATCTTGTACTTGATGATGAGGCATGTGCTAGTCTGAGTCAAGGGCATCCCAGGACTAGCATATGATGGAAGGGCTAGTGGTATGTCGAGGTAGAGGCTGGCTTTGTAGTTATAGCAGTGCAGGAGGCCAAGGCAGTGCTTGAGTTGCTAGAGGAATCTGAGGGTAACATAGCCAAGAAAATAGCAGACGAATACTCAATGGGGTCGAGGAAATTTTCCCTGGGTTGCTTCATGTTAGCCCAAGAGGGAAAGGAGGAGCCTAGCCGGGTTACCCCTATCTTGGCCTGGGGAGGAAAAGGGCCCAGTCGAGATTGAGGTGGCCCAGCCGGGTTTTCCCTAACTCGGCCCAGGCAGATAGTGTAGTGGGGTTCAACCGAGATTGTAACTAGGAGCCGGGTTTGGTAACGTTGGCCTGTGGTGGGCTGGCCAGGTTGAATAAGGAGCTAGCCAACCTAGGATGGTTGTGGTGGTGAGGGAGTAATAATGACGAAGCGATCTCGGGGCACGGAAGTAGGCCGGCTTGGGACACCGACCCAGCCGGGATTTTCAGTGTTAGTCAAGCGAAGTTTTTGGGGAGGTTGGCCCGCGGTGGGCCCGGTCAACCAAGGCCGGTCCACCAGGGGAAGATGGCGGTGAGGAGCGGAGTGTTGAGGCGGCCCGCGGTGGCCGGGTGAGATTTATCCTGGCCCGTCCAGGAGAAGTGGTGACGCTGACCTAGGGGTCAACCTGCGATGGGTTGGATCACCTCCATCCTGGCCCAGCCAGGTAATATCACTTTGGGTGGGATATTCTCGGCCCAAGTGGATTCCTCCAAACTGACTTTCTCTATGTCAGCCCAGGTAAGCCAGCTTCTGTCCTTTTATGTATTCCTCTCTTATTAGTATTTCAACTTAGGTTTCTTTTGTAAATGTTCCTTCTTCTAACTCATTATTCTATCAACTCTGGGGTACCCGGGGTCATATCCTCGACATGAGATATCTAGGATCATCCCCTGACTATGGTTACATGCATATGTATTAGTGGTGAGAGGCTACACCAGAGGGATGTCAACAATTCATATTATATACATGTGCACATGTGGTTTCTTGTGTAAACTAGACATCATTATTGGTTTTACCCCGACTCCTTTGATTCATCTTTATTTGTATATAAAAATCCTATGTCTTTCCTATTCGTATGCTTTGCATATTAATTTAGGTATAAATATGTTGTCAATTTCTATTCTTGATTCTAGCATGGCATTTGTTCCTTTTCTTGTTTCTTAATTCATTCCACATTGATCATTTTAATAACTACCTCCATTGCAATTATGATCAACTCAGTATTGTCTGGGTTAATATGTGCTTTCTTTTTACCCGCAAAAAAGAAAGAAAGATGTGCTTTATTTTTTGTAATCTTATTTTATATTTCAACTAGCAGCTGGGTTATTGAATTAAAATTGTGGTCCTTGTATTATTGAATTAACATATGTTTCATATCACACTCAGGTCGACTCTGATGACACTATGCTCAGTGGCGATGAAGAGGGTAGGCACTACAAGCAAACCCTCAAGAAGATGAATCATGGAACCCTTAAGGTGTTTCAGACTGAGGGCATGTATCTACTTGGGGGTATATCGATGCCCCTTTGATGTTAAGATGTTGTACACGGCTTCCAAAATCCTTTTGTAGCATGTTGTTGAAAGGTTCGGGGCCATCCAATGGTCACCTCGTGATAGGGCACAACATAAGGCCCTCGTTGACTACCTGAGGAACCTTCAGTCCTTAGAGGTTTTGTGGACGACTAGTGTGAAATCCACTAGGGTAGGGTCATCCCAGAAGGCCTTTTACAAGCCTTAGTTTGCTGATGTTTACTATTGAATCGTGTCATGTCGGTGTGAACTTTATTTTATAGTCTTCATGTGTTAGTGGCACTAAAGTGAATAATCTGTTTGTGTTTAAGTAGTATTATTGATATTTGGAATAGTTCTGGGTTACATAACCTAGCTTGAGCTTTTGTGGAAGATCTGGTGCATCTTATTTTATAAATCTTCTTGAAGATTACAACTCAAGTAGGAAGGTAATAAGCGAGTAGCAAATCTGGAAGACGATATAAATTGTCTACTTTGTTCAATACAAAATGCATACATCTAGAATCATAGTTAACCATGAATTATCCATATTACAAACATGGATTACATGGAGTGCATTTTCACTTTCAATTCGTCTCCGGCAAACCTAGAACTCATTGGTAGTCTGCATTTTCTTCTTCTTCATAGTGTGTGATACCCCCTCGCTGTGACTTCTTCTTTTGTAGGGAAGCTTAATGTCTCTTATTAATGTAGTTTGATTCCTTGTTGTAGGGCGTGGGGTTGGAGTAACATCACCACCATCATCTGTATTGGGCTCACCGAATTGGCTGTAGTCCTCTTCATTAACCACACCACTAACTCTGACAATACTCCTTTTGCCTCTCCTCATGACAACGCTGTAGCTGACAATGGGTATGTAATATAGAAGCATTGGGCCACCTGTTCAGCTAAAACCCACAGCTCTTTGATCGCGCTAACTTTTTTGTTGTTTGCTATCTCAAAAGGATGCTTCTTTGGTATAATCATGTGAGTGAAATTGTCTTCATCTATATCGACCTTTTCTGTCCATCTAACTCGAAACATGGGGACTTTTGTGGTGGTGTAGTCGAGTAACTAGATCTCTTCGATCACGCCAAAGAAAATTTTCTTTCTCTTATTGGTAGTGTCCTCATGTGCCTCCAGCATGACCCTACTGTTCTGTTATATACTTCTACGGTCTTGTGCCTCTATATATAATGTTTATCCATTGATGGCGTATGCTTTAAAAGTCTACACATTGTATTATGGCCTCTGTGCCAATCTATATATCAATTCTCCATATCCTTTGGGATCATTATTGGGAAGGTTTCATTGTGCTTGTCCATGAGCCATTTTTCGATTTTGTTGGATTCCCCTTTTCAGTAATCTCCATGTGTCTTTCACAATGAGAGGATAACGCTGAAAGGTGCTGCATCAACATAGTTGAAAGATCGGTGTAAGCAACTAGAGGGGGTGAATAGGCACTACTCAATTTTTAGCTTCTTTTCAAATTAGGGCTTAACACAAAGTAACTTCTCTAGATGTGCAACTAGGTGAGAGAACTTATATGACAGGGAAGCAAGCAACAATGAGTAAGGAGTAAATGATAGAAATAACCGAGAGTAGACATGGAGATGTTTTCCCGAAGTTCCTTCCTTTTGAGGGGAAGTATGTATCTGTTGGAGGGGTGGGTGGTACTAAGACCACCAGCACCACAGAAGGACTCACCCTATTCTCATAAGGACCCGCATTGCGGCAAGCACCCGTTACACTATGCGGTGACCTTGAAGGTGGTGACCGAAACCTTTACAAACTTGTTGAGTAGACCTCCACCACACTTGGAGTCTCCCAACATGATCCCAAAGCTTTACAACCATTACCCGAGCTTCGAGACCGACCTCTTCCATCTAGGGTTCAAAGGACCCAAGAGTAACAAGATCCACAAATGAAAACAAGGGGGAATCAACTTTGCTTTGGTGAAACCCTAGATCTAGACCTCCTCCACCAAATCCCAAAGAATCAAGTAGATTGGAGCACTAGGGGAGGAGATCTAGGGAAATTACAGCTCAAGAACAATGGAGGAGAGAGGTAAAAGGGGCAAACTTCTCGTTGGAGAAGAAAGGCCCTTTTATACCTAGAGGGGAATTCTGCCCGCTGCTTCCCGACCCAAGCGTTACTACCAGAACTGGAGGCGGTAGTACCGGAAAACACTGGTACTACCGGCCATCTACCGGGCATGGTACCGCAAGGGGACAAAAGGCACATGAGTGCTCTTTGTCTCCCTCTGTATAACCAGCTGGAACCAGTGGTACCACCACAAAGCGGTAGTACCAGAAGTACCAGCGGTACTACTGGATGGACCGGTAGTACCGGCCCGGAGGTACCAGGTGAATCTGAATAGGAGATAAGGCTCACCGAAGGAATCAGAGACGACCAATACCGCCAAGCGGTACTACCAGTGTGAAGCGGTAGTACCGGAAGTATATTCTAGTACTATTGGACCACACAGATAGAGAAGGCCACAACAAAGGGATAGAAAACCTCCAAATACTCAACCGTTGAGGAAAGCTCGAAGGGCAGCAAAAAAAGAGTTGATTCCACCAAACTTTCCAATGTAGACCCCCTCTTAACAGTACAGTTTTCCTACGACTCAAACAGAGATCAAATAAAAACAACGACTTGCTATTGATCCTTTAGAGGGGAAACCGAATGCATTGCAATCATGAATGGCATGAAAGACACTTAGCAAATGATTAGTCCGACCTGTGTGTTATCATCAAACATCAAAACAACTTAGGGAAGGAAATCCCCTTTCAATCTCCCCCTTTTTGGTGTTTGATGACAACACACACACACAATTGCATGATAGATATTACGATAATGCACAAGGTTTGAAAAATAGAGACGGGCTCCCCCTAGATATGTGCACCAACAAGCATATGTTAGGATCAACAGTCCCTCTCAATTTTACAAACCAACCAAGGGCAAGGAAAGGAAGATTATGACATGAATTTCATACCTTTGCAAAATATTATGTTATGAGAATTAAGTGGGCAATACCATAGAGATCATCAACACAAGATGGATCTACATAACCACATAGAATTCACTTACATCGAGCACAATAAGTTCATAAATAGGTAGCACATAGAGTTCATAAATACTAGATAGTGGAAAACAAAGTTCACAAGCAACCAAAGATCAAATGAAGAACGAGCTTGTGACTTTCCCATGCAAATCCCCTCATAGCCTATATTGCACCTTCTCCCCCTTTGGCATCAAGATGCTAAAAAGGGACAAGAGCAAGTCTAACATACCAATGATCACTCCTCATCATCATCGTCATCATCCTCAGTAGCATGGAAGCCTAGGGCACGGAAGGAGGAGGAGGCATCATCGTCATCCTAGTTTCTATTCTTGGAGATCCATTCCTCTTGAGGGGTGATGTTGTTCCCTGAGCCATCTAAGACAGGCATGCCTTGGGATTCCATCCACTCTTTTTGACAGGCACATGCTTTCTTCGCATAGACATGGGCTTCATACATATGCTTTTGATTCTTGACTTGAAAGCAGAAAATTTTCTTGAGCTTGGTTTCAAGTCTCTTGGCCCATGAGGGCGGAGCAGCCGCGCAACGAGAAACAACAAAAGCATGGCCACCACGACCACCCACATCATCATCAGAGTCATCGTCAACCACATTGCCTTCTGCATCAATAGTTTGGCCAGCCGCGTTTCATGGCTTAGAATGCTTCTTGATTAGTAGACCCTTGGACTCGTGATGATAGAGTTGGCGGTTGGGGAGGTCATTGGCAATGAAGGTGCACTTGTTGATGATAAGAGCCATAACATCGGGAGCAAAAGGGGGCACCCTCTGAGTGTGAGTGGCAATGACCATCTCATTCCACAAGAAATCCATCACATTAAGAGGAGTACCGGAGTCACGGTTGAGGTACGTGTTGTACATGAGGTCAACCATATAGCCATGAATATCATCCTTGTTCCCTGCCCGAGGGGAAATAGTCTCACGAAAGATGCGGGCCACGACATCATAGGTGGGAAGAATATCCTTGATTTTACCACACACACCTCGACCTCGAATGTAGAGAGGTGCAAGAATATCCTTCTTCTTCAATCTACCAATAGCATGACAGCGAAAACCACAAGGTGTCTAGACCACAATCCTCATACCCAAGAATAGCCGCAAGCTTGGACAAAGTTGCTTCCTTGACGACTCCCTGGGTCATCCATGTCATCTTCCTTGTGTTAGAGGTGCCAAAATGCATGGTGGCATAGAAATGAGCCACAAGTTGGGGGTCAAAGTCTTGATGGAACTCCATTAGAGGAAGCAAACAAATGTGGTTGCAAATCTCTTTGGCCTCCCCAAAGTAGTCAATATGTTTGTCCATGTGAGCCTTATCAATCCATTTCTAATCCACAAACAGCTAATTATTGTGCACAAGAACTTCTTTGAACACCCTCTCCTAAAAGTTAGTGAAGAATAGGCTACCTTCACGGTCACGGTCACAATTACAAAGATAAGGGTTCTCATTCCTTAGGGTAGCAAAGTCATCCTCAGAGAGATCTGACAGAAGCTTTGGCCCTACTGGACCACAACTCACACTCTTGGAGCGCCTAGTGGTAGGGGGAGCACGAGGTGGAGGTGGAGCACGACCACGACCCGCGAACCGCTTGGAGGCCTCCCCATGACCACCCCGAGTTGACTTGAGCTTCATACGGCTGCTAGGTTGGGGCATCACCTCTTCTTCAAACTCTAACAACTCCTCCTCCACAATATCGTGACTAGACTTGCTCCTCTTCCGAGAGCCCGAGCCACCTACACCTATGAAAGCAGTAGGGGGAAAAGCACAGAGATGAGGTCACAAGATCCTGAAACAAGAGACACAAGGAATCACGGTTTTGGGCAGGATTTGGGTTCTGTGATGTCCGATAGTACCGGAAGTGTGACCGGTAGTACCGAACGCAAGCGTTAGTACTAGAAAAAATTCTGTTACTACCGGAGGTGCGGGACTGAGCGCAAATCCGGTAGGGAGGGACCTCAATAGAGCACAAATCCACACAAAAGGAGGATTCCTAGGTACAAGAGGTGTGTATTGATAGCTGTGAGATTCAACACATTTTTGATGGCTTTTATTGATGGGTTTCTCCCAGATTTGATCGTTTTCTGGCTTTACCTAACACTAATACTTCGATAGCAAAGAAACCATGGTTTTTAATGTGTGTTTCAGGTTCTGAATGTCAACAGAAGGTTTTAACTAGAGAAACACAATATTCTGGGGAAAGAAAGCAAGTCTCTCTTTGGAAGCGCTCGAGGGGAACTCACAGAAGCTTTAACGAGCAACTATATGGTGGGAATATTTTTCCGGCCGTATAGTTCCCACCTTATAGTTGCCACCGCCTCTGTCTTGTCAAAAGGGACAATTTCCGTGAAGGGACCAGTGAAGAAAATACAACACAACAGCCACCATACCATCCAGAAGGGAGAAACAAGAGATCCGGAGAAGAAGGGGAAGACGTTCTTCATCTCGCTCCACGATCTTCGACCTCCTAGCCAATACACCCCCATAGCCACTACTTGTACTTGAGAGAGAGAGAGAGGGATCTCCACCTTGCAAGACTAGGGTTTGAGATTGTTTCTTCCCATCTTGAATTGTGTTGGATATTTTTCTATTCTTATTGTGGATCTCCATGGTAATACAAAGACGAAGTCCCTTTATTTGATTTTATTTTTGATCTATTCTCCTCTCATGTGTGAATAATTCCCTTGGGGGTGGGATATGTAGGGATTGGTGAGATGTGATGTGCCTTCATATATTTTCCATTAGTTTGTGATAGATTCTAATTACTATATTATGTGTGCTTGACTATTTGTGGGATGCCTAATGCTTGTTGTCCAATTAAGGGCCTAGACAACATGATGTTTTGTTCTACATAGATAAGACCTTGTTCGCTAGTGGACCAACGACGCCCGGGTGACACGGGGATATCAATGGAAAACTAGTAGACTCGAGGATAATGAGGAACCACTGTGCTTATTGCATTAGTCCGATCCAAGGAGCTTAATCGCTAACCGACCTGAATGGTCTTAATCGCCTAGTGTCTGACCATGGTTTTGGTAACAGGCTAGTAAGATTATTGAAGTTGGGATGAAATGTACCAAGAGGAGTTCCGGCTAACTATGGATTGTTCGCCTACGCATATATTTATAAGATTGTAATTGTTACATTATCATTCGTCCACCTGGCATAGTCACTATCACCATGAACTGAATCTACCCGTGTCTTCTTTTTCCATCTGCAGGAAACAACAAATAACCAAGTCGTTCTTTACTTTTATGCTTTATATTTCTGAAGTTTACATTTTAATTCTTTTTTAAATACATCTCATTTAATCAAACCCCATTCTTATTTTGACACTTGCAGTCAATTCACTCGAATACCTGTGACAACTTCGGGTGTGACAGAGACTTCACCCATAAACACTTACATTTGGGCTCCCTATGGGATTGATATCTATAGTTTAAAACTAGCTACAAACGATCTGTGCACTATCAGACATCATGTATTGGTGAGGTATGCGAAGGAAACAACCATCCAATGGAGATTTTGACCAAGAATCAAACCTAGATCTAGATTCAAGTCAAAATGCGGATATGAGAGGAAGGACGGTTGTACCGGAGTCCATGGTGGAGGAGATCGATGGGGACAACACACAGAGGCCAGATCCGGGAGGAATCCGACGGAGGTTGGTACATTGTAAATGTATCTACAATTTTTGATGTTCCATGCTTAGTTTTATCCACTTTCTTGTGTTTTTTCCACACTTTGGAATACTTTTCATATGATTTCTTGCACTAACCTATTAACAAGAGCCACAGTGCCAGCTGCCTGTTTTCTGCTGTTTTTGGTTCCAGGAAAGTCAGAAAATGAATATTCTCGGAATTGGACGGGACAAAAGCCAAAGTGCCTATTTTTCCGAAAGTCATCAGATGCCAGAATACGAGAAAGAGAAGGGCTGGGGCCGGCCACACCACATGGCCGCGCGGCCAGGCCTGGACCGTGCCAGGGGGTGGTCTGGCCGACCCCAGCACCCCTCGGCCTCTCCTTCCGCCTATAAGATGCCCTCGGGAAGAAAACCCTAAGGACCCGATCAAAAATCCACGAAAGAGTCCGTAGCCGCTGTCGTCTCTGTCCCTAGATCGGGAGGGATCTGAAGCTCTTCCCGGCACCCTGCCGGAGAGGGGAATTCACCCTGGAGGCCTTCTTCATCACCATGCAAGCCTCCGGTGTGATGCGTGAGTAGTTCATCCTTGAAATACGGATCCATGTAGTAGCTAGATGGCTGGTTCTCCTCCTTTGTGCTTTCATGTCTAGATCTTGTGAGCTCCGTTCATGATCAAGATCATCTATTTGTAATTCTGCATGTTGTGTTTGCGGGGATCCGGTGGATATTGAGATGCTATTTCAGATTGATTATTGATTCTATCATGTCTTTGTTATTTGTGATCTTGCATGCTTTGAGATAGTCATAACATTGTATTTATGCTCGATAGTGGGTTCATGCCTCTGGTAATCTGGGGAAGTGATAGAAATCTCTAAGGTACTAGATGTGCTGTTGCTACTAGGGAGAAAACAACAACCCTTTGTTCATAGAACAACATATTGTTTACATTACACGCAATTCGTAAAGCAACAATCTGTTGCTTGCAACTTAATACTGGAGGGGGTTCGGATGATAACCTGAAGGTGGATTATTAGTCATAGATGCAGTTGGATGGCAATCTATGTATAATGTTGTAATGCCCAATCAAGTTCCAAAAGAGTCAAGATGATTAGTATAGGCATGTATTTCTTTCTCGACATTTGTCAATTGCCCCGATGTAATTTGTTCGCCCAACATGTTATCTATCTTAAGGAGAGCCACCTCTAGTGAACTATGGATCCTGGACCCTTTCTTTTACATACAATCTATAAACTGTTTACTGCTTTGCGTTTACTTTCTGCAAACTATTACTTCCTTCCATTCGATACGTTTAATCCTTTGTTTTTAGTAAAACACGGTGAGATTGACAACCTCATCGCAAGTTGGGGACAGAGTTATGTGGTTGTGTTGTGCAGGTCTCCACGTTGCTACTAGCACCGGTAGTGCGCCCTGCCAAGGCTCAGCTAGCAACACCTTTGGGGTGTTTCCTTGCTCCTACTAGTTCGATTAAACCTTGGTTTCATAACTAAGGGAAACTTGCTGCTGTGCTCATCATACCTTCCTCTCGGGGTTCCCAACGAGCTCTACATCAACACTGAGCCATCAAGCATTTTTCTGGCGCCGTTGCCGGGAAGTCAAGGACATCTTCACAAGGGGAGTCCCTCATAACCAATCTCTTTACTTTGTTATTTTTGTTTTGCTTAGTTTCTTTTTGCTTTGTTTGCTTTTTTTGTTATCAAAAACACACACAAAATTAGTCTTACAAGTTTGCTTTCTTTATTGAAAACACAAAAAAATCAGTTCCTATCTTAAGTTGCTATTATGTCTAGCCTTGCTCCAGTCACTATGTCACCTGAGGAAATGATTTTCACTTTTAAACAAGGAATTAAGGAAAGCTTCAAGGAAGCTTGGTCTAGAATCTCTGATCCACATGAAAAAACTGAGCCTAAAATAACTCAAAGCTTGTTCCTTAGCAGTTTTTACCTTGGAATTGCTCTTTGATATAGATACATTAGATGCTGTTGTGGGAGGAGATTACCTCCAATGTAATGAGGATGATGCTATAAATGCTATAAAGAAATTGATCCTCACTTACAACTTGCCTAGCCAAACTGATATTTCTTTCGCAAGAATATTTGCTAGATTGAACACTCTTGAGACTAGCACTACTAGCTTAAAAGATTGTTATAATACGCTTAGGGAGCATCACAATTATGTCCCAATAAATTCTGAACCATCAAAGTGGCTCCCTACAGTAAAGATTGAGATAAACACTGAAACTTTTCAAGCTCGCTGTGATATCATGTCTGAATTTTGTCTTATACCCAAAGATATTTATGAATCTTTGAATCTTTGGGGGCTTACTGAAGGAGGAAAAGAGATATATCTTGCTAATAATGCTACCATATTACCTATTGGAATAGATGAAGGAGTGTTTACAAAGATCCTTAGGAAAATGATTTCTACTGATTATCTTGTTATTGAATGTGCAGGAAAAAGGACAAATTACACTTGGAAGGTCCCTATTAGAACTTCTTGGAGCAATAATAGATGTGGGAAAGGGGACCATGCACCTTTCTTCTCCACCAAACAACCATATTTTCCCCAAGGTTAAGAATAAAAGTAAGAGAGGTAAGGGCAAGAAATTTGATCTTAATGCTTCTTCATTTGAGAACACTTGTTTCTTTCTTGCTTCTTATGCCTAACTTAAAGGCGTTAAAGAAAAGTACTTACTGGGAGATAACCCTAAAGTTTTAGATGAGTCTTGGAAGTTATTACTTCAGTAATAACCGCTCCTTATCCTTTTTATTTTCTTTTTGTGCTAAGAGTAACCTCTAATGAGTGAGAAGTAATGATTGGAAAAGTTGCTGTCCCGAAGCAGATTTATGTGCATCACCATAAAGATTCGTGTAAAATCTCTGAACGTCTTTTTGAGGCGTGAATTTTTGTACTTCTTCCCCAGGTTGTTATCTAACTTTCGTTAGTTGAACACTTTTTGATTTGAGGAACATAAGGTCTTCGAAAAAATTCGTCTTTACCTGCTAGTCTGTTTTGACAGATTTCTGCCATTTTCTGCATTTGCTTCTTGTTGGTTCCTTTTTGAGTTCTTTTGGGGAATTGAGATTTTTGAGGGAAGTTCTACAGTAGCTAGTGTTCTAATGGAAGTTTATTTGGTGTTATAACTGAACCTTAAGACTTATTATTTTGAGTGCACTAATGTTGCTAATAAAGATTGTGTGAAGTTTTGTATGAAGGAAAAATTTCAGGTCTATGGAAGGAATGAGTAATGAGATGAAGGATGGACTAAAGCTCAAGCTTGGGGATGCCACACGTGTCACCCCAAAAAATATCCAAGAAGTACAAGCGTCAAAGCTTGGGGATGCCCAAGGCATCCCCCTCTTCATCAATAAAAATCCCAGGTTTCTTCCAAACGCTTCATTTTTATTGTTTCATGCACATTTGTGTTGTTCTTGGAGCATCTTCTTTTTCGTTTTCGTTTTGGTTTTACGTTTGCTTAGTTTTCTGAATAAATTGGTTGGACCCCCTCTTTCATACATTGGTTTTCAAATAGTTTGGTTTGGTTTGGAAAAGAATAGGAAAGTTCATGGTTATGTGGTAAAAAGAGCTTGTTTTTGACTGTGGCCTATGCTTTTTCATGCCATGCTTGATATTGTTTTGGCTTTATGCTTAGTATTCTTTGTTGTAGCATGACTTGTTATAAACAATTGAGATTGCTTAATGTGCCTTGGATGAATCATGCGTTGTTTTAGCATATTAAAGCATAGTATAGTGGTATTCTCGTTTGATGCTTTATTTGGGTTGACTTGGCGCATGCTCATACCATGTTATGACTATCTCAAGTCACCATAAGCCTTTAGTTTGGAACTTGTAGTATCACTTTATGCTTTGATCAATGATGTTTTGTCGCTCTGCATGATTATGGCCATTATTGCTCTCTTAGTTTGTCGCTCCTAGTCTTTTGCTAGCCTCCACAACCAAGTATGAGTTCCACTCATGCATCCAACTCCCTAAACCAAGTTATTCCAAATAGTCCACCATACCTACCTACTATATTATGCTATTCCAAGTATATTCATGCTTTTGTTTACCTTCCAAATTAAACTTGTTATGAGAAAACTAGTGATTAAAGCTCTCACGAACTAGATGGCACACTTTACTTTTTTGCATCTAATAAACTTGAACCATTGGGTCCTTATTTGTTGCGTATATGTTTGCGCTTTATAAGTTGAAATTAGCAGAACCATGTATCATGGGGAACGCTTTCAACATTGCACTTGTACTTTGTACCCTGTTGATATCATGTTCTTTTGCTTATGGATCCCGGCGGTGTGAAATAAAAGTGGAACTTGTAAGATCATGGAGTTTGTATGTGTGTTAGAGAAACGCCTGGGCCGCTAGCCTAAGCCATGCCTAATCATGGTGGAAACTTTCAGCATCACCATAATGAGCACTCTATGAAGCATCCTCAATAAAAACCTATGCACATAGCAAATAAAAAGATCGCTGAGATGCTCATTGTCTCCTTGCCTTGTCATTTTGATTATGGGATAGCTCCTGTATCATGTGCAAGGGGTACCTCGTTGGCGGTTCTTTATGATACACATGTACTTACAATGACAAGAGCTTACTCGTGACTAAAGTTGAGTAGCATGAGGTTCGGTCTTCGTAAGTAAGGGGCATGAGATTTTGTTTTATAACTTGTCAAGCATATCCTCTTAGTTGTGTCACTTTAACCTTAATCACCTTCAAGATGCTTATGATAGGGGCAATGAGAGCTGAAAGCTATAAGTACCATAATTTTTGGAAGCTCTTTATGAGACTTGAATCCCTACTTCCTTTTATAAGGGCCTTTCTTCCACCATTATATTGAGTCTCCACCTTCTACCTTTATGCACCTACTTTGAGAGCATAGTGGCCATTCTTAGTTCTATGTGAATTGTCCCAAGACTAGTTGATTGATGCATAACTTGATATTGCTTGTTTTAAACTATTTGTATCTAGTCACTCTTATGAACTTTGAAGGTGCCTATGCATTTATATTTGCTACTCTATAAGGGACAAGCTGAATACTACTATGCTTTGTTTTCTTTATGTGAAACAAACAAACGTCTTGCAAAGCATTGTTATTTATGAATCTTTTGTTTGTGCCTTTTCATGTTGCATCATAGTTTCTTTGTCTTATTGCTAGAACTTTGTCTTTCATATTATGATTGAAGTACTATGATCCCAGCTTTGAATGTTTTACAAATATTTTGATCAAGTCTTTGATGGTTCATGTCACCTCAAAAATTATTCTTTCTTTTTATCACTTACCTACTCGAGGACGAGCAGGAATTAAGCTTGGGGATGTTGATACATTGCAAATGTATCTATAATTTTTGATGTTCCATGCTTGGTTTTATCCACTTTCTTGTGTTTTTTCCACACTTTGGAGTACTTTTCATATGATTTCTTGGACTAACCTATTAACAAGAGCCACAGTGCCAGCTGCCTGTTTTCTGCTGTTTTTGGTTCCAGGAAAGTCAGAAAATGAATATTCTCGGAATTGGACGGGACAAAAGCCAAAGTGCCTATTTTTACAGAAGTCATCAGATGCCAGAATACGAGACGGAGAAGGACTGGGGCCGGCCACACCACCTGGCCGCGTGGCTAGGCCTGGCCCGCGCTAGGGGGTGGTCTGGCCGACCCTAGCACCCCCTCGTCCTTTCCTTCCGCCTATAAGATGCCCTCGGGACGAAAACCCTAAGGACCTAATAAAAAATCCAGGAAAGTGTCTATAGCCACCATCGTCTCTGTCCCTAGCTCGGGAGGGATCTGAAGCTCTTCCCTGCACCCTACCGGAGAGGGGAATTCACCCTGGAGGCCTTCTTCATCACCATGCAAGCCTCCGGTGTGATGCGTGAATAGTTCATCCTTGGACTACGGATCCATGTAGTAGCTAGATGGCTGGTTCTCCTCCTTTGTGCTTTCATGTCTAGATCTTGTGAGCTCCGTTCATGATCAAGATCATCTATTTGTAATTCTGCATGTTGTGTTTGCGGGGATCCGATGGATATTGAGATGCTATTTCAGATTGATTATTGATTCTATCATGTCTTTGTTATTTGTGATCTTGCATGCTTTCCATTGTTAGTAGCTATCTTGGCCAAGCAGATGCTAGCAACTCCAAGAGTTAGTATTTATGCTCGATAGTGGGTTCATGCCTCTGGTAATCTGGGGAAGTGATAGAAATCTCTAAGGTACTAGATGTGCTGTTGCTACTAGGGATAAAACAACAATCCTTTGTTCATAGAACAATCGTATTGTTTACATTACATGCAATTCGTAAAGAAATAATCTGTTGCTTGCAACTTAATACTGGAGGGGGTTCGGATGATAACCTGAAGGTGGATTATTAGTCATAGATGCAGTTGGATGGCGGTCTATGTATAATGTTGTAATGCCCAATCAAGTTCCAAAGGAGTCAAGATGATTAGTATATGCATGTATTGCTTTCTCGATGTTTGTCAATTGCCCCGATGTAATTTGTTCACCCAGCATGTTATCTATCTTAAGGAGAGCCACCTCTAGTGAACTATGGATCCTGGTCCCTTTCTTTTACATGCAATCTATAAACTGTTTACTGCTTTGTGTTTACTTTCTGCAAACTATTACTTCCTTTCATTCGATACGTTTAATCCTTTGTTTTCAGCAAAACACGGTGAGATTGACAACCTCATCACAAGTTTGGGACAGAGTTCTGTGGTTGTGTTGTGCAGGTCTCCACGATGCTACTAGCACCGGTAGTGCGCCCTGCCAAGGCTCAGCTAGCAACACCTTTGGGGTGTTTCCTTGATCCTACTAGTTCGATCAAACCTTGGTTTCATAACTGAGGGAAACTTGCTGTTGTTCTCATCATACCTTCCTCTTGGGGTTCCCAACGAGCTCTACATCAACACTGAGCCATCAGAGGTGCGGCTTCTCGCAGTGAGTGCAGATCTAGGCGATGACGGGGTTACATGAGGGAGAGGGGGAATGTGAGGCACTAAGGGGTGTCTCCCCCCAACCCCTCACTTAACCCGAAACCGTCGACCGGTAGTACCGGGTTTGTTTCCAGTAGAACTAGGCACTGGTAGTGGCGCAAAAATTCCCGGTATAGCCGGACCTGGGGCAGTTTCCAGGATTTCTCCTAGGAACAGGCCCGGTCCGGTAGTACCACCAAAATCCGCGGCAGTACCGTTCACCAGTAGAACCGTGGGATTTTTCGGTTCAGCCGGACCTGGGGCAGTTTCCAGGATTTCTCCTGGGAACTGTCCTGGTCTGGTAGTACCAGTGAGGCCAGAAGTGCACTCGACAGGAAAAACATGGGGGCGGGGTTCTTGTGCGGATAGATGAGGGCTAACGGATTTGAGAGAAAAAGGGCTTGGGATAAGATGTCCACGCTGATTGTGGGAACATTGCACTCGAACATGTTAAGAAGCGACAATAACCACCAAATGAGAGTGCAAGTTCCCAAACGTCGAACAAAACCAGAAGATGACAAACTTGAGGAAAGAGCAACCTCTCGTGAGCGAGAGGGTTGGTGGCTGAGGCCACCATGTTTGAGTATACTTGGCTTGGCACGGCGAAGATATATCTTGGGCCCATTACCAAAACTCGTCATTGAAGCTCACATATCACAAAATGATAACAAGAGAATGAATTTCTTACTTTGGGCATAATGGGGGAGGGATTGCCCAATCAGTTAGGACCGCAGTCCCCCTATATCCATGCCTACATCTAGATCAAATAACACATGAATGCATGGGTATGGGTGCATGATCTCAAGCCACATTGCTCGAATCTAGCTCATGCCTTAACTCTCAGAATCTCTTCTCATCAAGGGGCTTGGTGAACAAATCTGGCAGATTCTTCTTGGTGCTCACATATGAGAGGTTAATATCTCCATTGTTCACACGGAGGACAAGGAGATACAATTTGTTTCTTTAATGACCAACACACCAAGGACCTACCAAGGAATTAGTAAGCCACAGAGGTTGATTTCCTTCCAACTTTGTGTCCTGCCTAATCCGAAGCCGTGAAACCATGAAGAACAAAGCTTGAGCCCTTGGGATACCATAAGCCAAAGTTTGGGTTATCAACTAAATATCAAAAGATTCGCTTGACCACCACAAGGTGGCTTTCTTTTGGGGCGGCTTGAAACCATGCACAAATACCCACACTTAACATGATATCCAGTCTAGATGCACAAAGATAAAGCAAAGAACCAATCATAGATTGATATACCTTTTGATCCACATCTTCACCCTTAGTATCGAGAGTGAGATCACACTTGAGAGGCATGGGAGTCTTGGATCCATTTAAATCCATCAACTTGAACCTATTGAGCATATCTTGAATGTATTTGGCTTGATTAATGAAGATACCTCCAATCAAATACTTCACTTCAAATCCAAGAAAGAGTTGCAATCCGTGCATCATAGACATTTCAAACTCATTGGTCATTAGCTTAGCAAAGACATCATTGAAGGCTTTGTTAGGAGAACCAAAGATAATATCATCAACATAAATTTGACATATGAACAAGTTTCCTCCAACTCTCTTAGTAAAAAGAGTGGGATTGATTAACCCAAGTTAGAAACCAAGGTCTACCAACAACTTTCTAAGGTACTCATACCACGCACGTGGATCTTGTTTTAAGTCAATAGAGTGCCTTATCAAGTTTGTAGACGTGATTTGGAAACTTGGGGTCCTAAAAACCCGAGGGTTGCTTGACATACACCAACTCATTTAAGGGATCATAAAGAAATGCACTTTTAACATCCATTTGTTGTAACTTAAAGTTATGATGAGATGCATATGCAAGCAAGATAGAAATGGATTCAAGACAGGAAACGGGGGAAAAAGTTTCACTATAGTCGATACCCTCTACTTGGGAGAAGCCTTGAGCCACCAATCTTGCCTTGTTGCGAATGTCAACAGAAGGTTTTAACTAGAGAAACACAATATTCTGGGGAAAGAAAGCAAGTCTCTCTTTGGAAGCGCTCGAGGGGAACTCACAGAAGCTTTAACGAGCAACTATATGGTGGGAATATTTTTCCGGCCGTATAGTTCCCACCTTATAGTTGCCACCGCCTCTGTCTTGTCAAAAGGGACAATTTCCGTGAAGGGACCAGTGAAGAAAATACAACACAACAGCCACCATACCATCCAGAAGGGAGAAACAAGAGATCCGGAGAAGAAGGGGAAGACGTTCTTCATCTCGCTCCACGATCTTCGACCTCCTAGCCAATACACCCCCATAGCCACTACTTGTACTTGAGAGAGAGAGAGAGGGATCTCCACCTTGCAAGACTAGGGTTTGAGATTGTTTCTTCCCATCTTGAATTGTGTTGGATATTTTTCTATTCTTATTGTGGATCTCCATGGTAATACAAAGACGAAGTCCCTTTATTTGATTTTATTTTTGATCTATTCTCCTCTCATGTGTGAATAATTCCCTTGGGGGTGGGATATGTAGGGATTGGTGAGATGTGATGTGCCTTCATATATTTTCCATTAGTTTGTGATAGATTCTAATTACTATATTATGTGTGCTTGACTATTTGTGGGATGCCTAATGCTTGTTGTCCAATTAAGGGCCTAGACAACATGATGCTTTGTTCTACATAGATAAGACCTTGTTCGCTAGTGGACCAACGACGCCCGGGTGACACGGGGATATCAATGGAAAACTAGTAGACTCGAGGATAATGAGGAACCACTGTGCTTATTGCATTAGTCCGATCCAAGGAGCTTAATCGCTAACCGACCTGAATGGTCTTAATCGCCTAGTGTCTGACCATGGTTTTGGTAACAGGCTAGTAAGATTATTGAAGTTGGGATGAAATGTACCAAGAGGAGTTCCGGCTAACTATGGATTGTTCGCCTACGCATATATTTATAAGATTGTAATTGTTACATTATCATTCGTCCACCTGGCATAGTCACTATCACCATGAACTGAATCTACCCGTGTCTTCTTTTTCCATCTGCAGGAAACAACAAATAACCAAGTCGTTCTTTACTTTTATGCTTTATATTTCTGAAGTTTACATTTTAATTCTTTTTTAAATACATCTCATTTAATCAAACCCCATTCTTATTTTGACACTTGCAGTCAATTCACTCGAAGACCTGTGACAACTTCGGGTGTGACAGAGACTTCACCCATAAACACTTACATTTGGGCTCCCTGTGGGATTGATATCTATAGTTTAAAACTAGCTACAAACGATCTGTGCACTATCAGACATCATGTATTGGTGAGGTATGCGAAGGAAACAACCATCCAATGGAGATTGTGACCAAGAATCAAACCTAGATCTAGATTCAAGTCAAAATGCGGATATGAGAGGAAGGACGGTTGTACCGGAGTCCATGGTGGAGGAGATCGATGGGGACAACACACAGAGGCCAGATCCGGGAGGAATCCGACGGAGGTTGGTACATTGTAAATGTATCTACAATTTTTGATGTTCCATGCTTAGTTTTATCCACTTTCTTGTGTTTTTTCCACACTTTGGAATACTTTTCATATGATTTCTTGCACTAACCTATTAACAAGAGCCACAGTGCCAGCTGCCTGTTTTCTGCTGTTTTTGGTTCCAGGAAAGTCAGAAAATGAATATTCTCGGAATTGGACGGGACAAAAGCCAAAGTGCCTATTTTTCCGAAAGTCATCAGATGCCAGAATACGAGAAAGAGAAGGGCTGGGGCCGGCCACACCACATGGCCGCGCGGCCAGGCCTGGACCGTGCCAGGGGGTGGTCTGGCCGACCCCAGCACCCCTCGGCCTCTCCTTCCGCCTATAAGATGCCCTCGGGAAGAAAACCCTAAGGACCCGATCAAAAATCCACGAAAGAGTCCGTAGCCGCTGTCGTCTCTGTCCCTAGATCGGGAGGGATCTGAAGCTCTTCCCGGCACCCTGCCGGAGAGGGGAATTCACCCTGGAGGCCTTCTTCATCACCATGCAAGCCTCCGGTGTGATGCGTGAGTAGTTCATCCTTGAAATACGGATCCATGTAGTAGCTAGATGGCTGGTTCTCCTCCTTTGTGCTTTCATGTCTAGATCTTGTGAGCTCCGTTCATGATCAAGATCATCTATTTGTAATTCTGCATGTTGTGTTTGCGGGGATCCGGTGGATATTGAGATGCTATTTCAGATTGATTATTGATTCTATCATGTCTTTGTTATTTGTGATCTTGCATGCTTTGAGATAGTCATAACATTGTATTTATGCTCGATAGTGGGTTCATGCCTCTGGTAATCTGGGGAAGTGATAGAAATCTCTAAGGTACTAGATGTGCTGTTGCTACTAGGGAGAAAACAACAACCCTTTGTTCATAGAACAACATATTGTTTACATTACACGCAATTCGTAAAGCAACAATCTGTTGCTTGCAACTTAATACTGGAGGGGGTTCGGATGATAACCTGAAGGTGGATTATTAGTCATAGATGCAGTTGGATGGCAATCTATGTATAATGTTGTAATGCCCAATCAAGTTCCAAAAGAGTCAAGATGATTAGTATAGGCATGTATTTCTTTCTCGACATTTGTCAATTGCCCCGATGTAATTTGTTCGCCCAACATGTTATCTATCTTAAGGAGAGCCACCTCTAGTGAACTATGGATCCTGGACCCTTTCTTTTACATACAATCTATAAACTGTTTACTGCTTTGCGTTTACTTTCTGCAAACTATTACTTCCTTCCATTCGATACGTTTAATCCTTTGTTTTTAGTAAAACACGGTGAGATTGACAACCTCATCGCAAGTTGGGGACAGAGTTATGTGGTTGTGTTGTGCAGGTCTCCACGTTGCTACTAGCACCGGTAGTGCGCCCTGCCAAGGCTCAGCTAGCAACACCTTTGGGGTGTTTCCTTGCTCCTACTAGTTCGATTAAACCTTGGTTTCATAACTAAGGGAAACTTGCTGCTGTGCTCATCATACCTTCCTCTCGGGGTTCCCAACGAGCTCTACATCAACACTGAGCCATCAAGCATTTTTCTGGCGCCGTTGCCGGGAAGTCAAGGATATCTTCACAAGGGGAGTCCCTCATAACCAATCTCTTTACTTTGTTATTTTTGTTTTGCTTAGTTTCTTTTTGCTTTGTTTGCTTTTTTTGTTATCAAAAACACACACAAAATTAGTCTTACAAGTTTGCTTTCTTTATTGAAAACACAAAAAAATCAGTTCCTATCTTAAGTTGCTATTATGTCTAGCCTTGCTCCAGTCACTATGTCACCTTAGGAAATGATTTTCACTTTTAAACAAGGAATTAAGGAAAGCTTCAAGGAAGCTTGGTCTAGAATCTCTGATCCACATGAAAAAACTGAGCCTAAAATAACTCAAAGCTTGTTCCTTAGCAGTTTTTACCTTGGAATTGCTCTTTGATATAGATACATTAGATGCTGTTGTGGGAGGAGATTACCTCCAATGTAATGAGGATGATGCTATAAATGCTATAAAGAAATTGATCCTCACTTACAACTTGCCTAGCCAAACTGATATTTCTTTCGCAAGAATATTTGCTAGATTGAACACTCTTGAGACTAGCACTACTAGCTTAAAAGATTGTTATAATACGCTTAGGGAGCATCACAATTATGTCCCAATAAATTCTGAACCATCAAAGTGGCTCCCTACAGTAAAGATTGAGATAAACACTGAAACTTTTCAAGCTCGCTGTGATATCATGTCTGAATTTTGTCTTATGCCCAAAGATATTTATGAATCTTTGAATCTTTGGGGGCTTACTGAAGGAGGAAAAGAGATATATCTTGCTAATAATGCTACCATATTACCTATTGGAATAGATGAAGGAGTGTTTACAAAGATCCTTAGGAAAATGATTTCTACTGATTATCTTGTTATTGAATGTGCAGGAAAAAGGACAAATTACACTTGGAAGGTCCCTATTAGAACTTCTTGGAGCAATAATAGATGTGGGAAAGGGGACCATGCACCTTTCTTCTCCACCAAACAACCATATTTTCCCCAAGGTTAAGAATAAAAGTAAGAGAGGTAAGGGCAAGAAATTTGATCTTAATGCTTCTTCATTTGAGAACACTTGTTTCTTTCTTGCTTCTTATGCCTAACTTAAAGGCGTTAAAGAAAAGTACTTACTGGGAGATAACCCTAAAGTTTTAGATGAGTCTTGGAAGTTATTACTTCAGTAATAACCGCTCCTTATCCTTTTTATTTTCTTTTTGTGCTAAGAGTAACCTCTAATGAGTGAGAAGTAATGATTGGAAAAGTTGCTGTCCCGAAGCAGATTTATGTGCATCACCATAAAGATTCGTGTAAAATCTCTGAACGTCTTTTTGAGGCGTGAATTTTTGTACTTCTTCCCCAGGTTGTTATCTAACTTTCGTTAGTTGAACACTTTTTGATTTGAGGAACATAAGGTCTTCGAAAAAATTCGTCTTTACCTGCTAGTCTGTTTTGACAGATTTCTGCCATTTTCTGCATTTTCTTCTTGTTGGTTCCTTTTTGAGTTCTTTTGGGGAATTGAGATTTTTGAGGGAAGTTCTACAGTAGCTAGTGTTCTAATGGAAGTTTATTTGGTGTTATAACTGAACCTTAAGACTTATTATTTTGAGTGCACTAATGTTGCTAATAAAGATTGTGTGAAGTTTTGTATGAAGGAAAAATTTCAGGTCTATGGAAGGAATGAGTAATGAGATGAAGGATGGACTAAAGCTCAAGCTTGGGGATGCCACACGTGTCACCCCAAAAAATATCCAAGAAGTACAAGCGTCAAAGCTTGGGGATGCCCAAGGCATCCCCCTCTTCATCAATAAAAATCCCAGGTTTCTTCCAAACGCTTCATTTTTATTGTTTCATGCACATTTGTGTTGTTCTTGGAGCATCTTCTTTTTCGTTTTCGTTTTGGTTTTACGTTTGCTTAGTTTTCTGAATAAATTGGTTGGACCCCCTCTTTCATACATTGGTTTTCAAATAGTTTGGTTTGGTTTGGAAAAGAATAGGAAAGTTCATGGTTATGTGGTAAAAAGAGCTTGTTTTTGACTGTGGCCTATGCTTTTTCATGCCATGCTTGATATTGTTTTGGCTTTATGCTTAGTATTCTTTGTTGTAGCATGACTTGTTATAAACAATTGAGATTGCTTAATGTGCCTTGGATGAATCATGCGTTGTTTTAGCATATTAAAGCATAGTATAGTGGTATTCTCGTTTGATGCTTTATTTGGGTTGACTTGGCGCATGCTCATACCATGTTATGACTATCTCAAGTCACCATAAGCCTTTAGTTTGGAACTTGTAGTATCACTTTATGCTTTGATCAATGATGTTTTGTCGCTCTGCATGATTATGGCCATTATTGCTCTCTTAGTTTGTCGCTCCTAGTCTTTTGCTAGCCTCCACAACCAAGTATGAGTTCCACTCATGCATCCAACTCCCTAAACCAAGTTATTCCAAATAGTCCACCATACCTACCTACTATATTATGCTATTCCAAGTATATTCATGCTTTTGTTTACCTTCCAAATTAAACTTGTTATGAGAAAACTAGTGATTAAAGCTCTCACGAACTAGATGGCACACTTTACTTTTTTGCATCTAATAAACTTGAACCATTGGGTCCTTATTTGTTGCGTATATGTTTGCGCTTTATAAGTTGAAATTAGCAGAACCATGTATCATGGGGAACGCTTTCAACATTGCACTTGTACTTTGTACCCTGTTGATATCATGTTCTTTTGCTTATGGATCCCGGCGGTGTGAAAGAAAAGTGGAACTTGTAAGATCATGGAGTTTGTATGTGTGTTAGAGAAACGCCTGGGCCGCTAGCCTAAGCCATGCCTAATCATGGTGGAAACTTTCAGCATCACCATAATGAGCACTCTATGAAGCATCCTCAATAAAAACCTATGCACATAGCAAATAAAAAGATCGCTGAGATGCTCATTGTCTCCTTGCCTTGTCATTTTGATTATGGGATAGCTCCTGTATCATGTGCAAGGGGTACCTCGTTGGCGGTTCTTTATGATACACATGTACTTACAATGACAAGAGCTTACTCGTGACTAAAGTTGAGTAGCATGAGGTTCGGTCTTCGTAAGTAAGGGGCATGAGATTTTGTTTTATAACTTGTCAAGCATATCCTCTTAGTTGTGTCACTTTAACCTTAATCACCTTCAAGATGCTTATGATAGGGGCAATGAGAGCTGAAAGCTATAAGTACCATAATTTTTGGAAGCTCTTTATGAGACTTGAATCCCTACTTCCTTTTATAAGGGCCTTTCTTCCACCATTATATTGAGTCTCCACCTTCTACCTTTATGCACCTACTTTGAGAGCATAGTGGCCATTCTTAGTTCTATGTGAATTGTCCCAAGACTAGTTGATTGATGCATAACTTGATATTGCTTGTTTTAAACTATTTGTATCTAGTCACTCTTATGAACTTTGAAGGTGCCTATGCATTTATATTTGCTACTCTATAAGGGACAAGCTGAATACTACTATGCTTTGTTTTCTTTATGTGAAACAAACAAACGTCTTGCAAAGCATTGTTATTTATGAATCTTTTGTTTGTGCCTTTTCATGTTGCATCATAGTTTATTTGTCTTATTGCTAGAACTTTGTCTTTCATATTATGATTGAAGTACTATGATCCCAGCTTTGAATGTTTTACAAATATTTTGATCAAGTCTTTGATGGTTCATGTCACCTCAAAAATTATTCTTTCTTTTTATCACTTACCTACTCGAGGACGAGCAGGAATTAAGCTTGGGGATGTTGATACATTGCAAATGTATCTATAATTTTTGATGTTCCATGCTTGGTTTTATCCACTTTCTTGTGTTTTTCCACACTTTGGAGTACTTTTCATATGATTTCTTGGACTAACCTATTAACAAGAGCCACAGTGCCAGCTGCCTGTTTTCTGCTGTTTTTGGTTCCAGGAAAGTCAGAAAATGAATATTCTCGGAATTGGACGGGACAAAAGCCAAAGTGCCTATTTTTACAGAAGTCATCAGATGCCAGAATACGAGACGGAGAAGGACTGGGGCCGGCCACACCACCTGGCCGCGTGGCTAGGCCTGGCCCGCGCTAGGGGGTGGTCTGGCCGACCCTAGCACCCCCTCGTCCTTTCCTTCCGCCTATAAGATGCCCTCGGGACGAAAACCCTAAGGACCTAATAAAAAATCCAGGAAAGTGTCTATAGCCACCATCGTCTCTGTCCCTAGCTCGGGAGGGATCTGAAGCTCTTCCCTGCACCCTACCGGAGAGGGGAATTCACCCTGGAGGCCTTCTTCATCACCATGCAAGCCTCCGGTGTGATGCGTGAATAGTTCATCCTTGGACTACGGATCCATGTAGTAGCTAGATGGCTGGTTCTCCTCCTTTGTGCTTTCATGTCTAGATCTTGTGAGCTCCGTTCATGATCAAGATCATCTATTTGTAATTCTGCATGTTGTGTTTGCGGGGATCCGATGGATATTGAGATGCTATTTCAGATTGATTATTGATTCTATCATGTCTTTGTTATTTGTGATCTTGCATGCTTTCCATTGTTAGTAGCTATCTTGGCCAAGCAGATGCTAGCAACTCCAAGAGTTAGTATTTATGCTCGATAGTGGGTTCATGCCTCTGGTAATCTGGGGAAGTGATAGAAATCTCTAAGGTACTAGATGTGCTGTTGCTACTAGGGATAAAACAACAATCCTTTGTTCATAGAACAATCGTATTGTTTACATTACATGCAATTCGTAAAGAAATAATCTGTTGCTTGCAACTTAATACTGGAGGGGGTTCGGATGATAACCTGAAGGTGGATTATTAGTCATAGATGCAGTTGGATGGCGGTCTATGTATAATGTTGTAATGCCCAATCAAGTTCCAAAGGAGTCAAGATGATTAGTATATGCATGTATTGCTTTCTCGATGTTTGTCAATTGCCCCGATGTAATTTGTTCACCCAGCATGTTATCTATCTTAAGGAGAGCCACCTCTAGTGAACTATGGATCCTGGTCCCTTTCTTTTACATGCAATCTATAAACTGTTTACTGCTTTGTGTTTACTTTCTGCAAACTATTACTTCCTTTCATTCGATACGTTTAATCCTTTGTTTTCAGCAAAACACGGTGAGATTGACAACCTCATCACAAGTTTGGGACAGAGTTCTGTGGTTGTGTTGTGCAGGTCTCCACGATGCTACTAGCACCGGTAGTGCGCCCTGCCAAGGCTCAGCTAGCAACACCTTTGGGGTGTTTCCTTGATCCTACTAGTTCGATCAAACCTTGGTTTCATAACTGAGGGAAACTTGCTGTTGTGCTCATCATACCTTCCTCTTGGGGTTCCCAACGAGCTCTACATCAACACTGAGCCATCAGAGGTGCGGCTTCTCGCAGTGAGTGCAGATCTAGGCGATGACGGGGTTACATGAGGGAGAGGGGGAATGTGAGGCACTAAGGGGTGTCTCCCCCCAACCCCTCACTTAACCCGAAACCGTCGACCGGTAGTACCGGGTTTGTTTCCAGTAGAACTAGGCACTGGTAGTGGCGCAAAAATTCCCGGTATAGCCGGACCTGGGGCAGTTTCCAGGATTTCTCCTAGGAACAGGCCCGGTCCGGTAGTACCACCAAAATCCGCGGCAGTACCGTTCACCAGTAGAACCGTGGGATTTTTCGGTTCAGCCGGACCTGGGGCAGTTTCCAGGATTTCTCCTGGGAACTGTCCTGGTCTGGTAGTACCAGTGAGGCCAGAAGTGCACTCGACAGGAAAAACATGGGGGCGGGGTTCTTGTGCGGATAGATGAGGGCTAAAGGATTTGAGAGAAAAAGGGCTTGGGATAAGATGTCCACGCTGATTGTGGGAACATTGCACTCGAACATGTTAAGAAGCGACAATAACCACCAAATGAGAGTGCAAGTTCCCAAACGTCGAACAAAACCAGAAGATGACAAACTTGAGGAAAGAGCAACCTCTCGTGAGCGAGAGGGTTGGTGGCTGAGGCCACCATGTTTGAGTATACTTGGCTTGGCACGGCGAAGATATATCTTGGGCCCATTACCAAAACTCGTCATTGAAGCTCACATATCACAAAATGATAACAAGAGAATGAATTTCTTACTTTGGGCATAATGGGGGAGGGATTGCCCAATCAGTTAGGACCGCAGTCCCCCTATATCCATGCCTACATCTAGATCAAATAACACATGAATGCATGGGTATGGGTGCATGATCTCAAGCCACATTGCTCGAATCTAGCTCATGCCTTAACTCTCAGAATCTCTTCTCATCAAGGGGCTTGGTGAACAAATCTGGCAGATTCTTCTTGGTGCTCACATATGAGAGGTTAATATCTCCATTGTTCACACGGAGGACAAGGAGATACAATTTGTTTCTTTAATGACCAACACACCAAGGACCTACCAAGGAATTAGTAAGCCACAGAGGTTGATTTCCTTCCAACTTTGTGTCCTGCCTAATCCGAAGCCGTGAAACCATGAAGAACAAAGCTTGAGCCCTTGGGATACCATAAGCCAAAGTTTGGGTTATCAACTAAATATCAAAAGATTCGCTTGACCACCACAAGGTGGCTTTCTT
The DNA here is from genome assembly GCA_910589775.1 of Avena eriantha. Classification (NCBI taxonomy): domain Eukaryota; kingdom Viridiplantae; phylum Streptophyta; class Magnoliopsida; order Poales; family Poaceae; genus Avena; species Avena eriantha. The sequence continues at coordinate 456,001,807 of OU342744.1, read as the reverse complement.
TTGGGGCGGCTTGAAACCATGCACAAATACCCACACTTAACATGATATCCAGTCTAGATGCACAAAGATAAAGCAAAGAACCAATCATAGATTGATATACCTTTTGATCCACATCTTCACCCTTAGTATCGAGAGTGAGATCACACTTGAGAGGCATGGGAGTCTTGGATCCATTTAAATCCATCAACTTGAACCTATTGAGCATATCTTGAATGTATTTGGCTTGATTAATGAAGATACCTCCAATCAAATACTTCACTTCAAATCCAAGAAAGAGTTGCAATCCGTGCATCATAGACATTTCAAACTCATCGGTCATTAGCTTAGCAAAGACATCATTGAAGGCTTTGTTAGGAGAACCAAAGATAATATCATCAACATAAATTTGACATATGAACAAGTTTCCTCCAACTCTCTTAGTAAAAAGAGTGGGATTGATTAACCCAAGTTAGAAACCAAGGTCTACCAACAACTTTCTAAGGTACTCATACCACGCACGTGGATCTTGTTTTAAGTCAATAGAGTGCCTTATCAAGTTTGTAGACGTGATTTGGAAACTTGGGGTCCTAAAAACCCGAGGGTTGCTTGACATACACCAACTCATTTAAGGGATCATAAAGAAATGCACTTTTAACATCCATTTGTTGTAACTTAAAGTTATGATGAGATGCATATGCAAGCAAGATAGAAATGGATTCAAGACAGGAAACGGGGGAAAAAGTTTCACTATAGTCGATACCCTCTACTTGGGAGAAGCCTTGAGCCACCAATCTTGCCTTGTTGCGAATGACCATCCCATTTGCATCTTGCTTGTTCTTGAAGATCCACTTTGTTCCAATGACATTATGGCACTCCTTGGGTCTCTCCACCAATGACCACACTTTTTGCGTTTGAAGTTATGAAGCTCTTCATGCATATCCTCAAGACAATCGGGGTCCTCAAGAGCCTCATACACCTTTTGGGCCTCTACACAAGAAATGAAACTATTGTGGCCAATAAAGTTAGCCACTTGGTTATGAGTAGAAATGCCCCTTTCAAGATCACCAACAACATGTTCAAGAGTAATTCCTTCTCGAATGAGCTTGGCGACCCTTCTTGCTTCACGACGAGCATGAGCTTCCTCAATGGATTCTTGAGAAGCTACTTGGTCATCACCACTATTTTGATCCTTCTCTTAACCTTGAAATTGAGCTGGCTCCTCTCCTTGAGCTTGCTCGCATTTTGACCTTGTACATCTTCATGAGCATGACCTTGGTCCATAAGGAGTGATGGACACCCATCATTTACTTGAGCTTGTCCTTGATCATGAGCTATCTCTTCAACAATGGAATCATGATGGCTATGGGGTTGATGTAGATCTAGTGTACGTGAGGGCTCCACTTGAGTAGAGCATTGTCCTTCTCCTTCCACCACAAGGGGTTCCTCAACGGGGCGGAAAAATCCCACACCCATTCTTCTTATGGCTTGAGGAGGAATTCCATCACCTACATCACCAAGATCAATTTGCCCCACTTGGGAGTCGTTATGCTCATCGAACTTCACATTAGAGGATACTATAAATTGCTCGGTGGACTTGTTATAGATCCTATAGGCGTGAGAGCCTGATGCATAGCCAACAAAGACACCTTCAATAATACGAGGCATGAATTTAGATAACCGGTTACCTTTCTTGAGAATATAGCATTTGCACCCAAACACCTGAAGGTAGTGAATACTTGGCTTCTTGCTGGTGAGGATCTCATATGGAGTCATATCCAAATGCTTGCGAACATAAACCTAGTTGGCAATATGACAAGCGGTAGAGATAGCTTTAGCCCAAAAGTTATATAGGGACTTGAACTCCACAATCATGGTTCTTGCCATATCCATAAGAGTCTAGTTCTTCCTTTCTGCCACACCATTTTTTTGAGGGGTATAAGGAGGGGAATATTGATGCTTGATCCCCTCATCACCAAGAAACTCATCAAGGGTGTAGTTCTCAAACTCGGTCCCATTGTCACTTCTAATGGCCAAGATCTTCTTATCATGTTGACGTTGCACTTCATTAGCAAATTTGATGACGGTTTGTTGAGTCTCACTCTTCTTCTTGAAAAAATATACCCATATGTATCTTGAGTAGTCATCAACAATAACCAAACAATACTTCTCCCCCCAAGGCTATCAAAGGATGGAGGACCAAAGAGATCCATGTGAAGGAGCTCTAAGATCCCATCCGAATAGATGGTTGTATTGGGGGGTGTGCCATCTCATGGAGCTTCCCTTCAATGCATGCTCTACACACACTGTCGTGGTATTGCCGACGAGTACGCCATGGAGGGGTCCTCACAGTGCGTGTTTAGAGACGTGGGGTAAGGCGGAGAGTTGGCTGGTACGAGGTAACACAGTTTACCCAGGTTCAAGTCTCACAACGGTGGCGGAACTCTACTCTTGCTATAAATCACTATAATGGCAATACGCCGAGTTACAGAGTTAGGTTCGTTGTGCAAGCTGTTGCACGTTGTAAGTAGCAATCTAAGAGGTTGTGCCCTAAAGGCTCCCACATGCCGGCTTATAAAGGCGCCAAGACCTAGGGTTTACAGGGAAAGGTCCTTGCCGGACAAGGTAAATAGTCCTACACTAATACGAACTAGTCTTCCGTGTCTTGTACTCCAAGGCTTCGAGTATGTCGGTGACTCCTGCGCAGCCTTCCTTGATCCAGCATGGGCCTCCCTTCTGGATCCGTCTAACTAGGCCGCCCAGCAGGCCATAGGACTTGCTACCAACTATGGGCCACCCGTGTTAGGCGGATTGGTGACATGCTATGAGGATACCCATATAGCATATCCCCAACAGTAGCCCCCGGTGGACTTTGAAATCTTGCGCCATCTTGCCCATTGATCTTCAAATATCCCGTCTAAGTGATGCCAGAAATTTATCAAGCAATATCTCAAAGGTCTCCCAAAGAACCCAGCAATCCTCTCCGGCTTCGCAATGTAGCCGGAGATTCCTTGAGTCTTCGTTTCCAGAGTCGGATAGTCTCTGTCTTCGATGGAATCTTCGGACGTGACCCTTCACTACAACTGTCAGGGGGGTGACGTAGGGAGCAACCTACACTACCTCGAAACTCATAGAAACAGAGAATTAATCATCAGCTATTTTCACACGTGTGAAATCCAAAACGCTAGAGCGACGAAAGACGGAGGATGTGGCGAAATTACCGCGCACGTTCACTTCCACGTCGGCAACGTTCCATCCACTAAATCTCTTTGCACGAATCTTGACGCGGGGTCTATATATTTTCACCGCGATTAGTTTATTTCTCTTTTACCTGTATTCACCTTCCAGTCTTCGTCTTCCTCCAGCCGCAGGACCGCTCGAGCTCTTCTGCGAAAACCCTATCTAGAGCCCTTCTTTCTTCCACCTTCTCCATGTCATAATGGCCTCCAGCAGCTCCATCCCTTCAACGGTGACGACCCCCGAGGCTACCTCTTTGCCATCTCAGGGAGTGACCATCGCGCTGAAGGTGGTGGTTGTCCCTGTCAACGCCATCATGGAGACCACCGGCGATGACCAGAACGAGCGATGCCCGAAGCTACCGAAGAAGAAAACGACTCCCATAAGGGGGGTGGACGGGCTCTGACCTCTCCGATGAAGATCTGCAGGAGCTGGTCACTGAGGAATATCTCCCCGCGGTGAAGGAGTTGGTCTAGCGGGCGGCGCCGGCCGGCAAGGTGGCTCCTTCTCCCCAAGCTGGAGAGAAGGTATACCTTAAGGCCCAGCTGGTGTGAGGCATAAGTCTGCAAGTCTCCGACTTCTTCTTGGATGTCCTTCGGCACTTCCGGGTACTCCCCCAAAACCTCTCTCCCAATAGCATCCTAGTCCTTAGCAACTTTGTTGCCTTGTGCGAAGGATTCCTAGGCATAAAACCTAGGTTAGATCTGTTCATCTCCTTTTTTACTATCAAGAGAGAGTTCGTAGAGTCGAAGGACGAACTATGGATCTGCGGAACCATTAGCTTCAAGATCCAGCCTAGTCGGCGCTTCCCTGACATAGTAGGGCATGAGTCATGCAAGAACTGGCAGCGCACGTACTTCTATAGGCCAAATATCCCTCTACATGACCGCCTTGAGACTTATCCCGACTTCGTTGATGGAGCTAAAATGAAGTCCCGCATGGCGGACCCCAGCCTCCCTTCCCTCCGACAACGAAGCCAATCGCGCCGTAAGGCGGATTGAATGGCTCGTAGATGGAGATATGGCCATGTGCTGGTTCGTTAGGCGAATCCAGCCTCTGCAGCACCGTGCTGATTTGATGTGTAAATACACTCAAGATAGGAGGGATCCCATGCGAATTTCGCAGGATAACTTCTCTACTGACTCTGTCAAACTCTGGCTTAAGGACATCGTCAAGGTGAAGGACAATAAGCGGTCCTTCAAGATCACCTATGACATGTTCGATTGCTTCACATGCCTAGAGGTATCTTATGTTTCCTTTGTTGCTTGTTATATACTCTAAGGTTTCTCCGACTTGAAGTTGTCAATCTAACACTCCTTTGTATCCCAGCTGATGACCTTGGCGGCAGATCAAATGGCCTCCTAGGTCTATGATCCAAAGATGAAGGATATCCAGGTGGTGTCCGACGACGATGCCCCCAAGGATCAACTAGCTCCGACAGCGCGAAAGCGCAAGAGCTCCACCTCTAACGCTGCTGCCGAGGCCAAGAAGAAGAAATCGGAGAGTGGAGTCTCCAAACGATCCATTGCTGCCTTAGAGGCGGAGAAGAAGAAGAAATGCACCGGCATTCCCCTCACCAAGGCTCCTGCCGTGGAGTAAGTACTTTCATTCTCCGGCTTGTATTTTTCACCTCATACCTTTTTTCAACTCTTGTACTTTGTTTCATGAGGAAATCCGGCGTTAGTTTGAAGTGATCCCCCAAAGATGCTGGAGGGTCAAAAAACATTCGTGACCTACTGACCAGGGACATGGCCGCCAAGCCCTCTCCTGCTACTACTCCCCCTACTCCTGCCACCAAGCCTTCTGCTAGCCCCATTGGGCCGTCATGCCCCATCATCCCTGAGATCTCCGCCATGGAGACAGATGTCAATCCAAATCTTGATATCTTAGGCTCTGTTGAGGTAGACATTACTCCCAGTGGCCAGGCGACACATGAGAGTGTTTCTTCTAAAGTGGCTGAAGCTCCGGCTAAGGATGCCACCGAGAAAGGGAAACAAGTGGTGGAAGAGGCGGAGGCAGAAGCAACGACTAAGGCAGGGGCCTCTGCACCATCAACTATTTTTAGGACGCAACAGCTGGCTAGGGCATCCTCCACACCTCCGGCTTCGGCAACTCCTTTGGCCGCAACTCCTTCGACGTTGTGCCTAGATGATCTCATAGCGCAGGTGGATGCTATTTATCACAACGCGCGGACCTTCCATGATTCCTATGCCCATCTTGCCAACAATCTTAAACTTATTGCCATCATAAGTCTTTTGATCTTCACTTCGTTTACTTTGTGTAGTATATTCCTCTGTAGCCCCCGAGCTCTTAGGAAGCCTGAGTGCTCCAAAGAACTTTTAAGAGTAGAACTTGATAGTGTAGCCTCCGAGCGTCTAGGTGGAAGTTTAGTAAAATTCCGGCTAGATGCTCTAAGAGTAGCATACTTGTTGATTGAAAACTTGTGTTGTAGCCCCCCGAGCATGTAGTTGAAACCATATAGTTCCGACTAGATGCTCTAGAGAAACTAAGCATGCTTATTTGTTTGGAGAATGAGAATAGGCGGAGGATCACGGACAATGAGAGGTTTGCTGCATTGCGGAAGGAACTAGACCTTGAATAGGGTAAAATAGCCTTCCTGAAGCAACAGATCAGAAATAGCCAGAGTCGGTTTCTTATAACAGCTCCTTGCTTTTCTTCATGGACATGACTTTGCCGTCTTCTTATAATACTTTCTGATTTCCGTCTTACAGAAGCCATTGCCAAGGCCAAGAGCATCGTCGAGCAATCCAACCATATTCAGGACCCCGATGATGAGAATAAAAATTTTAAGAAGGACCTAGCCGATGCCATCAAGGGCCATGAGGCAACAATGAAGGTGCTGCAAGAATCTGCCGACTCTGAGATGCAACACCTGAAATACGAGATTTCACAACTCAAGGAACATAACCAAGCTGCCAAAGAGCAGAACGCTAGGAACCTTGAGGTGTACAAGACAGTCCAGAAGGAGCGAGATGCATTGGCGGAGTCATGCTCACAAGCAGAGATGAGCATCTTCGGTAACCTTTCTCCGTCTTGGTCATTTATGTATTTCGGATGATTCTTTGATTGCTTTGTACTTGTGGTCCTTGTTTCTATTGCAAACCATAGCCCCTATTGGCTTAGCCAGCTTGGTTGAAGGTGCTCCAAACCTCAAGGAATGCATGATTCTTGCCGGCAACTTCGTCAGCACCGCCATTGCTCAGGCCAAGGAGATAGCCCAGCCTCTGGGGATTAACATCAAGGCGACAGACTCAACGGCCAAGTATGCGGAGATCATGCGCCGATCTACTGAGAAGGTCAAGGACTAGAAGGTCTCTTGTGTCCGGGCTGGTGCTAGGATGTCGTTATCCTTGGTCAAGGCGCACTACGACAACGCCGACATCGACCTGGTGACCTCCGGCTTTCCCAGGCTAGATGAGGAAGGGAGGGAAATTGATAGCAATGCTATTTGGAATTCCCTTTCCCGCTTCGACACCAGGGTTGCTAGGATGGTCAACACCGATGTCTTTGTGCCTGCTGAGATCCTTGACAAAGACATGGCCTCGTCCGAGTCTATCCCATCTACCTCCGTGTTTGACGAGCTCTCTCGGCCTGGCTCTCCTGATGATGCCACCACGAAGCCCCCTGCAGTAGAGCCATGAAAAAAATGTCTATATTAAATGTATCTCTGCAATGTGTATGCGGAAAAAACTTATGGTTTGCTAAGGTGGAAAAATCTTGTACTCAAGTTTTCCTGCTACTTATCTTTGTCCAGCATGTGTATATTTTTTAAGCAAGTGTTGGCTTATCCATTATTCTGGTTCGTATGCTTGACCTTTTGTGAGACGGAAGACTCAAACACAAAACTATGCCCTTAAGTGATGATGCTTAATAGCACCGTCGAGAACCTAAGAATAAAATCGCCGGCTTTGAGTGCCGAGAAGTCACTACTCCGGAATCCACATAAAAACTTCAGAAAACATGTAGACCAGAAAACTTAAGCTAACGCCCGTAGGCGGAGTTTTCACAAGTGCAAATGCAAACTTGCACATAAAGGGTTTATATGATCCAAAAATGCACAACTAAAGGAGGTAAAAGACTCAAATAATATGAGTGAACCAAATGCTTTATTTCATTGATCATATAAGAAACTTATTACATAATATAAATGTGTTAAGTGTAAAATGGACGTAGATGTGCTATGTTCCATGGCCGATCTATCTCTAGGTAATCATCATCGGAGTCACGTTACTTGCGCTCGCAATTTTGTGGCCTATCTTTCAACTCGCGGATATCAACGAGGTAATAGAAACCATTTAGCAATGCTTTGCTTATGACGAACAGTCCTTTCCAAGGCGAGGATCATTTGTGTGATTTATTCTGCTTGAGTCTAAGCACCAGATCCCCTTCTTTAAATGAGAGATGCTTTACACGGCGACTATGGTAGCCACATAGCTTCTACTGGTATATGGCGGATCTCTAGCATGCCAGCACATGCTCTTCTTCAAGTAGGTCCACAGATAGGCGTCTAGATTCTCCAACGTCATCCTCCTTGTAGGCGGAAACTCTTGGTGCATCATGGAGGATGTCAGATGGGAGGATTGCTTCTGCTCCATAAACCATGAAGAAAGGAGTCAAGCCGGTGGATCTGTTGGGTGTTGTTCGTAAACTCCACAAGACAGATGGTAACTCCTCCGCCCAGGCTCCAGCTGCTCTACGTAGCGGTGCGTCTAAGCGTGGCTTGATTCCGTGCAGAATTATTCCATTGGCCCTTTCAGCTTGCCCATTTGACTGTGGGTGTGCCATAGATGCTAGGTCAAGCCGTGTGCCCTTTTCATGATAGTACTCCTCAACTTCTCCGAGAGATAAATTTCTGCCATTGTTGTGATGATGCTAGGTGGTAGACCAAATCTCACCACTAGATCCCGGACAAATTTTAGGGATGTTTCCCCATCAAGCTTTCTAATGGATTTAGCTTCAATCCATTTTGTGAACTTATCCACTGCTACTAGAAAGTGTGTGAATCCACAGGGTGTTGTCTGCAAAGGTCCCACCATGTCCAGCCCCCAGACTGCAAACGGCCAAGTTATTGGTATTGTTCGCAATTCTTCAGCTGGAAAACTTGGTTGTATTGCATAGAACTGACACCCAAGACATGTTTGTACCAACTTTTCAGTGTCCACCTTGGCAGTTATCCAGTTGAATCCTTGTCGGAAGGCTTTAGCTACCAACGATCAGGGAGCGGCGTGATGCCCGCAATCTCCGAGATGTATTTCTCTAAGGATTTCAATACCTTTCTGCTAGGAGAGGCATCGAAGGAAAACTCCTGTGGTACTTCTTTTGTAAAGTTGTCTATCAATGATGACGTAGCCTTTTGCTCTGCGTACTATTTGCCGGCTTTCGACTTTGTCGACGGGCAAAGTTCCATCTTGTAGATAATTCATGAACGGTTTCGTCCAAGCCGGAGAGGTCACTATTATTGTATTAACAAATGAATCCACTCTATCCGGGTTGTCGGGGTCCGCTCCTTTCACGGATGGGGTCCATAAATGTTCTAGGAAAACGCCTGGCGGAATTGGTCGACAAGCTGATCCAAGCTTTGACAGCAGATTTTCCACCTCATTCTCCTCCCTTTTGACGTACTTGACTTCATAGCCATCGAATCAGTTGGCTATTTCGTCTACTTCATCTCGATACGCCGCCATCATAGGGTTCCACGTGTTCCAGGTGCCAGCTACTTGCTGGGCAACGAAGTCGGAATCTCCACATCAAACTATGTTCTTGATGCCAATATCCTTGGCTACACGAAGTTCGTGAATGAGGGCCTCATACTCCGCCATGTTGTTGGTAGCATTGAAGTGGATCTGCAGGACGTATTGCAACTTCTCTCCTGTTGGTGATTTTAATAACACACCGGCCCCCGAGCCATTGAGTAGCTTTGATCCGTCAAAGTGCATGACCTAATATTATGGCTCTAGTACATGAGTGTCTTCTGGAAGTTCTGTCCAATCTAGGAGAAAATCCACCAATGTTTGTGATTTGATAGTGTCACGTCTCTTATAGGTAATTTCAAAGGCAACAAGTTCAATGCCCCACTTTGCCACTCTTCCTGTAGCGTCATTGTTGTTGATGATGTCGGACAGTGGTTCCTTGCGCTCCACCACGATGACAACGCTGATTACTCGGTTGGTTGCCGCCATCTATACTAACATAGGCTCCCTTGACACCAGCGGTGCAAGTATAGGTGGGGAGGAGAGTATTCGCTTCAACTCCTGAAGTGTCGCATTAGCTTCATCTGTCCATGTGAATTTGTCCACCATCTTGAGCACCTTGTAGAGCGGCATAGCCTTCTCCCCAAGTTGGCTGATGAACCGGCTTACTGCTACGATACATCCCGTGAGCCTTTATATGTCCTTCAGGCATGTCGGACATTTGATGTCGAGGATGGCCTTGATTTTCCCCGGGTTTACCTCGATTCCGCGATGCGAAACAATGAAGCCCAACAGTTTGCCGGATGGTACCCCGAAGACACATTTCTTGGGGTTCAGCATCATGTTGTATTTTCGTAGGTTATCGAAGGTTTCCTGCAAGTCAGCGATAAGATCATTTGATTTCTTTGACATTACCACGATGTCGTCCATGTAGGCGTGTATGTTATGACATATCTGGTCGTGTATGCAACGTTGCATCGTTCGCTGATATGTAACACCAGCGTTTTTCAACCCAGAGGGCATCGTGACGTAGCAATACGTGCCATAGGGTGTGGTGAACGAAGTGGCCAGTTGGTCTGACTTTCGCATTCGGATCTGGTGGTATCATGAGTAGGCATCAAGAAAACACAGAAGTTTCGAGCCAGCCGTCGAGTCAATGACTTGGTCATGCGAACGGATCCTTCGGACATGCTTTGTTCAAGCCAGTGTAATTAAGTCACATTCTTAAGTCATTGGTTCCCTTTTTGGGGACAAGTACAGGATTTGCCACCTATCGGGTGTGAATAACTTCTCGGATAAAGCTAGCCTTAAGTAACCTAGCTATTTCTTTGCCTATAGCCCTTCATCTTTCATCACCAAAGCATCGTAGGGGTTCCTTCTCCGGTTTGGCATTAGGATCAATATTTAAGCTGTGCTCGGCAAGTTCCCTAGGTACACCTTTCATGTAGGCAGGTTGCCAGGAAAAGATGTCCCTATTCTCACGGAGGAACTCGACGAGCGCGCTTTCCTATTTGGGATCCAGGTCCATGCCAATGGCGGTGGTCTTGGAGGAATCTACTTCGACAAGCTCCACCTGCTTGGTCTTGATGGCGGCCTTGAAGGTGGGTTCGGTAGCAGTGATCTGCTTCTTCAAAGCCGACATCTCCGTGGCATCGACCTGGGTCTAGATCTCCTTGAAATCCTCACCATAGAGGACTGCTTCGGTGAAGGTGGCCTCATTGAGCTCGCACTCCCGTGCCTTAGTAAAGCTTCTGTCAACGGTGATGACACCATTTGGTCCGAGAATCTTGAGCCTGTTGTAGACAAAACATGGCCTTGCGGGGAAGGAGTGGAAGATGTCGCGTCCAAAGATGACGTGGTACACACTTTTGAAAGGCACCACTTCAAAGGTCATGCGTTCTTGGCGGTAATTTTTGACATCGCCAAAAGCGACCGGAAGGGTGATGCAGCCTAGAGAATTTGCTTGTCGGCCGGGGACAACCCCATGGAACACGGTATTGCTCTTCCTTAGCTAGGTCTCCATCAAGTTTATCTTGTGCAGTGTATCCAGGTACATGATGTTGATGCTTCTTCCACTGTCCACGAGGCACTTGGTGAACTCTGTGCCGTCAATCAAAGGGTTAATGAACATGGCATACTGCTTCTCTGTTGGGATAAGCTCTGGATGATCCTTCCTATCCCAAGTAATTGGAACTTATGACCACCTAACATACTGGGGAACCGGAGGGAGGGTAGCCATTAGTATCCTCAGAGAGGTTTTCTAGCCCCGGACGGTGGGGGTGCCAAGGAAGGTGTGGTAACATGGAGCTTTATTTTCGAAGGGATTTTTCCCTTTATCCTCTCCCTTGTTGGAAGATTTGGGGTCCACATCCTCATCCATATCACTTGATTCCTTGGGCTCTTCCTCCTTCTTCTTCCCTTTGCCCTTTCCGCAGGGTCTGTTCTTCTGACTTTGCTTGTAGCCAGACTCAGGGTCTTCCTTGAGATTATTGACGAATTTGCATTGGCGGTTGGTATGGGTGGCGTTGCGATTTGCGTCAAGGTGGACAAAACATGGCATGTCATGGTACTCTTCGTACATTTGGGGAACGCGGGGCGTTGAGGGTGTAGTATCACTCCTCTGCTGGCCACTGCTAGCCCCCCGACCACATCCACGCTGTCCGCCTACGCCTCTGCCAGTGAATGCTGTGGCGACCATGTCGGCTACTTGCTTTTCTTCGGGCGGATTCTTCCTCTTGTTATTGTTGTTCTTCCTGGCCTGGGTAGGGATTTCTATTGTCGGCAACGATCCACGCGTGTCGTCATCAGCAGCGGTGAACTCGCTAGCCATGGCGATCATTGCGTTGAGGTTGAGCTCGTTGTTGTCTTGCTTGCGCTTTAACGTATGCTGGAGGAAGGTTCCCTTTTCCAGACCATCGATGAAAGCGGCCATAGCAATCTGTTCGTGCACCCCTGCGTAGGAATTTTTCATATCCAGCCAGCGAGAGAGGTAAGCACGAGAGGTTTCATCCTTTTCTTGCACACATCGCTGCAGGTCTCTGACAGTGAAGGGAAGCTTGTACATACCCTAAAAATTCTTGGTGAATGCTTCATGCATGTCCAACCAATTGCATATTGATTTCTCTGGCAAGTCGTCGATCCATTGGCAGGCGGTGTCGGTCAGCATGAGTGGGAGGTACATGATGGCGACATTGGGGTTTCCCCCTACAATGTGAATTGCTTCGTTGTAGCCCTGCAACCATGTTGCTGGCCTGGCAGTGCTGTTGTATGGTTTGATGGTCTTGTCTATCTGGAGGCCCTTGGGGTAAGTTGTGGCCCGTATCACTGGTCCAAAACAACGTGGCCCGAGGTATGGGAGCTCCTGAGCTTCTTGGATCTTGTCCAGCCGTGTACGTGCATCATACGGCTCTGGTTGCTTCCCTTTTCCGTCATGGGGAGGGGAGTTGTGGCGCGATCTATGAGATCCACCGTGCGCTCCACCATGATGGCTGCTAGGTGGCGATGGTGGCGGTGGAGGTGGTGGGTTAGCTCTCTTGCTGTGCCCCTCTTGTGATTCCTCATGCCTGCCGTGGTTACTTGTCCGGCATGGCGGCTCCTTGTTGGATTTGCTCCTCTGTCCTTCAATGTCGATGTGCTCTCCGCCATGCCGGGGCTTCTCACCCTGGTCGCGTATAACAATGTCGGCCTGGGGACGTTTTGGCGGTGGCATGCGTGTCTGGTGACGCGGCTCTGGTTCGTCATGATGCCAAGATGGTGGCAAAGGTGGTGACCGGCGGGGACGAGCCTTTTCTACGTGATCGGAGGATATGGGGATGGCGTCAGTCCTGTTGCGTGCCTCCCTCTGTCTTCGCTCTATAGAGAATGTATGTGATCCCTCGTCACTCGGAGATTTGGGCCTTCTGCAACTGTTTAGGGTCGACTGGCAAAGCTCTGGGTTGGACTCAAGCCTTTGTGAGGCGGCCTTCTCCTATTGCTTGCATGCCTTGGCGACGAGGTCATACACCTGAGCAACTGCCTCTGGTGACTTATCCTTTTCCAGGAGGGTCTTGGCGACGGCAATGTTGAGAGCGGGAGTTGGCATGACCTGCCTCCCCTCTGAATCAATGTAAGGGGTGGCTTTTGTCGGCTTAGACCCGTCATACCCCAAACTTCGCCGAACGTCGGGTCTTCGACGACGTGAGCTGTCACTTTCTTTTCCTTTTGCTTTAATAGCAATTGCTTGTACTCAGCCTCCATAGCTCTTGCCGCCTTGATGGATTGTTGCGCCTTAGCCATGTCTTCGTCTAGCTTAGCGCCTTGCTCCGCGATGCATTTGGCCTCCGTCAAGATTTCCATGCGTTTCTCATCAAGCTTTGTAATGCTCCAGATATGGGCGACGGTATTGGCTCAACAAGAAGTGTGCCGTAGATTTCTTTGTCAGCGGGAGTGGCCAGTGGGTTGCCAGCTGCTGACGTTGACGGTGGCATTGGCGGCTGATTTGACTATCGAGCAGTACTGGGGGCTATGATGAGTTCCTGCGTCGGTTGCTGGCAAATTACTGGGGGAGGCAAAGCCTTGGCCAGAGCTGGAGGCTCAACGGATTTCTTGGCTGCTGCTGCTGCTCTGGTAACTGCTGGCATGGGCGGAGCTCTCTCACGTTCTGATTCTTGTCTGTCTTCTTCCATCACGCTCCCAATGGCGACTAGCACCTGGTGGGAGGTGTGGGCTTTCTCGGCGCGCTCCTCCTTCTCGATCTCCTCCTCAATATCTCTCATAACAACATCATATTCCTCCGAGTTTGTGTCTGAGCCACAACCATACATATTGATGTCGGCGTAAAGCGTGTAAGGACGGAGTCAGAGTTGGATTCGGTGTTGACGATGTCGTATGTAGAGGGTGATGGAGGCAGGCCGTCGTTGTTGTTTCCTCCTCCGGTTACGACGGCGATTGCTGTCATGGCCTCTTCATTGGCATCAGTGTATTCATTGACAATGGCAACCATCTCACCAAGGGTGAGAGGGCCTGTGGCCTGCCGTCTTCGGAGGGTATGCTAGAGGAGTGTTATTGGTGTGAGTCGTTCCACGAAGTGGTATACGAGCTTGTCGGCACAGTCGCCCTCTAGGGTTTCCCTCACCCTCATCCATCTAGCGAGGTATTCGCGGGGAGGTTCTCCATCCCTTTGAAAGCATCTAGCCAGATCGAAGATGGTGACGACGCCGACAAAGTGTGACCCGCGCATCTCTAACGCTCGGGGAAGCCAAGCGGATTTGCAGGGTCCTTCCACCTTTATATCTTGCACAGGGACGGTTTGGGTGGGCCTTGAGATTTCCTGATCCGAGCCACCATACTCCAATGGGAGTTATAGCCCAGATCATTCCGCGAACGTGTCCTGCTCATAGGCAGTACGTGTGGGGCTTGATGATTTTCTGACTTCTTGGGAGCTAGGACCCGAGTCATTTTTGCTGATGAAGATGTGGATGTCTCTGAAGGGGATGACGGAGCAGCGCGTGGGGTTCGTCTTCGCCGGCACCCAGAACTCACCTGGAGGGACGATCAGGATGTTGTCGGAGAAGAGAACGTGACCGATGGCTACGGTATCATTGATTCCCGCGAAGTGATCGGACCTCGCCCGGTGTACAGCTCGAAGCGCCTCTTGCCCCATGGTGGGCACCAACTGTCATGGTATTGCCGACGAGTACGCCATGGAGGGGTCCTCACAGTGCGTGTTTAGAGACGTGGGGTAAGGCGGAGAGTTGGAGGGTACGAGGTAACACAGTTTGCCCACGTTCAAGTCCCACAACGGTGGCAGAACTCCACTCCTACTATAAATCACTATAATGGCAATACACCGAGTTACAGAGATAGGTTCGATGTGCGAGGTGTTGCATTGTGCGTAGAAATCCAAGAGGTTGTGCCCTAAAGGCTCCCACAGTCCGGCTTATAAAGGCGCCAAGACCTAGGGTTTACAGGGAAAGGTCCTTGTCGGACAAGGTAAAGAGTCCTACACTAATACGAACTAGTCTTCCTTGTCTTGTACCACAAGGTTCCGAGTATGTCGGTGACTCCTGCGTAGCATGCCTTGATCCGGCATGGGCCTCCCTTCTAGATCTGTCTAACTATGCTTCCCAATAAGCCATAGGTCATGCTACCAACTATGGGCCACCCGGGTTAGGCGGATTGGTGACATGCTATGAGGATACCAATATAGCATATCCCCAACACACACAACCTTTGACAAAACGCACATTATCTTTTAAACCAAGAATGTGACCTCCTGTGTGGAGACTTTGCAAAGACCTCAGGTTGACGTGGGCAAGACGGCAATGAAAAATCCATCCTATGTCACCTTTAGCCATTAGGCAAGTCGCGGTAGGTGTGGGTTTCTTATCAAAATCTACCACATATAAACCGTTCTCGGCATACCCAACAAAGGCTATAGAGAAAGTCTTGCTCCACATGAGAACCACAATCTTCGGGGTAAAGTAGACATTAAAGCCCATAAGCGTGAGTTGATGAACGGAAAGTAAATTGTATGAAAGGGTTTTGACAAGCATAATGCCCACAATGGATATATCCAGTGTGACCACTACCTTACCCAAACCCAATACCTTAGATGTTGATCCATCTCCATAAGTGACACACATATTGGAAGTATTAGGTATCGTCTCATCAAGCATATCTTTGCTTCTGGTCATATGAGTTGTGGCACCACTATCAACCTCCCATTTTCTTCCACCGGAAGCATAGCCCTACAAGAAATCAATGCTTGTTTTTAGGTACCCATTATTGAACGGGTCCTCTTTTGTTAGTCACAAGTATCTTGGGAACCCAAATGTCCCAATGGTAATCATCACCATAAGAGGGGCCTACATATTTAGCATAGACATGACCATCATAAGATTTCATAAGAACATAGGAAGGATTATATTTTCCCGCAAAATCATTGTGAGAGGGTTCATCACCACTCTTACGGACACTTGGCTCCTTCTCTTTTGCCATCTCCCCCTTCTTCACAAAGGTGATCATTTTGGAAGGGGGAGTGGGCAAGATCTTCTTCTTACTCTTGTTCTTCTTCTTCGACTTGGACGCAAATCCAAGTCCTTCTTTAGCCACATTATCCCGGTGATTTCTCAAAAGGTCATTTAGGCTTTTCTCACCTTGTATGCAAGAGACAAGGCCTTTCTCTATTGTAGCTTTCAACTTCTTGTTCTCCTCGAGAAGATCTCCATGCTCACAACAAGGGTTAGTAGAACATGAAGCAATACTAGATGACAAGGTTGAAACATCTTTTGTTACTTGAGTTTGAAGTTGTTCATGTGACTTTGAAAGAGTAGAAATTTTTCTCAACAAGGCCTCATGTTCCTTCTTGAGTTTCTCAAATCCTTCATTTAGTCTATCATGACCAACCTCAAACTCGAGGTTTTCCTTTTTAAGCACATTAGTTAATGCAAGAGCATGGTCATGTTCTTTAACAAGTTTAGAGATATTCAAGTTATAAGATTCTTCATGAGAAACATAGGTCTCTTCAAGAGTTACTCTTTTCTTTTGCTCTTCCTCAAGATCATCAGTTAAGGCGACAACCTCAATGGCAGCCTCCCGAGCATGACCAAACATTTCCGAGATGGAATCATCCCTCTCGTCAATGATACAACGAGCTTCACCAAGTTGACTCATTAGAGCCGCAACACACATATTGGCTTCACCTTCTAGGTTATTCAAGCAACTAGTGGAATCCACTATCTCCTTCTTAATCTTAAGACTCATCTCATCCTCATATGAAGATGCATTAATAGAAGAGAGAATAGTGGGTGGAGGAGTTACCATAGAGGCTTTGACCATGAAACGTGTGGGGTTGGTGATGATCTTGTCCTCATTTGGAGAGTCAAAGAGGAATGTCGGTGAGGAGCTTGATGTAGTACTAGCCAGTAGACATGTAGGCTTGGTGACGCGCTTAATCTCATTGCGAGAGTCGAAGAGAGATGTTGGTGAAGAGGTTTGATACATTGTAAACGTATCTATAATTTTTGATGTTCCATGCTTGTTTTATATCTACTTTCCTATGTTTTGTTCACACTTTGAGGTATTTTTATACATTTTCTGGAACTAACCTATTAACAAGATGCAACAGTGCCAGTTTCCTGTTTTCTGCTGTTTTTGGTTTCAGAAAAGCTAGTAAGGAAATATTCTCGGAATTGGACGGGACAAAAGCCAAAGTCAATATTTTACCTCAAGCAACACGGAGTCCAGAGGGGAGATGAAGTGGCGCACCAGGGCGGCCACACCTAGTGGCGGCACGACCTGGGGGGCGTGCCAACAGGGGGTGTGGCCCCCTGGTGCTCCACCGACCTTGCCCCTTCGCCTATAAAAGCCTCCCGGGACAAAAACCCTAAGGACCTGATCAAAGACCCAATCAGAAATCCACGAAAGAGTCGGTAGCCGCCGCCATCTCCATCCCTAGATCAGGGGGATCCGAAGCTCTTCCCGGCACCCTGTCGGAGGGGAGAGATCACCTTGGAGGCTTCCTTCATCACCATGACTGCCTCTGGTGTGATGCATGAGTAGTTCATCCTTGGACTATGGGTCCATGTAGTAGCTAGATGGTTGGTTCTCCTCCTTTGTGCTACCATGTTTAGATCTTGTGAGCTCCGTTCATGATCAAGATCATCTATTTGTAACTTACATGTTGTGTTTGTAGGGATCCGATGGATATTGAGATGCTATTTCAAATTGATTATTGATTCTATCATGTCTATGTTATTTGTGATCTTGCATGCTTTCCGTTGTTAGTAACTATCTTGGCCAAGTAGATGCTTGCAATTCCAAGAGGGAGTATTTATGTTTGATAGTGGGTTCATGCCTCTAGTAATTCTGGGGAAGTGACATGAATCTCTAAGGTTGTAGATGTGTTGTTTCTACAAGGGAGAAAACAACAATCCTCTATCCATGGGACAATCGTATTGTTTACTTTACACACTTTGCTTAATGCAATTATCGGTTGCTTGCAACTTAAGACTGGAGGGGTTCGGATGACAACTTGAAGGTGGATTATTAGTCATAGATGCAGTTGGATTACGGTCTATGTATAATGTTGTAATGCCCATTCAAATCTCATAGGAGTCAAGATGTCGAGTATATGTGTTGTATGCTTTCTCAAATCTGTCAATTGCCCCGTTGTAATTTGTTCACCCAACATGCTATCTATCTTAAGGAGAATCACCTCTAGTGAACTATGGACCTGGGTCCATTCTTTTACCATTGATATACTATCTACTATTTACTGTTTACTGTTTACTTTCTACAAGAAATTACTATCTTCCACACTATACATTTAATCCTTTGTTTTCAGCAAAACCGGTGAGATTGACAACCCCACTGTAAGTTGGGGCAAACTTATGTGGTTGTGTTGTGCAGGATTCCAAGTTGGTAGCAACACCTTGGGGTTGTTTCCTTGCTCCTACTGGTTTGATAACCTTGGTTTCATAATTGAGGGAAACTTGTTGCTGTGCTCATCATACCTTCCTCTTGGGGTTCCCAACGAGCTCGAGATATCCTTTGCCATGAAGCCTTTTTCTGGCGCTGTTGCTGGGGAGTTAAGGACAGCTTCACAAGGGGAGTCCCTCATAACCAATCTCTTTACTTTGTTTGTTTTGTTTTGCTTAGTCTATTTTGCTTTGTTTGATTGTTTCTTTCTACCCAAAACACACACAAAATTAGTTCCTATTTTAGTTTCTGTTTCTTTTGGCTTACTTTAATTCTACAAAAATGAATACTCCTGAAAACACTAAGTTGTCTGACTTCACTAGCACAAACAACAATGATTTCATGTGCACACCTATTGTTCCACCTGTTCCTGAAGATACTTTCTTTGAAATTAAACCTGCTTTGCTCAATCTTGTTATGAAAGAACAATTCTCTGGTGTTGGTACTGAAGATGCTGCTGCTCACCTTAATAACTTTGTTGAACTTTGTGAGATGCAAAAACATAAGGATATAGATGGAGATATTATTAAGCTTAAATTGTTTCCTTTTTCTTTGAGAGGAAAAGCTAAAGAATGGTTGCTATCCCTAACTAGAAATAGTATTGATTCTTGGACTAAATACAAAGATGCTTTCATTGGAAAATATTATCCTCCTTCTAAGATTATATCTATGAGAAGTGAAATAATGAAATTTAAACAATTTGATAATGAACATGTTGCTCAAGCTTGGGAAAGAATGAAATCATTAGTAAAGAATTGTCCCACTCATGGACTGATTTCTTGGATGATTATCCAAACTTTTTATGCAAGACTAAATTATTCTTCAAGAAATATGTTGGCTTCTGCTGCTGGAGGTACCTTTATGACCTTTACTTTGGATGTTGCAACAAAGCTCCTTGATAATATGATGGTTAACTATTATGAATGGCACACTAAGAGAGCTCCACAAGGTAAGAAGGTAAATTCTGTTGAAGAAACCTCCTCCTTGAGTGATAAAATTGATGTTATAATGTCCATGCTTGTAAATGGAAAAACTCATATTGATCCAAATCATGTTCCCTTAGCCTCTTTGGTTACTGAAGAAGAGTAAGTTGATGTGAACTTCATTTGAAATAACAATTTTAGCAACAATGCCTACAGGAATAATTTTGGTAATAATAATTATAGGCCATATCCTCCCAATAATGGTAATGCTTATGGAAATTCCTACAACAACAATAGAAGTGCACCCTCTGAACTTGAAGTCATGCTTAAAGATTTTATTAGTAAACAAACTCCTTTCAATAAAACTATTGAGGAAAAGCTTTCAAATGCTGAAAAAATATATTATCTTTGTCTAAAGCACAATCCTCTTTGATTAATAAAATGGCTGCTAAACCTGAAACCATGGAAAATCCCTTTGCTGCTACTAATGCCATACAAGTTAGAATTGATGAAAATGTTAGACTATTAGCTGAATTACATGCTAAGTGGGAAAGAGAAGATGAAATTGCTAGAAATAATAGTATATGTACTATTACCACCACCAATGTTGATGCTAGCAAACCACATGAAGTCCCCATTCCTTTTTCAATAATACCTAAAACCAATGGAACCTTTCCTAATAAAAATGCTGAAATTCTTCGAAATATGGGAAACAATAGCTCTACTACCTTGGATGGTAATTATGATTTTGATCTTGATGGTTGCAATATCTCTGAAGTAATTGTGTTCCTACAAAATCTTGCTAAAAGTCCTAATGCTAGTGCTATGAATATGGCCTTTACAAAACACATTACTAATGCTCTCATAAAAATTAAAGAACAAAAATTGAAACATAAAGCTTGTATTCCTATGAAATTAGAAGATGGTTGGGAACCCATCATTAACATGAAAATGAATGATTTTGATCTCAAAGCTTTATGTGATCTTGGTGCTAGTGTCTCTATTATGCCTAGAAAGATTTATGAAATGCTTGATTTGCCACCATTAGGAGATTGTTATTTAGATGTCCAACTTGATGATAGTGCTAAAAAGAAACTCATGGGGAGTATTAATGATGTTCTTATTATGGTTAAAAATACCTATGTCCCCATTGATTTCTATGTTTTGGATGTTGAATGCAATGCTTCTTGTCCTATTATTTTGGGAAGACCTTTTCTTAGAAATGTTGGTGCCATTATTGATATGAAAGAAGGCACCATTAAATATCTATTCCCACTCAAGAAAGGTATAGAACACTTCCCTAAGAGGAGAGAAAAGATTCCTTTTGCCTGTCCTATTAAAACAAAATTTGCTCTTATTGCTTCTTCATTTGAGAATACTTGAATCTTGCTTCCTATGCCTAGCTCAAAGGCATTAAAAAAAGCACTATTGGGAGATAACCCAAATTTTTATTCAGTAAGTTTTTCTTTTGTTGAGTTTTGGAAATTATTGCCTCAGTAATAACCTCTCCTTATCCTTTTTGTGTGGTTTTTGTGCCAAGAATAACCTCTAATGAGAGAGAAGTAAGACTTGGGAAAGTTGCTATCCCGAATCAGATTTTTGTGCTACACTATAAAAAATTGTGAAAAATCCCTGTACGTCATATTGAGCTTTAATGTTTTGTGATTTTTCCCCAGGTTGTTATCTAACTTTTGTTATTTTATCACTTTTCGATTTGAGCAACTAAAGGTCTTCGAAAAAATCGGTTTTCACCTGCTAGTCTGTTTTGACAGATTTCTCCGATTATTTGCATTTGCCTCTTAATCTATTTCTCTTTGAGTTCTCTTTGATCATTTGAGATTTTAGAAGGAATTGCTACAGTAACTTGTGTTTTAATGGAAGTTTTACTTGTGTTGAAACTGAACCCAAATACTTATTATCTTGACTACACTAATGTTGTTAATGAAGATTGTGTGAAGTTTTGTATGAAGGAAATTTTCAAGTGTAGGGAAGAATAATGTGATGAGATGAACAATGGAATAAATTGCAAGCTTGGGGATGCCACCCGTGTCACCCCAAGAAATATTCAAGTAGTACAAGAGTCAAAGCTTGGGGATGCCCAAGACATCCTCTTCTTCATCAATAAAAATCTCAGGTTTTCTTCCAAACACTTCATTTTTATTGTTTCATGCACAATTCCGTTGTTCTTGGAACGTCTTTGCTTTTGTTTTTAGTTTTATTTTGTTTGGTTTTCTTAAATAAATTGGTCGGATCCCTGAATTCATACATAGTTTCAAATACGTTGATTTGGATTGGAAAAGAGTAGGAAGTTTCATGCTTATAAGTGGTACAAAAGGAGCTTGTTTTAACTGTGGCCTAGACTTTATCATGTCATGTTTGATATTGCTTTGACTTTATGCTTAGTGATTATTGCTGTAGCATGACTTGTTACAAACAATTGAGATTTATTAATGTGCCTTGAAAGAATCATGTGTTGTTTTAGCATACAAAAGCATAATATTGTGGTATTCTCCTTTGATGCTTTATTTGGGTTGACTTGGCGCATGCTTACACCATGTTAAGACTATACCAATCACCATAGCCTCTATGATCATTTAGTTTTCAACTTGTAATATCACTTTATGCTTTAATTAATAATGTTTTGTCACTTTGCATGATTATGGCCATTATTGCTCTCTTAGTTGGTCGCTCCCAGTCTTTTGCTAGCCTCCACATGTACCAAGTGTGAGTTCCACTCATGCATCCAAATCCAAATAAACCAAGTTATTCCAAAGAGTCCACCATACCTACCTACTAGCATTGTTTCTATTCCAAGTATATTCATGTTTTATCTACCTTCTGAATTAAACTTTTTATGTGAAAATTAGTGATTAAAGCTCTCACAAACTTGATGGCACACTTTACTTTCTTGCACTTAATAAACTTGAATCATTGTGTCCATCTATGTTGCGTATATGATTGCACTTTATAGGTTGTTAATTAGAAGAACCATGTTACCATGGGGAACGCTTTAAACATTGCACTTTATTCAGTTGATATCATGTTCTTTTGTTTATGGATCCCGGTGGTGTGAAATAAAAGGGGAGCTTGTAAGCTCATGGAGTTTGTATATGTGTTAGAGAAACGCCTGGGCGGCTAGCCTAAGCCATGCCTAATCATGGTGGAAACTTGCAGCATAACCATTGTGAGCAATCTATGAAGCATCCTCAATAAAAACCTATGCAAATAGAAAATAAAAAGATCGCTAAGATGCTCATTGTTTGTTTCCTTATCATTTTGATATGGGATAGCTCCTATATCATGGGGCAAGCGGTACCCCATTGGCGGTTCTCTATGATACACATGTACTTACAATGAGAAGAACTTACTCATGACTAAAGTTGAGTAGCATGAGGTTCGGTACTCGTAAGCAAGGGGCATGAGATTTTCAACTTATAACTTGTCAAGCATATCCTCATATTTGTGTCACTTTAACCTTAATCACCTAAAGATGCTTATGATAGGGGCAATGAGAGCTGAAAGCTAATAAGTACCATAATTTTTGGAAGCTCTTTATGAGACTTGAATCCCTACTTCCTTCTATGAAGGGTATTCTTTTACTTTCATGTTGAGTCTCCATCTTATATCTTTATGCACCAATTGAGAGAGCATAGTGATCATTCTTAGTTTAATTTGCATTGTCCCAAAACTTGTCCATTGATTCATAACTTTGATATTGCTTGTTCTTAACTTATTTGTATCTAGTCACCCTTATGAACTTTGAAGGTTTCCTATGCATTTATGTCTTGCTACACCATGAGGGACAAGTTGAATACCATTTTTATTATGTTTTCTGTATGTGAAACAAACAAACATCTTTCAAAGCATTGTTATTCATGATCTTTTGTTTGTACCTTTTCATGTTACAACATAGTTTCTATGTCTTATTGTTAGAACTATGTCTTTCATGTCTATATTAGAGTACTATGATCTCATATATCAATGTTTTACAAATACCTTGATCAAGATTGTGATGGTGCATGTCACCTCAAAAATTATTCTTTTTATCACTTACCTACTCGAGGACGAGCAGGAGATAAGCTTGGGGATGCTTGATACGTCATAAACATATCTATAATTTTTTATGTTCCATGCTTGTTTTATATCTACTTTCTTATGTTTTGTTCACACTTTGAGGTATTTTTATATTTTTTGGAACTAACCTATTAACAAGATGCCACAGTGCCAGTTGCATGTTTTCAACTGTTTTTGGTTTCAGAAAAGCTAGTAAGGAAATATTCTCGGAATTGGACGGGACAAAAGCCAAAGTCAATATTTTACCCGAATCAACATGGAGTCTGGAGGGGAGACGAAGTGGCGCACCAGGGCAGCCACACCTGGTGGCGGCACGGCCTGGGGGGCGCCACCAGGGGGTGTGGGCCCCCTGGTACTCCACCGACCTTGACCCTTCGCCTATAAAAGCCTCCTAGGACGAAAACCCTAAGGACCCGATCAAAGACCCAATCAGAAATCCACGAAAGAGTCTGTAGCCGCGGCCATCTCCATCCCTAGATTGGGGGATCCGAAGCTCTTCCCGGCCCCTTGCCGGAGGGGAGAGATCACCCTGGAGGCTTTCTTCATCACCATGACTGCCTCTAGTATGATGCGTGAGTAGTTCACCTTGGACTATGGTTCCATGTAGTAGCTAGATGGTTGGTTCTCCTCCTTTGTGTTATCATGTTTAGATCTTGTGAGCTTCGTTCATGATCAAGATCATCTATTTGTAATCTTACATGTTGTGTTTGTGGGGATCCGATGGATATTGAGATGCTATTTCATATTGATTATTGATTCTATCATGTCTATCTTATTTGTGATCTTGCATGCTTTCCGTTGTTAGTAATTATTTTGGCCAAGTAGATGCTTGCAACTCCAAGAGGGAGTATTTATGGTCGATAGTGGGTTCATGCCTCTAGTAATCTGGGGAAGTGACAGGAATCTCTAAGGTTGTAGATGTGTTGTTGCTACTAGGGAGAAAACAACAATCCTGATGGGGATATTCCAAACGGGGTATGCCCAGCAGGACGTTCCGATTGGGTCAAAGGCTTGGCGAGTGGGCCTATAGGACGGCGACTGGAATGTGACTGAGGAGAAGGCCTGGCGATTGGAGACTGGAGGCCCAGAAGCATACTCGAAGCCCAATCGGAATAGGTCAAAGCCTCTGAATCCATATCTTGTTCGGTTGTACATTGTAAACCCTAGCGAGGTGCCTCCTATATAAACCTCCCTAGGGTACGGACTTACGTTCCATCATACACCCCTTCGAGCGACTCGCTGCTTAGATGTCGAGCTCGCCGCCCCTGTAACTCGCTCCCATCAATCTAATCTAGAAGGATTAGGTCTTTACCCTCCGGGGGCCGAACCTGGGTAAACCCATGTGCATCCGCCCCCATCTCGCACTGCAGATGGCCGCCAGCTCTCGCCCCCAACTCTATTAATCGCTGCCTACTGCAGCGACTGTTGTGGCCATTTCCACGATAGTGGCGCCCACCATAGGGCCTGGTCGGACTGGCCTGAGTTCTGCGGCGAGACCCTACTCACCGATCGATCGGCCGATCGCCACCGGCCGCATGATTGCCATTAGCGGGATCTTACAGATCCTGCCCAGCAGCTACATCCCAGCGTCATGCCCGGTCACCCACAGCGTGATAATGCCGGTTGGCTCCGCCAACCTGTTCATCGGCTTCACCGGTGCAGTCAACCCGGCAGCGATGGTGATCATTGGTGGGTCACCACCACGCTGTGATTTGCTCTCAGAGGAGCAGGTCCGATCCATCAGGAGCCTCGCCTCCGAGTACGACTCGGCCGCCAGCAACGCGGCCGAGACCAACACCGTCGCGGACGACACGGTCCTACACGACGATGCCGACTCCGTGACCCCTGCCTCGGTCGACGGATCCATCACCGCGGCGTCACGGTAGGACTCCATCACGCGGGTCTCCAACCCTGAGGATTTCGAGGACTCCTCAATCCTTGGGATCTTCGATTCTGACTCAGGCTCGAAGTCCCTCGAGGACTTCCGTGTCAGATCCAATCGCTTCAACACGATCTACATGGCGGGCAGCACGGTCGCCCCGCCAAGTGCATTCTCCACACCAATCCCTCCAACCGCGACGGCCACGGAGGTGGAAGAAGCCCGCCAGCGACTAGAGGAGGCAACATGCAAGGAGATAGCCGAGCGCGAGAAATTCCGCCTCGAGCGGGCAACGGCGCAGGAGCTGTCGCTTTACCACCAGCGCCGCATCAGGACTCGCCTGAACTCCAACATCCAAGGTCGCGTCCTAAACTTCAACGACGAGAGTGACCCTGCACGCGCAGCTGAGCACGACTACTGCGAACACGCACCACCAGGCGGCAGCAATCGACCACCACCCGGCGCACCAGCGACTGGGGCCCCGCCACTACCCATTGGTCACGTTCCCGCGCCGGACCAGCCACGAATCATAATCTCGCCACAGGCCCGCGATGTTGGGTTCCATAGCAGAAAACAAAAAAAAAATCTATCTACTCGAACACTAATACCAGGATCTATACTATGTAGACATAAGTAACGGAGAAGGGATTCGATATTCATACCTTTGAATACTGAGGCACGCTTTATGCAGGAATGCGTATATTGATGAAGACGAGCAGCACCCCAAGTGTGGTGCCTCCGAAGTTCGTCACACGTCCGGTGTAGGAGACGTCAACCGGACTCCAATCCAGCCGAGCAGCGGAAGAAGTAGATGCCGGATCACAGATCACACGACGGTAGTGTGAAGGTGGACAACTCACTCACGAGGTCCTCCCCAATATTACAGAGAAGTCCTCAGTGGATGAGAGAGAGAATGAGAGGGAATGGGTGATTCCAAAGGGGGAGGGGAGACCCCTATATATAGTGGGAGGGGGCGCACCACCCAGGGGCCAGGCGGTGTGGGACTAAAGGCCTCCCTTCGGGTGAGGCCCATTAGCATTAAGGAGCCTTTTAAAAATAAAATATATATTTAATATTAATTCTCCAATTAACATTCAAATATACATATCATATTATTTCTTCACTCCGGAACACCTTCCGGACCCCTTCCGATCTCCATCGGATGTTACCTGGAACTATTCCGGTTTCTCTCTCTCTCTATTTCTCTTATGATACCTCATCTACCCTAAGCGTCCCTACCCTTAAGCGTGACATCCTTCGGTTCGGGAACACTCCGGACATGATTGAGACCACTCTCACATCAATGATCAACAGAGGGACCTAGATGGCCATGTGACCCCGTGCGTTTCACGAATACAATCGCTCGAACCATGATATAGTCTTCCCCATTCCCTTTGCCATTCGATACCTAATTCATCCGAGACTTGATCTTCGGTATCTCCATACCTTAGTTCGATCTCGTTACCGATGAACTTGTTTTCTCGTTCTCATGTTGTTGCATTCTGTGACCTAGTCACATGCTTGCAAGCTTTATCAATGCAACGTCACCAAGATGGCCACATGTATCTGTCCATTACATGGACTAGACAAATCCTGGTCTTGATATGTACTCCTCTACGCATCCCTTCGGAACACCTGAGTGGCACCTTTTTGATCACCCTGTTACGAGATGATTCTTGATAACCATCTAAGCTTCTTCCGGAATGGTGATTTGCATTACCTCACAGTCAAAGGATCAGGTTGCGAGGTTCTCTGTGTTTTTATCATCAATGGTGAACTTTGTAACTAGATCTCATTAAGATATAACGGTCGGATGTTTGTCTATCATGTTATTCAACTAATAACATGACATCATTGTCAGTTGGCAAAAATGCCCATGATCTTGAAACACAGACCATCCTCATGACCAATGAACTAGTTCACTAGAGGTAACTAGAGACACGGTTTGTTTACATACCACACGTGTATTAACGTTTCGTATTAACATAGTTATAGCACAGTATGAAACGTATTATGAACATATAGGAGATATATCAAATAATACACTTTATTATTTGCCTCTAGGGCATAACTCCTTCACGTGACGCCAACGGACTCCCACTGTACTCCACCCCGATGGACAACGTCGTCGCGGTCGCCAACCTCGACGTCCGGGGAGAAGGCGCGCTACAGATCCAGTACGCCAAGGCCCTACTCGCCAGGGTCGTCGAGCAGCAAGCCGTGGGAGTCGACCCGCAGGGGCGGATGTATTCCCGCTCCTCGGCAAGCAGGGCGGCCTCAAGCGGCCACCCAACCGTCGCTAATGCCGTGACCTGCCCACCACCGTAGCCCCTAGCGAACCAGCCACGGGACACCAACCCCGCGCTCTCCACCAACGAGCCACGACCGGTGAACAACACGTTCGCCGCCAACGGGCAACCCATCGACGCCCGAACGCACATCGTCAGCAACCAGCCTTGGCGGGCGTGCCAGCCCAACGACTTGAGACACACCCTCACCAACCGCGGGCTCGCTCAGCCGAGTCGACCCCTAGTGCTTCGGACCTATGATCCGAGGCGAGAAGTACCCTGCCAACTTCAAGGCACCCAAGGAGATCGAAAAGTACAATCCAACGTACGATCCAGTGGTTTGGCTGGACACATACCTCATGGCGATGGGGATCGCCAGCCACACCGACCTGCTAGTCGCTCGCTACCTCCCCTGATGATGGATGGTGCGACCCGGCAATGGATCAACACCCTCCTCGCCGAAAGCATCGACTTGTGGGAGGAGATGTGGGACGCCTTCATTAGGCACTTTGAGGGATCCTACACATGCGCCACCACCATGGAGGACCCGGAACGAGGCATCTAGGGACAACACGAGTCGACCCGCCAATAGATCCGGAGGTGGCAGGAGCTATGGATCAACGCCTCCGACATCCACCCGGATACGGCGATACACTGCTTCAAGAACGCATGTCGGTACGAACCCCTAGTCGCTAAGATCAAGAGGGTCTACCGGACGCTCGACAACATCCCCGACCTCCTCGTGATCACCAAGCGCTACGCGGAAGAGGAACCCAACCAGGACTCCAACGACGAGTCGGGAGGAAGGCGCCACATTAGCACCCACGACACCGGGTGACACCACGACATGCGATACAGAAACACTCGCAACACCGGCAAACGCTGTGGTGATGGGCGAGTCGACTTCATTGCTACTGCCGGCTACGACCAACGCGACCCGAAGAACTTCCGTCGCGACGGAGGAAACTACCGCAACAGCAGAAACTACCGCGCCAACAACACGGCGAGGCCGAAATTCGACCCCGTCGCCCTGCTCAACCAACCCTGTGTCTACCACAACAGGGAGGGAAAGCTTGCCACTCACACTACCGCCGACTGCCACTCCCTCAAGGAGATTGAAAAGGCAAGGTGGGCACAGGACGTCCCCAACAACAAACCACCAAGGGACAACGGCAACGCCAGCGGCTTCGATAACGCCGTCGGATCACTCCACACCTTCACCGGGCTTGGCACCAAGCGCGAGAAGAAGGTGCTCGCCCGCACAGTCGTCGTCAATGCGGTGACACAAGTCGATATCCCCCGCTTCCTCAACTGGTCTGAGCAAAGCATCACCTGGAGTCGCTAGGACCACGCGCCCAAGATCGAGTACCCAGGGCGAGTCGCCCTGGTGGTCAGGCCCAAAGTAGCCGACTACTAGTTGCCCAAGACACTGATGGACGGCGGGAGCTCCATCAACATCATGTACCTGGACACATTCAAGAGGCTCCAGCTCCCAGAATCTGCAATCGAGCCGACCCTGACAACCTTCCATGAAATCGTCCCCGGCCGGAAGACATACCCAATTGGAAAAGTGATGCTGCCAGTCGCCTTCGGCACACCAGCAAACTACCACACCGAGTGGATTGTGTTCGAGCTGGTGAACTCCTGCAGCCCCTACCACTGCATCCTAGGACGCCAAACGTTCGCAAAATTCATGGCGACCCCCCACTACGCTTACAACATGATGAAGCTTCCAGGGCCAAGCGGCATCATCACCGTCCACGGCGACCCCGATATGGCCATGGAGTGCGAGGACAAGGGCGCTAAGCTTGCCGACGCCATCATCGCCGCGGAAACAAACCACGCAGACGAGCTCGCAAAATATGCGAGCAACATCGACAAGGACAACCCCACCATCCTGAAGAAGCCAACTGACGTGAGCTCCACGTTCGAGGCAACCACGCACACCCGCACCGTCGAGCTTGTCCCGGGCGACTCCATCCAGACGGTCACCATCAAGGCGCACATGATGTCCGCATAGGAAAGCGCGCTCATCGGGTTCCTCCATGAGAGTTGCGACATCTTCGTAGGACGTGATGTCTATGCACTTCTATTCTTGTAGACAGTTGTTGGGCCTCCAAGTGCAGAGGTTTGTAGAACAGCCGCAAGTTTTCCCTAAAGTGGACCACCCAAGGTTTATCCAACTCAGGGAGGAGGTGGTCAAAGGTATCCCCTCTCAAGCAACCCTGCAATCAAGATACAAGAAGTGTCTTGTGTCCCCAACACACCCAATACACTTGTCAGGTGTATAGGTGCACTAGTTCGGTGAAGAGATAGTAAAATACAAGTGGTATAGATAATTATAAGTGGTAACGGTGCTAGACAATAGCTTGATGGCGTGGAAGAGACTAAAAGTAAACTGAATAAAGATGGAAGCAAGCAAACATGTAACAGATCTAGTTGAAAATGGTGTTTCAATGCTTAGAAACAAGGCATAGGGATCATACTTTCACTAGTGAACACTCTCATATAAATATATTATCTTCATGATACTACTCTGAACTACTCTCCCGCTGGACACTCTAATCTATGGTACGGCTATAACAACGCACCTCAAAGTTCACTTTCCGCATCTAGATAACCCCACACTGTCACCTTGAGCACTAGATGGTTCAAACAAACACCACAATTTCATAAAGACATCCAACTCCAAATATAACTCATAACAAGTATTTGCAATCTCTAGCCTAAGAGCCACCATGGTGTGCATGCTGTCACTTTCACAAACATGGGGAGAGCAGTGATCTATTAAAGCACTTGAGTAGCAAGGTAGTTCTACTTGATTACAAAGCTCATGATCACAATATGATCATGCATAGAGAGAGAGATGAACACACAGCTACCGGTAGAACCCTTAGCCTCGAGAGAGAACTACTCCATCCTTATCATGGGAGTCAGCAACGGCGATGGAGATGGTGATGGAGATAGATGGAGATGGCTCCGAGGGAACTTCCCCGTCTCGGCAGGGTGCCGGAAGAGAGACTTCCTGTCCCCTGAATCTCCCCTTCGGTGGCGGTGGCACTGCGGAACTTTTCGTGGCTGGAGGCTGTTTGATTTAGGGTTTTTGCATCGGAGGCTTCTTATAGGCGAAAGGGAAAGGTCGGTGGGTGGACCAGGGGCCCACACCACCTGGTGGCACGGCCAGGGGTCACCCGCGCCACCATATGGTGTGGCCAGGCTCTGGCCCTCCTCCGTCTTGTATTCTGGCTCCGTGTCCCCCTTGGTGAAATATTGACTTTGGCTTTTGTCCCGTCCAATTCCAAGAATATTCATTTTCTGACTTTCCTGGAACCAAAAACAGCAGAAAACATGCAGCTGGCACTATGGCTCTTGTTAATAGGTTAGTCCAAGAAAGTGTATAGAAAGTACTCCAAAGTTGGAACAAAACACAAGAAAGTAGATAAAACCAAGCACGGAACATCAAAAATTATGGATACATTAGCAACGTATCAGGAAGCCATCTGACATGTCGGGTGTCCCGAGGGAACTCGCTGAGCACAAACTCAACGTCGACCCCAAAGTGCGACCAGTAAAGCAATTGATGCGGCCCTTCAATGAAGAGCGCCACCGAGCAATCGCCAAATAAGTACAACGCCTGCTAGCCATAGGCTTTATTCGGCCAATCAAATACTCCAAGTGGCTGGCAAACCGAGTCCTGGTCCTGAAAAAGAACAACACATGGAGAATGTGCATCGACTACGCCAACCTCAACAGCGCCTGCCCGAAGGAGGAGTTTGTCCTACCGCGCATCGAACAGATCATGAACTCGACCGTGGGATCAGAGTCGATGTGCTTCCTCGACGCGTATTCTGGCTACAACCAGATCAAAATGGCGGTCTAGGATGAGGAGAAGACGGTGTTCATCATGCCATTCGGCGCCTTCTGCAACACGGCCCTGACGTTCGGCCTCAAGAATGTCGGCGCCACCTACCAAAGGTGCATGCAGGAGTGCCTCGTGAGCCAAATTGGCTGCAACATACACGTCTACATCGACGACGTGGTGGTAAAATACACCCGCCAGGACAACCTGCTCGCCGACCTGGCCGAAACCTTCGCAAACCTGCGGAGGTACAACATCAAGCTCAACCCAGGAAAATGCACCTTCGGTGTCCCCACCGGATAGCTCCTGGGATACATGGTCTCTAAACGAGGCATCGAGGCCAACCCCACCAAGATCGACACCATCGCGCGACTCGGGAAACCCAAGTGCCTGCGTGACGTCCAGAAGTTGGCTGGGCGACTCGCGGCTCTCAGTCGCTTCATTCCCCAGCTCGGTGAGAAGGCAATGCCCTCTACCGCCTGATGCGCAAGAACCCCACGTTCCAATGGGACACAGAGGCTGACAACGCACTCGAAGCACTCAAAGTGGTGCTACTCACGGCTCCTCTACTCGCCGCCCCAGTCGACAAAGAGCCAATGCTCATCTACGTGGCAGCCACCACCCGAGTCATTAGTGCCGTGATGGTCATAGAATGACCAAAAGAGGGCAAGGAGCACCCAATACAGCGCCCTGTCTACTAGATTAGCGAGGTACTGACAGACTCAAGGCAGCGCTACCCGCAGTACTAGAAACTGGTATAGGCCGTATTCTGAGCCTAGCGGCAACTCCCGCACTACTTCTAGGAGCACCCAATCATGGTTTTCTCCTCCGCGCCACTACAGGACATCATCCACAACCGCGAGGCGACTGGGCGAGTGGCCAAATGGGCCGTCGAAATCAGCATCCACAACATCAAGTATGAGCCACGAAAAGCGATCAAGTCGCAAGCCCTGGCCGATTTCCTTGCCGACTGGGAAGAAGCACAGCAGCCAAAGAAGCTACCATACCTCCACTACTAGTCGCTACACTTCGATGGTTCCAAGAACACTGATGGCGCAGGGGCCAGGGTCATACTGACCTCCCCCAAGGGAGACAAGCTCCGCTACGTGCTCCACCTCGACTTCAAGCCTTGCACCAACAACATGGCAGAATACGAGGCCCTCCTTCACGGCATGTGGGCCGCTAAGGATATGAACATCAATCGCCTACGGTGCTACGGTGACTCCAACCTAGTCGCCGCCCAAGTCGCCGGGACCTGCAACACCGTCTCCCCGACGATGATAGCGTACCGCCAAGCAGTAGACCAGCTAGGAGGACACTTCATTGGCTACTCAGTCGAGTGGATCGACAGACAAAAGAATGAGGAAGCAGACACCCTCTCCCGCATTGGCTCGGTCAGGCAAGTGCCACCCACAGGAGTCTTCCTCGACATCATCCACAAGCCTTCAATCTCCCCACCAAAGGAGATTGACATCGGGATACCACTTCAACCCGAGCCCGCCCTAGTCGCCATGATCATGGAGCCCAACGACTGGACGGCACCATATATCGCCTTCCTCGACCACAAGATCCTCCCAAGCAACAAGACGGAAGAGTGAATGATCATGCGCCAATCCAAGTCCTTCGTCATCATTAATGGTGAGATCCACAAATGTAGCGTGACCGGCGTGTTCCAGTGCTGCGTACAGCCAGAAGAAGGACGCAAGATCCTACAGGACATCCACACCGGCGACTGCAGCCATCATGCCAGCGCAAAGTCGCTGATCGCCGAGGCCATGCGGCACGGTTTCTACTGGCGAACCGCACACGCCGATGCCACCGACATCGTCCAACGATGCGTCGGATGCCAGAAGTACGCCAACCAGACGCATTTCCCTGGTTTGGCACTCAAGACCATCCCCATCACCTAGCCATTCACTGTATGGGGCATGGACATGATCGGCCTGTTCAAGAAGGCCCCATCCGCCTTCACCCACCTCCTGGTCGCGGTCGACAAATTCACCAAATGGGTCGAATCCAAGCCGATCAAAAAGTGCGACAGCAAGACGGCCACCAAGTTCCTCCGCGAGCTCATCTACCGGTACGGCTACCCGCACAGCATCATAACGGACAACGGCACCAACTTCGCCAAGGGCGCCATGGCGGAATTCTACGACGAACATCGCATACGACTCGACCTCGCCTCAGTCGTGCACCCGGAGTCAAACGGCCAAGCAGAACGCGCCAACTAGAGCGTCCTCCATGGACTCAAGCCACTACTCCAAGTGCCCCTCGAGCGAACCCTAGGATGCTGGGTTGAAGAGCTCCCCTCTGTAATATGGGGGATCTGCACTTCCATCAACCGCTCCAAGGGGTTCACGCCCTTCTTGATGGTATACGGCGCTGAATCCGTGATGCCGACGGACCTGGAGCACGACTCACCTCGAGTCGCCAACTACGTCGAGGCGACAAATGGGACCGCCCACCAAGACAACATTGACCAGCTCGATGAAGCACGTGACCTGGCTCGCTCCCACACCGCCATCTACCAGCAGGGACTCCGCCGCTACCACAACCACCGAGTCCGGCCCCGCACTTTCCAGGAGGGCGACTTGGTCCTACGATTGGCCTAGGACAAGAAAGGCATGCATAAGCTCTCCCCTCCATGGGAGGGGCCATTCGCCATAGGACGCGTCCTCGGTAACGACGCCTACTACCTCATCGACATACGAGGCGATGGCCAACTTGAGGTCAGGAGGCCATGGAATGTAAACCTCCTCTGAAAGTTCTATACATAGAACTCAAACCTGTACCCAGATGATATATAATGAAATTCTTTCAAATCGCACAAATTGTGTTCACTCGCCATACTCTTGTGCCACTCGCACTCGTACATTTAGCAATATGGTACCTTTGGAAGTCAACCCTTGGTCGAGCGACCGACCCGGCTAAGTAGTGCAACCCAATGGCACCGAAAATTTTCGGTCTTTGTGTCGCCCACGAACACGCCAACCCGGAGCCACCATCGGAGTCACCCCGCTTGACTAGCCCACCGGGCCAAGACGACCGACATACGCTTCCCACAGCCACCTGTCCTCCCCATCCTCACGCAAAGTGACTCAAACGGTTAAGTACCACGCACGGGGACTTTGCAAACAGAAACCCCCATGCGGCTCGGGAACACACCAAGTAAGAGAGCTGCCTTGGACTCGCCACGGGACTGGCTCTCCGAGCCAGGGGAGAGACGTGTTACAAACAACGCACAAACAACCCGTAATAAGCACACGCTCGGGGACTCGCCTAAAATAACCCCACTCGCACTCGGGGACTCACCCCTCCGGAGTCGCAAGGGATAACCAACACAAAAATCCAAAGCAAACACATACGTACACAAACGAGTTATACCCCACTAAAGGGTGGACACGCTCGGGGACTCGCTTAAACAAAAGTTAAACACACCACATAATCAAGCTTGCATTGCGAGTCGATTGACTCCTCTTACTCCCATAGAAAATATTGTTCATATCACAAAATTCGCCAATTGGCATATCTTACAAACTGCCCAGAGAAGCTATCTATTTTGCAGGCCCCGATGAAGAAGCATCGCCACCACCCTTGACATGGACGAATGGTCGCCATGGATTCGTTGGGTAAGTCGTCAGCACCTTCGACAGCACCGACCGGAAGGCTTGCTCCGACTGCAGGTTGCAATGTTCCGGCTTGGGGTCGCCCGACGCCACCACGGTCTCCTGGTATGGAAGCACGTCCCCCATCGCCAGCACCCGATCAGCAAAGGGGTAGCCTTGGCGGTCAGCCTCAACACCTCTGACATCTCCACCATGCCAGTCGCTGAAGGGTAGCCGTTGGTGACGTCGTCGAGGTCGAAGTCGTCAAGGAAGTGCAAGATCCCCATGCTCAATGTTGTGGTGGCCTCGTGCCTGAATGCTGAACGCGCCATCCACTCTACAATGCTGGGTACCTCCTCCAGGTAGCGCCACACTTCAGTCAGTCCCCTAGGTATAACTTCGGTGGGGGAAATTCCCTAGAGAACCGCCTGGACACACAACGCCGAGGCGTTGGCCGCGTTCACCACCGCGGTCACACACTGTGAAGCATTGAAGGTTTGCACCACCAGATCGCTTTGACCTATCACATTTGCAACGTCAGACGTTAGTGCCACCACGAATGCACCCACTCTGGGACTCATCGCACATATCAAAAAGGAGAGCAACAACTCACCAAGGAGCTTCCGGCATTGTTCGGTGACGTGCTTCTCCAAGGAAGCGAGATCATCCTGCAGCCCAAGGATGATGGAGTCCGCAGCTTTTCGCTACTCCTTAGCTGCGGTGACTGCGGCCTTCGCCCTATCCTCAAGGAGATCACAGCCGCTTTCATCTCCTCCAACTCCTTCACCAGCGAGTCGATACACCCATTCGCCACGTCCAGCTCGGTAGTTGGAACGTATCCTTCCCGAGCTTTGGCAATGGCAGCCGGAATACCATCTACACGGAATAGAAATAACAGTCAGAATTCTGTCAACATCAGCAGCTCGCAATTGCCAACTAAAACAAAGTACTCACCGGTAGTCTCCTGGAGTCTCCGGTTTGCCTCCTCCGCTAGGCGCAGATCACACTCCAGATCCTCTTTCGTGGCATGCCGATCAGCCGACTCCCTTTGCAAGCCCTACAGGAAGAATGAAAAA
Organism: Avena eriantha; assembly: GCA_910589775.1. Lineage (NCBI taxonomy): Eukaryota > Viridiplantae > Streptophyta > Magnoliopsida > Poales > Poaceae > Avena > Avena eriantha. The sequence continues at coordinate 455,965,720 of OU342744.1, read as the reverse complement.
TAAGCAACTGCAAAAACACAAATTCAGTGTCCAGCCACTGAAATTTAGCAATTAGACAGTCGGGGACTGGCGATTAGAAGAAATTCAGTGTCCAGCCGCTGAATTTCAGCGATTAGACACTCGGTGACTGGCGACTAGAAGAAACTCAGTGCCTAGCCGCTGAAATTCAGCGACTAGACACTTGGGGACTGGACATACCTGAATGGCGGCGCCAAGCATATTGTGAAGTTCTCTAGCGTCCGTCGTAGGGACCACAAAGGAGGTACGCCCGCGACATGGTCCGACGTCCTCATCGATGTTCTTCGGCATCTGCGGAGATTGGGTTTCCGCCACGATCGAGAAACTTCTCGCCATGAAGCGCGGGAATGACGCAGATGCCTTCGCCGGGGCACTGGTCGCTGGAGCCGGTGGTACTGCCGTCGAAGCCCCTCAGCCGACTCTGATTGAGTGGCTGCCACATCCTCACCACCGGTGGTGGCATCACTCCCTCTGATGCTACCCTGTGCTCCAGCCTCAACGGTCTCACCTTTCTGCTTCTTTGCGTCTTCAGCAGGCACAACATTCGCAGCAGGTTTCCTCTTCCTGGGGAGATCACCTTCCCCCGTGGTGACGGTCGATGGAATTTTAGCTACCGAAGGGTGACCTATCTTCTTAGCGTCGGATCTACAAAAACCTCCAAAGTTAGTAGAGAAATCACACCAAAAGTCGCCCAACAATTGGAAAGGAAACCTGAGACTTACTTGGTGACTGGAAGAACACGCAACGTCGTCCTGATGTGGGCGGGCTTATCTAGATCCAGGCCTAGCTTGTGCGTGAGGCCTTTTTCGAAGACATCTAAAGCCCATGACACCGCATGCCTCTTTGATGATGAGGCCGCGGTCGCAGGAATCTCCGGCTCAGATGCCGGCGCCGTCCCCGATGATCGCGGTGACTTTGATGCCACAACTTCAACTACTTCTTGCTCTGGCGCTATCGAAGTTGTTGGCGCGATCACCGCAAGTGGAACTTCCACCGCCGCTTTGGTGCCTTCAGCCTCTGATCCCATCATCGGAATCGCACTCTCTGGGGCCTTGCGTGAGGTCTTGGCCGCATCATCGTCGGACTCGGCATCCGACTCGAATACCACCGCCGACCTAGATGGTGACGTCGGCTTCTTCGCTGGCGACTTCGGCTTGCGCGTGGGAATTGCCGGCATGGCTGTTCACCGAGAACTATGCTCTTGCAAGATCTCATCGTCTTCTTCGCGCTTTTCAAGACTACGGCTCTCCTCGAACTCGTGCTGCTTCTGCATGCGAGTCTTGCAGGCCATAGGCGCTGGGGGAGGAACCTCCATCTCCTTCTCTTCGTCCTCAGAGGATTCTCCTTCGGCACCCTCCTCGAACTCTTGGGTGACTTCTTCGTCGAGCGGGGGGAGCCACCCTTCCAGAACCTGGAACAACTGAGAGTGGACACAAATAAGTTTCAGACGATACGGCTACAAATTGTGCCACAGGAATCACGACTAAAGATAAATTCGGAGAAAAGGACTTACCGTGGGGGCCTCGTTCTTCACAGGCACGTACGGAGTGAGCCCGGCCGACGTGGTTGTGAATTCCGCATCAGTGGTCTTCTTCAGGGCGGCCTTATAGTCTTCTGCGTCCCAGGACTCCTTGCTGGTCCGGGAAGGATTGTTCTTCCCGCTATACTCATACATCCAGTGCGGCCAGGCCGCTAATGGAACCAGGCGTCGCCCAAGCCAGCAGTTATACAGGTTGATCAAGGACAACCCTTGGCCCTTTAGCTTCTGGATCTGATCCATCATCTCCACGACAGCCATCCTTTGATCGTCGGGGAGCTTGTCTATTGCTAGCCGACGGGGCTCGCTCCTCTCCACGACGAATTCAGGCAATGCCACTTCGCCGGAGGGGGTGGACTCCTTCACGTAGAACCAGCTCTTCTTCCACTGGCTCGTGGCCTGCTTCGGTAGCATGATCTTGACGAAGTTGACCTTCGGCTTCAGCTGAAAGGTGACGCCTCCGGCCGTCAAGATTGGGCCGCCGGACCCTTGGAGTCTGATGCGGCCGTGGAAAATATCCAGCCACAGCAGGAAGTACGGCCTGCAGCCGAGGTAGCACTCGTAGAAGGCGACAAACATCGCCAGCTGCTCGATGTTGTGCGGGCCGAGATCCGACTGTTCGATCGCATAATATGCGCAGAACTGCCGGAAGAATAATGAGGTAGGGAACCCCAAGCCCCTCTCCAAATGGCTAGGGAAGGAGATGAACTCGCTGGCGCGCGGCTTCGGCTTGATCTCGGAAGATGTGGGAATCCGCCAATTCCCTTTGTGGAGGACCCCGGCGTCCTCGAAGGAAATGAGTTGTGCCGCGGTGCACTTAGATTTCCCCCATGAGCTTTTCGGAGGTGCCATCAGGAAGAGAGCCGGATCGCTTGGTCTGGAGTCGAGGGAAGACAGGAGGAATGGATGCGTGAGAATGAACGTGAGGAAGGATCTGCAGGACTGATCCGTCACTCCCCTTATAGAGGAGTGTTACCCGCCAATTTTGGGGTAGCCGTTACCCGCGGTAATTGCACCGAAGTTACTGTTGGACTACCCAACAGATAGTTTGACCGAGTTGACGGTCCAACTCCTTCACTCGACTCACTTGCAACTGTGTCCTCTCCATTCGCCGAAGCAGCGACTAGAAGCCTGGTGGAAAATTTCCTTGGTTTCGGCAGAGTCCATCGCTGATTCGACTGGGCGTCCAAATTGGACTCGCCTAATCTGACTGCCAAATGAACACATGCGTTTGAATCAACAATGGCATCGGGGACTACTGATAGGGATATGCCAAACAGGGTAAGCCCGGCAGGACGTTCCAATTAGGTCAAAGGCTTGGCAAGTGGGCCTGCAGGATGGCGACTGGAATGCGACTAAGGAGAAGGCCTAGCGATTGGAGACTGGAGGCCCAGAAGCGTACTCGAAGCCCAATCGGAATAGGTTAAAGCCTCCGAATCCATATCTTGTTCGGTTATAAACTGTAAATCCTAGCGAGGTGCCTCCTATATAAACCTTCCTAGGGTACTCTGAGAACTTACGTTCCATCATACACCCCTTTGAGCGACTCGCTGCTTAGACGTCGAGCTCGCCGCCCCTGTAACTCGCTCTCCATCAATCTAATCTAGCAGGAGTAGGTCTTTACCTTCCGGGGGGCGAACCTGGGTAAACCCATGTGCATCCGCCCCCATCTCGCACCGTAGATGGCCGCCAACTCTCGCCCCCGACTCTATCAATCGCTGCCTACTGTAGCGACTACCATGGCCATTTCCACGACAAATCCTTTGTACATGGGACAATTGTATTGTTTACTTTACACACTTTGCTTAATGAAATTATCTGTTGCTTGCAACTTAATACTGGAGGGGGTTCGGATGATAACCTGAAGGTGGATTATTAGTCATAGATGCAGTTGGATTACGGTCTATGTATAATGTTGTAATGCCCAATCAAATATCATAGGAGTCAAGATGTCTAGTATATGCATTGTATACTTTCTCAAATCTGTCAATTGCCCCGTTGTAATTTGTTCACCCAACATGTTATCTATCTTAAGGAGAATCATCTCTAGTGAACTATGGACCCCGGTCCATTATTTTACCATTGATATATTATCTACTATTTACTATTTACTGTTTACTTTCTGTAAGCAATTACTATCTTCCACACTATACGTTTAATCCTTTGTTTTCAGCAAAACTGGTGAGATTGACAACCTCAAAGTTATGTGGTTATGTTGTGCAAGATTCCAAGTTGGTAGCAACACCTTGGGGTTGTTTCCTTGCTACTACTAGTTTGATAACCTTGGTTTCATAACTGAGGGAAACTTGTTGTTGTGCTCATCATACCTTCCTCTTGGGGTTCCCAACAAGCTCGAGATATATTGAGCCATCAAGGTTGTGGTAGTAGTAGCAGAAGTGGTGGAAATAGTGGCAATTGTGGCCACGCCCACAATCTCCCCACCGTCTTCATCATCACTATCAATCTCATTGTTCTCTTGATATTCTTCACGGGCCACCAACACATATTTTTGTGGCTCCTTCTTTTTGGGGTAGTTCTTGTTTTTGAAGTTGTTGTTTTGGACTTTTTTTTGAAGTGAAACAGTAGGGAGAATCCCCACTACAATTTTTTTTTATTATTATAAGGTATGAGTATGTTACAAAGAAAATACAGAAAGTCTATTGATCTAAGGCAGATCAAAACAAGAAGATAAAGCCACCTCTAAAGTGGGTAATCTACTCTATCCCTGATCTAATTGTTGATTCAGCCATGCTTTGAATTTCTCCTTGTATTTTCTTTTGATTCTGAACTGTAACCATCTCATCTCTTGATAGAAGATTGTTTTCCATCTTTCAAGTTTAGGTCTTTTGTCATTAAATATCTTCTCATTTCTGCATATCCATATACCCCAGGTAGCCATGACAATGATTTCCATTGCAAATGGCAGGTGTAACTTTTCTTTGATGTCTGAAATAGCTTCCAAACCTGATAAGTTTGCAGTTCTGTTTCTGTAAATTTGGTCCCAGCATTTGTTTGCAAATGAACATTCCCACAATAGATGGTTAATTTACTCTCCAAGTAACAGTTGGATGTTACACAGTTGTAGTCAGGCAGGATGAATTGCTTTCTTTTCAGAAGATTCCTTGTATTCAATCTGTCTAGAAGCAAAAGCCAGAAGAAGAACTTGTGTTTATTTTGGCAAGAGGATGTCCATACCCAAGAGAAGTGTGGTGGTGATGGGGAGTATCCAATAATGGCAGAGTAGGCCTTTTTTACTTCAAATTTATCTGATCCCCAAATATAGCTCCAGTTATCATGGATATCCCCATGAGTGGTATGCATGATTTCCTGGCATCTTTCTTCCATGATTAAAAACTCAGAGTAGGCTTGTTGAGAAAGTGGTAGGTGAAAATTATCCTCCAAGAAATCAGCATGTAAGAAGTCACGTACACTGATATTTGAAGATTTAGCATAGGACAGAAGATGTGGGAATTTATTCATAAGGCACTCATCTTGCCAAAGGTCAGACCAAAAATAGGCAGACTTTCCTGAATTCAGATTGCACTTAGCCATGCCTTTAAAAATATTAATTAACTTGATATAAGATTTCCACCAGAATGATCCTTCCATGCTTCTGCTAGGTAATTTTCCATTTTTGTAGTAAGTTCCCCATATGAGATGAACCCAAAGGATGTCATGGTGATTGTAGAATTTGTCCAGGTTTTTTAGAAGGAGGGCGGTATTTTGAATCTATAAGTTTAGGACCCCTAGACCCCCCCTGATTTTTAGGACGGCATATTTTATCCCAAGATACCAGTGCTTGTCCTTTTGCTTGAACATCTTCAGTCTTTTTTCTCCATAGACAATGTCTCATGTATTTTATAATTTGATCCTTGATGGCAATTGGTACCTCCAAATAGCTCATGAAAATAGGGGTAGTGATGACGGTACAGATTTTACCAGTTGCAGTTTTCCTCCATAGTTCAAAAAATCAGCTATACCACATAATCTTCTTTCAACTCTTTGAACAATAGGCAAAAAATGTTCCATAGATGGCTTTGAAATGCATAGTGGCAATCCAAGGTAGGTGAAAGGGAGGCTACCCATTTGACAATTGATTGTCATAGCAAAATGCATCAATCTATCATTACATAAGTTTATTGGCATCTTGCAAGATTTCAGGTAGTTGACTTTGAGCCCAGTGGAGTTTGCAAATGTTTGAAGAAGTGCTTTCAAGCACAATAATTGATTAGCATCTTCCTTAAGTACCACCAATGTATCATCAGCATATTGAATTATAGGGAAATCACTATTGGGAGGTCCATCTATAGGGGGGTTAGAAGATTCATGTACATGACCTTATTCAAGACAGATTGTAGAAGGTCAGCAACAAGAACAAGAACACCTCTCCTGCAATAGAATTTTTTCCCAGGCACTCCATTTAGGAGGATTTCAGAGGAACCAGATTCAAAGATCATTCCTATCCATTTAATCCATTTCTTGCCAAATCCTCTAGTTTTGTACTTTCTTGACAAAGATCTTGTTAGGAGTGGGCTTGAACTTGGATTTCAAAATGAGCCTTCCTCCATGCTCTTCTCTCTTCTCATATGGGCACTCGGCGATGAAGTGGTTGGTGTCTCCACAATTGTAACATGATCTCAACTTGGGTCTTGCACTAGTTTTCTTAGTCCTTTATGGATTACCCTTCCCTTGGTTCTTCCAAAACCTTCTTCAGACTAATGTCAATTTCTCATGAAGAGCACACTTGATGTCTTCATCATCTCCTTCTATCATCCCCAATGAATCAACTTCTTCTTCATAGACATGAGCCTTGTCCTTCAAAGCAAGAGTTGGGGAGTCCATTCTCCAAGAACGAGCAAGAGCATCATCGGCGGTCTTGTTCATGATTCTAAGGGCCACAAACTCATTGAGCACTTCATTGGAGGTCATGGCATAGAAGTCCACCCGTGAGCGAATATTGTTAGCCATTTCTCTATGGAAGGGCAAGATGGCTTCCATGAACTTGTACTTGATCCACTTATCATCCACATCCCTACTACCATGGTCACTCATCCTAATCAAAGGGGTCGTGACCCTTCGATAGAGGTCTTCGGGAGTCTCATCTTCCTTCCCAACAAAGGCATCGGCTTCATAGTGCATTTCTTCAAACTTGGAGTTTTGAATGCTTTCATTGCCAAGATAGACTCATTGAAGAGAATTCCAATCTTCCTTGGCGGTGTCGTAAGAGCGAATGTGAGTCATTTGCTCATGAGTCAATGCATCTTGGAGAATGGACATGGCGGTGGCATTGAGTTGATTGTTGATTTCCACGATGGGTGTCATGTTGTAGGGGTCACGAGGATAGAAGCCAAACTCCACAACCTTCCAAATGAAGACACTAGAACTTTTCAAGTGAGATCGCATTAGATATTGCCAATTGGTGAAATTCAATTCATCAAGCTTGGGGGAGGGCCATGATGGTTTATGTGAGGTGTGGGGAGGGGCACGACATTGTAGCTAGGTGGTGGTGGAACACTTCCCATAGGCTTAGCTTTATCCTTGTTGATACCTTCACCGGTGGAGGAATCCTTGAGGGGATCTTCTACCGGTTTGGGACCACTTGATTGATTATCAATGGCATCAGCAACAACAATCTCCTTCTTACCAAGGTATATCTCAAACATGGCTTTCATCTCTTGATGGACCGAATTAATCGATTCGTCAAGCTCTCTCTTAGTGATGGGTGTTACTTCGGGAGTGGTTTCACTCCTCTTCAAGTCACTCATACTTCTCTTAGGTGGTTAAGCCAAAGAAGAGCACCTTGATCTGATACCAATTGAAAGATCAGTATAAGCGACTAGAGGGGGTGACTAGGACCTACTCAATTTTTAGCTTCTTTTCAAATTAGGGCTTAACAAAAAGTAAGTTCTCTAGATGTGCAACTAGGTGAGATAACTTATATGATAGGCAAGCAAGCAAGAATGAGTAAGGAGTAAAGGATAGAAATAACTGAGAGTAGACACGGAGATGTTTTCTTGAAGTTCCTTCCTTTTGAGGGGAAGTACGTCTCTGTTGGAGGGGTGGGTGGTACTAAGACTACCAGCGCCACAGAAGGCCTAACCCTATTCTCCCAAGCACCTGCCTCGCGGCAAGAACCCGTTCCACCGAAACCTTTACAAACTTGTTGAGTAGACCTCCACCACACTTGGAGGCTCCCAACACGATCCCAAAGCTTTACAACCAATGCCCGAGCTCCGGGACCGACCTCTTCCATCTACGGTCCAAAGAACCCAAAAGTAACAAGATCCATAAAGGAAAACAAGGGAATCAACTTTGCTTTGCTGAAACCCTAGATCTAGACCTCCTCCACCAAATCCCAAAGAATCAAGTAGATTGGAGCACTAGGGGAGGAGATCTAGGGAAATTACAGCTCAAGAACAATGGAGGAGAGAGATAAAAGAGGCAAACTTCTCGTTGGAGAAGAAAGACCCTTTTATACCCAGAGGGGGAATCTGCCCGTTGCTGCTCGACCCAAGCGGTACTACTGAAACCAGAGGCAGTAGTACCAGAAAACACCGGTACTACCGGGCAAGTACTAGACGTGGTACCTCAAGGGGACAAAAGGCAAATGAGTGCTCTCTATCACGAAGCGGTAGTACCGGAAGTACCAGCTGTACTACCGGATGGAGCGATAGTACTGGCCCAGAGGTACCGGGTGAATCTGAATAGGAGATGAGGCTTGCCGAAGCATTCAGAGACGACCGGTACTGCCAAGTAGTACTACCGGTGTGAAGCAGTAGTATCGGAAGTATATTCCGATACTACCGGACCACACAGATAGAGCAGGTCACATCAAAGGGACAGAAAACCTCCAAATACTCAGTTGTTGAGGAAAGCTCAAACGTCAGCAAAATAAGAGTTTATTCCACCAAACTTTCCAATGCGGACCCCCTCTTAATAGTACGGTTTTCCTACGACTCAAATGGAGATCAAAGAAAAACAACGCCTTGCTATTGATCCTTTAGGGGGGAAACCGAATGCATCGCAAACATGAATGGCATGAAAGACACTTAGCATTAGTCCGACCCGTGTGTTATCATCAAACATCAAAACCACTTAGGGAAGGAAATGCCCTTTCAACAGTGTGTACTCTCTTGTGGTCATCAGATCTTGGTGGATTAGTCTAGTGCACATGCATATCATTTTTTGTGTTTGTGATCTTTACCATTGATCCTGCTAATGTGCTTGCCAACAGCTACACCGATAGGTTTGTCCACTTTCATGAAATTCATATAGACGCTAGTACAAACGTGTTACTTAGAGACGTCAATTTCTCATAGGCCTCAGCTGGTATCTCGTAAAGGCTCAACCGCATAGCTTCTAAGAGCACACCACCTAAGCCAGATTTTCTTTGTGGCTCTAAGATACGCCACCTTAGACGGTGAAAAAAGGAAAACGTCTCTAACATGTATGAGCTGGAGATGGCTAATATTTCTGACCGCTTGCAAGAACTCCTCGACCTTAGACGGCCTATTCTAGGGACCATCTCCAATAGTTAGGTGACCTGAGTCGGATTCTAAAAAAGACCGTCTCCAGAACTAGTGTGCCTTGAAGTAGCATTTATAGTGAATGTCTCAAGTGTGTGTAAACCATTTTAAATAATAGCATGCTAATTCGAAATCGATCATAGATGACATGACCCATCATCATGATTCAGTAGACAGGTAGACACATTAACTAAAGAACTTATAGCAACTCGATCATAGTAACATCAGCCATAAAAATTTAGCCATTACACGTTATGGCAATACATACAAAGTGCAGTCCATAAATTAATCAGCTAGCATAATTAGTACTCTCTAACAAACCAGCATTGCATTTATAATCGGCCTCCTGGTCGAAGTTGCTGAACTAGAATATGTACCTCTCCATTATCTTTTTCATCAAAGCAAAAAGGACAATGCTATCCTGCTTTAGGTTGAAGCTTCTCAGAACCATCTCCCATCTAGTCATTAGTATTGCATTTTACCCAGCTCCCATCTTCATCCTAACCATCTTTGGGTTTTTTCTCTTCATTTGCCAAACATGGACATCAATAGGTTCATCAAGGCGATTCTTTAGGTATTTTCTTATGAACTCAGCTCCAAATGTCTAGGCAAGTACAGAGAATTGAACAATTAGCATGCTTGTGATTACTGGAAGTATTTAAATATCATAGGATAGCTTGTTGATAACATGATCAAGAACATATCATCTTACCATCTTGCACTTCTTTTTTATGACAGATGAATAAGGCAGCCTGTAGATGTAGTACTTGATTTTTGGTTGAAATTTGGGTTCACACCAGTCAAGAGGAAGTATACATAAACTTATTTCAGATACATGTCGTTTCCAAAAATTCTTTGCTTATCAAAATCAGTGCCGCCCTTGTGTTGAGGACCTGATGCAACATCACATAAAAATTTCAATATGGTGGAATATTAATGTCTACCGTATAAATGCATACAAAACATATGACTACAATTTTTATGTTCTTTTGATGCCTCTAGACTCAATCCTCTCAGTGGACTCTTCATATGTTAACTGGAATTCAAAACCACGAAAGTATAATGCGAAAACTGTCATCGCTGGAGAGCGTTACTGCATCGTCGTTGCAGGTTCCCATATGTTAAATAGATACAGACATAGTGCATATTAATACCATCAAGATGCAAGGATACTAATGAAGTCACAATTAAAATAGATACAGAGACCAAGGAAGTGACAATTAGATCTCTATTGCTAGAAGTCACAATTAAATCTCTATTGCTAGAAGTGACAATTGCAGATTTTGAGATTTATACAAGGGGAAAAGAGTTGGGACAGATGCAGGCCGGCTAGGGGAGGCTCTCCCAACGGCGTTGTTGGGTCTTTGGAGCTCGATATCCCTGAACCTTAAATTCGAGAAGCAAAATGGCAAATTCCATGGCAAAATTCCTAAATTAAAGCTCTTGATTTACAGTTTGGGGGGTTTGGTTTTCACGCATAGCTACCTGGACGATGAAGGGGTCCTCAGAGGCGACGGAGAGTGTTCGCACCACAAGGGACCAAAGGTGGCGGTGGTGGATAGGCAGGGGACCAGAGGCGGCGGTGGTGGAGCGCAGTGGCGGTGGACAGTGGTCTGGGCAGGCGGGGAAGAACAAAAGTGGCACAAATCTGAAATATTTGTCCCAATATTTTCAGATATTTGCCGCCAAGTACTATCCTCAGACGGCTACAAGTGTAAAAGTCTCTAAGAATATCTGTTTTCCGAATATTTCACATTTTTCCGCCAAGTACTAGACGACTAGTAATTTGAAAAGAGCTAATATTCGGAACCCTGGATATATTCAGAACTATAGCATTTATTTATCCTAAAATTTGAGAATTATTTATAATTTAAAGGCAAAGAAAGGAGTATATACATGCTTGCTAGAGTAAAATTGAGTCCCCTAAGACTAAATGAGGTTCATAAATTGAAGAAAATAATTGGTGTAGTACAAACCTTGCACCTTTACCCTGAAAGGCATGACGACTAGTGTTCATGCGCTTTGCTGCAGATAAATAAGGTGCAAGTGTTTTGAATTTGACTAATTAAAATGTTTAATCACAAAGTGAGATCATTTGTTACTCAATTATGAAACTTTCACCAATATAACATTTTTTCATGTATTCTTAGAAGGAAATCTCGTTGAGTTAATATTCGGACATCCGTATATATTTAGAACTCCATATTTTGTTAATCCTAAATTTTGAGAATAATTTATAATTTAAAGGAAAAGGAAGGTGTTTACACATGCTTGCTAGAGTGAAATTGAGTCCTAAGAGTACATGAGGTCCATACATCGAAGAAATTTATATGGCATAGTGCATATATACATCGAAGAGTGAAATTTAGTCCTAAGAGTAAATGAGGTTCATACCATGCTGCAGAGCAATAAGGTGCAACTATTTTGAATTTGACTAATTGAAAAGTTTAATGCCGATGTGAGATCATTTAGTTACTTCAATGCGAATTTTTCACCAATTTAAAATCTTGTTGATGTATTCCTTGAGGATTATAATATAACCAAGCACAAGAAGTATTTGGCAGTGTGCATGAGCATGATCAGTAATATAATTAAACACTAGAAATTTTAAGGAACTCCATATAAAGGAGTAGATTAATATATATAAATATGAGGTTCACTAGAGACACCACGGATATATTGTCTTACATGCAACCAGGTAATAATTAACTTAAACAAAATATAAGTAGGGGAAGCAGTAGGAGGGACACGGAGATGCCTAGCAGGGGCAGCAGTAGCAGCATGCATCAGTCTACTTGAGGGGAAATAAGTCAGTCCTGACATATTCCTAGAGAAATCTACCATAGGTTGCATGCCACGCCAAGGTCTTCGGCTGGTGCCTTCGTCCTTGGCTTTTGCCAACGTCCTCCGCATGTTGGATCATCCTGTCGAGGTCCATGTCGATGGGCAAAATAGTTTCCCCCTATGGTAGAAAGGGATTTTCCCATATCGTAACCGCCTCAGCATGTAGCGGGTATTGTTGTCCCTAGAGTACTTGCTCGAGTCCACGTCATCAGAATCCTCCTATTGATTTTTAAGAACATAACTTAGAACTGATACATAAGATCGAATTGTATTACAACTCAAGAATTTACAACTTATGTAAAACAATATTAAATTAATATCAAAGAGAATGCATCTGAGCAATATATAGTTTGATCAGTTCATATATCATTTCATCTCAACAAAATGACAATTAATTAGATCCGAGTATATGTAGAACAAAGATTGTAGCCTCATAAGTTTCTTTAGGGATGGTGTAAGCGAACCAAATACCAATTACACAACCTATTATTCTTGTACACTGAAATAGATCTGACTAATCTGGTAGTAGAAATACGTACCACATTCTTCTGCTCCATCCTTGATGTTGCGAAGCCGAAGCAAAAAAACCTTAGGATGGTCTGACATCGGCACGAGAGAGAGAGAGAGAGAGAGAGAGAGAGAGAGGAATTACGATGGAGACGACTCTAGCGATTGCGGTAGGAGCAGAATGAGGGGATATGGAGGTTATTTGTAGACGCAGTGCTAGAGATTATCTGCTACCAAATTGATGTAACATATAATTACTAACAAGATATGGTTTTGATTAGGATATATTCTTGGCGCAAGTTAGTTTTATCAAATTAATTCCGTTGTCTAGTTAGCAACTGTAATTCTGCGTGTGGTCCCAACTTATAAGGCACTAGATAATTACCATAAATATTTTGCTTTGATCACGAAATTTGTTGCCTTAGTTAATTTAGTGGAAGTATTTTCATTGTCATTCCAAGTAATATGAATGAAAATGAAAAATTAAAACCTAATCTCAGTTTGATTTTCAAGGGGCTATGATTAAACTCAAAAAATATAGCATAAACAAACTCAGCAGATATAGCATAAGAAAACATGAATATATAAAATCTCCTGCCCCAGAGCAAGAGATAGAGCACACACATAGTTTAAAGTACCAACACAAAGTTTACGACTAGTCTTAAATCACCACAAAAGAACTGAAATACAAATAGCTTAAACGGGGGCAGGGCCAGCAGGAGGAGGCAGGCGCATTCCTTCATTTCTCATCAAACCACTTGAGGCGCTTGCACATCCCCAAGCTTAACTCCTGCTCGTCCTCGAGTAGGTAAGTGATAAAAAGAAACAATAATTTTTGAGGTGGCATGCACCATCATAAACTTGATCAAAGTATTTGTAGAACATTGATAGTCGGGATCATAGTACTTTAGTATAGCATGAAAGATATAGTCCTAACAATAAGACATAGCAACTATGTTGTAACATGAAAAGGCATAAACAAAAGATTCATGAATGACAATGCTTTGCAAGACGTTTGTTTGTTTCACATAAAGAAAACATAGCATAGTGGCATTCAGCTTGTCCCTCATAGAGTAGCAGAACATAAAAGCATAGGACACCTTCAAAGTTTATAAGGGTGACTAGATACAAATAGTTTAAGAACGAGCAATATCAAAGTTATGAATCAATCAACAAGTCTTGGGACAATGCACATTAAACTAAGAATGGTCACTATGCTCTCTCAATAGGTGCATAAAGATAGAAGATGGAGACTGAACATAAAAGTAAAAGCAACGCCTTCGTAGAAGGAAGCAGGGATTCAAGCCTCATAAAGAGCTTCCAAAAATTATGGTACTTATTAGCTTTTAGCTCTCATTGCCCAATCATAAGCATCTTTAAGTGATTAAGGTTAAAGTGAGCAAACTATGGAGTATATGCTTGACAAAGTATAAGTTGGCAATCTCATGTCCCTTGAATACGAGGGCCGCTCCTCATGCTACTCAAGTATAGTTATCGGTAAGTTCTTGTCATAGTAACTACATGTGTATCATAGAGAACCACCAACGGGGTACCCCTTGCACATGATACAGGATCTATCCCATAATCAAAATGACAAGGCAAGCAGACAATAAACATCTCAGCAATCTTCTTATTTACCATGGGAAAATGGTGCTTTTTTCTCTATTTCCTCTTTTCTCGTCTCTTTTTTCTTCTTTTTCTCAATCTCTATCTCTTTTTTTATAAGAAGAATGCTTCATAGATTGCTCACTATGGTGATGCTGCAAGTTTCCACCATGATTAGGCATGTCTTAGGCTAGCGGCCCAGGTGTTTCTCTAACACACATACATAACTTAATGGACTTACAAGCTCCCCTTTCATTTCACACCGACGACATCCATAGATAAAAGAGCATGATATCAACTAGGTACAAAGTACAAGTGCAATGTTGAAAGTGTTCCCCATGACAGCATGGTTTTGCTAATCCCCAACATATAAGTGCAAGCATATACAATATAGACGACACAATGGTTCAAGTTTATTAGGGCAAGAAAAGTAAAGTGTGACATCAAGTTTGTGAGAGCTTTAATCACTAATTTTCACATAGCAAGTTTAATTCAGAAGGTAGATAAAATCATGAATATACTTGGAATAGAAAATGCTAATAGGTAGGTATGGTGGACTCTTTGGAATAACTTGGTTTTATTTGGAGTTGGATGCATGAGTGGAACTCACACTTGGTATGGAGGCTAGAAAAAGACTCGGAGCGACCAACTAAGAGAGCAATAATGGCCATAATAATGCAAAGCGACAAAACATTATCAATCAAATCATAAAGTGGTACCACAAGTCAAAAACTAAATGAGCATAGAGGATATGGTGACTTGGTATAGTCTTAACATGGTGTGAGCATGCGCCAAGTCAACCCAAACAAAGCATCAAAGGAGAATACCACAATATTATGCTTTTATATGCTAAAACAACGCATGATTCTTTCAAGGCACATTAAGCAATCTCAATTGTTTGGAACAAGCCATGATACAACAATAATAACTAAGCATAAGGTAAAAGCATAGCATGACATGATAAAGTCTAAGCCACAGTCAAAGCAAGCTCCCTTTTGTACCACTAAAGCATGAAGCATTCTACTCTCTTCCAACACCAATCGACTTATTTGAAACAACTCACAAAGATAATAATAAATAAAGATCAGTGAGCTTGTCTCACAAATCCACAAAGAAGAACTAAAAAGTTCTAAGCTGAAAGCACAAGAAGACTAAGGCTAAACACAGTGCTAGCAAAAGAGAGCACTCACAAAACAATAAGAATGAAAACTAGAGTGTTCTAGGCAATGAATAACGGGGTGTGTCTCTCTCCAAAATAAGTATGTTGGGATCCAACCAACTTATTGCAGCAAACCAAGCAAATGAAAACCAAAAAAAAATGAAGACTCTTCAAGAACGACACAACTGTGCATGAAACAATAAAAATGAAGTGTTTGGAAGAAACCTGAGATTTTTATTAATGAAGAAGGGGATGCCTTGGGCATCCCCAAGCTTTGACGCTTGTACTTCTTGGATATTCCTTGGGGTGACACGGGGTGGCATCCCCAAGGTTGAGCTTTAGTCCATTCTTCATATCATTACATCATTCTCTCCTTACACCTGAAATTTTTCCTTCATACAAAACTTCACATAATCTTTATTAGCAACATTAGTGTACTCAAGATAATAAGTCTTTGGGTTCAGTTTCAACACCAATAAAACTTCCATTAAAACACAAGTTACTGTAGCATTTCCCTCAAAAAGCTCAATTCCCCAAAAAGAACTCAAAAAGGAATCAACAAGAAGAAAATGCAAATAACGGCAGAAATCTGTCAAAACAGACCAGCAGGTAAAAACCAATTTTTTCGAAGACCTTTTGTTGCTCAAATCGAAAAGTGTTGAACTAAAGAAAGTTAGATAACAACCTGGGGCATAAGCACAAAACATTACAGCTCAAACCGACATATAGAGATTTTTCATGAATTTTTACAGCAAAGCACAAAAATATGTTTCGGGACAGCACCTTTCCCAAGCATTACTTCTCTCTCATTAGAGATTACTCTTGGCAAAAAAACCACACAAAAATGATAAGGAGAGGTTATTACTGAAGCAATAACTTCCAAGACTCAACTAAATTTTTTGGGTTATCTCCCAATAAGTACTTTTCTTTAATGCCTTTAAATTAGGCATTATAGTTTGAGAAGATGCTCACATAAGAAATATGAATTGAAGTAAAAGAGAGCATCAAGAAGAAAATTCAAAGCACATTTAAGTCTAACCCACTTCCTATGCATAGGAATCTTGTAAAGAAACAAGTCATGAAAGCACAAAGCAACAAGCATAGGAAAGCAAAACAAGTGCAACTTCAAAAATTTCAACATAAAGAGGGGAAACTTAATATTATTGAGATGCATAAAACCAAGTGTCCCTCTCTCATAATAACTTTCAGTAGCATCATGAATAAAACTAACAATATAACTATCACATAAAACATTATTATCATAAGCCACATGCATATAATAATTATTACTCTCCACATAAGCATAGTCATTCTTATTAATTGTGGTGGGAGAAAATTCAACAAAATAGCTATCATTATTATTATCATCACCATAATCATCAAATATAGGAGGCATATTGTAATCATAATTAATTTTCACCTCAATAGTAGGTGGACTGAAAATATCATATTAATCATTGTAATCATCATATATTGGAGGTTTGGTATCATCATAAGCAATAGAATAGCTATCTTCCAAAGCTGGGGAACTAAAAAGATCATTTTCATAAGAACTAGCTTCCCCAAGCTTAGACTTTTCCATAGCATTAGTAATAATGGTGTCCAAAGAATTCATACTAACAACATTTATATTAGCATGCAAATAAAGTTCCATATGTTTTTTAATTTTCTCTTCAAACACTTCATGTCCTAACTCAAGATAAATACTATAAAGCTCTCTAATTTTTTTGTTGTTTTCCATTAAGCCTAACTAGTGAAAACAAGAAACAAAAAGATATAATTGCAGAATCTAAAGGAAATAACTTCAAGCACTCACACCGGAGGATGTGAGTACCTTTTACCTTACCTCCCCGGCAACAGCGCTAGAAAATAGTTGATGGCGCGTGGTTGACGTGGGAGCTTCTTCTTCTTCAGTCCCCGGCAACAGCGCCAGAAAATAGCTTGATGTCTACGCACTTCTATTCTTGTAGATAGTTGTTGGGCCTCCAACTGCAGTGGTTTGTAGAACAGCAGCAAGTTTTCCCTTAAGTGGATCACCCAAGGTTTATCAAACTCAGGGAGGAAGTGGTCAAAGGTATCCCCTCTCAAGCAACCCTGCAATCAAGATACAAGAAGTCTCTTGTGTCCCCAACACACCCAATACACTTGTCAGGTGTATAGGTGCACTAGTTCGGCGAAGAGATAGTGAAATACAAGTGGTATGGATAATTATAAGTGGTAACGGTGCCAGAAAAGAGCTTCACGGGTAGGAAGAGACTAAGGGCAATATGAAATAAAGATGGAAGCAAGCAAACATGTAACAAATCTAGTTGCAAATGGTGTTTCAATGCTAAGAAACAAGGCCTAGGGATCATACTTTCGCTAGTGAACACTCTCATATAAATATCTTCTTCATGATACTACTCTAAACTACTCTCCAGTTGGACACTCTAATCCATGGTAGGGCTATAACAGCATACCTCAAAGTTTGCTTTCCCCATCTAAGTAACCCCACACTGTCACCTTGAGCACTAGATGGTTCCAACAAACACCACAATTTCATAGAGACATCAAACTCCAAATATAACTCATAACAAGTATTTGTAATCTCTAGCCTAAGTGCCACCATGGTGTGCACACTGTCACTTTCACACACATGGGGAGAGCAGAGATCTATTAAAGCACCTGAGTAGCAAGGTAGATCTACTTGCTTACAAAGCTCATGATCACAATATGATCATGCATAGAGAGAGAGAGATGAACACATAGCTACCGGTAGAACCCTTAGCCTTCAGGAAGAACTAGTCCCTCATCATCATGGGAATCAGAAACGGTGATGGAGATGGCGGTGGAGATCGATGGAGATGGCTCTGGGGGCACTTCCCCGTCCCGGCAGGGTGTCGGAACAGAGACTTTCTGTCCCCCGGATCTCCCCTTTGGTGGCGGCGGCGCTGCGGAACTAATCGTGGCTAGAGACTTGACGATTTAGGGTTTTCTCATCGGAGGCTTCTTATAGGCGAAAGGGCAAGGTCGATGGAGGCCAGAGGGGCCCACACCACCCCCTGGCGTGGCCTGGCCCGTCCCACCAGGTGGTGTGGCCAGCCCCTGGCCCCTCTCCGTATCGTCTTTTGGCTCCGTGAGTCTTTCGGTAAAATATCGACTTTGGCTTTTGTCCGGTCCAATTCCGAGAATATTCATTTTCTGGCTTTTCTGGAACCAAAAATAGAAGAAAACATGCAACTGGCACTGTGGCATCTTGTTAATAGGTTAGTTCTAGAAAATGTGTAAAGGTACTCCAAAGTGTGGAAAAAACATAAGAAAGTAGATAAAAACAAACATGGAACATCAAAAATTATAGATACGTTAGCAACGTATCACTTTCCATCACTCATAGGACACCAATGGTCGTCATCCCAGTTGTTGCTTTACTTCTAGGCCTCCCACTTCTGACGAGATGCAAGTTCATCCCACTTGGAAGGGGAGTTGGCTTCCCTATCTTCAGCATCCTGTGACACAAAGAGCGGTGCATCCCAAGTCTGGTTGTTGCCACTAGAAACTGCTGCCTCTCGGTTTGCTACTTCAGCTGCAGCCTCTCTCTTTTCACATTCAGCGTCAAGCTCAACTATCATGCATTTCTGACAAAGGGCTCCCATTTTCTTGTCTTCCCTCTTACAATTAGGGCAAAACACGAGGAAACATAGAACAAAATAGATCTGAACATACAAGTGGTAGGTCACATAAGCATCTATGGCTACATACTTCAGGTTTATCTCATACAACGGTGTCTCCTCCCAGAAATTGTGCCTATCTTCAGGAAATTCTGCCTTCATTTGGTTGTACGACTCGTCGATGATTCTACCTACAAGACTAGTCATTCCATCCTTTTTCGAGCCCCCTTTGGTCTTGACATGACTCTAAATATTGATCTAGTTGTGCTCAGGAATTATAATTCTCTCATATATAATTTTCCAATAATCAGATGTTTTGTCGACAGTGCAGAAAACAATTCCTTTTTTACAAGGAATTGGTGTAACACCAGACACATCTTCTCGGTCCTGAAAGTATATAGTTTGTCATCATAAAATGCATGACCAACACTTGGATAAACTTTGTAACTACAAATGTTTTTTCAATGCAAGATCATCATTTGAATATAATCTTAAGCTACAAAAGTTTAGTAAATGCAAGAACAAGACTCTGAAAATTTGCTTGTCATAATTTATTTGGTACTAATAAAATTTAGTAGTTGCAAGATGAGCAAATGGATAGATCCCATTTGATGTAAAAATGCAGTACTTGCAAGATCCACACTGTAACAACACTTGGGACTAAGGTTGTTTAGTCAATGCAATATTAAAACCTGAATAAAATTTGAAACTACAAAAGTTTAGTAAATCCAAGATTTTTTTAAAAAGATCCAGCAATTGCTGGCCTTAGGTTTTCATTAGTAGGTAGAATATGTACAAGCTGCCATAGGCAAGGAGATAAAACAAGAGGAAAAATCAGAGAAAACAAAGAAGAGAGGGGCTTGTAGGCTCCCAGATCATACGTCATAGCTGCTTTGTGCCTGCAAAAGCCCATTTGTTTGCTTCTTCGTGAACCTCGAGGAGAAGCCGCCGCAGGGACATGTGTTTGTTTTGGAACACCATGTTGTTTCTCTCCCGCCAAGGCGCCTAGCTGGCCAGGATGATGATCGTCCTAACTCCCTGACGATGGTCATCCTCCGTGCTCTGAATCATGGCCTCCCAAGCATCAGGCACGGTAGAGGTGGAAGCCCAAGTAATTGGCGCGAGCCCTGCATAGTGTGGCCATGACGTAGTGGAGGCCCAAAACAATCTAGAGAAAGGGCAGTCGAGGAAGACATGGCGCGCAGTCTCGAGGTGGCGAATGCAGAGAGGGCAGAAGTAGCAGTTCGGTCATTCGCGCCGCATCAATCTATCGACGCACCACAACTTGTTTTGCAATAGCAGCCATGCAAAAATATTGCACTTGGTAGGTGCCCATGCATTCCACACAAGACGAGGCATGAGGCTGCGCTTGTGCCCAAGGAATTGAAGTTGATACACCGATTTCGTCGAGTACTGTCGTCGCTCGTGAAGAGCCATGTGATTGTATCTGTAGCTTGGTTCAGTGCCGGAGTTGCACGATGTAGCTCATGCCAGAGGCTGAGGAAGTCCAATGCAATAAGCGCAAGAGGAGCACGATGCAGGTCCTTGGCCCAACGGTGGGCCTCTAGCGCGTCCGTAACCGATTGCGCCTTCCTGGAGGAGTGATTGAATAGAAGAGGGAAACGATCACACAGTGGTATTGTCCCAAGCCAGGTGGAGCACCAGAAAGAAGCAGTTCCATCGTTTCCAACTGTGACTCTTGTAGTTGAGCTGAAGAGGCTTTTGTCGGTGTCATCGTAGGGCAGCTCCATGTTTACCCATGGCCGATTAGGGTGTAGCCACTTGAGCCATAGCCAGTGCAGCCTCAGTGTGCGGCCGAATACATCGAGGTTTAGCAGACCAAGCCCTCCATACTCAGTGGGTGAGCATACTAGGCTCTAATTAACCTTACACTTCCCACCTGTAGCCTCCTCTTCCTCAATGCTCCAGGTGAAGCATTGACGGACCACATCCAGAGTTTTGATGAACTTCTTGGGAACCCGGAGTGCGGTCATGGCGAAGATGGACAGAGAGTCAAGAACCGATCTTGTGAGCGCTCGCCTGCCGCCGGAGTTGAGGAGCTTGCCTTTCCATGTGGCGAGCTTGGCTCTGGCACGGTCAATGATGTGTTGTAGGTGAACCAGCCTTAATCTCCCAAGGGACAATGGCAGCCCTAGGTATGTTAGGGGAAAGCCGACTCGTTGGCCGTTGAAACCATGGAGTAAGGCAACACTCTGAAAATTACCTAGTAATAGTTCATTTGGTACTAAAAGAATTTAGTACATGCAAGATGAGCATATGGAAATATTGCAGTATTTGCAAGATCAACATTTGATTAAAATTTGGGACTACGACAGTTTATAAAGGCAAGATCAACTGATTACAATCATACAGGTGACCATTCAAAAATAATAAAACTCTACAGATAACTACAGAGCGTAGATCTACAAACCAGGAGAAATGGTAGACAAGGACATGGTTCCTCATGGTAGTTGAACTACGATGAGTTCATTATCAAACTCTGGGTCCTCCTTGGTGTACTCGAGGTCCAATCCCACGAACTTGTCTTCTTCTTTCTCAAGCCAGTTCTCATACATCCTTAGGACTGGCACCACTGTCTCCTCCTGGTTGCTATAGACGGTGTCTATCTTCGTATTTCCATGGGTTTTGAAGCTCGTTTCTCGAGTATAACCTGCCATGGCGGCAAAGAGCACACGGAAAGAAGACGGCGGGGGAAGCAGAAGACAGAGGACAGGAAGAAGAAGTGGGGTTTTTGCGACAAAGGGGAATGGTGGAATCGTCAATGTGCATCTGTCGTGCTTGCAGATAATGGGGACAGAAGTCCAATGGGGAGACATGTGGGTGGTGGTCGTTCCAGTTTCTGAGTAAACAAAGATTAAAAATAGTAATAACAAGGATATGGACCGTGTGTTGTCACGTTAATTCACCCTATCAATCGTGTTGTCCCGTCAACCATTTTGCACTGCGTCACCTTATCTCATGTGATTTGCGTCACCTTATCTCATGTGATTTGCGTCATTCATTTTCACGTGTCAAATTCTACCATACAAATTAATTGTGCATAACCATTTGCTGCATATCCTCTAGCCTTCTTGATCTATGTCTATTGTATAATCATCAAACCAGCCCCACATGTATCAATCTTGCTCTTCTTGCACACATATGCTATAAGGGCCCATAGGCAACATATATTATTGGTACCCTTCTAGACCTAATACTATCATATAATGAAAATTCCCAACATGTAAGAATCTTGTTAGTTATCATCCTTGGGAATACTGTTTGCTAGCTATAAGGGCCCACATTCACCAACACAACTCACATTGCACTCACAGATACTTTATGGGCCCACATGAAACAGTCTTGGTATCCTTGGACCCGCAAATGCCAATTGAAGTTGCATAGACCTACATTTAATACTCTTGGTACCATTGTGGATCTAGTTATATTGTATAATCAATAAACTGGCCACACATGTATCATTCTTGCTCAGATATATGCTATAAGGGCCCACATTCACCAAAAGAAGTAACATTACACTCACAAATGCCATGGGCCCACATGTATCAACCTTGGTCTCTGATACGTCCATTTTGCATCACTATTCTCTGTCTTAATTCACTATTATTCATTGATATATTTCGTATTGAGAGGTGATACTTATGTTATTTCATCTATTTTTGCATGGTTGATGACTTTTGGAGCATGGACCGATGTAGTCAGGATTCTGATGGAAAAGGTGCTATTTGGAGGCAAAATTCGCGAAGATCAGAAAATCCGGGAAAATATACGGAAAATCCTATTTTTCTAGAAGACGAAGGAAGCCAGAAGGGGTGCTGGAGATGGGCCACAGGGGGCCCACACCACCCCCTGGTGCGGGCAGCCCTAGGCCGCGCCAGCAAGTGGTGTGGCCGCCCTGGCCCACTCCAGGCACTCCCCTCTGGCGTATATTATCCTCCTGAAACCCTAAGACTCGGGGAGCGGCCACAGAAAGATTCCTCCACCTCTACAGGGCAGAAAACACCGAGAGATAAATATCTCTCTAGTAGACAGATTTCTGCCGGGGGAATTCCTTCCCGGAGAAGGGAGATCGTCGCCATCGACACCACCATCAAGCTGGACTTCATCGGGATCATCATCATCATCACCATCATCACCATCAGCACCCTCATCACCATCTCCATATTGTTGTAACAATTGGGTTGAATCTTGCATTAGTTCATAGGGGAAACTTTCCTGGTGTTGATTAATCTTTGTAGTTGATGCTATTGAGTGAACCATTGAATTATTGTTTATTTTCAGATTGTTATACATCATTATTCCATCTCTGATCATGATCCATATGATGTCTTGTGAGTAGTTCGTTTTGTTCTTGAGGACATGGGAGAAGTCATGTTGTTAGTAGTGGAATTGTGTTGAGAAAGATTCAATAGATTGTTATTTAAGTTGTGGTGTACTTCTTCTAGTGGTGTAATGTGAACATCGACTACATGACACTTCACCTATATGGGCCTAGGGGAATGCATTGTGTATTTGGCTACTAATCGTAGGGGTTGCCGGAGTGACAGAAACCTGAACCTCCGTTAGGAAACCATTGCACAAGGGACGTAAGGGTCTTAGAGTTTAAAGATGTGGTTAGGTTTCTACCTTAATTACTTTCTTGTACTTACGGATGTTTGCAAGGGGTATAATCACAAGTATGTGTTAGTCCTAGGAAGCTCGGTACATTAGCACAGGTTCACCCACACAACACTTAGCAGCTAAAGAAGATTAATCAACTATATGAAGCGAAAGCACTTGACAGTCTTCCCATGTGTCCTCGAGAACGTTTGGTCATCGTAAGTAATACAACCGGCTTGTCCTTTGCTGCATAAAGGATTGGGCCACTTGCTGCATTTATTCCTACTATCTTTTATTTACTTGCACTTTGTTTACTTGCTTTATCAAAAAACCCTAAAAATCCGTTTGCTAAGTATTTGTAGAGAATTCCTGATGCATAACACTAGCCAGCACCTTCTGCTCCTCGTTGGGTTCGACACACTTACTTATCGAAAATACTGCGATGCACCCCCTATACTTGTGGGTCATCAAGACCCGACCACACCCAGCCGCCACCGCACCATCCTTTCTCCTGCGCCGCACGCTCCTCAGGCTTCCACCTGCCGACAGCCTCCCTCCACCATGGCCCCACCACAGCCCACATCGGGATTCCCTCGCCAGCTCCCGCTCCCACTCGCATCGCACCCCCCACACATGCACGCACTAGGCCGCCTGCCAGGACACCACCCTGGCCACCTCGTTTTCATCGCCACGCCAACCCGTGGCTGGCCCCAACCACCTCCCTGCTCGCGCGTCTCCCCCGTGCGCTTGCTTCCTCCTTTCCGTCCCCGGGTCCACAGCGTTGCCGCCTCCTCTCCTCGGTCTTCCCTGCCGCCAGGCGCCCCTCCTCCGTCTGATCTCGCCTCGTCCAACCCCAGAGCCCCGCGCCGCCGCCAGCGGGCCCCTCTTGGCCGCTCCTTCTACGCCAGTCCCCGTCCCGCGAGGTTCGTCGTTGCCTGGAGACGCCCGCTAGTGCCAACGGTCGCCCTCCCCTTGTCTCCATCCTCGCACCTCCGGCCTCTCCTCTTCGACTGCCTCACCTCGATGCCGGCCTCCCTCTCCTGCGGCCCCGCCCGCATCGAGCTGTCGCCCTCCTTCCCGGATGCCTTTCTCCTCGCCGTGCGCCCGTCTTGCTCCCTCTCCTCTCGGCTCCCTAGCGCGAGCAGCGCCACCGCCCTGAGCAAGCTCTCTCTCATCCCCGGCCCGACCTCGCCCGCGTCCCTGGTGCCGACACCTCTCCCCGGCCGCACCATGCCCGCTCCAAGCAAGCTCGCTCTGCCGCCGCCGGTCTGCTTCTGTGACCTCCGTCTCGCCGCCCGGAGCTCGTCCCGCGACCTCGGCCCTCCTCGCTTCCCGACCCTCCCCGGCGCCCTCAATAACACCAACCCGCATCTGTCGTCACCACCCTGCCGTCCTGGGCTCTTCCTCCCACAGCAGTCTGCCTCCGGCCTCCAAACCGCGACCCTGAGGCTCCCTATCGCCACCGTCGTGGTCCTCCTCCACGACGACCCGGGTCCGGCCCTCCAAGCTCGCAGGGCCTTGCCGCCCTCTCCTCCTCCGGATCCCAAGTCGCGCCAGCACATCCTCGTCGACCTTGTCGCCCTGCTGCACGTCTTCCTGTGGTCGCGTCTATCCCAGCACGGCACAGGCGACGTACTCATCGCTGCCCCGTTCAGTTCTAGGTACTCCCGGACGTTGTTCTGACGGTGGGTTATGTGGTGTTTTCGGTGCCCGTGAAGATATGAATACAAGATCTACACGAGCCCCTATCTACGAGACCTTCGGTGATCGAAGTCGAACCCCGAAGATTCCCGAAGCCCATGGAATGACATGATCTTCTTCACGGGACTTTGAGTTCGCCGTCACAGACGACAAGGCCGTCGACCTGGAACCTGGACGACAAGATCTTCTTCTCGGACCTGAAGACCACCAAGCTCTTCTTCTCGGAACGCCAAGTCCTTCTTCTCGGAATGCCAAGATCTACTCCGTTGTCCGAGCACGTTCCCGCCGAGACCGATCCCCGTCGAACCCTGTCGAACCCCGAACCCCCGGAACCCAAGAACTTCCGAACCCAGATGTGTGAACCTTTTCCCGAGCCCCTATTTTATAAATGCTATATATAAAACTGTTGCATATAAATTGTTCATACATGCATACATGTCTGTGGTTTGGGGGCATTATGCCGATTCACCTCATAATTAAATATGGAGTCTATATGCGGGATACTTTTGTCATATTCCGGACTCCATTTAAATTTGCATAGAGAACCGATAACATGTTTTGCCTTGTTAATGTAACATTTAAATTGCGGGGTATATAAATAACTTGAACCGTGTAATTAATTATCGGGACCTCGGTTCCGCTTAATATTGCCTAAATGCACCGCATCTGTGCCATGCCATGCATCATATCATAAGCATGTCGGATCTTCAGCCGTAGTATTAAATATTGCATCCGGTGTATCTTCTAGTGTTTGCTTCTTCACGGATTAGGCCGATGAGTTGATGCGAGTATCGACAAGTTCTCCGGATATAAACCTTCGGCAGTGTTTCCCAGGCAAGCATCTCTCCCCCTTCTACCTATTTTGCATTTATAGTCTTTATTCCCTCCTGTTGATATATTGCTATCCGTGTTGCGATGCTTTAGTTTTCATGCACCAGTTATATCCCGTGCAGCCTCTATATTGCCTTGGACACCTCCTATTACCTGTGGTTGGTAGATAGCTGGCCTTGCGAGTCGTAGTTGCTTGCTCAGGTGTGATCTCGTGTTGTCAAGTACCATAGTTGTTGGAATGCTGGCATATGTTTATGGTGGAGTTGACCATGACTTTAAATACAACTATTAAAATGCTAGATATAACTAATGCAGAGGCACCGGTGGGCAATAGATGTTATTTGGTTCTTCCACACTCACTTGTGTCCCGTAGGATCCCGAGTACTTGATACATGTTCCTTGACTATTCGCACTATCCACATCCGGGAGACCATATGGGATCCCCCTGAGCCAGAGCTTGATTCATTTCTATTTCTTGGGGCCACAAAGTAGTTTGGGGCTTTATTACTATCATTTAATTATGCCATGCGTTACTGCCTTATTTAAGATTGTGTGTGGAGCACCTGTACTGTTTTGGATCGCGCCACATTTTCGCGGTATCGACAAGCCCAGCCACACTTTCGTGTTCCCAGTCGTTTACAGCCGTCGTCGCAAACCCTGGGTCCGTTCCGGAGCCGGCCAACTTTGTTGCGGGTAGCTTAGTGGGGTGGCCCCCTGAAATATTTATGAATCCTGTGATTGCTTTGTCGTGAAAGCCTCGTTGGGTTTTGAGTTGGTTTTTCCGAGGTTGATCGAGTGTGTGTTGCTATTTGTGCACCCCTGCAGGGTAAAACTTTCTGAAAGCCGTGTCCACGGTTATGGACGACTTGGAGCACGGTATCTCGATCATACACAAGCATAACTAAAGTAGTGCTATAAACTTGACTTAATATGTGACTAGTAATCAGATTCAAATACAACGGAATGTAAATTAAATATGCCAACAACTGGTGGATCTGTGGTGATCTCTGTCATACTATACCTGCCTAGTAAGTATTGCAACTCCAATGGAATATGATAAAAGTGCCAACAATTGCTGGGTTTTGGGAATCCTCAGGACAATTAAATCTGACTAGTAAATGTCCCGACTATAACGGAATGGCGATTAAATTTGCCCACTATTTATGCTTCAGGATGACTCATGATATGTATATCTAACTAGTAAGTGCTTCTACTATAATGGAATGAATAAAACTGCCAACTGTGTGAGTTCCTCGGTTTGACTTCCTCGTTTGGTCTCGAGGGGGAATACCAGGATGGGTAGATTTGGTGTTACTATCAGGTTGGATCCGGATAGGTTTTTCTTATCCCTCTCTAATAGCCGCCAGTTTTACTGAGTCTCTATAGGTTGTTTAGTGCTGCCGCTTCAGTCCACCATACCTATGTAGGCGAGAGCCGCCGAATTCTAGCCTCGCTGTGTACTGACCTCAGTACTGACGCTCCTCTTTTTCCTTTGCCCTTTGTGGGCACCCCTTTTGTTTAGCAGGTTTAAGTTCGACGTCGTTAGCAGGGTTACCCTTCCG
The DNA here is from genome assembly GCA_910589775.1 of Avena eriantha. Classification (NCBI taxonomy): domain Eukaryota; kingdom Viridiplantae; phylum Streptophyta; class Magnoliopsida; order Poales; family Poaceae; genus Avena; species Avena eriantha. The sequence goes on along the minus strand of OU342744.1, from coordinate 455,938,163 downwards.
GCTTGGCCTGGGCAGGGTTATGGACGCCATTGGTTATTCTTCGGGGCTCTTAGCCCCATTTGCATCTTATCTGTACTCGGATGTCGTAGCGTTTTCAAGGTGATTTGGATCTTTGTATTGTATATCTGTATTCTTGACTCATCAAGTCGTGTTGTATATATATATGTTCTGTGGGTCCCATCGAGGACTGTTGTGTAATGGTATTACTTTGTTTTCCACCCGCACGAAAGTGCCTGGTGGGCGTCCTTGAATCGTTTCTATGCGTGTTTGGCGGGAAGCGCTAAAACTTGCATAGTGCCGATTTGAGGGTGTTACAGAGTGGTATCAGAGCCCAGCAGTTGCGATACCCCACTGGTCTAGCCTGAAGGATAACCTAGCTAACGGACGATCTAGAGTGTCAAAACTATTTTGAAAAATCGGTTGGATGGATCTGATTAGGTCTGATTTACTCCTTACCCCTCTGATGTTCTCCTCTTACCTTTGCGTGTTTTGAATCTGCTCTCTTATCTTTTCTTCGAGTCTAGGAATTCTCGTGGTTGGGTTTCCATCGTACCTTTAGGGTTTCGCTTCCTCCTTTGGTAATGGTGTTTTTACATCCGGTCTTCGTGCTATCTGAGGAATCCTTCATCTGTTGGACTTCTCTCTGTTCCTTATTGTGCCTTCCGGTGTTTTCCAGCGCGATGACATCATCTATGCCAGATCCGATGCAGAGCCTGCATCACTCCTTTGTTTCCGAACCTCGAGTGTCGAGATCTTCAGTCTGATTCCGAGAAGGGTTGCATGCTTTTCTGCTGATTGTGCGGAGTAATAGTTTGGGTGCATGATGGATTGGCCGCCATGCCGACTACTCACTCTATTTGCTCGTGTACATTGAAGTGGATGAGAATGCATCGTTCTCTCTTTCTATCGAAGTTAGAGGTGGCTTTATTTGTGGATACCTTTACCTTCATCCTTTGTTTCCCGGAGTGTTCTCTCGACGATCACAGACAACGACCTCTTGTTAGTGGTGTCGAGAGGACCTACACGAAGTGAGAAGATTCAGATCGCTGACCTCTTCCCAGTACCATGAGGCGGATCTCGAGGGCGAGATCCCTTGTTAGTGGTGTCGAATTGTGGCATCCCGCTAAAACCACTACTAGAAAATCGTGGTGTTTTTGTTCATTGCATCATCATGACCGCATGCTCATGTCATCATGCCACATTGCATTTGAGCATCGTCATGACATCACACCTGATTTCCCTAAAACTATTTTCTAAAAGCCTATCTTTGTTTTCTAAAACGCCCCGTCTTTATTACAAATAAAAACTCTGGTCTTTTCCGGATAGTTTTATTTGTCTAAAATTATTTACAAAGGCCTATTTTAAAATAAAATAAAAGTTGAAGTTGTTTTTTTAGGCAGCCAGCCAGGCCCAAAGCCTGACCGGCCACCTCCAGATAAAAATCTAATCCTATCCTATCTAAACCCCAACCACCCATCTACCCCAGCTTCTACCTACCCCAGACCCGACCACACCCAGCCGCCACCCCACCATCCTTTCTCCTGTGCCGCACGCTCCCCAGGCTTCCACCTGCCGACAGCCTCCCTCCACCCTGGCCCTACCACAGCCCGCATCGGGATTCCCTCGCCAGCTCCTGCTCCCACTCGCACCGCACCCCCCACACACGCACGCACCAGGCCGCCTGCCACGACACCCCCCTGGCCACCTCGTTTTCATCGCCACGCCAACCCACAGCTGGCCCCACCCCACCTCCCTGCTCACCCGTCTCCCCCGTGCGCTTGCTTCCTCCCTTCCGTCCCTGAGTCCACAGCGCCGCCGCCTCCTGTCCTCGGTCTTCCCCGCCGCCAGGCGCCCCCTCCTCCGTCCAATCTCGCCTCGTCCAACCCCGGAGCCCCGTGCCGCTGCCAGCGGGCCCCTCTTGGCCGCACCTTCTGCGCCAGTCCCCGTCCCGCGAGGTCCGTCGTCGCCTGGAGACACCCGCTAGCGTCGCCGGTCGCCCTCCCCTTATCTCCGTCCTCGCACCTCCGACCTCTCCTCTTTGACTGCCTCACCTCGCTGCCGACCTCCCTCTGCTGCGGCCCCGCCTGCATCGAGTTGTCGCCCTCCTTCCCGGTTTCCTTTCTCCTCGCCATGCGCCCGTCTTGCTCCCTCTCCTCTCGGCTCCCTAGCGCGAGCAGCGTCGCCGCCCTGAGCAAGCTTTGTCTCGTCCCCGGCCCGACCACGTCCGTGTCCCCTGTGTCGACCCCTCTCCCCGGCCGCACCATGCCCGCTCGCAGCAAGCTCGCTCCACCACTGCCGGTCCGCTTCTGTGACCTCCCTCTCGCCGCCCGGAGCTCGTCCCGCGACCTCGGCCCTCCTCGCTTCCCGACCCTCCCCGGCGCCCTCTACAACACCGACTTGCATCCGTCATCGCCACCTCGCCGTCATGCGCTCTTCCTCTCGCAGCAGTCTGCCTCCGGCCTCCAAACCGCGACCCCGAGGCTCCCTACCGCCGCCGTCGCGGTCCTCCTCCATGATGACCCGGGCCCGGCCCTCCAAGCTCGCAGGGCCCTGCCGCCCTCTCCTCCTCCGGATCCCTAGTCGTGCTAGCACATCCTCGTCAACCTTGTCGCCCTGCTGCACATCTTCCTGTGGCCGCGTCTATCTCAGCACAGCACAGGCGACGTACTCATCGCTGCCCCGTTCAGTTCTGGGTACTCCCGGACATTGTTCTGACGGTGGGTTATGTGGTGTTTTTAGTGCCCGTGAAGATATGAATACAAGATGTACAAGATCTACACGAGCCCCTCTCTACAAGACCTTGGGTGATCGAAGTCGAACCCCGAAGATTCCCGAAGCCCATGGAATGACATGATCTTCTTCACGGGACTTTGAGTTCGCCGTCACGGACGACAAGGCCGTCGACCTGGAACCTGGACGACAAGATCTTCTTCTCGTACCCGAAGACCACCAAGCTCTTCTTCTCGGAACGCCAAGTCCTTCTTCCCAGAACGCCAAGATCTACTCCATTGTCCGAGCACGTTCCCGCCGAGACCGATCCCTGTCGAACCCTATCGAACCCCGAACCCCCGGAACCCAAGATCTTCCAAACCCAGATGTGTGAACCTTTTCCTGAGCCCCTATTTTATAAATGCTATATATAAAACTGTTGCATATAAATTGTTCATACTGTGGTTTGGGGGCATTATGCTGATTCACCTCATAATTAAATATGGAGTCTATATGCGGGATACTTTTGTCTTATTCCGGACTCCATTTAAATTTGCGTAGAGAACGATAACATGTTTTGCCTTGTTAATGTAACATTTAAATTGCGGGGTATCTAAATAACTTGAACCGTGTAATTAATTATCGGGACCCCGGTTCCGCTTAATATTGCCTAAATGCACCGCATCTGTGTCATGCCATGCATCATATCATAAGCATGCCGGATCTTCTGCCGTAGTATTAAATATTGCATTTGGTGTTTCTTCTAGTGTTTGCTTCTTCACGGATTAGGCCGATGAGTTGATGCGAGTATCGACAAGTTCTCTGGATATGAACCTTCGGCAGTGTTTCCCAGGCGAGCATCTCTCCCCCTTCTACCTATTTTGCATTTATAGTCTTTATTCCCTCCTGTTGATCTATTGCTATCCGTGTCGCGATGCTTTAGTTTTCGTGCACCAGTTATATCCCGTGCAGCCTCTATATTGCCTTGGACACCTCCTATTACCTGTGGTTGGTAGATAGCTGGCCTTGCGAGTCGTAGTTGCTTGCTTAGGTGCGATCTCGTGTTGTCAAATACCACAGTTGTTGGAATGCTGGCATATGTTTATGATGGAGTTGACCATGACTTTAAATACAACTATTAAAATACTAGATATAACTAATGAAGAGGCATCGGTAGGCAATAGATGTTATTTGGTTCTTCCACGCTCACTTGTGTCTTCGTAGGATCCCGAGTACTTGATACATGTTCCTTGACTATTCGCACTATCCACATCCGGGAGACCCTATGGGATCCCCCTGAGCCAGAGCTTGATTCATTTCTATTTCTTGGGGCCACAAAGTAGTTTGGGGCTTTATTACTATCCTGTACTTATGCCATGCGTTACTGCCTTATTTAAGATTGTGCGTGGAGCACCTGTACTGTTTTGGATTGCGCCACGTTTTCGTGGTATCGACAAGCCCAGTCACACTTTCGGGTTCCCAGTCGTTTACAGTGGTCGTCGCAAACCCTGGGTCCATTCCGGAGCCGGCCAACTTCGTTGCGGGTAGCTTAGTGGGGTGGCCCCCTGAAATATTTATGAATCTTGTGATTGCTTTGTCGTGAAAGCCTCATTGGGTTTTGAGTTGGTTTTTCCGAGGTTGATCGAGTGTGTGTTGCTATTTGTGCACCCCTGCAGGGTAAAACTTTCTGAAAGCCGTGTCCGCGGTTATGGATGACTTGGAGCACAGTATGTCGATCATAGACAAGCATAACTAAAGTAGTGCTATAAAGTTGACTTAATATGTGACTAGTAATCAGATTCAAATACAACGGAATGTAAATTAAAAATGCCAACAACTGGTGGATCTGTGGTGATCTGTGTCATACTATACATGCCTAGTAAGTATTGCAACTCCAATGGAATGTGATAAAAGTACCAACAATTGCTTGGTTTTGGGATTCCTCAGGACAATTAAATCTGACTAGTAAATGTCCCGACTATAACGGAATGGCGATTAAAACTGCCCACTACTTATGCTTCAGGATGACTCATGATATCTATATCTAACTAGTAAGTGCTTCAACTATAATGGAATGAATAAAACTGCCAACTGTGTGAGTTCCTCGGTTTGACTTCCTCGTTTGGTCTCGAGGGGGAATACCAGGATGGGTAGATTTGGTGTTACTATCAGGTTGGATCCGGATAGGTTTTTCTTATCCCTCTCTAATAGCCGCCAGTTTTACTGAGTCTCTATAGGTTGTTTAGTGTTGCCGTGCTGCCGCTTCAGTCCACCGTACCTATGTAGGCGAGAGCCATCGAATTCTAGCCTCGCCGTGTACTGACCTCAGTACTGACGCTCCTCTTTTTCCTTTGCCCTTTGTGGGCACCCCTTTTGTTTAGCAGGTTTAAGTTCGACGTCGTTAGCAGGGTTACCCTTCCGGCTTGGCCTAGGCAGGATTATGGACGCCATTGGTTATTCTTCAGGGCTCTTAGCCCCATTTGCATCTTATCCGTACTCGGATGTCGTAGCGTTTTCAAGGTGATTTGGATCTTTGTATTGTATATATGTATTCTTGACTCATGAAGTCGTGTTGTATATATATCTGTTCTATGGGTCCCATCGAGGACTGTTGTGTAATGGTATTACTTCGTTTTCCACCCGGACGAAAGTGCCTGGTGGGCGTCCTTGAATCGTTTCTATGCGGGTTTGGCGGGAAGCGCTAAAACTTGCATAGTGCCGATTTGAGGGTGTTACAGTGGAACTGGTAAAGGAAACTTCTACTGTGAGTATTGTTTACTTTTGTTAGTTGCTTTATTTTCGTTATGCATAATTCGCTGAGTTTCTTATTTGGTAATGCTACTACCACTACTAAGGTAGTAGATAAACCACCACCTTCTGAGAATGATGTTTTTAAAATACCTACAAGAATTATTGATCGTGTTATGGATAACTACTATGTTGGGGAGGGAACTGTCCATCCTGGTGATCATTTGCTCTTTATACACAAATTATGCGGGTTGTTCAAGTGTGCAGGTATTACTACAGATCAAGTTAAGAAGAAGTTATTCTCATTATCACTGAAAGGAAGAGCTGAGGAATGGTGTAAGCTGCTAAAAAATGGTCAAGCTCTAGAATGGGAGGAAATAGTGCCTCTCTTTTATTCAAAATTTTATCCTCCTAGTGAGATTCATAAAGATCGGAATCAAATATACAACTTTTGGCCTCTTGATGGAGAGAGTATAGCTCAAGCTTGGGGGAGATTGAAGTTACTAGTGCTCAAATGTCCCATTCATGAGCTCCCCAACAATATTATTATCAATAACTTTTATGCAAGACTCCCTCTACATGACAAGGATTTATTGGATGCTTCTTGCACTGGATCGTTCACTCGAATGGAGGAAGAAGCTAATTGGGATCTTCTGGACCATATTCAAGACAATGCTGAAGCTTGGGAGAATGACAAAGGTAGAAAGTCAGGTATAAATTATGATTATGAATGCATTGAATCTTTTATGGGAACTAATGACTTTCAAAATATTAGTAATGCTTATGGTCTTGATTTGCAAGTTATTACGAATTGCTTTAGAGCTTTTGCTTCTTATATTGAAATTCCAAAAAGGGGATGGAATAAGTACCATGCACCTTATAAAGATATTGTTGACTGTGTTCCTGTTAGGAGCACTGAGTGTTGCATTATTGATCATATCTTACCGGAGCCTTATATCGAGAAGATTCCCTTCCCAGATAAGGTAAAGGATCATCCTATGATAACTAATGTAATCACTAAAAGTGAAAAGAGAACTATAAAACCTAATGAAGAAATAAACATTGAACCTGTGGTAGCAATTGTGAAAGACCTTGTCACTAAAAGCATAGAAGATGGACACATAGTCTTTTGTGAGGATGCTTCTAATATTGTTTCACATCCTAACAGAACTAAAAAAGCTAGTGTCCCTGTGCTTTCTGTTAGAATTGGTGATCATTGCTATTATGATTTATGTGATATTGGTGCAAGTTCCAGTACTATTCCTTATGAGCTTTACAGAGAAATTTTGCATGAAATCAGTCCCTATGAATTGGAAGAGATTGATGTGGTTATTCACCTTGCTAATAGAGAGACCATCTCTCCAATTGGTATTGTACGAAACGTGGAAGTACTTTGTGGTAAGATTAACTATCCTGGTGATTTTCTAGTACTTGCTTCAGCTGCTAGTAAGACTTATCCTATCATTTTTGGTAGACCTTTCTTGAGTACTTGTGGAGATATTATCTATTGCAAGAGGGAGAAAATCTTGACTAAGTTTGATGGGGAATCTTATGAGTTTAATTTTTCAAAATTTACTAAAGAACCTTGTGAAGAGGAAACCCATAATGAGGATTATAGAGTTGAACAACTTGCTTCTATCTCTCTTGCTCCTAACAATGCTTTGTAGCAATTTATGGAAGCTCACGAAAGTGAGATCTTCATGGAATAAAGGAATGAGATTGACGAGATCCTCCGTCGTTAACCCAAGATGCTAAAGCATGCCTTGCCTATAGAAGACTTGGGTACCACGTTGCCACCTAAAAAGGATCCGGTCTTCGATCTAAAACCTCTCCCTGATGATCTTAAATATGCTTATATTGATGATAAAAAGATATATCTTGTTATTATTAGTGCTAAACTTTCAGGGAAGGAAGAAGAAAAGTTATTGGAGGTTTTGAGGAAACACCGAGGAGCTATGGGCTATACTCTAGATGATTTAAAAGGGATTTCACCTACTATATGTCAGCATTCTATCAACATAGAACCAGATGCAAAGCCAGTAGTAGAGCACCAATGACGTTTAAATCCTAGGATGAAGGAAGTGGTAAGGAATGAGGTTTTGAAACTCCTTGATGCTGGTATTATTTACCCTATTGCTGATAGTGAATGGGTTAGTCCTGTTCATTGTGTTCCAAAAAAAGGAGGTATTACCGTTGTTCCTAATGATAATGATGAGCTTATTCCTCAAAGAATAGTAGTAGGCTATAGGATGTGCATCGATTTTAGAAAAGTCAATAAAATTACTAAGAAAGATCACTACCCGCTTCCTTTTATTGATCAAATGTTGGAAAGGTTGTCTAAAAAGACCCATTTTTGTTTTCTTGATGGTTATTCTGGTTTCTCTCAAATTGCTGTTAAACAACAAGATCAAGAAAAAACTACTTTTACTTGCCCTTATGGAACTTATGCTTATAGACGTATGCCTTTTGGTTTATGTAATGCTCCTGCTACTTTTCAAAGGTGCATGTCTGCTATCTTTCATGGTTTTTGTGAGGAAATTGTAGAAGTGTTCATGGATGACTTTTCTGTCTATGGAACTTCTTTTGATAATTGTCTTCACAACCTTGATAAAGTTTTGTAGAGATGTGAAGAAACTAATCTTGTTCTTAATTGGGAGAAATGCCACTTCATGGTTAATGAAAGAGGCATAGAAGTTGATAGATCTAAGTTTGAGGAAATTGAGAAGATGCCATGTCCAAGAGACATCAAAGGTATTCGTAGTATCCTTCGTCATGCTGGTTTCTATAGAAGGTTTATTAAAGACTTTTCTAGGATATCAAAACCCCTTACTAATCTTCTTCAAAAAGATGTACCCTTCGTTTTTGATGATGATTGTAAGGAAGCTTTTGAAACTCTTAAGAAGGCTTTAACAACAGCCCCTATTGTTCAACCACCTGATTGGAGTTTACCATTTGAAATAATGTGTGATGCTAGTGATTTGGCTGTAGGTGCTGTCCTTGGGCAACGAATTGATAAAAGTTAACGTTATTCAATATGTTAGTAAGACTTTAGACTCTGCTCAAAGGAATTATGCTACTACTGAAAAAGAATTTCTAGCTGGTGTGTTTGCTTGTGATAAGTTTAGACCCTATATTGTAGACTCAAAAGTCACCATTCATACTGATCATGCTGCTATTAAATACCTTATAATGAAGAAGGGCGCTAAGCCTAGGCTTATTAGATGGGTGCTGCTTTTGCAAGAGTTTGATCTACATATAGTAGATAGGAAGGGTTCTAAAAACCCTGTAGCTGATAATTTATCTCAATTGGAAAACATCTCTTTTGACCCTATGCCTGTTAATGATAGCTTCCCAAATGAACAGTTAGTTGCAGTAGGGGTAAGCTCGCGAGGGAGCCCTTCGTACGCTGATTATGCTAACTTTATTGTCTCCAAGTATTTGCCTCCAACTTTTACAGCTCAGCAAAGAAGGAAGTTCTTCTATGATTTGAGGCATTATTTTTGGGATGACCCACACTTATACAAAGAAGGGGTGGATGGTATTATGCGAAGATGTGTTCCGGAATATGAACAAAAGGGGATATTGCGTAAATGTCATGGTAGTGCTTATGGAGGACATCATGCAGGAGATAGAACTGCACAAAAGGTGCTACAATCAGGTTTCTACTGGCCTACCCTTTTTAAAGATGCAAGAAAATTTGTTTTATCTTGTGATGAATGTCAGTGTGTTGGTAATATTTCTAGACGCAATGAAATGCCTATGAACTACTCTCTAGTTATTGAACCTTTTGATTGCTGGGGATTCGACTTTATGGGTCCCTTCCCTCCTTCAAAAGGTTACATTCATATTCTTGTTGCCGTTGATTATGTTACTAAGTGGGTAGAAGCCATTCCAACAAAGAGTGCTGACGGGGAGACTTCTCTAAAAATGCATAAGGATGTTATCTTTCCTAGGTTTGGAGTGCCTAGGTATCTCATGCCTGATGGGGGTTCTCATTTCATTCATGGTGGTTTTAGAAAGACCCTTGCTAAATATGATGTTAATCATAGAATTGCTTCAGCTTATCACCCCCAAACTAGCGGGAAAGTGGAATTATCAAATAGAGAAATTAAATCCATCTTGCAAAAGACTGTTAATAGATCTAGAAAAAACTGGGCTAAAAAGTTGAATAATGCTTTATGGGCTTATAGAACTGGTTACAAAAATCCTATGGGGATGTCTCCTTATAAAATGGTTTATGGGAAAGCTTGTCACTTACCCTTAGAATTAGAACACAAAGCTTACTGAGTAGTTAAAGAACTAAATAGAGATTGTAAGCTCGCTGGTGAGAAAATATTATTTGACTTAAGTTCTTTAGATGAATGGAGGAGCGAAGCGTATGAAAGTGCTAGGCTCTTTAAGGAAAAGTTAAAAGATGGCATGACAAGCGAATACTTAAGAGAGAATTTCATGTTGGTGAGAAAGTTCTATTGTATAGGTCTCGTCTCAGATTTTTTGCAGGAAAGCTACTGTCAAAATGGGAAGGAACTTTCATTATTGAAGAAGTATACCTTTCAGGAGCAATAAACATTTCTTCTTTAAAAGATAATACTACACAAGTAGTGAATGGGCAGCGACTCAAGCACTATATTGCTGGAGATTCTTACAATGAAGACGTTGATGCCTTTCAAGTTATAACTCCGGAGAAATTCATCAAGGACCAAATTCAGAGACCTATAGAGTCTGTTTTCAAATAGGTAACAGTTCTGGTAAGAAAAGTTCCGCGAAAACACAAACCAACTATATGTTTGCAGTTTTTAGTCAATAAGGTAAGTTATGTAGCAAAAAAGGGACGGAAATGGAGCCAAGGTGGCCCACACCACCCTATGGCGCGGGCCCACCCCTGGCCGCGCCACCAGGTGGTGAGGCCACCCTAGACTCTGCCTCCGACTCGTTTTCACCCGGTACCTTCCTCTTGTTATGAAACTTCGTTATATATAACCCCCAGATCTTCCGAGGCTCGTATATCGTGTTTTCGGCGTGTTTTTGTTTCGATCTATTTCTGCTAGGTAGAATCCCAGATTTGGAGCCTGATGACCCACAAGTATAGGGGGTGTATCGCAGTATTTTCGAGGGAAGTGAAACCCAATTTATTGATTCGACACAAGGGGAGCCAAAGAATATTTATCAGCCTTAACAACTGAGTTGTCAATTCAGCTACACCTGGAAATAATCTTGCTCACAGCAGTTTATCAGTAGCAACAGTTTTGCAGTAGGAATAGTAAAGTAACAGCAGTAGTAAAGCAAAGACAGTAGTAACAAAAGCAGTAAACAGTGGGATTCGAGTGCGGTAGGCATAGATATGGATGGACGGGCGTTGCATGGATAAGACAATTCACATAGCAATCAGAACATAGGGCAATTGCAGATAAATAAGATAAAGCATCTAAGTACTAGACAATCCTAGGCATGTGTTCCATATATAGTCATACGTGCTCGCAATGAGAACTTGCACAACATCTTTTGTCCTGCCAACCCGTTTGCAGCGGGGCCTCTAGGGAACTACTGGCAATTAAGGTGCTCCTTTTAATAGAGCACCGGAGCAAAGCATTAACACTTCGTGAACACATGTGATCCTCACATCAAAGATGGGGGAAACATGGATGGTCGATGGAGAAGCGATGGTGATGATGATGGCGATGATCTCCTCCAATTCCCCGTCCCGGCAGGGTGCCAGAACGGAGTTTCTGGTGCTCTTTCATGGAATCTTGTGGTGGCGGTGGAGCAGAACTCCTTCTAGAAAAACGTCGAACCCCCCCCCCCCCCCCGAAGTTTTTAGGTCAGAAGGTTCCTTATAGGCGAAGAGAGAGACCGAGGGGGTGCCTAGGGGGCCCACACCACCCCCTGGCGCGGCCTGGCCTGGCCCGCGCCACCAGGTGGTGTGGCCACCCTAGGGCTCTTCTCCGTCTAGTATTCTGGCTCCTGGAGTCTTCGGGTGAAATAGGATTTTTGGCATATTTTCCGGGATTTTTCCTGATAGTTGATTTTCTAAACAAAAAGTAAACACCAAGGCAATTCTGCTGAAAACAGTGTCAGTTCGCATTAGTTATATCCAAATCACACAAGTATAGAGGAGAAACAATAGCAAAAGTGTTCGGGAAAGTAGATACGTTTTGGACGTATCAACTCCCCCCAAGCTTAGCTTATTGCTTGTCCTCAAGCAATTCAGTTAAAAACTGAGTGCGATAAAAGAACTTTCACGAACACATTTCCTTCATATGATGTAAATATTCTCACCAATGTGATCAACTACTTGGACAATTCATAATAAAGAGTACGCAACTAATTCTACTTAGTAGTCATTACAAGCTATGAAGAAATTCCAACTCAAGAATAATAAGTGGCACAAAGCACAAACATAAACAACATTACAATGCTCATAAAAAGGTATGATAGAGTGGTATCTCGCTTGCCTTTGATTATGAATGCCAAGGCACCTCTGAAGTTCAAGTGATGACCAGAAGTAAAGATATCAAAGATACAAGCATCAAAGTCATAACATAAATAATCAAGTAATGGAACAAACATAAAGAATGACAACTATGCTCTCAAGAAGGTGCTCAAAGAATATTTGGAGACTCAACAAGTAGAAGAAAAAGGTTTTGAGAAATTTGAAAGGCTTCCAAATGCTAAAAGTATGGTACTTGTTAGCTTTGAGCTCTCATTGACCCTATCATAGGCATATTTAATGTGGTTAAGGTGAATGTGAGGTCCAGTCTGAGTTATATGCTTGATAGACTATAAACTGGAAATCCCAAGTCCCTTGAGTACGAGGGCCGCTCCTCATGCTACTCAACTTTAGTTACCGGTAAGTTTTTATCATCGTAAGTATGTGCGTATCATTGAGAACCGCCAACGGGGTACCCCTTGCCCGATGATATGGAAGAATCCCCATATCAAAATGTCAAGGCAAGCTGACAATGATTATCTCAGCAATCTTCTTTTTGCCCATGGGAAAATGGTGCTTTTTTCTCTCTTTCCTCTTGTCATAAAACTCTTTTTTTTCTTTTTCTCAATAGCTATAACTCTTTTTTATAAGAAGAATGCTTCATAGATATCATTATGGTTACGCTGCAGGTTTCCACCATGTCAGCATGGATTAGACCAGCGGCCCAGGCGTTTCTCTAACACACATACATAACTCCATGGACTTACAAGCTCCCCTTTTATTTCACACCGACGACATCCGCAAACAAAAGAACAAGGTATCAACTAGGTATATATTTACAAGTGTTGAAAGCGTTCCCCATGACAGCATTGTTCTGCTAATCCCCAGCCTATAATTAGCAAGCATATAACTTTCATGCAGAGTTCACAATGGTTCAGGTTTATTAAGTGCGGAAAATAAAGTGTGCCATCAAGTTCGTGAGAGCTTTACTAACTAATTTTCCCATAACAAGCAAACATTTTATTTGGAAGAAAACAAGGCATATTAAATATGCACAGGAGTAGCAAATGATGCTAATAGGTAGGTATGGTGGACACTTTGGAAATAATTGGTTTAGGGAGTTGGAAACTTGAGTAAAATACTCAGTGGAAGTGAAGGCTAGCAATAGTAAGGGAGCAACAAACGAGAGTGCAATGGTTGTCATTATCATGCTTGCAACAAAACAAGACTACTCATGGCATGAAAATGATTCCAGATCCTCAAGGCAAAATAATGCATCAAGGCTTAACTGATTACCACAGTCATGTGCATGCATGAGCATGTGCCAAGTCAATCAAATGAAACATTTAGAGGAGGATACCACGGTGTCATACCAATTTATGAATAGAGTAATGCAAGAAAACATTCATGAGACATGCTACAAACTATTAGCAGGCTGGAGCTAATCACAAGAAAGCAAGAACTACCAGGCATCCAAAGAAAACATACACTCTACATGAACGGACTAAGCAAGCTCACAATGATGAGTATATGTACAAAAAATGAAGACGAATAGAGTTCGTTACCAGCCTCTTACCACGCCTCAAGTTGTCATTAATCCTCATTATTGCTCTTCACTTGTGTGGCTTGAATAATAATATGAAACCAATATTCCACTGAGAGCTGCCGAACCCTGTAGCAAACTCGCAAAAACCAAAGAAGAACGACAAATATTTTTGGCGTTTTCGATTTTTAAACAAGAACCAAAAGAGAAAAACAAGAAAACCAAAATCTTTTTGGGTTTTTCAAATAATTCAAACAAAGCAAAAAGGGAAAAGCAAACCAAGGCAAAAAGAAGAAGCAAACCAAAGAGAAACAACAAAAATATTTTTGGTCTTTTTTTGTGTTTTTAGAAAGCAAAAGCAAAGAAGAACGAAAACTAAAAAGAGAACGAAAACATGAATATACAAAGCACCGACGCAACATGATATGAAGATGAGTGCGGTGTCGGCGTACCGGCCCCCAAGCTTAGGCTTTTGGCCTAAGTGGGTATCAATCCCAGGCTGGCCAAGATGAAGTGTCACCGAGGTACGACGAGGAGGTACCCTCGTCCTGGTGCGAGCCCGAGTACGCCCCTCCGTAATGTGCGGAGTAATCATAGGAGGGCACATCCTCCTGGTGCTACTCGTGGAAACCCAACAAGCGAAGCTGCTCATCCACCTCCTCCTTGGAGCGCGACCACGGTCTCATGTCAACACTAAACAAAGCAGGCTGTGGCAAAAGGATCTCCCTTTCAACCCCGTCAGTGAAAAGCATCCTATATACTAGATTGTTCAAATTAGAGGTAGCAGTGACAAAGTGGTGAGTTTTCATGGCAACAAGGTCGAGCCTCTGTGGTGCTAGCATAACATCATCAGGAGCCACCGAAAGATATAAAGCGTCGACTACACGCGAGGCAATGATGCCCCCATAGATAGGCCCCCTAGCAGCTAGGCGGCGAGCAATAAGCGAGCCAAGATTGTACCGAGAATCATTGTTGAGCGCAGCAGCAAGGGAAGCTAAGTGATAGTTGGAGATATTACTAGTGTTCTCCCTACCCAATACACTAGTGGCAAGATAGTATGCAAAGTATCTGAGAGCAGGGAGTTGGATATTTCTTATCTTTCCGCACTGCGCCACACGGTCATCATCATTGGTCACCCCTCGGTAAAGCTCCAACAAATCAGCGGGTCGCCCTTGAATTTTCTTCACGGTCCCTGTCATACGCACACCTACAATACTGCAAAATCTCTCCAAAGGCATGGTGAAAGGCATGTCATAGATTTTAAAAGAGACAATGGAATGATAGGATGTGTTAGTAAATGAGAAGCTCTCAACAAAAGTTTTGGTGAGCATAGCGTATTGTGCACTCTCATCTTGCATATAAGAGGTCAAGCCAACTCTCTCAATCAGTAGCAAGAAATCATCAAGAATACCTGCAGCTTGCAATAAAGTAAAACAAGGAAAAGAGGATGGGTGAGCATCCCCATCATCCCTTTCACTGCCAATACGTGTTGCAATGAGGTCTTCATTGTATGATGGCCTAGCTTGAGAGGCTGTTCTTGAGGGCCTCGACCTCCTAGGTGCATCACTCTCAAATATCTCTCCAAAAGTGTGGTTGTTCATGCTTGGTATTCTGAAATTTAAACACCTATTAAACAAGTGATTGCAATGTAAATATAATGAAGGATTCTACTCATAGGGACTTGCAAGAGGCCTAAACATGCATCAAAACTATATCTCTAAGCACCAAACAAGCTTACAAGCTCTCATAACCAGTCACCTACAGCAGCAAAATACTCAACATATAATCTACCAAACACAAATCTACTTGGACAAGGAGAGGAGTCACATACCAAGGAACAATTGCTCCAAATTTCAGCAAGAAAGAT
The DNA here is from genome assembly GCA_910589775.1 of Avena eriantha. Classification (NCBI taxonomy): domain Eukaryota; kingdom Viridiplantae; phylum Streptophyta; class Magnoliopsida; order Poales; family Poaceae; genus Avena; species Avena eriantha. The sequence continues at coordinate 455,922,869 of OU342744.1, read as the reverse complement.
GGGCTGAGCAAAGAGATCGAAGAAATCGAGAGCAAGCATAGAGAGAACGCGATTTTGAGCTATGAACTAGAGCTTACTCGGGAGAGAGAAGAAAGTGGCAGGAGAGAGAGGTAGTGGGGGGCCAGGGGTGGCCCACACCAGGGCATGGCGCCACCCAGGGCTGGCCGCGCCACCACATGGTGTGCCTGCCTGGTGGGCCCCCCTGGTACCTACCAGGTACTCCTCTGCCCCTTTTTTCACGTAAAAATTTAATATGAATTTTCTGGAATTTTTCGAGAGACTTTATTTTTGGGCAATTTTCAGAAATAGAAGAATGATTTTTCTGGCCGAGAGATTTTTTTTCTTTTTGGAAACATGATGCAAGGACAAATCAAGGCTAGAACTACAGAAGTTCTAACATGCAAGCAACTAATCACACAAAGAAAACTAAACGAAAACAAAAAACTAAGATGCAAAGGATAGAAATAAATGGAGATAATCATAATGAAAACATTGTTTTGTTCAATGGAATCCTTTTGTTAGCAAGGTTGATCAAGTCTTGCTACCAAAACAATTGCACATGAGACAAAACTTTGTACTCCACTAATGATTATGTTACCTCAACCTTGATAGCAATGGTCCCAATCATAATAGTTTCAAAATTTTCTCTTGGTATGGGACAATATATTTCTCCAACTTGAATGCCTTCAACATGTTCAATTGAATTTAAACCATAAGTCCTTTCAATCTTCTTGGGGAAATAGACAGTATGTTCCTTTTCATTAACATTGAAGGTCACCTTTCCTTGATTACAATTAATAACAGCTCATGCAGTATTAAGAAAAGGTCTCCCAAGAATAATAGACATATTATCATCTTCAGGCATTTCAAGCACAACAAAATCAGTTAATATCAAGCAATTGTGAGCTGCCTGAACAGGTACATCCTCACATATACCCACAGGAATAGTGGTAGATTTATCAGCCATTTGCAGAGATATATCAGTTGGTATCAATTATTCAAGCTGAAGCCTCTTATAGAGAGAAAAAGGCATAACACTAACTCCAGCTCCCAAATCACACAAAGCAGTTCTAACATAACTGTTCTTAATAGAGCAAGGGATATTTGGAATCCCTGGGTCTCCAAGTTTCTTAGGAACCTTACCATTGAAGGAATAATTAGCAAGCAAAGTAGAAATTTCTTCATTAGGGATCTTCCTTTTATTCGAGACAATGTCCTTCATATACTTTGAGTAAGGAGGCAATTTAATTGCATCAGTCAAAGGAATTTGCAAGAATAAAGGCTTCATCCACTCACAAAACTTATTATAATGTTCATCCTCCTTTGACTTGTGTTTCTTATCAGGGAAAGGCATAGGTTTTTGGATCCAAGGTTCTCTTTCACTACCATGTTTCTTAGCAATAAAATCTTCTTTTGTGTATTTAGTAGTCTTAGTGTGGTTTTCAGGTTCTTCTTCAACTTTTTCTTCATTAGGCACTTCATTTTCTTCACTGCCACTTTCAGTTTCAGCATTAGAGATAGATATACTATTAGGATCTATAGCAGATTCAGAGGGTTCTACAATAGTTTTATGTTCCTTTTTCCTTTTCTTACGAGTAGAACCACTATTTTCAGCTTGTTGAGAATCCTGCTCAATTCTTTTGGGATGCCCCTCAAGATATAGAGGATCCTGGGTAGCAGCACCACTTCTAGTTCTAATTTCATAAGCATGTTTTCCTTTAGCAGCATTAACAAGCAAGTCGTTTTGCACTTTAACGAGTTGATTTATTTGAGTTTGAACCATTTGAAAGTGTTTAACAATCATTTTAACATCATTAGAGGTTCTTTCCACAATATCTTTCAACTCAACAATAGCTCTAGTGTTTTCCATTAGATGATTTTGCACCCTTTTATTAAAGTTATCTTGCTTAACAATAAAGATATCAAATTCTTCTAAGCATTGATCAGGAGGTTTCAAGTAAGGGATATCACCTTCATCAAAGTGTTGGAGAGAGTGTACCTCAATAGTGGGTGAGTAAGGAATAGGCTTAAATAATTCTTCTATAGGAGGTAAATTCTTGACATCTGCAGCTTTAATTCCCTTCTCCTTAAGACATTTCTGAGCTTCCTTCATCACTTCATCATTTCATTCAATAACCCCCCTCTTCTTTGATGTTGGAATAGGCACCGGAATAGATGGTTCAGGTATAATTACTTCAGGTATAGCTTGTTTAGGAGGAGTCCAATCTTCATAATTCTTGCTTATTTTAGCCATCAATTCCTCCGCTTCCTTTGGATTCCTATTCCTGAAAACACAATCAGCACAACTATCTAGGTATGTCCTAGATTCTTCAGTTAGTCCATTATAAAATATATCAAGTAGCTCATTCTTAGGTAAAGGACTTCCAGCCTGTGCATGAATCAAAGCACAAAACCTTGCCCAAGATTCGGGCAATACCTCTTTTTCTCCCTGTTTAAAATCAAAAAGTTCCTGCAAAACAGCATGTCTAGCACTAGGAGGAAAATATTTCTGCAGGAAAGTACTAATCAAGCACTCAGGGCTATCAATAGATCCAAGAGGTAAATTACTAAACCAAGTTTTAGCTTCTCCTTTCAGTGAAAAGGGAAAAATCTTAGCAACAAAGTAAGTACGCATCTTAATACCATCAGAAAACAAGCCACTCATAGTAGAAAGTTCATTCATATGTGCTACCGCACTCTCATTCTTAGTCCCACAAAAAGGTTCTTTCTCGACAATAGCTATCTAAGATAGATCGAGAGAGAAATCATAATCTTCATCTATAATGTTTATGGGAGAAGCAGCAAACTTAGCATCAAGAGATAATTTGGTTCTAATAGTACGCCTCTCAAGGAGACTCTTAGCAGCGCTCCTATCATGGGTGGTCTTACATTCTTTAATAAACTCATCGGTCATCTCAACATAATCTTCAATATCACAACTCTCACTTGACTCAGGTGAGCTAACAGGTGTGGTAGTGTCTTCATTAGGAGTTTCGGTATTTCCAGCTATAGTTCTAGCAATCGTGGCATCTAGGAAAGGACCTAATGAACCACTCTTATCAAGCACAGTAGAAGCAGCATCATAAGCATCAGAAATTTCAGATTCAGCAGTAGTAGCAGTGTGTGTAGCATGTGTATGTGGTGGTGTAACGAGCTTACTTATAACAGATGGTGAATCAAGAGCAGCAGAGGTGTTCAGAACCGTACCTCTTCTTGTAGTGGATGGTAAAATAGGAACATTGCCATCACGAGACTTACCCATGATGGATGGATAGTAGTGAACAATAGAGAATCCAAGTGAACTTGATAAATAAAGCTATGCTCCCTGGCAATGGTGCCAGAAAATAGTCTTGATGACCCACAAGTATAGGGGGTGTATCGCAGTATTTTCGAGGGAAGTGAAACCCAATTTATTGATTCAACACAAGGGGAGCCAAAGAATATTTATCAGCCTTAACAACTGAGTTGTCAATTCAGCTGCACCTGGAAACAATCTTGCTCACAGCAGTTTATCAGTAGCAACAGTTTTGCAGTAGGAATAGTGAAGTAACAGCAGTAGTAAAGCAAAGACAGTAGTAACAAAAGTAGTACACAGTGGGATTCGAGTGCGGTAGGCATAGGGATGGATGGACGGGCGTTGCATGGACAAGACAATTCACATAGCAATCAGAACATAGGGAAATTGCAGATAAATAAGATAAAGCATCCAAGTACTAGACAATCCTAGGCATGTGTTCCATATATAGTCATATGTGCTCGTAAGGAGAACTTGCAGAACATCTTTTGTCCTGCCAGCCCGTTTGTAGCGGGGCCTCTAGGGAACTACTGGCAATTAAGGTGCTCCTTTTAATAGAGCACTGGAGCAAAGCATTAACACTCTGTGAACACATGTGATCCTCACATCAAAGATGAGGGAAACATGGATGGTCGATGGAGAAGCGATGGTGCTGATTATGGCGATGATCTCCTCCAATTCCCCGTCTCGGCAGGGTGCCAGAACGGAGTTTGTGGTGCTGTTTCCTGGAATCTGGTGGTGGCGGCCAAGCGGAACTCCTTCTGGAAAAACGTCGAACCCCCCGAAGTTTTTAGGTCAGAAGGCTCCTTATAGGCGAAGAGAGAGAGTGAGGGGGTTCCTGGGGGGCCCACACCACCCCTTGGCGTGGCCTGGCCTGGCCCGCGCCACTAGGTGGTGTGGCCACCCCAGGGCTCTTCTCCGTCTCGTATTCTGGCTCCTGGAGTCTTCGGGTGAAATAGGATTTTTGGCATGTTTTCCGGGATTTTTCCTGATAGTTGATTTTCTGCACAAAAAGGAAACACCAAGGCAATTCTGCTGAAAACAGCGTCAGTTCGCATTAGTTACATCCAAATCACACAAGTATAGAGGAGAAACAATAGCAAAAGTGTTAGGGAAAGTAGATACGTTTTGGACGTATCAGAGCCACAATGTCTTCCATTGGATCAGCCGAGGGAGATTCCTTAGAAGATATCATCAATCCATACATGAGAGAGTTGAAGATTCATCCAAAGGAATTGTTGCTCGAAGATGGGGAGGTCTGGATTAAAGAGGTTCAATGACCTAAAGATGAAGGAAGTATGGAGGACAGGATGGAAGCACTGGAGCAAGAAGTCTTTAGGTACAAGAAGATGACGGAGCGTGAAGTGGATATCGTCCATAAGATTTGTTCCGAATTCACCACCGAGCACCAAAAGGAGACTGCTGAACTCAAAGACGAAGTCCTCTCACTCCGCCAAACAACCAATGAACTGCAAGCACAGTTCTATGACGTTCAAAATCAAAACTGTGAGTATGAGGCTAGGTTTAAACGCATAAGTGCTGCTGCAAGTTTCAGGATGTTGGAAACCACGATGTCCTTTGTTGATGGGAAGCCCTTACCCTGGAAGACGGGCGAAGATGAGAGGATACCACCACCACCGAAGGAGTAATTCGTCATCAGGTTTGGCATCCCCTTGGTTTGTTCCAAGCTTGGGGGAGTGTCGCAGTATCACATCACTATCTTCTATCTTTTTACCTTTTTACTAGAGTCATATCATGAATAGAGGAGTTATTGTGTAGGATTGTTTGCATTATGGAAAATGTCCCCTCTCTCGTTAGATATGTATCCCTTGGTGTGAGTTTCTGTTATGGAATATTAATGAGAAGTTCTATCATTCACACTTTTGCATGGCGTATATTAGTTTTCAATCCGTGGTTATATGATTGATCTTGTTGTTAGTATTGGTATCACTTTGGGATCATTGAGTTAATTTAGTTGGTTTTGGCAAACCTAGATTGGTCTGTAGCAACACTATTTTTGAGACTTGAATGAAAAGATAAAAGTACCTTTAAAGAAAAACAATTTCATCATCTTTCTTTCTTGATTTGCTCATAAGTCTAGTATTCTCTAGTTAAGATCTTTTGTGCTTCCGAGGAAGATTGCATGTTTGTCTTTATCACTTGTATGTTTGTTTGTTTCCTTCAACTCTTATACTTGCTACCTAGCCTTGCTTGCCAAAAAAAACTGTACTGAGAGGGAATTCTTCTCGTGCATCCACCTCCTTTAAACCAAAACATTTGCCATTTGTGTCCACTATACCTACATATTAGCATTATTGCTATTCCAAGTAAATTCTTGTTTTGTCTACCTCCCAAATTAAACTTGTTATGTGAAATTTAGTTATTAAAGCTCTCACGAACTTGATGGCACACTTTACTTTCTTGCATTTAATAAACTTGAACCATTGTGCTCACATATGTTGCGTATATGCTTGCGCTTTATAAATTGTGAATTAGCAGAACCATGTTGTCATAGGGAACGCTTTCAACATTACACTGGTACTTAGTACCAAGTTGATATCATGTTCTTTTGTCTATGGATGTCGTCGGTGTGAAATGAAAGGGGAGCTTGTAAGTCCATGGAGTTATGCATGTGTGTTAGAGAAACGCTTGGGCCGCTGGTCTAATCCATGCTGACATGGTGGAAACCTACAGTGTAACCATAACGAGTATCTATGAAGCATTCTTCTTATAAAAATAGAGTCAGAGATTGAGAAAAAAGAGAAAAAGAAAAAAAAGATTATGAAAAGAGGAAAGAGAGAAAAAAGCACCATATTCCCATGGTAAATAAGAACATTGCTGAGATACTTGTTGTCTGCTTGCCTTGTCATTTTGATATGGGGATTCTTCCGTATCATCGGGCAAGGGGTACCCCGTTGGCGATTCTCTATGATACACATATGCTTACGATGACAAGAACTTACCGGTGACTAAACTTGAGTAGCATGAGGAGCGGCCCTCGTATTCAAGGGACATGAGATTCTCAACTTACAACTTGTCAATGCATATCCTTATATTTGATCACTTTAAACTTAATCACCAAAAGATGCCTATGCTAGGGGCAATGAGAGCTGAAAGCTAGTAAGTATCATAATTTTTGGGAGCTCTTTATGAGACTTGCAATCCCTGCTTCCCTCTTTGAAGGGCCTTTCTTTTACTTTGTAGTTGAGTCAGTAAACCTACTCCCTTCTATCTCAGCAAGTATTTTGAGTTGTTGTGTTTCATTCGTTCATATGATGATTTATTCAATCATGTTTCTTATGTTCCTTGTTTTGCACATTGCTCTTATCTTGATGTTTAGTACTTTGAAAGCTATCATTGAAAAACCAGCTATTTGTGAACTCCAGCAAATATCAACTATTCTTCGACCAAGAGCTAAGTTTTCCATTACCAATTATGATTTACTTTATGTATCTTTATTGCGTTTCCTTTACTCATTACAAGTTGAGTTATATAATAGTGAGTTGTCTTTTGTTATGATCTATGTATTTGATGAATGTGATGCTTCTTGTCCGTATTCTTTTGTCGACTCTTCACTCCATAAACCTGAGGCCATGTTTATTGAGCTCAGTTTCGCTTGGGGACAAGCGAAGTCTAAGCTTGGGGGAGTTGATACGTCCATTTTGCATCACTATTCTATGTCTTAATTCACCATTATTCATTGATATATTTCGTATTGAGAGGTGATACTTATGTTATTTCATCTATTTTTGCATGGTTGATGACTTTTGGAGCATGGACCGCTGCAGTCAGGATTCTGATGGAAAAGGTGCTGTTTGGAGGCAAAATTCGCGAAGATTAGAAAATCTGGAAAAATATACGGAAAATCCTATTTTTCTAGAAGACGAAGGAAGCCAGAAGGAGGGCTGGAGATGGGCCACAGGGGGCCCACCCCACCCCTGGCGCGGGTAGCCCTAGGCCGCGCCAGTAGGTGGTGTGGCTGCCCTGGCCCACTCCAGGCACTCCCCTCTGGCGTATATTATCCTCCCGAAACCCTAAGACTCGGGGAGCGACCACAGAAAGATTCCGCCGCATCTACGGGGCGGAAAACACCAAGAGAGAAAGATCTCTCCGGCAGACAGATTTCTGCCGGGGGAATTCCTTCCCGGAGAAGGGAGATCGTCGCCATCAACACCACCATCAAGCTGGACTTCATCGGGATCATCATCATCACCACCATCATCACGATCAGCACCCTCATCACCATCTCCATATTGCTGTAACAATTGGGTTGAATCTTGCATTAGTTCATAGGGGAAACTTTCCCGGTGTTGATTACTCTTTGTAGTTGATGCTATTGAGTGAACCATTGAATTATTGATTATGTTCAGATTGTTATATGTCATTATTCCATCTCTGATCATGATCCATATGATGTCTTGTGAGTAGTTCGTTTTGTTCTTGAGGACATGGGAGAAGTCATGTTGTTAGTAGTGGAATTGTGTTGAGAAAGATTCAATATATTATTATTTAAGTTGTGGTGTACTTCTTCTAGTGGTGTCATGTGAACATCGACTACATGACACTTAACCTATATGGTCCTAGGGGAATGCATTGTGTATTTGGCTACTAATCGTAGGGGTTGCCGAAGTGACAGAAACCTGAACCCCCGTTAGGAAACCATTGCACAAGGGACGTAAGGGTCTTGGAGTTTAAAGTTGTGGTTAGGTTTCTACCTTAATTACTTTCTTGTACTTACGGATGTTTCCAAGGGGTATAATCACAAGTATGTATTAGTCCTAGGAAGGTCGGTACATTAGCACATATTCACCCACACAAAACTTAGCAAGCTAAAGAAGATTAATCAACTATATGAAGAAAAAGCACTTGACAGTCTTCCCATGTGTCCTCGAGAACGTTTGGTCATCTTAAGTAATACAACCGGCTTGTCCTTTGCTGCATAAAGGTTTGGGCCACTTGCTGCATTTATTCCTACAGTCTTTTATTTACTCGCACTTTGTTTACTTGCTTTATCAAAAACCCCTAAAAATCCGTTTGCTAAGTATTTGCAGAGAATTTCTGATCCATACCACTAGCCAGCACCTTCTGCTCCTCGTTGGGTTCAACACTCTTACTTATCGAAAATACTGTGATACACTCCCTATACTTGTGGGTCATCAGTCTCCTGGACCCACAAATGCCATTTGAAGATACAAAGTTGTACATATACTCTTGCTACACTTGTAGACCTAATTAAATCATGTAATTCTCAAACTGGCCACACATGTATCATTCTTGCTCAAATATATGCTATAAGGGTCCACATTCACCAAAACAAGTAACATTGCACTCACAAATGCCATATGGGCCCACATGTGTCAAGCCTAGTCTCTTGGACCCACAAATGCCATTTGAAGATACAAAGATGTATGTAACTACCTCGGTGAATTACGCTCTTAGTTAATGCCTGGATGAACGAAAGTGGTTAAAATAGTACGGTGGGGCCCAGGGCCACTCACGGTAGACCTTTCGGCCGTCCTAACCACTTTCAGACAACGGGACAAGAACGAGCGGCGTAATCGGCAGGCGAAGGGATCAACTACATACACAAGTGAGTATGTATGCAAGCCACATACAACAGTACATCAGAGCCATTCCATCTAAAAGAAATAGAAATAGTGCAACGCCATACGGCAAGATCCAAACATCCTAGATAGATATAATAATTTAGGATAGCTCCTGATACATCACACATCAGAGTATCAGGCGGAAGCGGAAAACAAGATCCGAGTACGGATAAGAAGCAAATTGGCATAAGATGCCCCATAAATAAACTCATCCCGCCCACAGATCACACGGATCCCCGTTCCCGGAATCTCTACACCGAATGACCGTTGCTAACATCATCTGTCTCTTCCACCCAGTATCCATCTTACGGGTACACCTGTTCATCTGAATCAAAAAATTTATCATGTGAGACCCTAGGGGTACTCAGCAAGTCTTTATGCCACTAAAGGGAACACAACCTGGGGTGACGCAATTGCAGCAAAAGATAATACCTAACAATTCTATACAGACTCGCTAACCTTCCGCCTAACCAATGATAGACGGAAGTCCGTGAATTAAGAACAACAGTTATAACAGTATAATTAACAGATCCATCCTCCTCCTCGCTTACCAACGAGGAAGCGGACGAACAAACCCCATCATCCGTTGGCAGTTTTATTATCCATTCCATGAGTATTGCGCTATTTACTAGTCAAGTACTTAGTCAAATTAAAAGCGGTACTTTAGTTATACTTGTCTATGATCGAGAAACTGTGCTCCAAGTCGTCCATAACCGTGGACACGGCTTTCAGAAAGATTTACCCTGCAGGGGTGCACGAATAGCAACACACACTCGATCAACCTCGGAAAAACCAAATCAAAACCCAACGAGGCATTCACGACAAAGCAATTACAGGATTCAGAAATATTGCAGGGGCCACCCCATTAAGCTACCCGCAACGAAGTTGGCCGGCTCCGAGACGGACCCAAGGTTTGTGTGGACGGCGGTAAACGACTGGGAACCCAAAAATGTGACTGGGCTTGTCTATACAGCGAAAACGTGTCACGATCCAAAACGGTACAGGCGCTCCTCGCACAATCTTAAATAAAGCAGTAACATGGCATAAGTACAGAATAGTAATAAAACCCCAAACTAATTGTGGCCCCAAGAAATAAGAATGAATCAAGCTCTGGCTCAGGGGGGTCCATAAGGCCTCCCGGATGTGGATAGTGCGAATAGTCAAGGAACAGAAATCAAGTACTCGGGGTCCTACGGGACACAAGTGAGTAGGAAAAACCAAATAGCAGATATTGCTCACCGGTGCCTCTTTCATTAGTTATCCCATTACTACTCAGGTTATGTTGTTTAGGTACCTCATTATCCATCAGACACTCACATACCCTACTCATGCTTTTCTACGACTCGCATGGCTCAAACAACTCCTGTAGTAATGGCTCATGGGACCGGAACAAGCTTAGTGTGGTTTAAAAGTAAAGGCTATGCAGTACTTGGGATTCAATTTAATGCAATCGCGACTCGATGATGCAAGAATAAGATAGAGGCAATAGGTACTGTATGTATGCAAGCATGTGGTAGTGCTTTCCTGGCAGCTCAGTTGAAGCGAGAGATGGATCTGGGTAATACTCCTGTGATTCCTGGTAATTCTCCTGCGGGGCGTCTATTCGAAGAAGAACCAAACAAACAAGAACCAACATAAATAAAGTGCACAAGCATATGAATTAAAATGCGACAAGCAAACAAGCATGCCATGATGCATGATGCACAATTTACATGGCATTTAAGTAGCATGGCAAAAGTTAGGTGTGGATACAAGAAATAAAGCACTTTATCATTTATTTGCACAAGTTTTATTGTCATAAACGGTTCAGATTTTAAATGACAACATGATGCATGCTTCAATTCAGAACAAGGATTGCATAAATATAACGGGCTCGTCGCGCTGATAGATTTAGACATATTATTCATTGAATTTGGAGTTATAAAACAAAAGTTATTAATTAAATAAGGAAAAGGGCATTTTATTGTAATTTAAATCATCTCGAAATTTAAAGTGTTCAAAACATATTTTGAATGGCATATTTGAATTCCTCACATTTTTCTGATTCCAAAACATATATTATTTGTATTATTTGGAGTTGTATTTTCAAAATATTTGAATCTGAAATGAATTTGAATTTAAATTAATTTGGAAAAAGATTTGAATAAAAACAGACTCAGGGAAAAACTTTTTACACCGCAGGCAAATCTACCCACACACACTGACAGGTGGGGCTGCGCTGACTGGGCCACGCGCGCGCGAAAACGCTTTTGTCACGCGTCTCGGGCTAACCCACTGAGACTAACAGGCGGGACCAGCGGCGGAAGGCCCACCTGCCAGCGATGCGGGAGACAAGGGCTGACAGGTGGGGCTGCGGCTGGAGCGCGGGTTGCAAACGGGAAAAGCCGGGGGGTTTTCTGCAAATGTGCTGGCGTGGCTGACTGGTGGGGCTGAAAGGAGCGCGGGTCATAGGAATCAAAAAGGTGGGGGCGTTTTTAGAAATTGTCCACGGGGCCGGTAGTGTTTATCGTCTTCGCGCGTCTGACGCGAGTCTGGCACACGGCGCGGGGCGGGGGATCGATCCGGGGACGTGTGCGTGCGCGCTGGGGTGGCTAACCAGTGCGGCGTGCTAGGGGAGCTGACAGGGAGGTGGGCGCGGGCTAGATAGGGCGAGCGTGGCGCGGGAAAGTCGCAAATGTGGGCGAGCTCTAGCGCGCGGTGGCTGCTCGACGAAACGCCCAGCGAGGCTAGACAACGACGGAGAAGAGGAGGTTGTCCGGGAGAGGGAGGGGCTCACCGCGGTTTGCCTGGCGGTGTTGGATCGGTCGGGGAGACTCTGGAGCGGCGAGGACGCAGGCGCACCGGCGGGCTAGGGTTTCGGGGACGGCGAGGTACTGGCGACGCGGGGGAGCTTCTCGTCCACGTCAGCGTGCACGGGGCGTCGCAGGGGAACGTCCTTGATCTTCTCCGCCACTTCCCGGTCGCGCTGCACGGCTGGATCGTCGGGGCAGGGTGGTACCTGGCGGCGACCGGCGGCGGCTGCTGGTGGATGGAGAGGGAGCAGGGGAAGGAGGAGGGTGTCTCGGCCAGGTCCAGGGAGGCCAGAGAGGCGTGGAGAGGAAGAAAAAGTGGGAGAGAGAGGGAGGAAAAGAGGACGGGGCACGGCAGGGATAAGGGAGCTCGGGCTTTGCCCTTTTTCCTCCTCGAGCACGTGCTCGGCCGGCTGGGCTGGCTGGGGCTGGTCCAGGGCGAGGCAGGGAGGCTGCAGGTGGGGGCTGGCATGAGGGAGAGAAGAGAGGGAGGGACCAGCTCGGGTTAGGTTGGATGGTGGCCTCGGGTTAGGTTTAGCTAGGGTTAGGGTTTGGGTTAGCTAGGGTTAGAGAGAGGTGAGGCTAGGGTGGTGGGTCAGGTAGAGAGAGGGTGGCCAGGTGGAGAGAGGGGCTTGGCATGGAGGCCAAGCTAGAGAGAGAGAGAGAGGGTTATTAGGAATTAGGGTTATGAGAAGAAAATAGATTAAATAGGTTTGATTATTTTTAAGTAGTTAGATTGTAAATTTTGTGTAAGAGGCCAACACAAGAAGAACTAGAAAGGCTTGACCTTGCATGGACTAATGTGGAAGAGAGACAAGAAAGAAAGAAAGAGGAAGAAAAGAATTAGGTGGAGAGGTTCTCATATGATCATACATGTAGAAGAAGAATAAAATAAAAGAATGTGGATAAGACCATCCCAAGTGGAGCATGGTGGAGGCTAGATTGATCATGAGGTGAAGGTGAAAAGAATTCCAAGAAAAGAAAAAGAAATGATTTAAGGAATAGGCTTCATGTGGTTCATGCATGAGAGAAAAAAAAATAAGTTAAAAGAAATAGATATAGATGAGGATTTGGAATGGGGGAAGGAGAAAGATGACCCATGAAGTAAAGATCCATTTAAAATAAAGGAAAACCAAAGGAGCAAAAAGGTGGTGAAGAATGGTGCATGGCCCTTGCAAAATATTAATGACATGATTTATTATGTGAAAACAATAATTATATGATGGCATTAATCTTGTGCATTTCCAAGAAGTGGAACAAAGCCAAGCAAAGAAATTTAATGAACTAGATCCACCCTATTGCACATGAGCTAGAGAAAACAAAAGTAAAGACAAACAAGCTCATGATCTAGTAGGATGGTGGAATTATAAAGTGATGGAAGAGAAAGGTGGTGGAAATGAGATAAAAGATATGCCCCCAAATCAACTTGGGCATTGAACAATATATCAATAGCTAAATACAATATCAAGAGGCAAATACAATTAATAATGCATATGAGAGAAAACCAAAAGAAAAAGGGTTTTATATGATGCTCAAATGCAATGTGGCATGATGACATGAGCAAGATATAATTATGATGCAACAATAATATCTATGGAGTAGCCAATATCTTACTAGGACAAGTAGCATTACAATTGTTAGACAATTGGGGTGCTACAACTCTCCCCCACTAAACAGGAATCTCGCCCCGAGATTCTAGGAAGAAGAAGACTCAAAGAGGGTAGGATACTTGGCACGGAGCTCATCTTCACGTTCCCAGGTGGCTTCATCAACGGAATGGTGCGACCACTGCACCTTGCAGAACTTGATGGACTTGTTGCGAGTCCTTCTTTCTGCGACTTCAAGAATTTTTGTGGGGTGTTTTTGATAAGACAGATCTTCTTGGAGATTGATGAGTTCATGGTCCACGGTCCTGCCGGGATCCTTGAAGCACTTCTTGAGTTGAGAGATGTGAAAAACATCATGGACTTTGAGTTGTTCAGGGAGCTCAAGAGCATAAGCAACTTCTCCTCTTCTTCCATGAATTTTGAAAGGACCGATGTATCTAGGAGCCAGCTTTCCTTTGATACCAAAGCGGTGCGTACCTCTCATGGGAGTGACACGAAGGTAAACGAGATCACCCGGGACATACTCCATGTCCGTGTGCTTTCTGTCATAATTGCTCTTCTGGCGACTTTGAGCAATCTTCAGATTTTCAAGAATGATGTGAACTTTCTCCTCCGCTTGAGTTACAATGTCGGGGCCAAACAATATTCTTTCACCTGCGCCCGACCAACCAATCGGAGTTCTACATTTGCGACCATAGAGAGCCTCAAATGGTGCCATCTTTAGACTTTTCTGGAAGCTGTTGTTGTAAGAGAATTCAGCATAAGGAAGACATTCTTCCCACTTCATGCCGAAAGAGATAACGCAAGCACGAAGCATATCTTCTAGAATCTGATTAATCCTTTCAACTTGTCCTTGCGACTGAGGGTGGTAAGCTGTGCTGAAGTTTAGTTTGGTTCCCAAAGCATTTTGGAAACTTCCCCAGAACTTGGAAGTGAAGATGCTTCCACGGTCTGAACTGATCTCAAGAGGAACTCCATACAGAGAGACAATTCTGTTGATATAGAGCTCAGCCAACTGAATTGCAGAAATTGTTTCCTTGACTGGAAAGAAGTGAGCTACTTTGGAAAGCCTGTCAATGACAACAAAGATTGCATTGTTGCCTTTCTGCGACCTTGGAAAACCAGTGATGAAGTCCATCTCTACTTTCTCCCATTTCCATTCCGGAGGCTTCAATGGTTGTAGAAGACCGGAAGGTTTCTGATGGACAGCTTTAACTCTGCGACAGACATCACACTCCGAGACATACTTGGCACAATATCGTTTCAAACCAGGCCACCAATATTGTGTTTTCAAGTCCATGTACATCTTAGTGCTACCAGGGTGGATAGAAAGAACAGAATCATGCGCCTCCTTGAGAACTTGCTCTCTTAAACCCGGGTAGTTCGGAACAAACATCCGGTGTTGAAAGAAGAGAGTGCCTTGGTCATCTACGTGAAAAGACTCATACTTCGGAAGTTGAATGTTGGAGATGATCTTTTTAGTGTAAGGATCCCCAAGCTGAATGGAACGGACCTTTTCTTCCAAGAGGGGTGTTGCTAGAAGGTTCAGAAGATAACCTTGATCCACAATTTCAAGGTTGAGCTTGCGGAATTTCCTCGCACAAGAGAGGCTGTTGTTCTTCCACCATGAGGTTGTTGATATAAGCTTTTCGGCTGAGAGCATCTGCCATGACATTAGCTTTGCCCGGGGTGTAGTTGATGGTCAAATCGAAGTCATTGATTGTTTCAATCCACCTCCTCTGACGAAGGTTGAGATCAGGCTGTGTGAAGATGTACTTCAGACTCTTGTGATCAGAAAAGATCTCACAACGGTTGCCAAGCAAGTAATGCCTCCACACTTTCAAAGCAAAGACAACTGCTGCGAGCTCAAGGTCATGTGTAGGATAGTTGATCTCATGCGTCTTCAACTGACGAGATGCGTAAGCAACAACTTGCTTTTCTTGCATAAGGACCGCACCCAATCCTTGCAATGAAGCATCACAGAAAATCTGGAAAGGCTTTGATGTATCTGGAGGAACTAAGACTGGTGTGGAAGTGAGCTTCTCTTTGAGTGTTTCAAAGCTTGCTTGACATGCAGGAGTCCAAAGATATTTCTTGCCTTTCTTGAGGAGATCGGTAAGAGGCTTCGCAATCTTTGAGAAGTTTTGAACGAATCGACGACAGTAACTGGCCAAACCAAGGAAACTTCGGACTTCTTTGACATTTATGGGTGGAAGCCAGTCCATAATTGTCTTAATAGTTTCTGGGTTGACGGCAATGCCCTTGGCAGAGATGACGTGACCAAGGTAGGTGACTTGAGGCAGCCAAAACTCACACTTGGAGAACTTTGCATACAGGCGGTTCTCACGAAGCTTGTTTAGGACACAACGAAGGTGTTCTTCATGTTCTTCTTTTGACTTAGAATAGACTAGAATGTCATCCAGATAGACCACAACGAATTTATCAAGATACTCCATGAAAACCGAGTTCATAAGCCTCGAGAAGGTGGCAGGTGCATTGGTGAGACCGAAAGACATGACCGTGTACTCATACAGGCCATAGCGGGTGGTGAAAGCTGTTTGAGGAACATCTTCCTTGCGAATCTTGATTTGATGGTAACCACTTCTCAAATCAAGCTTAGAGAACACCACAGCTCCAGCTAGCTGATCAAAGAGATCATTAATCCGCGGAAGGGGATATTTATTCTTGATTGTTTTAGCATTGAGTGCCCGATAGTCAACACAAAGTCTATCAGTCTTGTCTCGCTTCTTCACAAAGATGGTTGGACTACCCCAAGAAGAAGTACTGTGCTGAATGAAACCCAACTTCTCTTGTTCATCCAACTGACGCTTAAGTTCAGCCAACTCAGTAGGACCCATTTTATAAGGCCGCTTGGAGATAGGAGCGGTACCAGGTTCAAGTTCAATGACAAACTCAACCTCACGATCCGGAGGCATACCTGGCAACTCTTCAGGAAAGACATCTGGAAACTCACAAACTATAGGAACACTCTGAATACCTTCCATAGCATCATCATTCAGAGCCGCCAAAGAATAAAGCTGAATTGCAGGAGTCGGACTTGGAGAATAGACTATATGGCCTTCGGGAATTTTCAGAGAAACCGAACGTTCAGCACAATCAATCACAGTTGCATTTGCTGTCAACCAATCCATGCCCAAGATAACATCAATATCAGAATTGCCCAGAATAATTAAGGAAGCCGGAAACGAAGAACCACCAATCTCAATTTGATTGCCATGGCTGATATGAGCAGCCCTCATGTTTGACCCAGGAGATTGTACCACAAGACGGTGTAATAAAGGAACCATAGCCAGATCTTGCTCATGAGCAAACTTGTGAGAAACAAAAGAATGCAAAGCACCAGAATCAAACAAAACTCGTGCAGGAACTGAGTTAACAGGAAGCATACCCATCACAACTCCAGGAGCATGCTCAGCTTGAGCGGCGTTGACACAGTTGGCACGAGCAACCGTAGATCCCGGCTTAGTGTTGATGTTGAGAGCCCGAGGTGGAGGTGCACGAATTATAGGAGAACTTGCCGCAGGTCTTGGAGGTGGTGGTGGAAGAGCTTTGTTGTTCGCTGGACAATTCCATTGCTGATGCCCAGTGTTTCCACAAGTACAGCAAGCACCAAGTGGACGTGGAGCAACGTAGCCAGGGACTCCGCCAGGCGCTCCAGGGTAGTTGTGGTTGTAGCCCCTAGGAGTCGCAGTGAAGGAGTTTGGTGGCCTTGGTGCGTAGCTTGAAGGTCTTGGTGGAGCAGGGAGCGACGGTGGGGTGTTAGGAACCCAGACACGACGCTTAGAAGGAGCTGTCATAGCAGAAGAGCTTGTTGTATCACGGCTGTGTTTCTTTGACTCCTCAAACACTTGCCTACTTGCTTCTTCCTGCAGAGCTGTGTGTTGAAGTTCCAGGAAAGATGCTGGCCTTGCATGAGTGATTGCATATTTGATGGAAGCATTGAGGCCTTGCCGAAACCTCTTTTGCTTCTTCTTGTCATCAGAGATCTCATCTCCACCATAACGAGACAGGTTCATGAAGTTTCTGATGTAGGTGTTGACATTGTCAGTGCCCTGCTTGAGGTTGAGAAACACTTCCTTCATCATTTCCATGACAATTTCTGACAGATATTGCTCTTTGAAAGCAGCAGTGAACCGCTCCCAAGTAGGCTGAAAACCAGAAAGATCTGCCTTGAGATAACTTTCCCACCAGAGAGCTGCATCTCCCTTGAGAAGGTGAGTAGCACACTTGACCCATTCTTGCTCGGGAACATCCGTAGTCATCAGTAACCTTGACACTTCACGAAGCCAATCATCCGCATCAAGTGGCTGATCAGACACCTCAAATTGGCGTGGGTTGAACTTGAGAAAACTCTTGATGTCTCCTCGCTTGGGAGGTGGAGGTAGCGGAGCAAACTCATTCCTCCTCACACTTTCCTCGAAGCGCTGCTGGTTCTGCTGCATAGTGCCCAAAGCATTTGCAATACTTTCCAGAGCAGCCCCAAGTTCAGGTGGTATATCCTCCTCAGAACGGCGTGGTGGTGCCATCCTGTGATTGATATAAAACACAAGTCAGTACTATAATGGAGAATGATAATAATCCAAAATAGTACCAAAATGGAATTAATCAAGATTAAAGAATGCAATACACTGAGGTGATATTAAAATATCAACAAAGTTCAAGGCAACTAGAAGATATAAAGCATAACGCACACGACTGAACAAGGAGTGTGGTACACAACTAACAAAGAAAAATTTTCCGCAAATTTTTGGCATTAAAATACCACTAAATGCGCAAAACCACTTAATGAATCAAGATTAGTAACTCTACTATTTCAATATACAAAAGCAAATGACAAAAGTAGTGGTATGGTCGCGACTCCATCCCGCACTCAAATCATTACTCCGCACATGAATCAGTAAAACACATATCCCAACAACTTCTTCTTAAGGTGAACCTAAAGATTGGTAACTACGGAAAATAACACCCCAACAAGATAACATCGGATAACAAAGAGTAAGATAGATCACATCGGTGTACAACGAATCAGAATAGATCGCGTCGGTTTACAAAGGACTGTCGGTAGGGAATGTACCAACAGTTGATAACCAAAATGCAGATAGTGATAACATTTGGATGCAACAGATAGACAAGGAGTTCACACACACACACACACACACACAAACATAACCTATGGTACTACGGAACCCAGAACACGTGAATCCTAGTTTGAAGTTTAGAAGAGGACTGAAAACGTTACACTTCCTTACCAGAACAAGGGTGGGTGGGTGGGTAAGAAGAAAAATGGAAGCAATCTTACTCTCACGTTTGTTTTTCCCTAATATACATAACTACCAAAATATTTGCTAGACAGACAACGACCATTTTGGCTGAGACCCTGAAGGGCGGGATGGCTCTGATACCAATTGTAACTACCTCGGTGAATTACGCTCTTAGTTAATGCCTGGATGAACGAAAGTGGTTAAAATAGTACGGTGGGGCCCAGGGCCACTCACGGTAGACCTTTCGGCCGTCCTAACCACTTTCAGACAACGGGACAAGAACGAGCGGCGTAATCGGCAGGCGAAGGGATCAACTACATACACAAGTGAGTATGTATGCAAGCCACATACAACAGTACATCAGAGCCATTCCATCTAAAAGAAATAGAAATAGTGCAACGCCATACGGCAAGATCCAAACATCCTAGATAGATATAATAATTTAGGATAGCTCCTCATACATCACACAACAGAGTATCAGGCGGAAGCGGAAAACCAGATCCGAGTACGGATAAGAAGCAAATTGGCATAAGATGCCCCATAAATAAACTCATCCCGCCCACAGATCACACGGATCCCCGTTCCCGGAATCTCTACACCGAATGATCGTTGCTAACATCATCTGTCTCTTCCACCCAGTATCCATCTTGCGGGTACACCTGTTCATCTGAATCAAACAATTTATCGTGTGAGACCCTAGGGGTACTCAGCAAGTCTTTATGCCACTAAAGGGAACACAACCTGGGGTGACGCAATTGCAGCAAAAGATAATACCTAACAATTCTATACAGACTCGCTAACCTTCCGCCTAACCAATGATAGACGGAAGTCCGTGAATTAAGAACAACAGTTATAACAGTATAATTAACAATCCATCCTCCTCCTCGCTTACCAACGAGGAAGCGGACGAACAACCCCCATCATCCGTTGGCAGTTTTATTATCCATTCCATGAGTATTGCGCTATTTACTAGTCAAGTACTTAGTCAAATTAAAAGCGGTACTTTAGTTATACTTGTCTATGATCGAGAAACTGTGCTCCAAGTCGTCCATAACCGCGGACACGGCTTTCAGAAAGATTTACCCTGCAGGGGTGCACGAATAGCAACACACACTCGATCAACCTCGGAAAAACCAAATCAAAACCCAACGAGGCATTCACGACAAAGCAATTACAGGATTCAGAAATATTGCAGGGGGCCACCCCATTAAGCTACCCGCAACGAAGTTGGCCGGCTCCGAGACGGACCCAAGGTTTGTGTGGACGGTGGTAAACGACTGGGAACCCGAAAATGTGACTGGGCTTGTCGACACAGCGAAAACGTGTCACGATCCAAAACGGTACAGGTGCTCCTCGCACAATCTTAAATAAAGCAGTAACATGGCATAAGTACAGAATAGTAATAAAACCCCAAACTAATTGTGGCCCCAAGAAATAAGAATGAATCAAGCTTTGGCTCAGGGGGGTCCATAAGGCCTCCCGGATGTGGATAGTGCGAATAGTTAAGGAACAGGAATCAAGTACTCGGGGTCCTACGGGACACAAGTGAGCAGGAAAAACCAAATAGCAGATATTGCTCACCGGTGCCTCTTTCATTAGTTATCCCATTACTACTCAGGTTATGTTGTTTAGGTACCTCATTATCCATCAGACACTCACATACCCTACTCATGCTTTTCTACGACTCGCATGGCTCAAACAACTCCTGTAGTAATGGCTCATGGGACCGGAACAAGCTTAGTGTGGTTTAAAAGTAAAGGCTATGCAGTACTTGGGATTCAATTTAATGCAATCGCGACTCGATGATGCAAGAATAAGATAGAGGCAATAGGTACTGTATGTATGCAAGCATGTGGTAGTGCTTTCCTGGCAGCTCAGTTGAAGCGAGAGATGGATCTGGGTAATACTCCTGTGATTCCTGGTAATTCTCCTGCGGGGCGTCTATTCGAAGAAGAACCAAACAAACAAGAACCAACATAAATAAAGTGCACAAGCATATGAATTAAAATGCGACAAGCAAACAAGCATGCCATGATGCATGATGCACAATTTACATGGCATTTAAGTAGCATGGCAAAAGTTAGGTGTGGATACAAGAAATAAAGCACTTTATCATTTATTTGCACAAGTTTTATTGTCATAAACGGTTCAGATTTTAAATGACAACATGATGCATGCTTCAATTCAGAACAAGGATTGCATAAATATAACGGGCTCGTCGCGCTGATAGATTTAGACATATTATTCATTGAATTTGGAGTTATAAAACAAAAGTTATTAATTAAATAAGGAAAAGGGCATTTTATTGTAATTTAAATCATCTCGAAATTTAAAGTGTTCAAAACATATTTTGAATGGCATATTTGAATTCCTCACATTTTTCTGATTCCAAAACATATATTATTTGTATTATTTGGAGTTGTATTTTCAAAATATTTGAATCTGAAATGAATTTGAATTTAAATTAATTTGGAAAAAGATTTGAGTAAAAACAGACTCAGGGAAAAACTTTTTACACCGCAGGCAAATCTACCCACACACACTGACAGGTGGGGCTGCGCTGACTGGGCCACGCGCGCGCGAAAACGCTTTTGTCACGCGTCTCGGGCTAACCCACTGAGACTAACAGGCGGGACCAGCGGCGGAAGGCCCACCTGCCAGCGATGCGGGAGACAAGGGCTGACAGGTGGGGCTGCGGCTGGAGCGCGGGTTGCAAACGGGAAAAGCCGGGGGGTTTTCTGCAAATGTGCTGGCGTGGCTGACTGGTGGGGCTGAAAGGAGCGCGGGTCATAGGAATCAAAAAGGTGGGGGCGTTTTTAGAAATTGTCCACGGGGCCGGTAGTGTTTATCGTCTTCGCGCGTCTGACGCGAGTCTGGCACACGGCGCGGGGCGGGGGATCGATCCGGGGACGTGTGCGTGCGCGCTGGGGTGGCTAACCAGTGCGGCGTGCTAGGGGAGCTGACAGGGAGGTGGGCGCGGGCTAGATAGGGCGAGCGTGGCGCGGGAAAGTCGCAAATGCGGGCGAGCTCTAGCGCGCGATGGCTGCTCGACGAAACGCCCAGCGAGGCTAGACAACGACGGAGAAGAGGAGGTTGTCCGGGAGAGGGAGGGGCTCACCGCGGTTTGCCTGGCGGTGTTGGATCGGTCGGGGAGACTCTGGAGCCGCGAGGACGCAGGCGCACCGGCGGGCTAGGGTTTCAGGGACGGCGAGGGTACTGGCGACGCGGGGGAGCTTCTCGTCCACGTCAGCGTGCACGGGGCGTCGCAGGGGAACGTCATTGATCTTCTCCGCCACTTCCCGGTCGCGCTGCACGGCTGGATCGTCGGGGCGGGGTGGTACCTGGCGGCGACCGGCGACGGCTGCTGGTGGATGGAGAGGGAGCAGGGGAAGGAGGAGGGCGTCTCGGCCAGATCCAAGGAGGCCAGAGAGGCGTGGAGAGGAAGAAAAAGTGGGAGAGAGAGGGAGGAAAAGAGGACGGGGCACGGCAGGGATAAGGGAGCTCGGGCTTTGCCCTTTTTCCTCCTCGAGCACGTGCTCGGCCGGCTGGGCTGGCTGGGGCTGGTCCAGGGCGAGGCAGGGAGGCTGCAGGTGGGGGCTGGCATGAGGGAGAGAAGAGAGGGAGGGACCAGCTCGGGTTAGGTTGGATGGTGGCCTCGGGATAGGTTTAGCTAGGGTTAGGGTTTGGGTTAGCTAGGGTTAGAGAGAGGTGAGGCTAGGGTGGTGGGTCAGGTAGAGAGAGGGTGGCCAGGTGGAGAGAGGGGCTTGGCATGGAGGCCAAGCTAGAGAGAGAGAGAGAGGGATATTAGGAATTAGGGTTATGAGAAGAAAATAGATTAAATAGGTTTGATTATTTTGAAGTAGTTAGATTGTAAATTTTGTGTAAGAGGCCAACACAAGAAGAACTAGAAAGGCTTGTCCTTGCATGGACTAATGTGGAAGAGAGACAAGAAAGAAAGAAAGAGGAAGAAAAGAATTAGGTGGAGAGGTTCTCATATGATCATACATGTAGAAGAAGAATAAAATAAAATAAAAGAAAAGAATGTGGATAAGACCATCCCAAGTGGAGCATGGTGGAGGCTAGATTGATCATGAGGTGAAGGTGAAAAGAATTCCAAGAAAAGAAAAAGAAATGATTTAAGGAATAGGCTTCATGTGGTTCATGCATGAGAGAAAAAAAATAAGTTAAAAGAAATAGATATAGATGAGGATTTGGAATGGGGGAAGGAGAAAGATGACCCATGAAGTAAAGATCCACTTAAAATAAAGGAAAACCAAAGGAGCAAAAAGGTGGTGAAGAATGGTGCATGGCCCTTGCAAAATATTAATGACATGATTTATTATGTGAAAACAATAATAATTTGATGGCATTAATCTTGTGCATTTCCAAGAAGTGGAACAAAGCCAAGCAAAGAAATTTAATGAACTAGATCCACCCTATTGCACATGAGCTAGAGAAAACCAAAGTAAAGACAAACAAGCTCATGATCTAGTAGGATGGTGGAATTATAAAGTGATGGAAGAGAAAGGTGGTGGAAATGAGATAAAAGATATGCCCCCAACTCAACTTGGGCATTGAACAATATATCAATAGCCAAATACAATATCAAGAGGCAAATACAATTAATAATGCATATGAGAGAAAACCAAAAGAAAAAGGGTTTTATATGATGCTCAAATGCAATGTGGCATGATGACATGAGCAAGATATAATTATGATGCAACAATAATATCTATGGAGTAGCCAATATCTTACTAGGACAAGTAGCATTACAATTGTTAGACAATCGGGGTGCTACAATGTACATATTCTCTTGCTACGCTAGTAGACCTAATTAAATCATGTAATTCTCAAACTGGCCACACATGTATCATTCTTGCTCAGATATATGCTATAAGGGCCCACATTCACCAAAACAAGTAACATTACACTCACAAATGCCATATGGGCCCATATGTATCAACTGTGGTCTCCTAGACCCACAAATGCCATTTGAAGATACAAAGATGTACATATACTCTTGCTACACTGGTAGACCTAATTAAATCATGTAATTCTCAAACTAGCCACACATGTAATGTTCTTGCTCAAATATATGCTATAAGGGCCCACATTCACCAAAACAAGTAACATTGCACTCACAAATGCCATATGGGCCCACATGTATCAACCTTGATCTCCTAGACCCACAAATGCCATTTGAAGATACAAAGATGTACATATACTCTTGTTACACTTGTAGACCTAATTAAATCATGTAATTCTCAAACTGGCCACACATGTATCATTCTTGCTCAGATATATGCTAGAAGGGCCCACATTCACCAAAATAAGTAACATTGCATTCACAAATGCCATATGGGCCCACATTATCAACCTTGGTCTTCTGGACCCACAAATGCCATTTGAAGATACAAAGATGTACATATACTCTTGCTACACTTGTAGACCTAATTAAACATGTAATTCTCAAACTGGCCACACATGTATCATTCTTGATTTGATATATGCTATAAGGGCCCACATTCACCAAAACAAGTAGCATTGCACTCACAAATGCCATATGGGCCCACATGTATCAACCTTGGTCTCATGGACCCACAAATGCCATTTTAAGATACAAAGATGTACATGTACTCTTGGTGCACTTGTAGACCTAATTAATCATGTAATTCTCAAACTGGCCACACATGTATCATTCTTGCTCAGATATATGCTATAAGGGCCCACATTCACCAAAACAAGTAACATTTCACTCACAAATGCCATATAGGCCCACATGTATCAACCTTGGTCTCCTGGACCCACAAATGCCATTTGAAGAACAAAGATGTACATATACTCTTGCTACACTTGTAGACCTAATGAAATCATGTAATTCTCAAACTAGCCACACATGTATCATTCTTGCTCAGATATATGCTATAAGGGCCCACATTCAGCAGAACAAGTAGTATTGGACTCACAAATGCCATATGGGCCCACATGTACTAAGCTTGGTCTCCTGGACCCACAAATGCCATTTGAAGATACAAAGACCTACATGTATTCTTGGTGCCCTTCTTGATCTACATGTATGGTACCATCAACAAACTTGATTCTCAAGAGTCAATCTTGCTATCATTGGACTAAAAAAATCTATAAGTACCCACATGTTGTATGCATAGGCTTGAACATATCTTCTTGTACCATTTGATGCTAATTGGACCTACTTGTACAACTATTAGTTGATTGCATGTACTCTTCGTATGCAGTTTGACTTACTAGTACCATTGTTTGATCTTTTTTGATTTGTTTAGGTAGATTACCACAAAAAACCATGTGGTCTACCAGTGTTTGTTCGGTTCGTAGCATACAAAACAGAAAATTTCCTACGACATGAACATCTAAGCACCAAGATCTATCTACCTAGATACAATCAACGGGTGGATATACATCCATAGAGAACATACCCTTGAAGAGCGACACATCATTGTTAACGAAACTGATTTCATGGTTTATGTAGTCGTACACTTGCTGATCTCAAGATCGTGATGAAGTCTAGCGAATCCAGCAGATCCAGCACCATCAGGTCCAGCATCAGCAAGTCCAGCACTTCAAAGCAGCGGTGCATCCGTGATCGCTCACACGTCCGGTACCCCGATAAGCTGTCAACACCTGGATTTTTAATCCCAGATGCCTGTTATGTCATTCATCGCAATCCCAGGATTACCTTTTTTGCGAGACATAACAGATTGGATATCACAGTACATCATCCATTACAAACCATACCTAAGGTCTTACACAAATAAGGATCTCATGATCCAGTCTTAATACAACAAGCAGCGGAATAAAAGATAAGTGTAGCGGTGGGGTCCATCTTCAAGGGCATAGGCAATGCTGACGAAGGCAGCTAGTCCTAGTTATCATAGCCGTCCTGCTGGCCATCATCTTGGTAGTCTCCTTCATAGTCTGTCCATGAGAATAGCCAGGGACAAAAGCCATGAGTACTCTTTAAGTACTCGCAAACTACCACTAACAAGTAGTCTAGTTCTAAGTTAAAGTGCTAACTCTAAGTTTAACTATAAAGTTGAGTTTGAAACCTAAGTTGAGTTCAGAAGCAAAGAAAGATAAAATAAAGTTCTAGAATCACTTAAGTTGGGAAGCTATTGTCATAAACACAACCCTATTGTGGTCAAGTCATGATTCATCATTCCTTTCATAAGTTATTTTGAAAACATCTGACAACAAAAGAGTATGGCCATTTCAACTGTCCATAACCGCGGACGCGGCTATTCGAATAGTTTGACACTCTGCAGAGATGGTACACTTTCACCACAAGATTCGATACATCTGTCAGGGATAACCCTGAATCATCATACTTAGTATGCAGATAATGAAACATAACCTTTCCTTTACACACCCTAGTATAAGCACCTCTCCTATGAGCATGGCCTCCCAACCATGACCATCTATCATCTTGGGCACTCCATAGGTGGACAACATTGAGAGGTAGCCTCAGCTCAAACCTCTCCCGCGAGGGAACTAATACTAATCCATATAAACTTCTGGCTAAGCCTTACCCAATTCAGGTAATGTGGTTGTACGGTAAATTTGGAATGATATCGCATCCGAATCCAACCATCAGTTTTACAAAAGGGTTAAGGCTCATGCCTCAACATTTTCATCATCATAAACCATTTGTGTTTCTCAACACATGTCAAAACATCTCAATAGAATGACTCATCATTCCAAGGTTTTCATAATTCATTTTCACCAAGTGTTCCCATCTAAAGTGACTCAAGTTTTTCTCTACTCTAAACTACTAAGTTAAGATTGTTCACTAAGGTGGAAAGATGGGATCAATCTCATGCCCTAGAATGACATCTAAGGGTTTCTATATAGGTCATGTGTTATACTCTTTATGCTACCTTCAAAACAAGTAAATAACTTTGGGTAAAGTAAAGGAAGTAAAGCTTGAAAATAATACTTGGGGTAAGTAAAAGTCAAAGTGGTATAACCAAAGCATGCCTAAAGCATCTTTACTTGGGTTATTTAGATTGCAAGGATTAACTTGCATTGCTAAAGGTGACTTGCTAGTATAAGACTTGCAAGTGTTAGCTTGCCAATAGTAGCTTGCCTTGGTTGGTGCAGTGGTTGAAGTTTTCTTCTTCTTCTTGGTAGAACTCCTCCTCCTCGAAAGCTTGGTCGGTACTATCGTCTATAAATACATACGGAGTACACGATCACCAAAAAATACTTAACTAATCTAATTAGCACTCTAAGGCACACATTTTTATGATCTATTATCATCACAAGCATCACAAGTTTTATTAAGTAGTTTCATTCTTTTTATTTAAGAAAAGTAATTTCTACTCATTGAAAATTAACAAAGATTTAATATTCACCACTTCAAATATAGGATCATGTGGACACATTTCATCACCACATATTCTAACATGTGGGAATGTGATTTACGGGTTGCATCACAATTACTTTGGTTTAAGTTCATTATTTAATGATTTAAAGTGACTAGAAATGCCTATATAGCATTATTTTGGTACTAGTCCAAAGTCACTTCATGTAAACCTTAATATTATTACATATTCAGATAGATATGGTGAAATGTGATTTTTGAGAGTTGGAATCAACTCAAAATCTATCATGGTTGATTTTATAAAAATGTTGCAAGGTGCAAAAGCTTTTGTCTTGTTATTTTTACTACGAGAGATCTCTAACTCTAATTGAATTAAATCCAACGGGCTTGGGTAGCCCTTTTCAGTAGCTTTCTAACAAAATTGGAATCACTCCATTTGGATTTGTAAATCTCTCTAAATTGATTTTCAAACTAAGGGACAGAACTAGGTTCAAACTAAAAAGAAAAATCCTAATTTGAAATTAATGGGTCGCGCGGGAAAGCTAACGGGCCGGCCCAGTGGCACTACGCAGCGTAGGGCACAGGTGACAGGGGGTCCACCGGTCAGCAGCTCATGACACGCGAAGCGG
This sequence comes from Avena eriantha, assembly GCA_910589775.1. Taxonomy (NCBI): domain Eukaryota; kingdom Viridiplantae; phylum Streptophyta; class Magnoliopsida; order Poales; family Poaceae; genus Avena; species Avena eriantha. Next base: position 455,895,305 of record OU342744.1, on the reverse strand, counting down.
TACGGGGCGATGTGGGCCGTTAGATTAGAACTAAGATCGATGGCTAGGGCTCGTCGTCGACGACGGACATGTCGCCCGCGAGGTTTAACCCTGGCGGCTCGTTGGGGATGCTAAGGGGGCGTACCAGGGCTCCAGCAATGACGGCGATGGGGGCAAATGAACTGGTAGTCGACGGCGAGCTCAAGGGTGGTCGAGGTAGCTTCGGGGGTGGTCGCAATCAGTGGGGCCCTTCTCCTCTAGAGGTGGCCAGCTCCGGTGAAATTCCGGTGACTGCGAGCTCGAGCGGCTCCGGGGAGAAGTGGGGACTGATCAGTGGCAAGAGGGGAGGTTAGTAGTATGCAGAAAATGACTGGGGGTGGCCTCTATTTATAGCTCGACGATGCGACTGAAAGGCATGGGCGGGCGGCTCCGGCGAGGGCTGCACAGCGTGCTAGCGACGTGGCTCGGGGTAGGGGACGGTGGCTGGTCTCCTGGTGGTGCTCTATGGGGTAAATGCGGGCTTAGGGGCGGTGGTATGCGGTCGGGCGGTGCTCACGCTCTGAGCGGCAGAGGCGGCGGTCTCTATGGCGAGCGGTAGCTATGGTGTGATGGGTGGCAAACGGGCATGTCTAGGGTGTTCCCTGGGTCATGGCGACGCGGTGGACGCGGGCTGATGTCGAGGGGCGGCGTGTACATGTGTGTCGGGCGTGGCGCTCTAGCGCGTGCTCGACATGGCGCAGACACTCAGTGCGCGGCGCGCAGCTGGTGGTCCACTGCTCGGCTGTGCTCGGGGAAGGGACGGAGGGTGGCGGTGAGGTGTGGGCTAGCTACTAGACATGGTGCGAGAGAGGGACGGTCTGCTATGGCGGTTGCAAGTTAGGCCGGCGACATGGTGCTCAGGTTGGCATGGCATTGCTACTAGGAGGTAGGGGATGGGGTGTACTGGCCTGGTTAGATCAAAAGGAGACAAAGGGAATAAATGGAGATCAAATGGGGGCAAAACCCTGTTGAAAACAGTGAGCTAGGTTTAGAGTTTGATTCCTGCCTGCCATGTGTTTGTAGAAATGGCCGCAAGAAATTTACTTTTGAATTTTGAAAAGATTTTTGGGGGGTGTGCTAGTAATAAGCTTGAGACTCTGTGGGTGCTTGGGTTTTGAAATTTGAGCTCATTTGAGTGTTTTTTGAAATAGGGTGATCTTGATACCTACACTAGATTCAATTTTCAAATGTCATTTAAATTTAGTGATTGAATGCTTTTGGCAGATCACAAAGTGGGCCTTGGTACATCATTATGTGTACTAGCAAGGGGTGCAAAGATCCACATTTGTCTCTGTTAGGTTTTGAGTCCTAGGAATAGCCAAAGTAGGCATGGTAGTTAATTTGGCACAAATAACCATTTGCTTCTTTTATTCATTTTGATTTTTTTTCTTTGGGATTTGTTTGGGAATGATTTAGATGATGTTTATTTCACCTAAGAATCATTTTAGAAGCAATGGATCATTTAATCATGGCAATTCAAACAACTCCTCTTTTAAATGCACACACATATGAATGCTTTGATAATTTTAATTGGAAAAGTTTTTGTTAACCCTAATTTTGATGATTTGGATCTTAATAACCTTGGATTAGAGTTTTGGGATGTTACAAACCTTCCCCCCTTAAACAAAATCTCGTCCCGATATTTACAAAGAAAACTAGGAACTAAAGAGATCTGGGAACTCTGTCCTAATGTAATCCTCTCGCTCCCAAGTGGCTTCGTCTTCGGTATGGTTGCTCAATTGAATCTTGAGAAATTTGATACTCCTGGTCCTTGTGGTTCTGTAGGCTTCTTCCAGGATACGGATGGGCACTTCACGATATGTTAGGTCATTTTTGATCTCCACAACTCGGTGATCGATGTTCTTGAAAACTTCAGTCTTCTCCGACACTTCTAGGCATTTGCGAAGTAATGAGATATGGAACACATTGTGGATGGATGACATCTCTTCAGACAGTTCCAGTTGATACGATACTTCTCCTCGACGGTTCAGAATCTTGAAAGGCCCGATATATCTGGGGGCTAACTTTCCTTTCAGACTAAAGTGTTGGGTTCCTTTCAATGGTGAAACCTTGAGATATACAAAATCTTCGACATTGAAAGTCAGGTCTCTCCTTCTCTAGTCCGCATAACTCTTCTGTCTGGATTGGGCGGTCTTGAGGTGCTCACGGACTTTGTGAACCTTCTCTTCGGCTTCTCGGAGAATGTCGGGTCCAAAGAACTGACTCTCTCCGACTTGAGACCAATTCAAAGGGGTACGGCACTTTTGTTCTGTATAGGAACTCAAATGGTGCCATCTACAAACTAGCTTGATAACTGTTGTTATATGAGAATTCTGTGAAAGGCAGTCAGTCTTCCCATTTTGATATGTATTCCAACACACAAGCTCTTAACATATCCTCTAGGATCTGGTTGACTCTCTCAGTCTATCCATCGGTTTGAGGGTGATAAGCGGTGCTGAAGTTCAACTTGGTTCCCAATCCTTCCTGAACTTTCTGCCAAAATCTCGAGGTAAACTGGGTTCCTCGATCTGATACGATGGTCTTGGGGGTTCCATGCAGACTAACAATCCTAGCAATATACAGTTTTGCTAGCTTCAAACTCTGGTAGGTAGTCTTGACAGGTATAAAGTGAGCGACCTTGGACAGTCTATCAACTATGACCCAGATTGAGTCATTTTCCCTAGTGGAAGTAGCTAAACTGGTGATAAAGTCCATTCCGTCGGAATCCCATTTCCATTCCGGAATCTGCAATGGTTGCAACAGTCCTGCGGGCCTCTAATGCTCTGCTTTGACTCTTTGACAGATGTCACACTTGGCGATGTAGCTTCTGATTTCTGTCTTCATCTTGTGCCACCAAAATTGCTCTTTCAAATCTTGATACATCTTCGTTCCTCCGGGGTGGATAGAATAAAGAGTATCATGAGCTTCCTGCATGATAACTTGCCTTAGCTCCAAATTTGCTGGCACACAGATACGTCCTTTGTACCACAACACTCCTTCTTCCCCTTTAGTGAATCTAGGTACCTTTCCTGTACCAATACGATGTTTGATGCCGTCGATACTTTCATTTCCCTTCTGGGCTTCCTTGATTTGGCTAATCAAAGTGGGTTGAAGTTCAATGCTACCTAAGAATCCTTTGCTAACCAGCTCAGTTCTGAACTGCTCCAACTCCTCATACAAACTTGGCTGCTTCTCCTTGATCATGGTGTTTAGCCTATAAGGCAATCTGCTAAGAGCATCCGCTACCACATTGGCTTTGTCGGGGTGATAGTGAATGTCAAGGTCATAATCCTTGATTAACTCTATCCATCTCCTTTGCCTCATATTTAGCTCCTTCTGAGTGAAAATATACTTCAAGCTCTTGTGATCTGAGTAAATCTCACAGTGATTACCCATCAAATAATGATGCCATGTCTTCAATGCCAAAACTGCGGCTACTAATTCAAGATCATGGGTCGGATAGTTCTGCTCATGCTGCTTCAGTTGTCGAGACAGATAAGCGATGACTTTGCCTTCTTGCATCAACACACATCCGAGACCAATCTTGGATGCATCACAATACACATCAAATGGCTTCTTGATGTCTAGCATGATCAATATTGGGGCTGATACCAATCTCTTCTTCAGCTCCTGGAAACTGGCTTCACATTTGGTAGTCCATCCAAACTTCTTGTCCTTCTTCAACAATTGGGTCATAGGTCTGGCGATGCTCAAGAATCCTTCTACGAACTTGCGGTAGTATCCTGCTAATCCGAGAAATGCATGGACTTGGGTTTGAGTGGTTGGGGCTTCCCATTCTTCAACATCTTTGATCTTGGCGGGATTAACAGAGACTCCTCAGGTAGACACAATATGTCCTAGGAATCCTACTTCTTTCAGCCAAAACTCACACTTGCTGAACTTGGCATATAACTGATGCTCTCTCAGGGTTTCTAGGATGATTCTCAGATGTTGCTCATGCTCTTCTTCTAACTTGGAGTAGATAAGGATGTCGTTGATAAACACTACTACAAACTTATCTAGGAAATTTATAAAGATCTTATTCATGAGATTCATGAAATAAGCAGGGCCATTGGTTAATCCAAAATACATAATCGTATACTCGTATAAACCATAGCGAGTAGTAAAGGCGGTCTTTGGAATATCCGTTGCACGAATCTTAAGTTGGTGATAACTAGTCCTAAGATCAATCTTTGAGAATACCTGGGCTCCAGTCAATTGATCAAATAGATCCTCTATCTTTGGCAAGGGGTACTTGTTTTTGATGGTGACGTCATTCAACTTTCTGTAATCTGTGCACAAACGGTTGCCTCCATCTTTCTTGTCGACGAATAACACTGGTGATCTCCATGGCGATGCGCTTGGTTGAATCAAGCCTTTTGCTAACATAGCATCCAACTGCTTCTTCAGTTCCACTAACTCTGGGGGGTTCATGCTATAGGGTCTCTAGGCTATGGGTCCGGTTCCGGGGATTAGTTCGATAATGAACTAAATATTCCTATCTGGGGGCATACCTGGCAATTCATCTGGGAATACATCGGGGTATTCACAAACTACTCTGACTTGGTCTAGGGTAGGTAGGGCTAGACTCTTGTTGCACTTGAATTGGCGGGGTAAGGTTTCAGATATATGCTCTACTGTTATTCCAGAGCTACTGGTCATGGTGATGGCTTTCTTAGCATAGTCTATCAGTCCTTTATGCCTTGACATCCAGTCCATACCTAGTACTACTTCCAATCCTTTGGTTCCAAGTACAATTAGGTTGGCATAAAAATCTATCCCATGTATTCTGATAGGCATAGCTTTGCAAATTTTTCTAGCTTTGGTTGTTGAACCGTGGATTTGAACTATCATGACATGCTTCAAGTTGGTTGGGTAAATCTTACTAGTGCATGCAAATTCTTTGGTGATAAATGAATGCGATGCTCCCGAATCAAACAATACCCTTGCTAAAACTGAGTTGATAGAAAACATACCTAGCACTACATCTGGCGCTTCCTGGGTTTCTTCGGCGTTCATGTGGAAGAGACGACCGTTGTGGTTGTGAGGGTTCCCTAGAGCAAATCTTCTCCCTGGTTGAACGCGATGCTGCTGTTGAGCTGGGGCATTCACATTGGTAGTGGAAGCAGTCTTCTTGGGACACTCATTGGAATAGTGGCCCTTCACTCCACACTCGAAACAAGTGATCTGGGACTTATCCTTTGCTGCGACAGGCACAGCATTGCTGCCAGTTCTGGGTGCAGTGTTGTTGTTGTTGTTGTTCCTAGGAGGTGCACGGTTGAAATTGTTGGTGTTGCCGGAGTTGTGATTGTTTCCTCTGGACTTCACATTGCCTCCGCAATGGTTTGGGTAGCTTGGGCGAGACATTGGGGTCGATTGTTCCTTGGTGCATATCCTGGTGAGGGGTTGTGACGGTACTTCTGGTGACTGCTGGATCCATATTGCTGCATCATGAGACGTTTGCGGTTGTCGTTTTCCTGGTTAATCTTCCCTTCCATCTAAATGGCAGAGTCGACCAGCTCTTCGAGATCCTGGAAACAGATGTTGACGAGGATAGTCTGCATCTCATCATGCAGTCCGTTCAGGAATATCTCCTTCTTCTTGGCCTCCGTGTTGATCTCATCAGGTGCATATCTGGCAAGTGACAGGAATCTGTCACGGTACTCTACCATAGTCATTCTGCCTTGCTTCAAGTCGCGGAACTCATCCCTCATTCTGGTGACTAGACCCTGTGGCACGTGGGTGCGGCTGAACTTGACTTTGAATGCTTCCCATGTCATCACTTGACCATGGTTCATGTTACGGATACTAGTCCACCAAGCTCTTGCATCTCCCGCCAGGTAGTGGGTGGCGAAGAGAACTTTCTCGTTGTCATTAACTCCTGCAACTTCTAGGTTGTTTTCCATTGTCTGTAACTAGTCATCGGCATCTAGTGGGTTTTCAGCTTGGTTGAAGATTGGGGGATTGGTATTCTGAATGTTTTAGAGTTTGGATCCATGGTGATCCTGATTTCCATGCCCTTGGTTGTTTTGGGCCATCTGAGCTATCTGCTGCAATGTTGCTAAGTTGGCCTGGTGTTTGATACATTGCAAATGTATCTATAATTTTTGATGTTCCATGCTTGGTTTTATCCACTTTATTGTGTTTTGTTCCAACTTTGGAGTACTTTTCATATGATTTCTTGGACTAACCTATTAACAAGAGCCATAGTGCCAGCTGCCTGTTTTCTGCTGTTTTTGGTTCCAGGAAAGTAAGAAAATGAATATTCTCGGAATTGGACGGGACAAAAGCCAAAGTGCCTATTTTTCCGGAAGGGATCAAGTGCCAGAATACGAGACGGAGAAGGGCCAGGGGCCGGCCACACCACCTGGCCGCGCGGCAAGGCCTGGCCCGCGCCAGGGGGTGGTGTGGTGGCTCCCGACACCCCCTCGGCCCCTCCTTCTGCCTATAAGTTGCCCTCGGGACGAAAACCCTAAGGACCCGATCAAAAATCCACAAAAGAATCTATAGCCGCCGTCATCTCCATCCCTAGATCGGGAGGGATCTGAAGCTCTTCCCGGCACCCTGCCGGAGAGGGGAATTCACCCTGGAGGCCTTCTTCATCACCATGCAAGCCTCCGGTGTGATGCGTGAGTAGTTCATCATTGGACTACGGATCCATGTAGTAGCTAGATGGCTAGTTTCTCCTCCTTTGTGCTTTCATGTTTAGATCTTGTGAGCTCCGTTCATGATCAAGATCATCTATTTGTAATTCATACATGTTGTGTTTGCGGGGATCCGATGGATATTGAGATGCTATTTCAGATTGATTATTGATTCTATCATGTCTTTGTTATTTGAGATCTTGCATGCTTTCTGTTGTTAGTAGCTAGCTTGGCCAAGTAGATGCTAGCAACTCCAAGAGTTAGTATTTATGCTCGATAGTGGGTTCATGCCTCTGGTAATCTGGGGAAGTGACAGAAATCTCTAAGGTACTAGATGTGATGTTGCTACTAGGGAGAAAACAACAATCCTTTGTTCGTAGAACAATCGTATTGTTTACTTTACACATAGTTCATAAAGCAATAATTTGTTGCTTGCAACTTAATACTGGAGGGGGTTCGGATGATAACCTGAAGGTGGATTATTAGTCATAGATGCAGTTGGATGGCGGTCTATGTATTATGTTGTAATTCCCAATCAAGTCTCAAAGGAGTCAAGATGATTAGTATATGCATGTATTGCTTTCTCGGTGTTTGTCAATTGCCCCGCTGTAATTTGTTCACCCAGCATGTTATCTATCTTAAGGAGAGCCACCTCTAGTGAACTATGGATCCCGGTCCTTGTCTTTTATATTCAATCTACAATCTTTTACTGCTTTGTGTTTACTTTCTGCAAACTTTTACTTCTTTCCATTCGCTACGTTTAATCCTTTGTTTTCTGCAAAACACGGTGAGATTGACAACCTCATTGCAAGTTGGGGACAAAGTTCTGTGGTTGTGTTGTGCAGGTCTCCACGTTGCTACTAGCACCGGTAGTGCGCCCTGCCAAAGCTCAGCTAGTAACAACTTTGGGGTGTTTGCTCCTACTGGTTCGATTAAACCTTAGTTTCATAACTGAGGAAAAACTTACTGCTGTGCTCATCGTACCTTCCTCTTGGGGTTCCCAACGAGCTCTACATAGAAAGTTGAGCGCATCAGTGCTCTGCCCTACTTGCTTCACGGTCTACAACTAACATTTGCATAATCTGCAGCATTGGTTCTTGCGACGAGCTGCTCCCTCCTTGGTTTCCATGAGTCATCTGAAGATTGAGGTAGATACAGGGGTAAGAGGGAAAGTTCTAAGGTTCAGGGTTTTGGTTTCGAAGCTAAAACTTTTAGTTAGACTCAGGTTTTTCAACTAACTTCATTTCATTCATACAAACAAGCACACGATACAAACACACACCACAACAATCAAAGGAAAACATATGGTTTGAAGAACCATTCTGCAAGCTACGATATAGTGGGACCGATATATCTCATGCTACGACAGTGCTCTAGTGCATCTACTCATCGTCGATGAAGTCGGAGTCCTTATCGTCAGTGTAGAAGTCCACAGCATCTTCCTCCAGAAAGTCATCATCATTGCTGAGGTAAGAATCCATGTCTCCCTGGATGTATTCACCCTCCTCTTCTTCCTCCTTTGCTGCAAGCTGAGCTTCTTGCTCCTTGATGGTCTTCTTGAGGTCGGCCACCTTCTTGCGAAGACGGGCGATGGTGCAATCCTTCTTCTCGCGCTGGAGGCAAAGGGACTGACGATCCTTGACTAGCAGTGAGAAAGTCTGGACCTTCTGGTCGGCAATGGCACGGTTGTGGTTGGCTAACTCCCTAGCATTGTCCAACTCCTTCTGACGGTCGTACAACAGGAAGTCAAGGTTCTCCACTTGACGCTTCAGCTCTGGGTGACTTGGCATCTCCATCGGCATTCCCATGAAGTCACGTCTTGCATAGTGAGCAAAACGGGTTCCTTGGATTTGGTTGACGCTAAGGGCACATAGATGTGCGAGAGCTTCATGCATTGCCCTGGCTAATCCATCTAGCCAGTTCTTCTCTCTCACTGAGAACTGGATTCTCCCAGAAGTTGGTTCTTTGATGCTTCCTCTAAGATCCGCGGTGACTAGCCACTATAAGTCTCCTCCTGGGGGTCCTGGAAGTTGAGCTCCAAGAAACTCCGGAGGTGGGCATCCAAGTAACTCTAACAGTGAATCCAGATCCCTCTCGAAGATCAGTTGACCTCTGTTTCCCAACTGGTAGAACTTGCTGAACTGAGTCTCCATCTACAAGAATTTAGGATGAGGAAGTTAGTGAAGTGATCAAGTGTGTCAAATTTTAGATAGTAATGTAAGAATTTTGAGGAACATGAATTTTTGAGAAAGAATGAATTCCCAAGGATAAGAGAGGAAATAGTTTTTCATAAATACTCACTTTGGTTTTGAAACTAAGTTTTTGGTTTGGACATTCATTCTAACTAGGGTCTCCTATGGTCAGGATGGCTCTGATACCAACTTGTCAACACCCGGATTTTTAATCCCAGATGCCTATTATGTCATTCATCGCAATCCCAGGATTACCATTTTTGCGAGACATAACAGATTGGATATCACAGTACATCATCCATTACAAACCATACCTAACGTCCTACACAAATAAGGATCTCATGATCCAGTCTTAATACAACAAGCAGTGGAATAAAAGATAAGTGTAGCGGTGGGGTCCATCTTCAGGGGCACAGGCAATGCTGACAAAGGCAGATAGTCCTAGTTATCACAGTCGTCCTACTGGCCATCATCTTGGTAGTCTCCTTCATAGTCTGGCCATGAGAATAGCAAGGGACAAAAGCCATGAGTACTCTTTAAGTACTCGCAAACTACCACTAACAAGTAGTCTAGTTCTAAGTTAAAGTGTTAACTCCAAGTTTAACTACAAAGTTAAGTTTGAAACCTAAGTTGAGTTCAGAAGCAAAGAAAGATAAAATAAAGTTCTAGAATCACTTAAGTTGGGAAGCTATTGTCATAGACACAACCCTGTTGTGGTCAAGTCAAGATTCATCATTCCTTTCATAAGTTATTTCAAAAACATCTGACAATGAAACAGTATGGCCATTTCAACTGTCCATAACCGCGGACACGACTATTCGAATAGTTTGACACTCTGCTGAGGTGGTAAACTTTCACCACAAGATTCGATACATCTGTCAAGGATAACCCTGAATCATCATACTTAGTATGCAGATAATAAAACATAACATTTCCTTTACACACCCTAGTATAAGCACCTCTCCTATGAGCATGGCCTCCCAACCATGACCATCTGTCATCTTGGGCACTGCATAGGTGGACAATATTGAGAGGTAGCCTCAGCTCAAACCTCTCCCGCGAGGGAACTAATACTAATGCATATAAACTTCCAGCTAAGCCTTACCCAATTCAGGTAATGTGGTTGTGCGGTAAATTTGGAATGGTATCGCATCCGAATCCAACCATCAGTTTTACAAAAGGGTTAAGGCTCATGCCTCAACTTTTTCATCATCATAAACCATTTGTGTTTCTCAACACATGTCAAAACATCTCAATAGAATGACTCATCATTCCAAGGTTTTTATAATTCATTTTCACCAAGTGTTCCCATCTAAAGTGACTCAGGTTTTTATCTACTCTAAACTACTAAGTTAAGATTGTTCACTAAGGTGGAAAGATGGGATCAATCTCATGCCCTAGAATGACATCTAAGGGTTTCTATATAGGTCAAGTTTTATACTCTTTATGCTACCTTCAAAACAAGTAAAGAACTTTGGGTAAAGTAAAGGAAGTAAAGCTTGAAAATAATACTTGGGGTAAGTAAAAGTCAAAGTGGTATAACCAAAGCATGCCTAAAGCATCTTTACTTGGGTTATTTAGATTGCAAGGATTAACTTGCATTGCTAAAGGTGGCTTGCTAGTATAAGACTTGCAAGTGTTAGCTTGCCAATAGTAGCTTGCCTTGGTTGGTGTAGTGGTTGAAGTTTTCTTCTTCTTCTTGGTAGAACTCCTCCTCCTCGAAAGCTTGGTCGGTACTATCGTCTATAAATACATACGGAGTACACGATCACCAAAAAATACTTAACTAATCTAATTAGCACTCTAAGGCACACATTTTTATGATCTATTATCATCACAAGCATCACAAGTTTTATTAACTAGTTTCATTCTTTTTATTTAAGAAAAGTAATTTCTACTCATTGAAAATTAACGAAGATTTAATATTCACCACTTCAAATATGGGATCATGTGGACACATGTCATCACCACATATTCTAACATGTGGGACTGTGATTTAAGGGTTGGATCACAATTACTTTGGTTTAAGTTCATTATTTAATGATTTAAAGTGACTAGAAATGCCTATATAGCATTATTTTGGTACTAGTCCAAAGTCACTACATGTAAACCTTAATATTATTACATATTCAGATAGATATGGTGAAATGTGATTTTTTAGAGTTGGAATCAACTCAAAAGCTATCATGGTTGATTTTATAAAAATGTTGCAAGGTGCAAAAGCTTCTGTCTTGTTATTTTTACTAGGAGAGATCTCTAACTCTAATTGAATTAAATTCAATGGGATTGGGTAGATCTTTTTAGTAGCTTTCTAACAAAATTGGAATCACTCCATTTGGATTTGTAAATCTCTCTGAATTGACTTTCAAACTAAGGGAAAGAACTAGGTTCAAACTAAAAAGAAAAATCCTAATTTGAAATAAATGGGTCGCGCGGGAAAGCTAACGGGCCGGCCCAGTGGCACTACGCGGCGCGGGGCACAGCTGACAGGGGGGTCCACCGGTCAGCGGATCATAACACGTGAAGTGGTACGGGGCGATGTGGGTCGTTAGATTAGAACTAAGATCGACGGCTAGGACTCGTTGTCGACGACGGACATGTCGCTGGCGAGGTTTAACCCTAGCGGCTCGGTGGGGGTGCTAAGGGGGCATACCAAGGCTCCAGCAACGACGGCAATGGGGGCAAACGAACTGGTGGTTGACGGCGAGCTCAGGGGTGGTCGAGGTAGCTCCGGGGGAGGTCGCAATCAGCGAGGCCCTTCTCCTCCAGAGGCGGCCAGCTCTGGTGAAATTCCGGCGACTGCGAGCTCGAGCGGTTCCGGGGAGAAGTGGGGACTGATCAGTGGCAAGAGGGGAGGTGAGTAGTGTGCAGAAAATGGCTGGGGGTGGCCTCTATTTATAGCTCGACGATGCGACCGAAAGGCATGGGTGGGCGGCTCCGGCGAGGGTTGCACAGCGTGCTAGCGGCGTGGCTCGAGGTAGGGGATGATGGCTGGTCTCCTGGTGGTGCTCTACGGGGTAAATGCGGGCTTAGGGGCAGTGGTATGCGGTCGGGCGGTGCTCACGCTCTGAGCGGCAGAGGCGGCGGTCTCTATGGCGAGCGGTAGCTATGGTGCGATGGGTGGCAAACGGGCATGTCTAGGGTGTTCCCTGGGTCATGGCGACGCGGTGGACGCGGGCTGCGGTCGAGGGGCGGCGTGTACATGTGTGTCAGGCGTGGCGCTCTAGCGTGTGCTCGACATGGCGCAGACACTCAGTGCACGGCGCGCAGCTGGTGGTCCACTGCTCGGCTGTGCTCGGGGAAGGGACGGAGGGTGGCGGTGAGGTGTGGGCTAGCTACTAGACATGGTGCGAGAGAGGGACGGTCTGCTATGGCGGTTGCAAGTTAGGCCGGCGACATGGTGCTCAGGTTGGCATGGCATTGCTACTAGGAGGTAGGGGATGGGGTGTACTGGCCTGGTTAGATCAAAAGGAGACAAAGGGAATAAATGGAGATCAAATGGGGGCAAAACCCTGTTGAAAACAGTGAGCTAGGTTTAGAGTTTGATTCCTGCCTGCCATGTGTTTGTAGAAATGGCCGCAAGAAATTTACTTTTGAATTTTGAAAAGATTTTTGGGGGGTGTGCTAGTAATAAGCTTGAGACTCTGTGGGTGCTTGGATTTTGAAATTTGAGCTCATTTGAGTGTTTTTTGAAATAGGGTGATCTTGATACCTACACTAGATTCAATTTTCAAATGTCATTTAAATTTAGTGTTTGAATGCTTTTGGTAGATCACAAAGTGGGCCTTGGTACATCATTATGTGTACTAGCAAGGGGTGCAAATATCCACATTTGTCTCTGTTAGGTTTTGAGTCCTAGGAATAGCCAAAGTAGCCATGGTAGTTAATTTGGCACAAGTGGCCATTTGCTTCTTTTATTCATTTTGATTTGTTTTTCTTTCGGATTTGTTTGGGAATGATTTAGATGATGTTTATTTCATCTAAGAATCATTTTACAAGCAATGGATCACTTAATCATGGCAATTCAAACAACTCCTATTTTAAATACGCACACATATGAATGCTTTGATAATTTTAATTGGAAAAGTTTTTGTTAACCCTAATTTTGATGATTTGGATCTTAATAACCTTGGATTAGTGTTTTGTGATGTTACATAAGCTCAAAGTCCTCGCTCCAGCAAAGCAGCGGAAGCAGCAAATCCTTATAGAAAAAGCCACCGAGAACATGTATCTCGCTTATCCGAGACCATGGGAATTGCTTGAGGGGGAGAAAACCTTCGCGAGGAGGTGGTGCAAGAGGAAAGGAGCCATGGGGCTCCTTTTATAGGGGTGGGGCATAGCCCCCATGGCCATGGCTGTCCGGCCATGGTGGGTTCCCCCACCTCTCCCTCATTCATATGGGTGGAGCTTCCACTAAGCCCACTTACATAAATTTCAACTCCACTCACTTGCATTTAATGTCCACTAAATTAAATGCATTTTTCTCTTTAAATAAAACACTTTTATTTATTTTATTCAGAATTTTGTTAATTACTTTAATTAACAAACATTCACATAAAACCCCCTACAACATTTCAATATTACATGTAGAACAAAATTTAGCAATTTCACCGGAAACAATTTTGGTGTCCATCGAAACAATTCCAGCATTTTCATAATCTTTCTCTAGTATCTTATTTGCTCCAAATGGTGTTGGTATCCCTTAAGTGTGTCACCCTACGGTTCATGAATAATGTGGACATGATCGATACCCCTCTCCGATCAATAATCAGCAGCGGGACCTGGAGATCTGTACTAACTCCCACACATTCAACAATGACTCTAGTGATCGTGTGAACCTTTAACGTCGTAACTAAATCCCTTTGTCTCACGATATATTTCATGTCCAAGACTCGATCATCGGTATCTCCATACCTAGCTTGATCTCGTTACTGACATGCACTCTTTTCTCGTTCCCATGATATAACATTCTAGTGATCACATCACTTGCTTGCAAGCTATCTCTATGTGATATCACCGAGAGGGCCTAGAGTATATCTATCCGTAATCAGGATGGACAAATCCCACTCTTGATCCATGAGCCTCAACATAACACCTTCAGAGTATCTGAACCCACCTTTATAGTCACCCTGTTATGGCGTGACGTTTGATGTTATCAAGTTACTCTTCTAGTGTTAGCAATTAACATGATATCATGGTCTACGGACTAATATTACTTCGTATGATGTTATAGAAATATAAACACAATGACTTTGATTGTACTGTTGTACTTTGGATGAATGTTCATCACATCATTCCACCAATGTTGTGACCTTGTTATTAACAACATCCAATGTCCATGATCAGGAAACCTTAATCATCTTGTTAATCAACGAGCTTGTTTATAAGAGAGGCATAACTAAGAACCCTTTATTTGTTTATTAAACACACATGTATTAACATTTCCAATTAATACAATTATACCATGCAAAATAAACATTTTTCATAAACAAGGAATAAGATAATAACCACTTTCTTATTGCCTCTCGGGCATATTCCCTTCAGTCTCCCACTTGCACTAGAGTCAATAATCTAGTTTGAAAAACTTGCACATTCAACACCTATGGCTTTCTGGTGTTGTATATACGCGTTTGCTAGTGGTTAACATAATCTCCGGATCTGACACTTTCTGGTCCGTGTGTATTTGCATGTCTTTCCGTCTCTATGCATCATCCATTCTCTAATGAGATGGCACTGTATAAATTTAGTCCTTTGGTGTTACCTTTAGTTCCTTTGGGTTAACATGTTGATATAATTGTCGCACAATATATCTTCATAGTACTAGCCCACTGTGAACCACACCTAGTTTTATAACAAACTACTTAACCAAATTCCCTCCATTGCTGCTACTATAGCAGTCATATACTTAGCCTTTTGTTGTAGTATCCGTCACAATGTATCAACTTTGGAACTCATCCAAATCCATCATGGAACCTCCTTTCCATTACATTGTGTCACCCATAGTTTAAATTGAGATAAATTTAATTTGTATCTTGTGACAAACTAGTATCAATGTAACACTTTATAATGAACTACTTTTAACTATTTTTCACTCATACATGATATATTCTTAGTTCTTCCAAAGCTCATAAGAATATCTTTACTATTGTCCAATGATCATCTTATGAATCATTCTGGTATATGCTCACAACATTTAGAGCATAGGACATATCTGGATATGTACATATCACGGTATTATTGATCAAAATATTCATGTGATTTCACTCACCAAGTGTCGATACACTTGAATTTTGATTCAATCCTTTCCATGCAGCAAGAACCTTTCTTGTTGTTTCTGTATAGAACCCTTTCAATATCTCATATACATACATCCGGCACAACCATATTAGCATTCCAATCTATCCATATAGACATTGATGCCAAATATTCTGTTTTTGCCCAAGTCTTTCATCGAAATCCAATTTTAATGAAATTCTTAATACATGTCAATAAAAGATACATCATTTCTAATCAACAACATGTCCTCTACATAATGTATTGGACATTTGTCTCAGCGCTCCCACTTAATTTCTTGCAAATGCAAGCATCTTCATCATCTCCAATGAAATAATTCATCATCTCTAATGAAATTAAACTATTTTAATATTTTCATCACGATAAAGATTCCAACTCCGCTATGCTCACTTCAACCATTGAAGTTTGCACGCCTTTTTTAGCATCCTTTGATTTAACAAAACCCTTCAGACCATGTCATGTACATGTCCTAGGTAACCATTTTATTAGAAGAACATTGTTTTGTTTGTTCAACTACCATATACCAAATTATATGTAGTGGTTGCTACATTAATCTATCAAGACTAAATATCGCTATGAAAGATCAAATATTGTCATAGTCAACTCCTTGAACATTGTCGTAAACTCCTTTCCGACATGTCGACTATTTCATAGATGTCAAACATACATGTCTATTTCTTTATAGATCCAAATATGACCGATAGGCTTCACGCCTTTTCGGAGGGTCTTCCAAGTTCAGAAACTTGATTTCTTGTGTATGGATACAATCACGGATTTTATGACTTCTAGTCATTTTATGGAGTTTGGTCCCATCATCACTTCTTTGCATGCAGTTGATTCATCATTGTCAAAACAATAACGACTTCTATTTCAAATCTTACTATTTGATTCTTACCGACCCACACGGTTCAATAGGAACTCTAATCTCCAAGATCACAACCTTTGTAATCACGGGAGCCATGAGAATTTTAGCCGCCTCCGGGACACTTTCCGGCGTTGTGCTACTTAGCACATCTTGCTTAGGTTCATCAACCTAATCAAAGTTCTATTATCCTCCCACTTAACTTTTATCAAAAAATTCCTTCTTTAAGACACTTCACATTCCAAGCAACAAACTCTTTTGTCTTTGGTGTTATGGAGGAATACCCAACAAATTCGTTGGGATAACCTACAAAGACGTGCTTATCTAACTTTGGTTGTAAACATTTTACTTATGCATAGCATACCAAAATTTAAGAAAAGACAACTCGGATTTTATCCCAAACCATAACCTTTATGGTGTCATTTCAAGGGATCACGATGGTGCTCTTTTTAGTGTAAAAGCGGTAGTCTCTAAAGCTTTAATTCTTAAAACATAATGTCGGTTTTATAAATGACACATTTGATCTTACCATGTAAAACAAGGTTCGATTTGATCTCTCAAACATACCCTACTCCTATGGTTTATCGGGAAATCCAAACCATGGAACAATTCATCAAATCTTAGGTGTTTTGCTAAACATGTAAATCAAATATCATCCTTTATGATCGAATCCTAAATTCTTCATTTTCTCTTTACAATGATTTTCCACTTCATCTTAAAAGTATTTGAAAAAATTTCAAATGTTTCATACTTCTTCCTTATTAAGTAAATATATAAATATATTCACTCAAATTTCGGAGAAAGAATATGAAGTCGAAATATCCACCGCACATGGCTACATATAATGGATTATATACATCAATATGCACAATTTCCAATAAGTTAGTCGCCCGTTCCCTTTTGGCCTATGAACGGAGTTTCAATTATCTCGAGGAAAGTCTCAAAAGCATCATTTGATCAAAATCAAAGACTCCAAAAATCCATCAACATGGAGTTTTTCTTCATGTTTTCTTTCCAATATAATTTAAACGGTGATGTCACTTCATAAGTGATATTTCAATTGTTTGTCTTGCGAAATTTTAGCATTAGTTTTATGGACATGATTTCTCCAACTAGACTTGTAAAAGTTCATCCATATTCTATGGAATACGGTAATTATTTGAAAAACCATTGTTCTCATAATACCGGAACAAAATAATAATTATTTAAACAAATCTTGAAGACAAGCTTTTATGTCAACGAGAAACACAATAACACTTTATTTGTTTTTGATGAACATCATCACATATTCTCCTACCAGTTACTTAGGCCATTATAGTTCGTTGTTTTGTATGACATTTCACACCAACCAATTCAGTATCCAGTACCCAAGAACCACATTTTTTAACAAGAAAATAATACAACCATAACATGAATATCATCTATATACCTTAGCTGGACATTTCCAATCTTTTCTTTTCTGCCAAATATTTTATAAATTCTCTTTCAGCATTTAATTTTCCTTTTAAAAGAATATATCAACATCAATAGTGGCGCCATACATATGAGAATATCATTTTGCGGCCCGAAAGTTGGGGTGTCCAGGCAACGGGGTACCCAAGTTGCTTACAATCAGCTGTGTTGCCCAAAGTTGGCGTGCCAAATACTCAGAGGGTCTTTTTCGGCATGAATTCAACTTTACGTTTCAATACAAAATATCAAGCTAACGGCCGTCAAGTTGGGCCCCCCTATCAGTTCTCGCCGTTATGTCGCTCCCGTCGCTTAGGCGGGGTGGCTATCGCATAGGCTTGCAGAGCTGGCACAGTGGATAGGACAACACCCCCTGCCCAGTGTATTGACATGACAAAACAGGGCACATCTATCGGTGTTATAATTATTTTTTGTTTACTCAGAAGCTGGAACGGCCATCGCCACGCGTCTCTCCTTGGACTTCCATCCCCGTCGTTAACCACTACCTTAAAAGGGCATTGACGGTTCCACCATTCCCCTGCCTCGCAGAAACCACTCTTCTTCTTCTTGGCATCTGTCTTCTTCCCGTCTCCTTCTCTTTGCCGCCATGGAAGGTCGTCACACTCTAGAGACAAGCTTCACTACCCATGACAATAAGAAGATAGACGTTGTCTACACCAACGAGGAGGAGACAGTGGTGCGAGTCCTGAGGATGTACGAGGGTTGGCTTGAGAAAGACGAGGACAAGTTTGTGGGATTGGACCTCGAGTACACCCCGGAGCACCCATATGAAGGGAGTGAAGTCCCCGTCGTTCAACTGGCCATGAGGAAACACGTCCTCGTCTACCACCTCTCCCATTTTGTAGATCTGCTCTCTGTATTCAACCGCTTTTAGGGTTTTCTCCTCTTGTTCTTTATCCATTTGCTCATCTTGCAACTACTGGATTTTATTTAGAACCAAATAAATTATGACAAGACAATGTTGAGAGTCTTGATCTTGCATTTACTAAACTTTTAAAAATTATATTCAGATGATGATCTTGCATTGACAAAATATTTGTAGTTACAAATTTTGGTGATGACAAACTACATACTTTCAGGACTAACATGAATTGTCCGGCGGTACGCCAGTTCCTTGTAGAAAAGGGAATTGTTTTCTGCACTGTCGACAATACAACTGATTTTTCAAAATTTTATCGAGAGGGAATTATAATTCCTACGCACAACTGGATCGATATTCAGAGTCTTGTCAAGATCCTAGGGGGCTCGAGGAAGGATGGAATGGCATCACTCGCAACTAGAATCCTCGATGAGTCGTACGACAGAATGACGGAAGATTTCCCTATGGATAGGCATGATTTCTGGGATGAGTGGTCGTTGTTTGATATAAACCTGAAGTATGCAGCCATAGATGCTTACGTGACCTACCAGTTGTACAAGAAGATCCATTTTTTTCTACGTTACCTCGTGTTTTGCCCTATTTGCAAGAGGGAAGACGAGCTTAGGGGAGCCCTTTGTAGAAAATGCAGAATAGCTGAGTTTGAAGCTGCATATGCAAAGGAAATGGCTGCATCTGAAGTAGCTGAGAGAGAGGCTGTAGCAGCTGAAAGAGAGCTTGCAGCTAAAGCAGAAGCAGCTGATAGAGAGGCTGCAGCTGAAGCAGCAAACAGAGAGGCATCATCTTCTAGCGGCAACAATCAGGTATGTGATGCACCGCTAATTGTGTTGCAGGACGCGGAAGATAGGAAAGGCAAGTCAGATCCTAGGTGGGACAGAGCATTTCGTGAGTTGTGGAGTGCTAATAATGTAAGATCCACCTGGAATGATCGCAGTTGGTCTCCTAGGAACCATGGCAAGCGCCTCAAGTGGGCTGATGAGAAGTGAATTAAATTTTACTTCTCAGTGTTATGTTTCTATTTTGTGGAACTCATTTATCTTATCAAGATGTCTAGCGCCTCAAGTGAGAGTAGTAAAAAAAGTAACCCTCTTTGTGTTATGTTTATGTATGTGTCTTGTAGCTTGTCAAGATGGTAGCTCGTTAACTGGTTGTTTGAAAGAGTACCCTTTTCCTCTCTCGCTAAACAGATATGTTTTATTTTGCCCAAATTGGTAGCAAATCTAGAGAAGATTCTCTCTTCGATAATTCGTTTCCTTTTGGACCTCTTTTTGCCTCCGATCGGGTAGCAAATATAGAGCAGCAAATCACACCAGGCAGAATACATTCATTCAGAAAACAAAACAAATGTAGATATAGTTGTGCGCAGCTAAATAGGATATAACAATAGAAAGTAGGTTGCTTAACGAGGTTCGATGCATTCAGCCAGAAATAGGATGCAAGCAAAATATACAAATTCAAAAGAAGCTACTTAGCAGCAGCAGCCGCCGCCGCAGTAGGCACATTCAAGGCCTTCAAGCGCCCGCGCCTCCGCCTCCTCCCTCTGGCGCTTCCTCCACTTCTTGCTGCCCAGTCCCTTGATCTTGCGGGCCTTGGGCCTGATTGGAGGCATGCGACCCTCTTTGATGGCCACCCGCTGGAGGTTTTGGAGGTGAATGTTGAGAGCCCGGTGTTCAGCGATGTAGGTGTTGATGTTCACGGTCCTGCGCTCGCCGCCTTTGTGGATGCCGGATCCCAGGGTCTCTGCATGCTTCAGGAAGGAGTTGAAGTCGGTGCCGGCAAGACTCACCCGGCAGAAGGGGTAGCGCTAGTAGCCGCCCCTAAAGAAGGCATTGTACTGGCCGGCCCGCAGCCTCCTCAGCACCTAACGAGTCTTGGTGTGCATGGACTCGTCATCGCTGTAGACATCGCTGCCAGAAACCTATTGGAAGAAAAGGAAAATGGGTAAGTAGATGATGTAAGAAGATCGAGCAATTGAAATGCAAACAAGCGAATCCTAATAAACCAAGATCTAGAATCCAATGATGGGAACGGTAGAAGAACTAGGGGAGGGGAGCAAACCTAGTTACCTCCGACCATGGGTCGTCGATGCCGGTGTCGTAGGGGTTCAGCGGAGCGATGTACTTTTCTAGATCGTAGGTGCCCGAGAAGTGCTTGATCTGCTTGTGGCTGGCGGGGGATCCTCTTCGGCGGCTCCGTAGCGGGGACGGGGGCCTGGACGAGAACGGCGGCTTCCATCGATGTCTCGACTAGGGCCTGGACAGGGACGACGGCTGCTTTCAACGCGTCGAGGGGGACCGGCGAGGAAACGGGGGCCTCCTCGCCGGCGGCCTCGGAGGCGACGATGACCACCTTATCCTCCTCTCCCATCGCCGGTGCGGACGGGGTATTCTCGGGATTTTGCGGATGCTGGTGAGACAGTGGAGAGGGTTGCGTGGGGAGAGTGAGCTAGAGTGAGAGTGGGTGTGCGGAGAGGGGATCTATAGTTAAGGTGGATGGAAGCAAGGCACGTTTTGTTGCACCACCGTGCAACGCGCCACGTAGTCTACTGCACCGTGCACCACGACACACGCACGGTACGTCACGTTTTTTTCCCGAGCCATGCATGACAGTTCTGTATTGAGCCGCATGCAAAGGGCGCATACACAATTTCTATGTACGAAGTTTGACATGGCCCTAAAATTGGCAATAGTTAAAAGTGGAAATGTAGAGGGGAAGGTAGGTGGTTGTACGGCTAGATTTGTGGGGTTGTGCTAGATCGGGTGGAGGGATGTGTTGATGACTGCGAGTGACTCAATGAAGGCGGAGATGTTAGGTCTCGTCGAGCTCATCTCTTCGGCCTCCGGCTAGCGCGTGCAAGTTTCTTACGGTCGGGCCCAGTTGGAAATGAGATTGAGAGCCGCTGCGTAAAAAATGGGATATGTCTTATTAAAACCAAGTGGCAATAAATTGCAGCTGTCCATCGACGACCGTGCACTCGATGACACATGCGTTTTGGCGTAGTAGTAGCAGTAGTAGGATTTTCAGACTTGATTAAACATGACATGACCGCTCGACGACTTTTTCCACGGACAGCATCGTGTTCCTTCTTGTAGAAGTCTCGCTGAGGGAGACGTTCGTCCTGTCTCATGCTGTACTGTGAAGGGCACGACGTGTGCAACGATCATGGGTGGATCACACAGAATCAACGATTGGTGCGCACGATCCGCGTGACAACTATGACAACCAATCAGGGTGTAGCAGACAGGGTGAGCAAAGGTTTGGGCTTCTATGAAAGATAGAGAGAGGGGGCAAAACTGAGTAGTATCAAAAAACTAAGGGCAAGAGTAGTATAAAATGGAAAGTGGGTGTCTTGTACAATGAAATACATCATGGCATACATCAAACTATGCCAAGATAGATCCACTAGAGTTCATTGGATGTGTGTTCTTCTCATAAACCACATGGACCCACTAGAGTTCATTGCATGTGTGTTATTGTCATAAACCACATGGATCCACCGGTGTCACCGCATGTGTGTTCTTTTCATAAACCACATGTAGAAACCACATAAGGATCCACCGGTGTCATTGGATGTGTGTTCTTTTCATGAACCACAACCAGTGTCATTGGATGTGTGTTCTTCTCACAAACCACACATGGATCCACCAGTGTCATTGCATGTCTGTTCTTTTCATGAACCACACATGGATCCACCTAGTGTGATTGCATGTGTGTTCTTCTCACAAACCACATAAGGATCCACCAGTGTCATTGCATGTCTGTTCTTTTCATGAACCACACCTAGTGTCATTGCATGTCTATTCTTCTCACAAACCACACATGGATCCACCAGTGTCATTGGATGTGTGTTCTTTTCATGAACCACACATAGTGTCATTGGATGTCTGTTCTTCTTGTTGGGTTCGCAGCATAGGAAACAAAAAAAATCCTACGATGGGAACTATACGCCAAGATCTATCTACTAGGTACAAGCAACGGGTGGATATACATCCATAGAGAACTTACCCTCGAAGACAACAAAGCTTTGTTAACGAGTTGGAACTCGTGGATGATGTAGTCGTACACTTGCCGATCTCAAGATCGTGATGAAGTCCAGCAGGTCCGGCTCCAGCACGTCCATCAGATCCAACTCCAGCAAGTCCAGCACCACCAAGTCCAGCACCGCAAAGCAGCGGTGCATCCATGATCGCACACACATCCGGTACCCTGACAACCTCCGTCCCTCGCTCCAGCAAAGCAGTGGAAGCAGCAACTCCTTTCTAGATAAAGCCACCGGGAACATGTATCTCGCTAATTTGAGACCATGGGGAATAACTAGAGGGGGAGAGAGATCCTTCACGAGAAGGAGTGAGGAAGAAGGAGTGAGGAAGGAGTGAGAGGGGGCCTTTTATAGGAGGAGGGGAGGGTGTCCCTTCACCTCCCCCATTCATGTGGTGGTAACCCCCTCCACATTAAAATGCCCCTTCACATTCTCTTTTAAAGTCTCCACTTTAAATGCATTAAATTTCTCCAAATTTAATGCTCTCTCATTTAATAAGACTCTTTTATTAATTTTATTCAGAATTTTTTATATTACTTTAATTAACAAACATTCACATAAAAACCCCTGCAACATTTCAATATTACATGCAAAATCAATTTCAGCAATTTCACCCGAAACAGTTTCGGTGTCTATTGAAATAATTCCAGCGCTTTCTTAAATCTTTATCTGAAACATATTTGCTCCAGATGGTGTCGGTATCCCTTAAGTGTGTCACCCTACGGTTCGCAAATAATGCAGACATGATCGAGACCCCTCTCCGATCAATAATCAGCAGCGGGACCTGGAGATCCGTACTGACTCCCACATATTCAACGATGACTCTTGTGATCGTGTGAACCTTTAACGTCATAACTAAATCTCTTTGTCTCTTGATATATTACGTGTACGAGATTCGATCATTGGCATCTAAATACCTAGTTTGATCTCATTACCGACATGCACTCTTTTCTCGTTCCCGTGATATAACATTCTAGTGATCACATCACTTGCTTGCAAGCTATTTCAATGTGATATCACCGAGAGGTCCCAGAGTATATCTATCCGTCATCGGGGTGGACAAATCCCACTCTTGATCCATGAGCCTCAACATAACACCTTCGTAGCACTGAACCCACCTTTATAGTCACCCTGTTACGGTGTGACGTTTGATGTTATCAAGATACTCTTCCGGTGTTTGTAATTAACATGATCTCATGGTCTAAGGACTAAGATTACTTCGTATGATGTTATATCAATATAAACATAATGACTCTAATCGTAATGCTATACTTTGGATGAATGTTCATCACATCATTCAACCAATGTTGTGACCTCGTTATTAACAACATCCAATGTCCATGATCAGGAAACCTTGATCATCTTGTTAATCAACAAGCTAGTTTATATGAGAGGCAATACTAGGAACTTTGTATTTTGTTTATTAAACACACGTGTATTAATGTTTCCAATTAATACAATTATAGCATGAAAAATAAACATTTATCATAAACTTGGAATAAGATAATAACCACTTTATTATTGCCTCTCGGGCATATTCCCTTCACTTCTCACAAACCACATAAGGATCCACCAGTATCATTGGATGTGTGCTCTTCTCATGAACCACACCCACTGTCATTGGATGTGTGTTCTTCTCACAAACCACACATGGATCCACCAGTGTCATTGCATGTGTGTTCTTTTCATGAACCACAGCTAGAGTCATAGCATGTATGTTCTTCTCACAAACCACATATGGATCCACTAGTGTCATTGCATGTGTGTTCTTCTCATGAACCACAACTAGAGTCATCCCATGTTTATTCTTCTCACAAACCACATAAGGACCCACCGGTGTCATTGGATGTGTGTTCTTTTCATGAACCACACCCATTGTCATTGGATGTTTGTTCTTCTCACAAACCACATAGGGATCCACAAGTGTCATTGCATGTCTGTTCTTCTCATGAACCACATCTAGAGTCATCGCATGTGTGTTCTTCTCACAAACCACATAAGGATACACTAGTGTAATTGCATGTATGTTCTTCTCATGAACTACATCTAGAGTCATTGCATGTCTGTTCTTCTCACAAACCACATAAGGATCCACCAGTGTCATTGGATGTGTGTTCTTTTCATGAATCACACACAATGTCATTGGATGTCTTTTCTTTTCATAAACTACATAAGGATCCACCAGTGTCATTGGATGTGTGTTCTTTTCATGAACCACACCCAATGTCATTGCATGTGTGTTCTTCTAACAAACCACACATGGATCCACCAGTGTCATTGGATGTGTGTTCTTTTCACAAACCACAGCTAGAGTCATTGCATCTGTGTTCTTCTCACAAACCACATAAGGATATACCAGTGTCATTGCATGTGTGTTCTTTTCATAAACGACAGCTAGAGTCATGGCATGTCTGTTCTTCTCACAAACCACATAAGGATCCACCAGTGTCATTGGATGTGTGTTCTTTTCATGAACCACACCCAGTGTCATTGGATGTGTGTTCTTCTCTTAGACCACACATGGATCCACCAGTGTCATTGCATGTGTGTTCTTTTCATGAACCACAGCTAGAGTCATTGCATGTCTGTTCTTCTCACAAACCACATATGGATCCACCAGTGTCATTGCATGTGTGTTCTTCTCATGAACCACAGCTAGAGTCATTGCATGTTTGTTCTTCTCCCAAACCACATAAGGATCCACCAGTGTCATTGGATGTGTGTTCTTTTCATGAACCACACCCAGTGTCATTGGAGGTGTCTTCTTTTCATGAAACACATGAAGCATAAAGAATGTACCACATGGATCTTGTGGTGTGGTAATCCTTGACATTTATGCATCATGAACTAACCCATTATATGTTCCTTTGTGTTTTATATATGGGATAGGTATCTTTCCATGGGCATGCTTCAAAAGTGAATATCTCAATAGCCCATGAGAGGATGGCATCAAGTGGTGATCGCCATCAAGGTTGAGAAGGGCAAGTTCAAGATTGGTAATAATGGACATGTGAAGACGTGTCTTAATGAAGTTATCCCATAGTGGTGTATGGGGGAGCAAATTATGAGTCTTACGAAGCAACAATGATCAAGTGGTGCATTCCGGCTTGGATAGAGCTTGAAGCGTTGTCATCAAGATCAAGTGGGATGCACAAGGTAAAGGTATGTCCTTGCTAGGTTTTCATTTTACCGGTCTCAAGGTGGTTGTTGGGAGACCGGGTTATAGGATAGATAGCAGCACTATCAAGAGGGGCTTTCGGTTGGGTAACTTGATCACATCGTCATAGGGAGCTCAAACCTTTGCATACTTTGCATCTTCCTATTTGTTGCTTCTTTGTGTTTCTCCATGTGAGGTTCTTTAGCTTGTTGCTAGCTCTTCAACAAGCCCAAGTTCATCGAAAACAGAATTCGTATGCATCTTCTATGGCGTTTTCGAGTTTGAAGGTTTTACCTGTTCTTCTTATAGGGAGGCTTCATACCTTTACTAATTTGGTTATATCCTCCTTTTTGGACTATGATGTTTTCATGCACCATATTGTAGAGCTTTTTGTCCTCGTCAAAACAAGCCCAAGACCATCGAAATCGGAGTCCGGATGCAAAAGTTATTGCGTTTTTCGTGAAGTCTGTTTCATCCCGGTTGTGGATCCGATTCAACCGAGTCCCACACCGGACGGTCCGGTTCCAGCTCCGGTAGACCGGATCTCAGACCAGATTTTCCGGTTTCGCGACCACGTTTATTCCGGGTTGGCAAACAGAGGTATTTAGGTTTGTAGGTCGGTCCTTCGGCCTGGGGACCGAGTTTCCCAGTTATGGGGCCAGTCCAACCGACTTTGGAACCGAGTTTTCGCTGTTTTCTCTCCAACGGCCATATTTGCTTTTCCCTATAAAAGGGGTTCTTCCCCCAACGTTTTTGGGTGTTCTTGACCACGAAATTGACCTCCATTGTTGAACCTCTTGAGCTTGCCTCCTCCCCCTTCCCTCCTATGATTCTTGCATCTTTTTGAGGGCTTTGGAAGAGGAGATCTAGATCTACAATCCCCACCAATCAATTCCTCCTCTAAGTGAGGGGAACCCATTGGATCTAGATCTTTAAGTCATTGGTTGACTTCCACCATTATTCTTCCTCTCTAATTCCTCCCTAGCACTTGTTGCTTTGGTGGGATTTGAGAGTGAGGGATTTGAACACCCTTGGTGTTCTTGCTTTGCATTCTTGCATAAGTGTTGAGCTCTCCATTACGATTTGTTCGAGTGAGAGACCGTGAGCTTGTTGCTCTTGGAGGGTGACCTCCTAGCTTGCTTGGCAGTTGGTGCCGCGGTGTCCTCTTCGTGGAAGATTGTGAAGAGACCCGGGCTTCTCCTTCGTGGATCTTGTGAAGTGGTTGTGGAGCTTGCCATCTCTGGAGTGGAGGAAAAGATAGCCATAAGGAAAGGGCCTATTCCTTTGTGGGATAGACTCGGAGAAGAAGGTGAGCCTTCTTGGCATTGGTAAATCCTTCGTGGAATCCCACACCTCTCCAACGTGGCGTACCTTACTTGTAAGGGAACACGGGAATACATCTTCGTCTCCGCGTGCCTCGGTTATCTCTATACCCGAGCTTACTTTCCTTGTGATAGCCATCGAGCCTGAAGTACTTATATCTTGCCTATCACTTGTGGTATATTTATCTTGTGTTATCTTGCTTAGCTTATCTTGTTGTTGGTGCACTTAGTTGAGCCTAGTGTATTTAGGTTGTGTGCTTGTAAATAAACGGTAGTTTAATTCCGCATTCTATCAAGCCAAAACCGTAATAGTTTTGAAATTGCCTATTCACCCCCCCCTCTAGGCGACATCTCTATCCTTTCAATTGGTATCAGAGAAAGGTCTCTCCTTGTTTAGGCTTCACCGCCTAGAGTGTAAATATGTCGGCTAGTAGTATAGTGCACAATGACACAATTATCTTTGATGGCACAGATTATATTTTGTGGAGAAATTGCTTGCTTTGCTTCGGACCTTGTGTCCAAATATTTAGCGATTTCTAGATGTAGGTTTTTCTCCTCCGATGGATCCTCAAAATCTATCTTTAGAGGATGAGAAAAATTTACATCTCGAAGCTCAAGTATCTAATGAGCTTATTTTCACTTTGAGCCCCATAGTTAATTTGTTCTTGACAAATGTAAAGCGCAAGTCATCTCATGAGATGTGGACCAAGCTTAAAGAAATATTTGGTGGGTCCATTTCTCATAGAGTCGGTGGTATCTCCGAGGAGCTCTCTTCTCCTTCACATCATGAAGAGCTCCAAGTGGCTTCCATCTCCAGCTGCGATGAGATTTCAATTCCCTCCACTTCACCTACATGTGACAAGTCACAAGGTAATGGCATGGTGAGTGGAGAAATCATATGTAATGATGGTAGTGGTTCTCTTTACACCAATGATTCATGTTCTATAAATGCTAATGGTGTAGAGAGTTTGGACTGAAGCACTTCTTGCAATGATAATTATATATCCCCGTGTGTTGCTAGTCCTTGCATATTGTCTAGAAATTATTTGAGTACTAGTGTACATGATATGCTTGATTTGTCTTGTTCCAATAAACAAAATGCTTCTATTTCCTCTAGTTGTGTATCTAACAATGTAGAGGAAATCAAACACCCTATGGAGCAAGACACGATCATGAATGAAGATTCAAGAATATCCTCATCTTCATCCTCCCGTGCTCACATGTGCCTTATGGCAAGAGGATCAAAGGTATCTCCTACTTTGGATCCCAACATATCTTCTCTAGATAATAGCAATGATAATGATGATAGTGATGATGACCTTGATGAGGATACTAGAGCTCTTGTGCTTGAGCTGACCTTTTTGTGTACCTCTCTTTGTGGTAATAATAAGGTCGTTGCTTGTATCAAACACATTATGGACACCATAACTAAACAAACGGAAAACATAGAGGAGTTGGATTTCCAACTTGATGATGGGAGTCGGAGATTCAATCTCCTTAAGCAAGAGATTGCCGAGGAGAAGCACACTAATTGTCTCCTCATACAAAAAATTGAATCTTATGAGCTTGAAAAGGAAAAAATTTATTAATGATGCTAGTGCTACTAACTCTACTTCTTGTGAAGAATCTACCCTAAAGGAGAATGTTGAGCTAAGGGCTCAACTTGAGTTGCTAACTAGCAATTATGGGAAATTGGAAGAAATTCATGAAAAGCTCTTGGCCTCTCATAATGATCTTCTAATCTCCTATGATGGGCTAAAATTAGCTTGTGAGGCAAGTATCACTAAGGTAACATCTTGTGAGCCTCTTTTGTACATTAGCACAACTTCTACTCAAAATGCTATTTTGCCATGTGCTAGTCCTAGTGATCCTTCTAGTCATACTAATGATAAACCTTGTGTTGGATTACTTGATTTGCCTTGTTTCTCTAACAATGAAGCTTCTACTTCCTCTAGTACCTCTATTTCTACTAACCATGTAGAGGAAATCAAAGAGCTCAAGGCCCAAGTCACTTCTTTAAAGAAAGACTTGAAAAAGAGTCATGAAGGAAAATCCACACTCGATAATATTTTGAGTGTGCAAAAATACCCCAATGATAAGAGTGAAATTGGATTCAACTCCAATAACAAGAACAAGTCCAAGAGCAACAAGAAGAAGGGCCAAGACCAAGTCAAGGATTCGGCCAAGATTATTTTCTTCAAGTGCAAGGTTGTAGGACATCATGTAAGATCTTGTCCATTGAAGAAAAAGCACTTGAATGAGAAGCAACAAGGGAAGCGGCCACAAGTTCAAGGTCAATCCCAATCTCAACCTCAAGTTGAAGCTAGGCCACTTCCCAAGAAGAATCAAGATAAGGCTCCCCAAGACAATAAATCAATAAAGAAGAGAAAGGGGAGCACTTGTTTCTACATATGTCGTGAGAAGGGACACTTGGCCTCTTCATGTTCAAACGGTACCTTATCTAACCCTATCATTGTTGATGATGATTATTCTCTTGGGAAGGATAAGGATGGCAATGTGTTTGCCAAGTTTGTTGGAACTCAAAGTGGTGTTAAGAAAAGAACCATTTGGGTTGCCAAGCCTATTGTGACTAACCTCTTAGGACCCAACTTGGTTGGGGACCAACAAGCTCAAACTTGATAAATAGGTGTTTTTGGAGGGCATTGGATACTTGGCTAACTCATGAAAAATTAAGGGATCTTCATATACTATATTTGATCAAGCCAAGTTATAAGGATTATCATCTCCCTACCATATACCCAATGCGCCTCTTTGCGGTAACTCGAACTCAACTCTTCTATATTGTAAGTTACTTGCCCCTTTACATGTTTTGGTTTTGTACCAAGTATGTGTTTGTATTTGTTGTGCCTCATGCTTGCTTATTTTGTGTATTCAAGTATGTCTATGTGTTTGGCACATCATTTACTTGTGTGTTTTGCTTTGAGCCTCTAATGCATCTTGATGATATCTTTTTTGGCTCTTTTCGAGTGATTAATGGAACATCCCATTTTGGGAGAGTGATGTGCCTCGCGCATCTCTCATACCTTAAAATGTGTGTACATGAGTACTACCACTTAGTATTGATATTGCAAGCTTATCTAGTCACTATTTGGTGTGTCATGCTCATGAGAAATTCAAATTCTAAATTTTCATTAATTATCTCTAGTTGAGGTTTTTTTTCCTCTTATTAAGAAAAATTGAATACCACATTATGGGGGAGTAATATGCTTCTTTTGCATATCACAATCCTAGGAAATGTGAACATATGAGGTGGTGCCACTTAGAGTTGATATTGTTGATTATCTTGTATCTAGGTGGCATGTTAGCTCAAACAAGATCCTAACTTTTGTTAGAATCTTTTATTGCTCATCTTTTCGGTCTTTGCTTGATTAAGAAATTCTTGGTGTGGCCTTCCTCAAATGTGTATCTCTATATCTTATTTGGGATACCATTTGCTTCAAGTTATTATAATCATTGCTTTGCATGATTGTGTGACTAGTTGAAGCTATCAAGAATCTCTATCTTTGCATAGTGCTTAATCTTTTTATTCCTATCCTACGCTTTTTAGTGTGAAGATTTATCTTTAATATCCATGCAATATACCACCGGAAATAAATTCCAATACTCTCATTGTCTTCGACAATTGATATACTTGGGTGTGGTAGCATTTGTGGATCATCTTCACCTTGGATTTCACCTCCTATTGCCTTTTTTCCAAAAAAAATTGTGGCTCCCTTTGTCTTCCTTGGATTTTGAACATCTCTTTGATGGTGTTTTTGATTATTATCAAATGTGCTTTTAGTGGAAGACAAACCTTTTCTTCTCAGAACCTTGTGCCATTGTGAAAAGTGTTAAGGGTTTGGTTTATTTGTTGAAACCTTGTTGTTTTGGGAGTTTGTTATCTCATTCTTTCTTCTCTATGTTATTTTCTTGAATGAGATAAATCTTTGAGCATTTGTGTTTTTATATCATCTTTTATGCTCAATAGTTTTTGCTTGGTTCATTTGTTGAACAAATCTTGTGTTGATTTGATTCTTTGATATAGTTTGGACAACAAATGTGTTTTGTCACACCTTGTATGCCTTCTTGAATATTTTGGTGTTTGTCCAAATTATATCTTTGTTGGTTCTTGAAAGTCTTATGCATTCATGTTTACTAAATGTATATCTTATATCATGTTTTTCTTTCTTTGATCCAATATATAGGGTATACTCCATCAAATACTTAAACGGCTATGATGTGCATGAAATTCAAATTTCATCTCTAAATATGCACATATTTTTATGGAGTATGTCCTACGTGTTGTGGCTAGTCTAAACACTTTGGACCCAATAAGTTTGGGGACCAAGATGTACTTGAATGTTGTTTTAGGTACATTGGAGATGCAGTGGATGCTTGTCTTGTCTATAAGGAAGGTGTTGTCACCACATGATAATTGGAGCCAAGCTAGGATGATCGAAGAATTCTTATCTACTACATCATACCATTGCTATCTCGGTAACAAGTATCTTATTCATGCATACTATTCTTCCATCCAATCCTTGTAGGTTGCATCTTGGCATGAATTTATTTGTTTGTAAATGTTGCGGTTCTTGCAAGGATCTTTGAAAGACTTTTCTATCCTTATTGCTTATGTGAGTAATTTGAGATGATGCATATAATGGGGAGTATATAAAATCATGCTCATGATTCACCAATCCCAAATATGCCTTCTAGCAATTTATTGCATATCAATTCCTCAAGGTACTCTCATGTGCAATATTGTTGAAATTGCATTGAATCCTTCCTTTTGATACTTGTTACCTTTCTCAAAATATCCCAACTAGCATATCCCTTAGTGTTACTTGTGATGTTTTTGAGGTTTTTGTTTTTCTTTGGTGAAGTTCTTTGATATACCATAAGAGAAAATAGCGCCATGGGCTATATATGCACTTAAGAAAAATATCCTTTTTTGGTATATCTTATGACTTCCTCTTGGATATCATGTATTCTTTTTTCCTCTTATGTGTGGATGTTTCTTTGTGGATTATTCTCATGTTTTGTCCACTTAGAAACTTATATACACAAGAGTGTTAATCTCCCGCCTTGATATCCTCGCTCTTATCCTCTTGTTTTTTTATGGTATTGGTAAGGTCTTGATTTATGAGTGCTCGATTTACTTTCATTGCATCTTCATGCACTCATATCTCATATTTAGTTTCTTTTGGACTTAAGCTTTTCTTGACAAGTGTATTGATTTATATCTATACTCATTGTATCTTGGTTGTGTTCTAAATGATATAGAGGGAGTGAGGATTCCATGTTTGTGCATATTGTATTCAAATGAAACAACTAATTTATGCACAAACCTTGGGGAGCTTCCTTATTTCATTTAGAGCACTATTTGTCCACTTGATTATTTGGATCTTTTGATTGCTTGCTTCATCCGTTGAAGTTTCTTCACCTTGTTATCCTTTTAGCAATATTTGATCCTCAATATAGTTGATTTTCTCCAAGTATTCGTCATTGGATATGTGCATATGATTTCACTCATATTATGAGAAATGCACACCTTGGGAGGAACTTGAACTATATTGGCCTTCTAACTTTGTCATCCATTTTGGCACTTGTTGGCAATGGGGGAGAAGTTTAGAGGGTTTTAAGTGAAATGGTTTTCTACTTAAGATTGGTTTGTTCTTAAGTGTTTTCCTTTCATGCATTTCATATTTATTATGTATTGCATGGTTGAATATATAGTGGAAACTCTCCCAAAGGTTATGCTTCACAATGTATGCAATGAAATTCAAGTTCATCACACATGCATATATTGTGGGGGAGTTTTCTCTATATATGTTGGTTCTACTCACATCTCTTGCATTAGTTGTAGTTTGTGTGAGTAGAATCGGTTTTTGATATGGGCTAGTATCTTTGTGTTGCTTAACCATATCAAATACAACCTCTTGTATACAACTTATTCTCGGATAAGTTGCGTACTTGTTTCTAAAATTCATTATATAAACCCTCTTGTTCTGATTGTCATCAATTACCAAAATGGGGGAGATTGAAAGGGTAATTACCCCTATGTGTGGTTTTGGTGATTAATTACAATCCCTATGGACTAATGTTTTCATTGAGTTTTATATGAAGGAATATTTCATAGGTCATGCTTGTAGTTCATGTGTTGGATTCAAGTATGGATGCCATGAATATAAAGATAAACCTTGAGTATTGGCATCAAGATCTTTGAGTTGAACAAGAATATGATATGATCAAGATCTTGAGAGTGTGATCTCGATAGAAGAATTCAAGATATGGCTCTAAGTCAGTGTCATGATAGCCTCATTAGTTGAGCTATGGTTGATTAAGATTTAGAGCATGTAATCAAATGAACAGTTCCTTATGTACCTCAAGATATTGAGATGGATCATGAGAAGACACATGGTTGACCAATGCAAAGATTGAAGAGTGATTTCAAGTTAGTCAACACATGAAGCATAAAGAATGTACCACATGGATCTTGTGGTGTGGTAAGCCTTGTCATTTATGCATCATGAACTAACCCATTATATATGTTCCTTTGTGTTTTATATATGGGATAGGTATCTTTCCATGGGCATGCTTCAAAAGTGAAGATCTCAATAACTCATGAGAGGATGGCATCAAGTGGTGATCGCCATCAAGGTTGAGAAGGGCAAGTTCAAGATAAGCATCTCGAGAAGATCATTTGCTTGAATCTTGCTGTCCATATTTGTGATAATGGACATGTGAAGACGTGTCTTAATGAAGCTATCCCATAGTGGTGTATGGGGGAGCAAATTATGAGTCTTCACGAAGCAACAATGATCAAGTGGTGCATTCTGGCTTGGATGGAGCTTGAAGCGTTGTCATCAAGATCAAATGGGATGCGCAAGTCAAAGGTATGGCCTTGCTAGGTTTTCATTTTACCGGTCTCAAGGTGGTTGTTGGGAGACAGGGTTATAGGATAGATAGCCGCACTATTAAGAGGGGCTTTCGGTTGGGTAACTTGATCACATCGTCATAGGGAGCTCAATCCTTTGCATATTTTGCATCTTCCTATTTTGTTGCTTCTTGGTGTTTCTCCATGTGAGGTTCTTTAGCTTGTTTTAGCTCTTCAACAAGCCCAAGTTCATCGAAAACGAAATTCGTATGCATCTTATATGGTGTTTTCGAGTTTGAAGGTTTTACCTGTTCTTCTTATAGGGAGGCTTCATACTTTTCCTAATTTGGTTCTATCCTCCTTTGTTGGACTATGATGTTTTCATGCACCATATTGTAGAGCTTGTTGTCGTCGTCAAAAAAAGCCCAAGATCATCGAAATCAGAGTCCGGATGCAAAAGTTATTGCGTTTTTCGTGAAGTCTGTTTCATCCCGGTTGTGGATCCGGTTCAACCGAGTCCCACACCGGACGCTCCGGTTCCAGCTCCGGTAGACCGGATCTCAGACCGGATTTTCCAGTTTTCGCGACCGAGTCTATTCCGGGTTGGCAAACAAAGGTATTTCGGTTTGTAGGTCGGTCCTCCGGCCTGGGGACCAAGTTTCCTGGTTCTGAGGCCAGTCCAACTGACTTTGGAACCGAGTTTTCGTTGTTTTCTCTCCAACGGCCATATTTGCTTTTTCCTATAAAAGGGGGTTCTTCCCCCAACGTTTTTGGGTGTTCTTGACCACAAAATTTACCTACATTGTTGAACCTCTTAAGCTTGCCTCCTCCCCTTCCCTCCTATGATTCTTTCATCTTTTTGAGGGCTTTGGAAGAGGAGATCTAGATCTACAATCCCCACCAATCAGTTCCTCCTCTAAGTGAGGGGAACCCATTGGATCTAGATCTTGAAGTCATTGGTTGATTTCCACCATTGTTCTTCCTCTCTAATTCCTCCCTAGCACTTGTTGCTTTGGTGGGATTTGAGAGTGAGGGATTTGAACACCCTTGGTGTTCTTGCTTTGCATTCTTGCATAAGTGTTGAGCTCTCCATTATGATTTGTTCGAGTGAGAGACCGTGAGCTTGTTGCTCTTAGAGGGTGACCTCCTAGTTGGCTTGGCGGTTGGTGTCGTGGTGTCCTCTTCGTGGAATATTGTGAAGAGACCCGGGCTTCTCCTTCGTGGAGCTTGTGAAGTGGTTGTGGAGCTTGCCATCTCCGGAGTGGAGGAAAAACTAGCCATAAGGAAAGGGCCTATTCCTTCGTGAGATAGACTCGGAGAAGAAGGTGAGCCTTCATGGCATTGGGAAATCCTTCATGGAATCCCACACCTCTCCAACGTGATGTACCTTACTTGTAAGGGAACACGAGAATACATCTTCATCTCCGCGTGCCTCGGTTATCTCTATACCCGAGCTTACTTTCCTTGTGATAGCCATCGAGCTTGAAGTACTTATATCTTGCCTATCACTTGTGGTATATTTATCTTGTCCTTTCTCGCTTAGCTTATCTTGTTGTTGGTGCACTTAGTTGAGCCTAGTGTATTTAGGTTTTGTGCTTGTAAAATAAACGGTAGTTTAATTCCGCATTCTATCAAGCCAAAACCGTAATAGTTTTGAAATTGCCTATTCACCCCCTCTAGGCGACATCTCTATCCTTTCACATTGCACGTGTGTTCTTCTCACAAACCACATAAGGATACACCAGTGTCATTGCATGTGTGTTCTTTTCACAAACCACAGCTAGAGTAATTGCATGTGTGTTCTTCTCACAAACCACATAAGGATACACCAGTGTCATTGCATGTGTGTTCTTTTCACAAACCACAGCTAGAGTCATTGCATGTGTGTTCTTCTCAGAAACCACATAAGGATACACCAGTGTCATTGAATGTGTGTTCTTTTCATGAACCACACCCAGTGTCATTGCATGTCTGTTCTTCTCACAAACCACACATGGATCCACCAGTGTCACTGGATGTGTGTACTTTTCATGAACTACACCCAGTGTCATCGCATGTTTGTTCTTCTCACAAACCACATAAGGATCCACCAATGTCATTGCATCTATGTTCTTCTCATGAACCATAGCTAGAGTCATTGCATGTGTGTTCTTCTCACAAACCACATAAGGATCCACCAGTGTCATTGGATGTGTGTTCTTTTCAAGAACCACACCCAGTGTCATTGGATGTGTGTTCTTCTCATAAACCACATATGGATCCACAAGTGTCATTGCATGTGTGTTCTTCTCATGAACCACAGCTACAGTCATTGCATGTCTGTTCTTCTCACAAACCACATAAGGATCCACCAGTATCATTGGATGTGTGTTCTTTTCATGAACCACACCCAGTGTTATTGGATGTGTGTTCTTCTCACAATCCTCACATGGATCCACCAGTGTCATTGCATGTCTGTTCTTTTCATGAACCACACATGGATCCACCTAGTGTGATTGCATGTCAGTTCTTCTCACAAACCACATAAGGATCCACTAGTGTCATTGCATGTCTGTTCTTTTCATGAACCACACCCAGTATCATTGCATGTTTGTTCCTCTAAACAAACCACACATGGATCCACCAGTGTCATTGCATGTGGTCATTGCATGTCTATTCTTCTCACAAACCACATAGGGATACACCAGTGTCATTGCATGTCTGTTCTTCACTTGAACCACATCTAGAGTCATCGCATGTCTGTTCTTCTCACAAACCACATAAGGATACACCAGTGTAATTGCAGGTATGTTCTTCTCATGAACCACATCTAGAGTCATTGCATGTATGTTCTTCTCACAAACCACATAAGGATCCACGAGTGTCATTGGATGTGTGTTATTTTCATGAACCACACACAGTGTCATTGGATGTCTATTCTTTTCATAAACCACATAAGGATCCACCAGTGTCATTGGATGTGTGTTCTTTTCATGAACCACACCCAATTTCATTGCATGTGTGTTCTTCTAACAAACCACACATGGATCCACCAGTGTCATTGGATGTGTGTTCTTTTCACAAACCACAGCTAGAGTCATTGCATGTGTGTTCTTCTCACAAACCACATAAGGATGCACTAGTGTCATTGCATGTGTGTTCTTTTCACAAACCACAGCTAGAGTCATTGCATGTGTGTTTTCTCACAAACCACATAAGGATACACCAGTGTCATTCCATGTGTGTTCTTTTCACAAACCATAGCTAGAGTCATTGCATTGTGTTCTTCTCACAAACCACATAAGGATACACCAGTGTCATTGGATGTGTGTTCTTTTGATGAACCACACCCAGTGTCATTGCATGTTTGTTCTTCTCACAAACACACATGGATCCACTAGGGTCATTGGAGGTGTGTTCTTTTCATGTACCATACCCAGTGTCATCGCATGTCTGTTCTTCTCACAAACCACACATGGATCCACCAGTGTCACTAGAGGTGTGTTCTTTTCATGAACCACACCCAGTGTCATCGCATGTCTGTTCTTCTCACAAACCACATAATGATCCACCAGTGTCATTGCATGTCTGTTCTTCTCATGAACCACAGCCAGAGTCATTGCATGTGTGTTCTTCTCACAAACCACATAAGGATCCACCAGTGTCATTGGATGTGTTTTTTTCATGAACCACACCCAGTGTCATTGGATGTGCGTTCTTCTCACAAACCACATATGGATCCACCAGTGTCATTGCATGTCTGTTCTTCTCATGAACCACAGCTAGAGTCATTGCATGTCTGTTCTTCTCACAACCACATAAGGATCCACTAGTGTCATTGTATGTGTGTTCTTTTCATTAACCACACCCAGTGTCATTGGATGTGTGTTCTTCTCACAAACCACACATGTATCTACCAGTGTAATTACATGTCTGTTCTTTTCATGAACCACACATCGATCCACCCAGTGTGATTGCATGTCAGGTCTTCTCACAAACCACATAAGGATCCACCAGTGTCATTGCATGTCTATTCTTTTCATGAACCACGCCCAGTATCATTGCATCTCTGTTCCTCTAAACAAACCACACATGGATCCACCAGTGTCATTGCATGTGTGTTCTTGTAAACAAACCACACATGGATCCACCAGTGTCATTGGATGTGTGTTCTTTTCACGAACCACAGCCAGTGTCATTGGATGTGTGTTCTTCTCACAAACCACACATGGATACACCAGTGTCATTGTTGGAGATATGCCCAAGAGGCAATAATAAAAGTGATTATTATTATATCTTTGTGTTTATGATGAATGTTTACATCCCATGCTATAATTGTATTATTAGGAAACACTAATACATGTGTGTTTTGTAAACATATAAGAGTCCCTAGTAAGCCTCTTGTTGAACTAGCTTGTTGATTAATTGATGATCATGGTTTCCTGATCATGGACATTGGATGTGATTAATAACAAGGTTATATCATTAGGAGAATGATGTGATGGACACACACCCATAGTAAGCGTAGCATAAGATCAAGTCATTAAGTTCATATTGCTGTAAGCTTTCAAAATACATAGTAACCTATTCCTTCGACCATGAGGTTATGTTAATCACCATCACCGGATGGATACTTTGATGACATCAAACGCCGCTTCGTAACTGGGTGGTTATAAAAGTGTCATTGGGTATTCTGAAAGTATGTGTTGAAGCTCATGAACCAAGATTGGGATTTGTCCATCCATATGACGGATAGATATGCTCTGGGCCCTCTCGGTGGAATGTCATCTAGTTAGCTTGCAAGCATGTGACTAGATCACAAGGGATGACATATCACGGAACGAGTAAAGAGTACTTATCAGTAACGAGGTAGAACTAGGTATGTAGATACCGACGATCAAACCTCGGATAAGTATAATATCGTGAGACAAAGGGAATTAGTTTCGTATGTAAGTGGTTCAATCGATCGGAAGTCATCGTTGAGTATGTGGGAGCCATGATGGATCTCCAGGTCCCGCTGATGGTTATTGATATGAGATGTGTCTCTATCATGTCTACATATTCGCGAACCGTAGGGTGACACACTTAAGGTTCGAAGTTGTTTTAAGTAGATATGGAATATGCGTTGGAGACCGAATGTTGTTCGGAGTCTCGGAATGGATCCGGGACATCACGAGGAGATCCGGAATGGTCCGGAGAATAAGATTCATATATAGGAGATCATTTTATGAGATAGGAAATTTTCCGGAGTGTTTGTATGAGGATTCTAGAAGGTTTCGGAATGTTCCGGAAGGTTCTAGAAGATATCTTGGAGTTTGCTTGAAAATCAAGATAGGGATCAAGGAGTCCTGGTGGGTCAAGATACGGATTCGTGGGGGAGGAGGACTCCTCCCCCCACCTCCAATCCGCCGGCCAAGGGAGGAGAGGAGTCCTACAAGGACTCCCCTCCCCATGGCGCCATCCCCTCTTTAAATAGAGGGGCAGGGGGCGCCCCCTCCTCCCGCGCTCTCATAACGTCCAATCTCTGCCGCCTCTCTCCTCCACCATATTCTGCACAGGCATAGGCGAAGCCCTGCAGAATTCTCTACTCCACCACCACCACCACGCCGTCGTGCTGCTGGGATTCTGTGGAGAAGATCTACTACCTCCGCTGCTCGCTGGAACGGGGAGAGGAAGGTCTACTTCGACTCCGCACGTGTGACCGACTGCGGAAGCGCTGCCGAATCGTGGCGCCGGAAGGATCGTCAACTTGACCAAGGGCGGAAGCGCTGCTGGAACGCGACGCCGGAAGGATCGTCTACTTGACCGAAGGCGGAAGCGCTGCTGGAACGCGACGCCGGAAGGATCGTCCACACGATCTTGAGATCGGCAAGTGATCGACTACATCAACTACGAGATCTAATCTCGTTAACGCTTTCGGATCTACGAGGGTTAGTTCCTATCTATCTCGTTGCTCATGTCTCATAGATTAGATCTTGGCTTTTATCTAGATTGGATCTAGGTTTTGTTCGTTCTTGCGGTAGAAAATTTTTGTTTTCCATGCTACGAACCCATCAGTGGTATCAGAGCCGTATCTATGCGTAGATCTGTTGCACGAGTAGAACACAATGTTTTTGTGGGCGTTGATGTTTTTGTTGTCGGTGTCTTAGCGTGTACTTTGCATCTTGCGGTATGGTGGGATGAAGCGGCTCGGGCTAACATTACATGTCATCGCACATGAGACTTGCTCCACGCTTGACGTGCAACTTGCCTTGCACAAGTGGCTTTGCGGGTGTCTGTCTCTCCCACCATAGTTAAGATTCAATTTACAATGAGCATCTTGACAACACTTGTATCAACGTTGTGGTTCATGTTCGTAGGTAAGATCGGTCTTATGCGAAAGCCCCAAACCACGTAAAACTTGCAAAGAAAATTAGAGGCGTCTAACTTGTTTTTGCAGGGGTTTTGTGATGTGATATGGCCAACATGTGATTGTGATTGTATTTGATGTATGCAATGATCCTTGTTGTAATATGGCAACCGGCAGGAGCCTAATGGTTGTCTTTAATTCTGTTAAGACCTGCGTGTCTATTCATCTTGTAATAGCTTTATTCCAAGTAGTTGTAATAGTTGCTGGTGATGATGGACAACCATGAGGCGACGCCACTGACCTTGACGCAATGCTGGTGATGATGGAGATCATGTTCGTGCTTTGGAGATGGAGATCAAAGGCACAAGAAGAAAAGGCCATATCATATCACACTTATTATGAATTGCCTGTGATGTTAATCCTTTATGCATCTTGTATTGCTTAGATCGTGACGGTAGCATTATAAGATGATCCCTCTCACTAAATATCAAGTAATAAAGTGTTCAGCCTTAGTTGGCACCGTTGCTAAGACTCATCGTTTCGAAGCATCTCGTGATGATCGGATGTGATAGATTCTACGTGTGCATACAACGGGTGCAAGCCAGATTTGCACATGCGGAAACTAAGGTTGTCTTGACGAGCCTAGCATGTACAGACATGGTCTCGGAACACGGAATACCGAAAGGTAGAGCATGAGTCATATAATTGATATGATGAACATGAAGAGTGTTCGCCGATGAAACTACATCTTCTCTCGTGAAGATCGGACTTGGTGTACTAGACTTGGTTCGTGTAATCACTAAGACAATGTGAGGGATGTTGTTTTGAGTGGGAATTCACCTAGTTAGTTTAATAATTAAAATTTGAACTCAATTTGTCATAAACTTAGTCTAAACTACTTGCAAATTGTTGTAGATTATGGCGACCCCTCCATCAATTTCAATGCGTTTCTAGAGAAAGAAAAACTTAAGAACAATGGAAGCAATTTCACGGACTGGTTCCGTGGTCTGAAGATCGTCCTCAGGGCTGGTCAGTTGACCTATGTGCTCGATGCACCGCTAGGTGACCCACCTACAGATAATGCCACCGATGACGAAAAGAATGTTTTCGCCACTCGGAAGAATCATTACTCCACAGTTCAGTGTGCTATCCTATACGGTTTAGAAGCGGAGCTCCAACAGCGTTTTGAGCACCACGACCCGTTCGAGATCATTAAGGAGCTCAGGCTAATTTTTGAGACTCGCGCGGCAATGGAGAGCTATGAGGCCTCCGAGAAATTCTTTAACTGTAAGATGGAAGAAGGAAGCTCCGTTAGCGAGCACGTGCTCACCATGTCTGGGTACGCTAAGAAGCTCCAAGAGTTGGGAATATCGATTCCTAATGAATTGGGGATTCACCGTCTCCTTCAATCACTGCCACCAAGTTACAAGAACTTTGTGATGAACTACAACATGCACTGCATGAACAAGACGTTGCCTGAACTGTCGTCCATGCTAAAAACTGCTGAAGTGGAGATCAAGAAGGAGCACCAAGTGTTGATGGTCAATAAGACCACCAATTTCAAGAAACGGGGCAAGCCTAAGAACAAGGGCAACTTCAAGAAGGACGGCAAGAAAGCTGCCGCACCTGCTAAGAAGCCCAAGGCTGGTCCTAAACCTGAAACTGAGTGCTTCTACTGCAAGGGTGCTAGTCACTGGAAGCATAACTGCCCCAAGTACCTGGCGGATCTGAAGAACGGCAACATCAAGAAGAAAGGTATATTTGATATATGTGTTATAGATGTGTATCTTACTAG
The DNA here is from genome assembly GCA_910589775.1 of Avena eriantha. Classification (NCBI taxonomy): domain Eukaryota; kingdom Viridiplantae; phylum Streptophyta; class Magnoliopsida; order Poales; family Poaceae; genus Avena; species Avena eriantha. Next base: position 455,853,430 of record OU342744.1, on the reverse strand, counting down.
TAATCGTAGTAGTGCCTGGGTATTTGATACTGGTTCGGTTGCTCATATTTGTAACTCGAAACAGGAGCTACGGAATAAACGAAGACTGGCAAGAGACGAGGTGACGATGCGCGTTGGAAATGGCTCCAAGGTTGATGTGATCGCCGTCGGCACGCTCCCTCTACATCTACCTTCGGGATTAGTTTTAAATTTGTTATTTGGTGCCTGCGTTAAGCATGAACATTATATCTGGATCCTGTTTATTGCGAGACGGTTACTCTTTTAAATCTGAGAATAAAGGTTGTTCGATTTATATGAGTAATATCTTTTATGGTAATGCACCTGAGATGAATGGTTTATTCTTACTGAATCTCGATAGTAGTGACACACATGTTCACAACATAGATGCTAAACGAATTAAATTGAATGATAATTCTACATACATGTGGCACTGTCATCTTGGTCACATTGGAGTGAAGCGTATGAAGAAACTCCATTCAGATGGACTTCTTGAATCACTTGATTTTGAATCACTTGAAAGATGCGAAGCATGTCTAATGGGAAAAATGACTAAGACTCCATTCTCTGGTACAATGGAGCGAGCTACAGACTTATTGGAAATAATACATACCGATGTGTGCGGTCCAATGAGTGTAGCATCGCGTGGTGGATATCGTTATGTTCTCACCTTCACGGATGACTTGAGTAGATATGGATATGTCTACTTCATGAAACATAAGTCCGAAACTTTTGAGAAGTTTAAGGAATTTCAAAGTGAAGTGGAGAATCATCGTAACAAGAAGATTAAGTTTCTGCGTTCTGATCACGGGGGTGAATATCTAAGTTATGAGTTTGGCATGCATTTAAAGAAATGTGGAATACTTTCACAGTTGACACCGCCGGGAACACCATAGCGTAATGGTGTGTCCAAACGTCGTAATCGAACTCTCTTAGATATGGTTCGGTCTATGATGTCTCTTATAGATTTACCGTTATCATTTTGGGGCCATGCATTAGAGACAGCCGCATTCACTTTAAATAGGGCACCATCTAAATCCGTTGAAACGACACCGTACGAATTGTGGTTTGGTAAGAAACCTAAGTTGTCGTTCCTTAAAGTTTGGGGTTGCGAAGCATATGTAAAGAAGTTACAACCTGATAAGCTAGAACCCAAAGCGGAGAAATGCGTCTTCATAGGATACCCTAAAGAAACAATTGGGTATACCTTCTATCATAGATCCGAAGGCAAAGTCTTTGTTGCAAAGAATGGATCCTTTCTTGAGAAGGAGTTTCTCTCGAAAGAAGTGACTGGAAGGAAAGTAGAACTCGATGAGGTTATTGAACCTTCTCTCGGATTTGAGAGTAGCGCAGCACCGAAAGATGTTTTGCTGCCGCCTGCACCAATAGAAGAGGAAGCTAATGATAATGATCATGAAACTTCGAACGAAGTTACTACTAAACCTCGCAGGTCAACAAGGGCTCGTACCACTCCTAATTGGTATGACTCTGCCTTGAACGTCATGTTGGTGGACAACGCTGATGACCCTGCGACGTATGAAGAAGCTATGGTGAGCCCAGATTCTGACAAATGGCTAGAAGCCATGAAATCCGAAATGGGATCCATGTACGAAAACCAAGTGTGGACTTTGTTGGACTTACCGGATGGCCGTAAGGCTGTCGAGAACAAATGGATTTTCAAGAGAAAAACAGATGCTGATGGTAATGTTACCGTCTATAAAGCTCGACTTGTCGCGAAAGGGTTCCGACAAATTCAAGGAGTTGACTATGATGAGACATTCTCACCAGTAGCAAAGCTAAAGTCTGTAAGGATTTTGTTAGCAATTGCTGCATATTTCGATTATGAGATTTGGCAGATGGATGTCAAAACGGCGTTCCTTAATGGTGACATTGAGGAAGAGTTGTATATGGTACAACCCAAGGGTTTTGTCGATCCTAAAGATGCTAACAAGGTATGCAAACTTCAGCGCTCCATTTATGGACTGAAGCAAGCATCCCGTAGTTGGAATCAACGTTTTGATAAGGTAATCAAAAACTTTGGATTTATACAAACTTATGGAGAAGCTTGTATTTACAAGAAAGTGAGTGGGAGCTCTGTAGCATTCCTAGTACTGTATGTAGATGACATATTGTTGATTGGGAATGATGTAGAACTTCTTAATAGCGTCAAAACCTATTTGAATAATAGTTTTTCAATGAAGGATCTTGGCGAAGCGGCATACATTCTAGGCATCAAGATTTATAGAGATAGATCAAGACGCCTAATAGGGCTTTCACAAAGTACATACTTGGACAAAGTTCTAAAGAAGTTTAGAATGGAAGATAGCAAGAAAGGGTTCGTGCCCATGTTGTCAGGTAAGACCTTGAGTAAAACTCAAAGTCCAGCTACGGCAGAAGATAGAGAGAAAATGAATAAAATTCCCTATGCCTCAGCCATAGGTTCTATCATGTATGCCATGCTATGTACAAGACCGGATATAGCACATGCTGTTAGTTTGACTAGCAGATATCAAAGTGATCCTGGAGAGGAACACTGGACAGCGGTCAAGAATATCCTAAAGTACCTGAAAAGGACTAAGGATATGGTTCTTTCTTATGGAGGTGATGAACAGCTTGTTGTAAACGGTTACACCGATGCTAGTTGGAACACCGATCCGGATGACTCAAAGTCACAGTCGGGTTACGTATTTATTTTGAATGGTGCTGCAGTAAGCTGGAGGAGTGCGAAGCAAAGCGTTGTGGCGAAATCTTCAACTGAATCGGAATACATAGCTGCTTCGGAGGCTGCACAAGAAGCCGTTTGGATGAAGGAATTCATTACTGAACTCGGCGTGGTTCCCAGTGCGTTGGACCCGATGGCCATCTACTGTGACAACACAGGTGCCATAGCTAATGCACAGGAGCCAAGGTCACATAGCAAGCTGAAGCACATCAAGCTACGTTTCCACGCTATTCGCGAGTATGTCCGAGATGGTGACATAAAGATTTGCAAAGTACACACTGATCTGAATGTGGCAGATCCGTTGACTAAACCTCTCCCTAGGGCAAAGCATGACCAACACCAAAACGCCATGGGTGTTCGGTATATTACCATGTAATCTAGATTATTGACTCTAGTGCAAGTGGGAGACTGTTGGAGATATGCCCAAGAGGCAATAATCAAAGTGATTATTATTATATCTTTGTGTTTATGATGAATGTTTACATCCCATGCTATAATTGTATTATTAGGAAACACTAATACATGTGTGTTTTGTAAACATATAAGAGTCCCTAGTAAGCCTCTTGTTGAACTAGCTTGTTGATTAATTGATGATCATGGTTTCCTGATCATGGACATTGGATGTGATTAATAACAAGGTTATATCATTAGGAGAATGATGTGATGGACACACACCCATAGTAAGCGTAGCATAAGATCAAGTCATTAAGTTCATATTGCTGTAAGCTTTCAAAATACATAGTAACCTATTCCTTCGACCATGAGGTTATGTTAATCACCATCACCGGATGGATACTTTGATGACATCAAACGCCGCTTCGTAACTGGGTGGTTATAAAAGTGTCATTGGGTATTCTGAAAGTATGTGTTGAAGCTCATGAACCAAGATTGGGATTTGTCCATCCATATGACGGATAGATATGCTCTGGGCCCTCTCGGTGGAATGTCATCTAGTTAGCTTGCAAGCATGTGACTAGGTCACAAGGGATGACATATCACGGAACGAGTAAAGAGTACTTATCAGTAACGAGGTAGAACTAGGTATGTAGATACCGACGATCAAACCTCGGATAAGTATAATATCATGAGACAAAGGGAATTAGTTTCGTATGTAAGTGGTTCAATCGATCGCGAAGTCATCGTTGAGCATGTGGGAGCCATGATGGATCTCCAGGTCCCGCTGATGGTTATTGATATGAGATGTGTCTCTATCATGTCTACATATTCGCGAACCGTAGGGTGACACACTTAAGGTTCGAAGTTGTTTTAAGTAGATATGGAATATGCGTTGGAGACCGAATGTTGTTCGGAGTCTCGGAATGGATCCGGGACATCACGAGGAGATCCGGAATGGTCCGGAGAATAAGATTCATATATAGGAGATCATTTTATGAGATAGGAAATGTTCCGGAGTGTTTGTATGAGGATTCTAGAAGGTTTCGGAATGTTCCGGAAGGTTCTAGAAGATATCTTGGAGTTTGCTTGAAAATCAAGATAGGGATCAAGGAGTCCTGGTGGGTCAAGATACGGATTCGTGGGGAAGGAGGACTCCTCCCCCCACCTCCAATCCGCCGGCCAAGGGAGGAGAGGAGTCCTACAAGGACTCCCCTCCCCATGGCGCCATCCCCTCTTTAAATAGAGGGGCAGGGGGCGCCCCTCCTCCCGCGCTCTCATTACGTCCAATCTCTGCCGCCTCTCTCCTCCACCATATTCTGCACAGGCATAGGCGAAGCCCTGCAGAATTCTCTACTCCACCACCACCACCACGCCGTCGTGCTGCTGGGATTCCGTGGAGAAGATCTACTACCTCCGCTGCTCGCTGGAACGGGGAGAGGAAGGTCTACTTCGACTCCGCACGTGTGACCGACTGCGGAAGCGCTGCCGAATCGTGGCGCCGGAAGGATCGTCAACTTGACCAAGGGCGGAAGCGCTGCTGGAACGCGACGCCGGAAGGATCGTCTACTTGACCGAAGGCGGAAGCGCTGCTGGAACGCGACGCCGGAAGGATCGTCCACACGATCTTGAGATCGGCAAGTGATCGACTATATCAACTACGAGATCTAATCTCGTTAACGCTTTCGGATCTACGAGGGTTAGTTCCTATCTATCTCGTTGCTCATGTCTCATAGATTAGATCTTGGCTTTTATCTAGATTGGATCTAGGTTTTGTTCGTTCTTGCGGTAGAAATTTTTTGTTTTCCATGCTACGAACCCATCAGTCATTGCATGTCTGTCCTTCTCAGAAACCACCCATGGATCCACCAGTGTCATTGGATGTGTGTTCTTTTCACAAACCACAGCTAGTGTCATTGGATGTGTGTTCTTCTCACAAACCACACATGGATCCACCAGTGTCATTGCATGTATGTCCTTCTCATGAACCACATCTAGAGTCATCGCATGTTTGTTCTTCTCACAAACCACATAAGGATCCACCAGTGTCATTGCATGTCTATTCTTCTGTCATTGGATGTCTGTTCTTTTCATAAACCACATAAGGATCCACCAGTGTCATTGGATGTGTGTTCTTTTTATGAACCACACCCAGTGTCATTGCATGTGTCTTCTTCTAACAAACCACACATGGATCCACAAGTGTCATTGGATGCGTGTTCTTTTCACAAACCACAGCTAGAGTCATTGCATGTGTGTTTTCTCACAAACCACATAAGGATACACTAGTGTCATTCCATGTGTGTTCTTTTCACAAACCATAGCTAGAGTCATTGCATTGTGTTCTTCTCACAAACCACATAAGGATACACCAGTGTCATTGGATGTGTGTTCTTTTGATGAACCACACCCAGTGTCATTGCATGTTTGTTCTTCTCACAAACACACATGGATCCACTAGGGTCATTGGAGGTGTGTTCTTTTCATGTACCATACCCAGTGTCATCGCATGTCTGTTCTTCTCACAAACCACACATGAATCCACCAGTGTCACTAGAGGTGTGTTCTTTTCATGAACCACACCCAGTGTCATCGCATGTCTGTTCTTCTCACAAACCACATAATGATCCACCAGTGTCATTGCATGTCTGTTCTTCTCATGAACCACAGCCAGAGTCATTGCATGTGTGTTCTTCTCACAAACCACATAAGGATCCACCAGTGTCATTGGATGTGTTTTTTTCATGAACCACACCCAGTGTCATTGGATGTGCGTTCTTCTCACAAACCACATATGGATCCACCAGTGTCATTGCATGTCTGTTCTTCTCATGAACCACAGCTAGAGTCATTGCATGTCTATTCTTCTCACAACCACATAAGGATCCACTAGTGTCATTGTATGTGTGTTCTTTTCATTAACCACACCCAGTGTCATTGGATGTGTGTTCTTCTCACAAACCACACATGTATCTACCAGTGTAATTACATGTCTGTTCTTTTCATGAACCACACATCGATCCACCCAGTGTGATTGCATGTCAGGTCTTCTCACAAACCACATAAGGATCCACCAGTGTCATTGCATGTCTATTCTTTTCATGAACCACGCCCAGTATCATTGCATCTCTGTTCCTCTAAACAAACCACACATGGATCCACCAGTGTCATTGCATGTGTGTTCTTGTAAACAAACCACACATGGATCCACCAGTGTCATTGGATGTGTGTTCTTTTCACGAACCACAGCCAGTGTCATTGGATGTGTGTTCTTCTCACAAACCACACATGGATACACCAGTGTCATTGCATGTCTGTCCTTCTCAGAAACCACCCATGGATCCACCAGTGTCATTGGATGTGTGTTCTTTTCACAAACCACAGCTAGTGTCATTGGATGTGTGTTCTTCTCACAAACCACACATGGATCCACCAGTGTCATTGCATGTATGTCCTTCTCATGAACCACATCTAGAGTCATCGCATGTTTGTTCTTCTCACAAACCACATAAGGATCCACCTGTGTCATTGCATGTCTATTCTTCTGTCATTGGATGTCTGTTCTTTTCATAAACCACATAAGGATCCACCAGTGTCATTGGATGTGTGTTCTTTTTATGAACCACACCCAGTGTCATTGCATGTGTCTTCTTCTAACAAACCACACATGGATCCACAAGTGTCATTGGATGCGTGTTCTTTTAACAAACCACAGCTAGAGTCATTGCATGTGTGTTCTTCTCACAAACCACATAAGGATAAACCAGTGTCATTGCATGTGTGTTCTTTTCACAAACCACAGCTAGAGTCATTGCATGTCTGTTCTTCTCACAAACCACATAAGGATACACTAGTGTCATTGCATGTGTGTTCTTTCACAAACCATAGCTAGAGTCATTGCATGTGTGTTCTTCTCACAAACCACATAAGGATACACCAGTATCATTGGATGTGTGTTCTTTTCATGAACCACACCCAGTGTCATTGCATGTTTGTTCCTCTCATAAACCACACATGGATCCACCGTTAGACCGAGTCTTCTAGAAGGCACGCCCTAACACAGTTGTTCTGCTTGACGATTGTTACATATCGTTTGATCGGGGCGCATGGACGATTGGGATGGTCTTCGTGAGAGCGATCCGCGAGTAGGATGTTCTGCGGCATGATTGGCCACGCTTGCTCTGGACAAACTGGCAACAGCGGGCGCTCCCCTGTTGTGAGTGTCACGACTGACGAGTTCAGTGGGCCATATCCTAGTGTCATGTCCCCATTACCTCGAAGCCACTTTCCCCACTTCACTCCCATCCTGCCGTAGCCGCAAGCCGACGGCTCCTCCATCCCAATCCCCTCTCCGGCAGCCACCCCCCTCCCCTCTCGCCTTGGTTTCAAGGGGAGACGGCGAGGAAACGCGTCATGACGACAGGGACGGTGATTTTCATGTGAGTCGTATCATCTCTATCTCTATCATCTATGGCCAGTTATCTATTTTTGAGCTAGATCTACTCTGTGTACTCATGCGCGTAAGATGTGTTAGGCCAACCAGACGATGTATGACTCCGGCTATCACGGTTTAGCGAATGAAGACAGTCCTCTGCTATGTAAACATGGATATGTGCCCACTAAATTTGTAGCGTTCGAAGGATGAAACGCAGGCAGGAGGTTTCTACGGTGTCAAGGACATCGTGCAATGATGCAAGGCAGAAGTTGTGGTGTTGTCAAATGGGTAGATCCAGAGTGGCCCAAATCGATGCAGAAAACGCTGGACAAACTATGGGATATGACTGTTGAGTTGAAAGAATCCGTAGTCAGCTCACTTCTTGGCAGTGTTGAGATGAAGCTATAGGACCCAGTTGACACGACCAAGCTTAACCGAGATCTCAGGAGGGTGCAAGACAAGGTTAGCAAAGTCGAGAAGGAGAGGGACGTGGCGTTGGCCCTGAAGGCTAAAGCAGAGCAAGAACCGACTCAAGCAAGGAATGATCTTCACCAGGCCAAAGTCCCGCAGTTTACAACTATGAGTATTGACAAGTGCATGAGGTAAAATACAGAGAAATAATTGAAGCTCTGCAAGGAAGATGCTAAAATGAAGGAGCGGACGAATTGATCCTTGCTCTCGCTGGAAGATGCACATCGGGCTAAGATTAGGAAGATCAAGGAGATGTGTGATAACTAGTTCTATTTAGCTTGAGCTCCGTGCCTTTTTAAGTTGTAATAGTAGTACTTGTTGACCTAGCGGTCTGAACTAGTGGTCTCGGAGTCCTGGGAGGAAAAAATTGGTCTCCCGTTAGTCTGTCTTAACCCTGCATCACTTCCTTTTGTCTGATCATGGTGGTATTCTGACATTGGTGGTTTGTTTAAACGTAATCTACGTGGATTGTGCCGCATGCAAATGGCATAGCAATAATTTATAAAGTGGAAGTACGTACACCCGGTTAATGGAGATTCGGGAGCTTCACCAGACGCAGGGGATGCAGGAGCAGGGTGGCGGTGAGATAGACGGGCCCAAGCATCTGGGCATTATCGGTTACCATTGCTGTTTATGTTGCCACGTTGTTGTACATCATCTGAAATAATTGTTGCTTCGTGTAGTGTGGTAGCTTAAATAATTTATTTCTGTGCTACTTACATTCCATCGAATTTGGAGACCTCCTGCCCCTCATGAAACGTGGAACCGTTGCTGCGTGTTTTCAGATGGCAGTGGCACAATCACAATTTCAGATTCAACTACTGACTCGGGCGTTTCCAAACCCTAAGTCACGGTACATTTTACTCAGAGAACGTGGGTAGATTGTTTCGCCCAGCAAAGTACCATACACAGAGCTCCAGAATTTAACCGAATTACATATATAGGTTCAAGTTCAACACATTACTATGCATCTTCATTGCCAGTAGTCTTCTTTCGCAGCCTAGGTACCAAGCCTTCACGTCGACTGGCTTCTTCATTTCCTGCCTTCTTCCTCTTCCTCGGTGCCAATTTTCTTAGCTTCAGTACTCTGCATCGCCGGGACAATGGGCACTAGAATTGTGTCCAGCATCATCTTTCCACTCGTTTTTAATTTCTTCGGGCAGCAAAATGACTGACCCGGCAGTCATGTTTCTAACCTTGCGGCGCTTCCTGTCAAAGAAACAAGACTGTTGCATAACTGCCCAATATCTACAGAGTAAATAAAACAAAAATTACAATTCAGCACAAACATGCGAACCCCAAGAGACCTTTGCTTACCAGGAGCTAATTGGGTTCGAGCAACCACCCTGTCCAAGAATAGAAGGGAGACTCCTAGTTGCAGTAGCTTCTACATCCAGTACATCACAATTCAACTCAAACATGCAATCCGAAGCATACCTTTTCATCAACCCAATTAGCTGACTGTCACACGTTAAAGGAACCATGATGCCACATTCATCCATGAAGCTGAACTTTGCAGTCTGCTTCGGCCATAATTCATCATGATTACGTAGAGCAGCAACCATACCAGATATAGTCAGGCGCTTCTTCCATCGTGATACAATGGTGTCCATACCACTTGCCCTTAGAGTTGTACCTGAAGAGGACTACCGTAACCAGGTAAGGGTGGTCCGTCAAGATCCCACTTGACAAAAAACTGTGGACAAAATATGTTTGTCAGCGTTGGGCTAACAAACAATTTTAGGTTCAGTAGCCAGCTAGCAGTTATAATTAGTGCGAATAGCAAAGAGAATGGTAGCTCACCCGCTTGTAGCCAGAACTTCTTCTTCCTTGGTAGTAGGATCTGCCATCCTCTGAGCTGCTCGGCTCGTCGGCGGCGGAGGCGGGCTAGAGCCTCGCAACAGCGGCTATGGCATGCGCCATTGGAGCTCGGGATCAGCGACTGGGCGTAGCAACTTAGCGCCAGAAGTGAAATGTCCGAAGGGGTCGTCCTGCCTGGAGGGTGGATTCCGACGCCACTGGTGCTAGGGGAAAGGTGGGAATGAATTTGTGAAATTGGTCAACGCATCCAATCCACTTAGTTCCTCGATTTTCCTAAGAGGTTGCCGCGTTGGCGCTCTCGTCACGGACAGATGACCGACATGAGGGTCTCGACCGTCTACTTCACGGGGCAGTTTTACGGAATGTTTGAATTTGGCATGGGTGAGATGAGTTTGCATCGAAATGGCCCCTCTCGGTAGTTGGCGGCCCAACATTTCGAAATGCGGCAATTTTAGGCAACTTAGGTACCGCGGTGCACTGGCCTGGGAACTTTGGTACCGTAGACGAACAGGCCCCATACATATGACACATAGTCCAAAGCGTGTATAGTCAAATACTAATACCTTTGGACTTGCACTTTGAAGTTGATCACCATCATCAAATGTTTGTCGTTCTTTCAAAATCCATTCTCTAGTAATCTATTAGTGTAGTAAACATTTTACCTACATCTTCTATTCATACTTATCATGACAACTTTCATGATCAAGCTACTATAGCCTATAAGGACGAATCGTGAGTATAATGTCAGTTTCCAAAACCTTTTTGGGAGATTAGGACGTCTAGCGTCTCCAACCTTCGCAAATTCTCATACAATATGAGAACGTGTATTTTGCTAAATTGTACTCTATCATATTGCAACCATAAACATTGTTTCAGATATCACAATATTTTCCACACATGATGGTTTCTGAAACAATTCTTTCAGCTCCCAAATAACCTTGATATTAAAACAATATTTGAATATCAAGAATCATGGAGGCAAACATGATACTTCAGATACTAACACTGGAATTGTTACTCTTGGTTTAATACTACTTATTAAACTTCATGGAGTAAATAGAGTTTGCTGAAAGTTTGCAATAGGACTTCTAAACTTTAAATTGACATTCAAAACAAAACGATACCAGTTCGTAAAGTAGATATCCAAAATTCTATAGTTCTATTATCTCAATTAAAACTAAGCGCAAGGTAGTAAACGGATGCCAATGACTATAACAAATTGTGCAAATTCACTTTGATTTTAGTTTATGATAAATTGAGTTTGACTAATCCAAATTATAAATAAACTCCCACTCAAAACCAACATCCCTCGAGTTGTTTTGGTGATTACATGAACCAAATCCACTACACCAAGTCCGATCATCATGTGAGTCGGTGTAGCTTCAAAGGCAAGCATCTATATGGGCATTATATCTACCATATGAATCATGCTTAACCTTTCGGTCGTGTTTCGAGGCCATGTCTATACATGCTAGGCTTGCCAAGTAAGAACCTTAGTACTCGTGTGTGTAAAACTGTCTTACACCTGTTATACGAACGTGGATTCAAGTACACATGGTCATCACGTGATGTCTTGAAGCAACGAAACATAAAACGGTGCGTACTTAAGAAAGAACACATTTTTATCTTGATATCTAAATGAGGGATCATCTTATAATGGTACTAAAACGCCAAACAAGAAATATAAGATACAAACATCACATGTGTAAAGTGAAATGATATGGTTATTGCACTTGATCACTATCATGTGCACCGTGGTATGATCTTTATCATTCATTTATGTGCAAGGACAAGGTCTATGGAACTTACACGTTTAGGTGTGTTGTAAGAGTATCAACTATACATCAACTTACAATATTACCATATCATGACACCAGCCAAGCAACAATCTAAACTAGACACTTCTAATTTATCCATTGCAAGTTTTACGTGGCTTAGGGCTTTCAAAGATAGAACCGGTCTTACCTACGGACATGGAACCACAACGATGATAACCAAATTATTAGCAACTCGTTGTAAGTCAGATATTGACTATAGTAGGAGAGAAAGACACCCGCTAGCCACTTATGCAAAACTAGTTGCATGTCAAGCGTGGAACAAGTCTCATGTGCGGGGACATGTAAAGTTAGTCTGGGCTGCTTCATCCCACTATGCCACCAATATCCAAAATACATAGAAGATGCAATAAAATCATCATCATCGCTCACATACTCTTATGTGTACTACCCGTTCAAAACATCTACGCATAGATCCGGCTCTGATACCACTGTTGGGTTCGCAGCATAGAAAACAAAAAATTCCTACGATGTGAACATCTATGCACCAAGATCTATCTACCTAGATATAATCAACGGGTGGATATACATCTATTGAGAACATACCCTTGAAGAGCAACAAAGCATTGTTAACGAAATTGATTTCGTGGTTGATGTAGTCATACACTTGCCGATCTCAAGATTGTGATGAAGTCCAGCAAATCTAACAGGTCCAACACCAGCACGTCCAGCAGGTCCAGCACCAGCAAGTCCAGCACCGCAAAGCAGCGGTGTCTTTGTGATCGCACACACGTTCGGTACCCCCCGACAACCTCCGAGTACTTGCTCTATCAAAGCCGCAGCGGCAGCAAATCCTTCTAGAAAAAGCTACCGGGAACATGTATCTCGTTAATCCTAGACCGTGGGAATTGCTAGAGGGGAAGAGAACCTTTGCGAGGAGGTGGTGCAAGAGGAGAGGAACCATGGGGCTCCTTTTATAGGGGGGCGTAGCCCCATGGCTATGGCTGGCCAGCCATGGTGGGTGCCATGGCTGGGCGTAGACTCATTCATGTGGGTGGAGCTTCCACTAAGCCCACTCACATAAATTTCAACTCCACTCACTTGCATTTAATGTCCACTAAATTAAATGCATTTTTATCTTTAAATAAAACACTTATTTATTTTATTCAGTATTTTGTTAATTACTTTAATTGAAAAACATTCACATAAAACCCCGTGCAACATTTCGATATCACATGCAAAACCAATTTCAGCAATTTCACTCGAAACAATTCTAGTGTCCATCGAAACAATTCCAGCGCTTTCATAATCTTTCTCTGGTATCTTATTTGCTCCAAATGCTATCGGTATCCCTTAAGTATGTCACCCTACGGTTCGCAAATAATGTGGACATGATCGAGACCCCTCTCTGATCAATAATCAGCAGCGGGACCTAGAGATCCGTACTGTCTCCCACACATTCAAGGATGACTCTAGTGATCATGTGAACCTTTAACGTCGTACCTAAATCCCTTTATCTCATAATATATTACATGTCTAAGATTCGATCATCGGTATCTCCATAACTAGTTTGATTTCGTTACCGACATGCACTCTTCTCTCAGTCCCGTGATATAATATTCTAGTGATCACATCACTTGCTTGCAAGCTATCTCAATGTGATATCACCAAGAGGGTCCAGAGTATATCTATCCGTCATCGGATGGACAAATCCCACTCTTGATGTATGAGCCTCAACATAACATCTTCGAGTATCTGAACCCACATTTATAGTCACCTTGTTACGGTGTTACGTTTGATGTTATCAAGTTACTCTTATAGTGTTAGCAATTAACATGATCTCATGGTCTAAGGATTAAGATTACTTCGTATGATGTTATAGCAATATAAACATAAGGACTTTAATCGTAATGTTGTACTTCAGATAAATGTTTATCACATCATTTCACCAATATTGTGACTTTGTTATTAAGAACATCCAATATCCATGACGAAGAAACCTTCATCATCTTGTTAATTAACGAGCTAGTTTATAAGAAAGACATAACTAGGAACCCTTTATTTGTTTAAAACACACATATATTAATGTTTCCAATTAATATAATTATAGCGAGCAAAATAAACATTTATCATAAACAAGGAATAAGATAATAATCACTTTATTATTGTCTCTCGGATATATTCCCTTTAGTGTTTGATCTAATTTTGCATATACCACTTTGGTTCATGTTCTTTCATGCATACAACAGGATTTATAATTGTCCTCGATCTATACTGATGAATTTGAAACTTCATGTTATTTAATGTTCGAAAAATTGTTCACAACCATTGTTGTTTTAGTCACATATGTATTTTTTAATTGATTCTCTCAATTTATTTAACTACCAAAAATGGTTCCCTTCTAGGTTCTCCTGAAAACGTTTGTTTCCTCCACTCTTTCCAAAAATTTCCGTTCCCTCCTAGTTTTTGTAGCAGCCCTCTCGATCGACCGTACTCAAATACCGCACCCTCCACGTAACCTTTCTCGCAAATTGCGATCGCATCATTCGCGCCCTCCTCCTCCACCCAAATCGTCATCTCCTCCTGCTCTAGATCCTACGCACGCAGCGGTGGTTACTAGGGGATCAGTCTTTCCTAGCAGCGACATGGTCGGTGCTCCGCGGTACCCCCAAAGACTTCAACCAAGACGAATGCAAAGGCTAAACACAAAGGTCCAAAGTCTCTCCCTCTCTATTCCTTTATTCCATACATTCAGCTAGATCCGTTCCTCATCTGTGGTTTTTTTTCGAGATGCAACACATGTCAGGTTGTTTCTCGAGATGCATCTGACTATTTGTGTTAACGTGAATTTTTAATACATTTAGATGTATGCTATGTTGATAATTATTCCTATCGTTAATTAATTGTGTTAACTAAATAAAAAGCAATCCGTAATATCTGCTTCAACTGGCTCTGGTGATAGAGCTGCCCCTAGATCGGTTCATGACTACTAGTATTAATCAAAGGGTGTACGTCTATTGTCCACAATGCCCTGACGAGCAACTGTAATTAAAGAAAGTACATATGTTGTCGACAACGTCATGATGAGCTATAGTAGTTGAAGAAAGTACTGCACATCTGTATCTGAAAGTGAAGTACATTAACAAACAAATTGCTACTAGATCCATTTGCTACACCTTTTCCTCACTATTTTGCATACCGTATGCTACACCTTTTTCTCCTAACTGATTAAAAGGACAACATTTTCTATAAGATCAAACTGAATTTGTTCAAGTGTAGAACTGTCGGATAGTTTTCAGTACTACTGTCCTCACTTGTCTTCATTACCTGAATTTCACAGTCTCAAAATCCCTTCGCCCAACTATTTATTTATGTTTCTATATTTATTTCAGCTACACTTTTTGCTGAAGATAAAAGACCAAATCAATATGAAGATCTGAAGAAGAAAACAATGGAAGAAAATATTGTTAAGATGTCTGAAGCATTCAAGAAGAAGGTTGCTGAAACTAGAAAGCCAATTGAAGATTTCACGTCCATAGCTCGTGCTTTTGTCTTTGGTTCTAAACAACTGCCAACGACAATACAAGAAGAGACACATATGTAATGTAGCGACATCAACGACGACCCTAACTACGTACCTGATGCGGCAGAGGAGGCCAATGCTGATGATGAACACAAGCACAATCTTGAAGACTATCCATCTGAGATCATATAATCTCACATACTTGAACTGTTCACTGTTGTGCATGTTTTTTCTGTTAACCATATAAGATGTTTATGTCATGCAGTTAGTTGATGTTTCTACAGAGCTGCCACAATAAAAGCGTTACAAGACACTTGTAGTTTCTGCACCAACTGTATCAACTAGATCAAGAGCTATTGAAGATACTGCAAATGACGCATCTGGTCAAAAAAAAAGGAAGTAACACACAAGAAGAAACACCACCACCAAGGAATCTTCCTTTTATAGATAGCAACTCACATGATGAAAATGAAATTGTTACCTATGAACAATGAGGTATGAACATCATTTGGTTGCATTATGCTCTACCTCCAAACTTGTAATATTTATATGTAACCTATACTTGTTTCTGTGCGTAGTTTCAAATGAAATTGCAAACTCTAGCGAACCAAAGAATAAGCGAGGTGGACGCAGAACTACTATGGGCCATGCACTACATGTGTATTCAAGAAGAAATTGAGGCAAAGGGATGCCCATTGTGTTCACTGAGGGCGCCAGGAGACCCAAAGATCTAGTCTAGGCAGCAAAACTAGCTTCAGAGTTTGGTATTCACATCCGCGGCAATATGCCCCTAGCAACACACTAGAAATAGTACTCTGATAAAGATAAAGGAATGACAAATGTTATTCCTGGTGCTCTTAAATCTGTTGCGGTGAGTCGGAAGAAATCTTCATGAGCTCAATGCAATTGCAATTTTTGTATACCATGCTCATATTAATCTTGGTTTTTATTTTATGCAGGGGAAATTTGAAATGGACAAAAGTTCTCCTATCGCCAAAGATGTTTGCACCGATATCATACAGAATGGTATTCGCCAGCAACGGTATAGACTTAAAAGGGATTATTTTCCTACGATTCAAAAACAAAAACTTACAGCACAACAAGCATATCTGCTCAAGCCAGACAGCGTGCAAGAGAAGAGTTGGGAATCCCTTGTCAATACATGGTTCTATGAGCACTACCAGATACATGATTCATATTTATGTCAGCTTTATCTTGTACATTCAATAAATATATAAAAACTAATGTACCTATACATAGAAAAATTGCAAGATTAATATAAAAAACCGAGAAGGTATGAAACAGAACCATACGACTGGCTCTAGAAGCTACGTTGCACACTACGACTATGTTGTAAGTATTTAAATTACCCATATGCACAATATATCTTCTATTAATATAGCATGTACACTTATTATGATACATCTTATATAACTCATGCAGAAGGCTAAGGAGAACTACAAGGAAATAGGTCCCATCGAATTTTACAAATCAACCCACACTAACAAGGACGGTTTGATGTCTGTTAAATCAGAATCTTACGTGAGACAATTTATTCAAAACCAATGCACTTATGGTGACTTTGGAAATTCAATTTCATTACCATTGACATACATGAATTCATATTGCAGCTTCAGATGGTGTTGAGAAGGATGGGACCAGACCCAAGAGATCATACTCACAAAACTGATCTGCAGATTGTTCAAAAAGTTCTTCATGAACAAAGATCATCCAGTACATTCCTCTCAAGCATTAGTGTCTCAACAAGCTCAACAACATCAAGCAATTATTCTCCATGAGTTAGAAGATACGCTTGTAAAAGAGAAACAACAATCTCTGAAAGTAAGAGAAAGGTATCAGCATGAGATGGAGGAAATGATGCTAGCCCAGAAACAAAAATATGAGGCATTGAGAATTAAGCAGGAACCAGAACGTGTAGCTATCAAGAAGGACCAGGAGGAGAAGACTTTAGCATATGAGAAGAGGCACCAAGAAATGTATGCCCTTATTGGTTTCATCTTAAGGAACCAGGGAAAATGACCAAATGCACCCCAATCCTGATGGTGCCAGGATCTGTTTCATGCACTTTTAAAATTGTCTTACATATATCTCTGTCAGACTTGGAAAGTTTGTGTGCTACTGAATGATGTAATATTATTTGGCTTCGTTTTCAAATGTTGCTTCAAATTATATTTGTTTTCAAATTTCATTAATTCCTGAAATTTTGCATTATTTATTTACATTCATGTCATTTTCCTTTCGTGACGGAATTTTCGACGCCGTTACTAGCTTCTGGTCCCACATGCCAGCATCACGTGGGCCCCACATGTCAGATCAGCATGGACCCACCTTAAAGAATCCACGTCATCACTATTGGACCCACCTGATAGAATCCACGTCAACACAGTTTTGACCCACCTGACAGAATTCACGTCATCAATGTTGGACCCACCTATTAGAATACACGTCATCAATGCTGGACCACCTGTTAGAACCCACGTCAGCACGGATGGACCCACCTGACATAATTTATGTCAACAGTGCTGGACCCATCTGACAACATCCATGTCAACATGGATGGACCTACCTGGCAGCAACCATGTTGTAACTACCTCGGTGAATTACGCTCTTAGTTAATGCCTGGATGAACGAAAGTGGTTAAAATAGTACGATGGGGCCTAGGGCCACTCACGGTAGACCTTTCGGCCGTCCCAACCACTTTCAAACAACGGGACAAGAACGAGCGGCGTAATCGGCAGGCGAAGGGATCAACTACATACACAAATGAGTATGTATGCAAACCACATACAACAGTCCTCAGAGCCATTCCATCTAAAAGAAATAGAAATATTGCAACGCCATACGGCAAGATCCAACTATCCTAGATAGATATAATAATTTAGGATAGCTCCTCATACATCACACAACAGAGTATTAGGCGGAAGCGGAAAACAAGATCCGAGTACGGATAAGAAGCAAATTGGCATAAGATGCCCCATCAATAAACACATCCCGCCCACAGATCACACGGATCCCCGTTCCCGGAATCTCTACACCAAATGATCGTTGCCAACATCATCTGTCTCTTCCACCCAGTATCCATCTTGCGGGTACACCTGTTCATCTGAATCAAACAATTTATCGTGTGAGACCCTAGGGGTACTCAGCAAGTCTTTATGCCACTAAAGGGGACACAACCTGGGGTGACGCAATTGCAGCAAAAGATAATACCTAACAATTCTACAGATACTCGCTAACCATCCGCCTAACCACTGATAGACGGAAGTCCGTGAATTAAGAACAACAGTTATAACAGTATAATTAACAGATCCATCCTCCTCCTCGCTTACCAACGAGGAAGCGGACGAACAACCCCCATCATCCGTTGGCAGTTTTATTAACCATTCCATGAGTATTGCACTATTTACTAGTCAAGTACTTAGTCAAATTAAAAGCGGTACTTTAGTTATACTTGTCTATGATCGAGAAACTGTGCTCCAAGTCGTCCATAACCGCGGACACGGCTTTCAGAAAGATTTACCCTGTAGGGGTGCACGAATAGCAACACACACTCGATCAACCTCGGAAAAAAACCAAATCAAAACCCAACGAGGCATTCACGACAAAGCAATCACAGGATTCAGAAATATTTCAGGGGGGCACCCCATTAAGCTACCCGCAATGAAGTTGGCCGGCTCCGAGACGGACCCAAGGTTTGTGTGGACGGCGGTAAACGACTGGGAACCCGAAAATGTGACTGGGCTTGTCGATACAGCGAAAACGTGTCACGATCCAAAACAGTGCAGGTGCTCCTCGCACAATCTTAAATAAAGCAGTAACATGGCATAAGTACAGGATAATAATAAAGCCCCAAACTAATTGTGGCCCCAAGAAATAAGAATGAATCAAGCTCTGGCTCAGGGGGGTCCATAAGGCCTCCCGGATGTGGATAGTGCGAATAGTCAAGGAACAGGAATCAAGTACTCAGGGTCCTACGGGACACAACTGAGCATGAAAAACCAAATAGCAGATATTGCTCACCGGTGCCTCTTTCATTAGTTATCCCATTACTACTCAGGTTATATTGTTTAGGTACCTCGTTATTCATCAGACACTCACATACCCTACACATGCTTTTCTACGACTCGCATGGCTCAAACAACTCTTGTAGTAATGGCTCATGGGATGGAGGAACAAGCTTCGGTGGGGTTTAAAAGTAAAGGCTATGCAGTACTTGGGATTCAATTTAATGCAATCGCGACTCGATGATGCAAGAATAAGATAGAGGCGATAGGTACTGTATGTATGCAAGCATGTGGTTGTGCTTGCCTGGCAGCTCAGTTGAAGCGAGAGATGGATCTGGGTAATACTCCTGTGAATCCTGGTAATTCTCCTGTTGGGCGTCTATTCGAAGAAGAACCAAACAAACAAGGCCAACATAAATGAAGTGCACAAGCATATGAATTAAAATGCGACAAGCAATCAAGCATGCCATGATGAATGATGCACAATTTGCATGGCATTAAAGTAGCATGGCAAAGGTGAGGTGTGGATACAAGAAAGAAAGCACTTTATTATTTAATTAACCAAGTTTTATTGTCATAAACAGTTCAGGTTTTAAATTACCACATGATGCATGCTTCAATTCAGAACAAGGACTGCATAGATAGAACGGGCTCGTCGCATTGATCGATTTAGACATATTATTTGTCAAATTTGGAGTTATAAAACAAAAGTTATTAATTAATTAAGGAAAAGGGCATTTTATTGTAATTTTAATCATCTCGAAAATTTAAAGTGTTCAAAACATATTTTGAAGGGCATATTTGAATTCCTCACATTTTTCTGATTCCAAAACAAATATTATATGTATTATTTGGATTTGTATTTTAAAAATTATTTGAATCTGAATTGGATTTGAATTTAAATCATTTTGAAAAAGATTTAATTAAAACAGACTCAGGAAAAATACTTTTGTCACCCAGGCGAAATCAGCCCCAGTCACTGACGGGTGGGCCTTGTGCTGACTGGGCCACGTGCGCGGAAAAACCTTTTTCCACCGTGGGCTAGGCTAGCATGTGCGTCTGCGAGGTGGACCAACTGGCGCTGGCCCACGTGACAGCGGTGAAGACGGCAGAGGCTGACAGGTGGGGCTGGGGCTGGAGCACGGGTTACGCCTGAGAAAAGCTGAGGGGCTTTCTGCAAGATGGCTAGGGCGGCTGGCAGGTGGGTCCTCCAGGAGCGCGGGTTGCAGGAGTCAAAAAGGTGGAGGGCTTAATGTAAATTTCCACGGGCCCGGTACTGTTTCTCTTCTTCTCCGTCTGACGCGAATTCGGCGCGCGGCGCGGGGCGGGGGATCGATCCCGGGACGCGGGCGTGCGCGCTGAGGTGGCTAACCAGTGCGGTAGGGCGAGGGGAGTTGACAGGTGAGGGGCTGGGGCCTAGATAGGGTGCTGCACGGCGCGGGGAGGCTGCAGACAACGGCGAGCTCTGGCGTGCGGCGGGCGTTCAACGAAACGAACGGCGGGGCTAGGGCGGTACGGCGAGGCGGATCGTGTCAGGGGAAAAGAGGGGCTCACCGCGGGCTCGACGGCGGGCGCGGATCGTGGCGAGGAGCGGCGGAGCGGCGAGATCGCTGGCGCTCCGGCGGCTAGGGTTTCGTCAGGTCGGCGAGGATCTGGCGGCCCTAGGAGCTTCTCCTTCGCGTTGGCGTGGGCAGGGCGTCGTAGAGGAACCTCCTCGAGCTTCCAGGCCACCTCCAGGTAGAGCTGCTCGACTGGAACAACGGGGACGAGGTGGTGCTGGCGGCGACCGGCGGCAGATGTTGTGGTCGGAGAGGAAGAAGGAGAAGAGGAGGGGCAGCTCAAGGCAGATCTGGCGAGCCAGGAGAGCCGTGGGGAGGAGGGAAAAGTGAGAGGGAGAGAGAGGAGAGGGAGCCGTGGCAGGGTAGATAAAGGTGGCCTCGGTGCCACCTTTTCTTCCTTCTCCTCGAGCACGTGGGGGAAGCTGGGGCTTGTCCTGGGGCTGGACGGCGGTAGGAGGGACTGCAGGTGGACCAGGGCGGCGTGGTGGCTGCAGGGTGGGGCTAGCATGGCGGTAGAATAAGAGAGAGGGAAGGGGTAGCTCGGCTAGGTTAGATGGTTAGCTCGGGCTAGGGTTTGCTAGGGTTAGGGTGGCTGGGTGTGGGCCAGGGAGAGGGTGGCCAGGTGGGCCTCATGGTGGAGAGAGAGAGAGAGAGAGTGAGGGAGAGAGGAGGAAGATTAGAGTTAGGGTTTTAGTGTAAATTAGGTGTAAAATAATTATAAAGAGAAAAGCTAGGTTTAGATTCTTATTAGGTATTTAGGTTTTAATTTGGTTTATGAGGCCAAACCAAGAAGAAACATGAAGCTTGATCTTGCTTGAGATAATGTGGAGGAGAAACAAGAAAGAAAGAGGAAGAAAAGAAATAGGTGGAAAGAGTCACATATGAACATACATGTAGAAAAATAAAATAAAAGAAAGAGATGTGGGTGAGACAAAGGGGATGGTGGAATGGTAGGAGATGGTTTCCCAAGATAGGATCCAATAAATCCAAAGAAAATCCAATGGAGTAAAAAGGTGGTGTAAAGTTTGCATGGCCCATGCAAAAATAATAATGCCATGAATTATTTTGTGAAAACAATAATAATAGGATGGCATTGTTCTTATGCATTTCCCATAAGTGGGATAAAGCCTAGCAAAGGAAATTAAAGGACTAGATCCACCCTATTGCCCATGAGCTAGATAAAACCAAAATAAAGACAAACAAGCTCATGGTCTAGTAGGATGGTGGAATTATAAAGTGGTGGAAGAGAAAGGTGGTGGAAAGGAAATAAAAGATATGGCCCCAACTCAACTTGGGCATTTAGACAATATATCAATAGCTAAATACAATATCAAGAGGCAAATACAATTAATAATGCATGTGAGAGAAGAACCAAAAGAAAAAGGGTTTTATATGATACTCAAATGCAAGGTGGCATGATGACATGAGCATGATATAATTATGATACAATAATAATATATATGAAGTAGCCAATATCTTACTAGGACAAGTAGCATTACGATTGTTAGACAATTGGGATGCTACACATGTCATCACGTTTGGACCCACATTTGACCAGTCCTACTCGCAGACTGTGACAGAATATCGTATATCCAGCTACAAATTTTCAAATTTTCCATCATTGATAATGAATGATGATGACGGATTTAGGAACTGTCAACGATAACTCGTCTGACAATGACAAAAGTTTTGAAATCCGTGGTCGCGAGTTTGATTATGACGGAGTTTCCATGACGGACCTCGTGGCAACCCTTTTTTCACGAGGGTACTTTCGATGATAGATTTAGATTATACATGGCAAAAGGATTTTGTCACCAGAAATCATTTTTTGTAGTGCACAATTCCCACGTTTCCCTCGAGAAACCACACCCCCGGTTTTAACCCACAACAAGATCGATATTGAGGAAGAGTGTTTGGAGTCGACATCGAGAAAACTTGCTCCGGTTCGAGCCTTAAACTAAGGGCATGTTCGGAAACCCTCCACCTCCACCGAATCCTTAAATCCAGCTTCTTATTTCCAATTCTAACTCCTCTAAGGAGCCCAGAATGTTCGGGACAACTCCCGTTTTAAGCCAATGTCATTGACGAGTGGACCCCACTCATCAGGGCCATCTTCCCCAAATCGCCTGCATGCTCTCGTCCCCAAATCGCCCGCACGCCCTCGTCCTCCATGAGCGGCCGGCTCTCTCAGACCCTCTTCCTGCCTAGCCGCGAGCTCCTCCTTCGCCCCAGGTTCCTACTCACCGCCATGCCCCAATCCCTGAGCATATGTAGAGGGTTCTTTGCGTTCTGCCCGCGCTCCGTCGGCGCGAACTACCGCCCTGCCCCGCCATGGCCCATGGCCGTGACCCCCATTCGTGCCGCAGCAAGCCCCGCCATGCCTGTTACCTGGCTCGCCCCTGAGCTCCTCAACCACTAGGGGAAAAGCAACAGCCGGAAGCCCTGCCTCCTCCCGTGAACGCATACCACGCGACCTCCCAAATCCGCTCGCAATCCGCGGTCAGCGTGCAGCCGGAGCTCCTCAACCGCGGCAGGAGAGCGACGGGCCGCCAAGAATTGTCGGGGTTGGGGGATGGTGGGCGGTGGTAGAGCGCGTGGTTATTTCGTCGGGAGGTGGAGGAAGGTTCGTTCTTTTGTTTCTGGCAGGTATTATCACTTGGCGGTGGTATTCGTCTGTAAATACTATGAACTCCTGCTTCTCCAAATCGGCGGCGCATCGAAATGCCAGCTTCTCGTTTTGTACGTGATTTTTGTTCAGCTCCGGGGATTTGGCTTCGCGGATCTGAGGTGTTCGGCCAGCTCCTGCCAAGAATTTTTGGAAGTTGGAAGCTGGGACGTCACCTAACACGTCCTAAGCCTGCCTCAATGCATTTCTCCAACGATGTGACCAAACTTATTGAAAAAACATCGTGGTGTCAAAGCTTCTTCTTGTACAATGGCATTCCCCCTCATATTATGTTGTGAGTGCATATGTAAAGATACCCTTTATGTCATTGTTTCTACAACAACAATAGTGTATAGATGAGACTACCTATCGAGAGATCAATTACATGTAAGAAATAATACGCTATGGATTATCACAGATCTACCACATTGTATATATGGTTAGGATCCTACCTACTAACACCACACGTGGACAATATTGTTTTGCAGTGTAGTCCTGCGAATCAGTAGGAACAATACGTTGCTGATTGCATATTCACAAAGAGAGGTGTGCCATGGCATTTGCTGCGTCGAACCCGTGACCCTCATCTAAACATCCCATATCCAAATGATCAAGCTACAAGAACTATCGCACTTGACGTCGAACTTAGACCACCAGCGTCGGCGACGTATGGCCGGCAAGCTGTTGCAGGGTGATCGGACGACAGACGCTTGTGTTGGAGTCAGAGGGTGGCTCCGACCACGCCCAAGTCGCGAGCAACGAGTTGACCGCCTCGGTGGGGCTGTATAGGTCCCACCACACATGTCCCTGCGGGGTGGGGCACGCCATCTCCCTCGTCAGACAGCCAATCGTGCCACCGAACGGGCCCAGCCCGCAGCACGCATCCCTCGCCTCCTCAAAACCTGCACGCAATTCACCAAGAAATCGAAAAACAAATTCACCGATGAACATGTTTATTGTTTTTCCATCTTTTAAGATTCCGCCCAGATATAGGGTGGCTATTTGATTTGAAGTAAAAAAGAAAACTGGTATCTGATTTTGCATACAACTGATCACCATACTATGCACGTGTTAAAGTTTCTGAACATGGAGAACCAAGCACTGGCTTGGTGGCAAGGATAGCGAGTGCGCAGCCAGCCCACCCGGATTCGAGTCCCCAAGGTGATCAAATTAAACGGGGTATTATCTGAGCGCGTTTAATTCTCTGTTGTTTAGCTCTCATCTACCTAACAACGTACAACCCACGAGAAATCATTTCTCGGGGATCAATGATTTTTTTAAGTTTCTGAATGTGAAACATAAAAATAGTTGAAACTGGATAAAGTTGACAAGTTTGAATCAGAACAAGAGGGTCATGCCTGGAGTCTGAATCCGCAACAAAACACCACAACGTGGTAAACCTCAATTCAAATTTTTGATGCCTCTAACGAAAGAAAATATATAGCAGATGCCTAAGATTTGTTTCATTTTGATTCGATTTATTAATTGAGATCAGCAAATACAGTGCATTGTTCAAAAAATACAGCTAATACAAAACAGAGAAGGATCCCGGAGTAAATGTTTAGTAATGTTACCGTAAGTGCCAGGATTGGTGATCATCTCCATGACCCCCTTGTAGACGTCGCAGAAGACGACGTCGGCGCCGGGCAGCTGCGGCTGGAGGGCGTCAAGCCGCGCCTGCACCCTGGCGTTGTACCCCTGGATGAGCTCGTTGGCCTCCTCCACGCATCCGCGGCCATCGACGAGGTGCAGCCCCTCCCACATCACCCGTGGGGCGCACCCCAGCGGCGGCACACCCACCACCGCCACCCTCCGCACGCCCGCCTCGTACAGCTCCTGCACCGCGCGCGCCACGCGTCCGGCCAGGAGCCGCCCGAACCCGCGACGGCCGTGCTTGGGCGCAGATGCGTCCGCCTCGGACCCGCGCGCCAGCAGCCGCGCGTACGCGTCGGCGCCGAAGGACACCACGAAGACGGCGCCGGAAACGGCGTCGGACCCTTCGCGCGGCGCGGCGGCCTCGAGGCGCAGCAGCTGCAGCGTCTCGGCGGCCAGACGAAGCTGCTGCCCGATGGCGCTCATGCGGAACACCCCGCCACCGCTGCTCTCGCCCTCGTCTCCGCCGAAGTTGACGCCCTTCGCTGCCGCGGCCCCTGTGCCGTTGAGGGTGGAGATGAGCGGCGGCGGCGGGAGGTCCATCTTGGCGGCTGCAGCACAGAGAAATACAATGGCGATTTAACGCCGAGATAGTGGGGTCTCTTAAAGTGGGGATGTAGGGTTCTTACCGAGGAGGTCGGGGAGGAGGCGGCGGCTGCCGTAGTGGTAGAGGCACCGGCTGGAGAAAGTGGATGAGAGGGTGATGTTGAGGGGCAGCGTGGTGGCGGCGCAGCTGGCAGTGGAGTCCCCGAGGATGAAGAGCGCGGTGGCTGGAGACGTCTCGCTGGCGGCGGCGGAGGCAACGAGGCGGAGGAAGAGGAAGATGAGGAGGAGAGCCATGCCTCCCGCGTTGTGGCGCCAACGCAACTACGCCTTCTCGCTTTTGGTTTGAAAAGATAGGCTCATGAATTTGGAATATCTGTTCTTAGGAGGGTCAAAATATCAATAAACGTTGCGGATTTAGTACAAAGTTGCTAAATCAGGAACACTTAATAATTTCGTTTCAAAATGTGAGACGTACATAAGAAAAAATCAAAAAGCGACAAGTTTAACTAAACTTATACTCTCATATTTTACACTTTAAAAAAATTATACGTCTAAGGATATAGTTGAACATAAATTATACGTTTAATAGAATCATACTTTTACAAATTTGAAACAAGATGTATAATTATACGTCTAATGATATAGTTGAACAGAAATTATACATATAGTGAACTATGATTTTATTAGACATATAATAAAAATATGAGACATATCATTTTATTACACTTTATATATTTTTAAAAATCTCCAAAGTTTGTTCAAGTTTTAAAAATGTTAATTTAGTACAAAGTTGCTAAATCAGGAGTAAAATAAATTATCAATATTTACAAGACAAAAATAGATATAGTGTAAAATTATATTGCAATGTCTATATGATGATATAGATTTTATATTATAGACGTTGATAAATTTTTTTAATAACTTGATCAAACTTTATATAATTTAACTTTCAAAAAGAAATTATACCGTTTCTTTCTAGAACGGAAGTAGTATGGAAGAGAGTAGTACCGAGGAAGGTACATTTTGCTCTTTACAGGGGTGTTCATGCAAATGTTACAAGGAACAAGCTATTGCTGTTTTGCAGATCTCTCGCCTCCCGCACCTCCTAGCTCTGACCCCGTCGTCGCCGCGCAGAAGAAGAAGAAGAAGGAAAGGAGCCTGGAGCCGGAGCGCGATTGAGGAGGAAACCACTCGCAACTCGGGAGGTTCGGCGACGTCTGTCCCTCAATCTCGTTTCGCTTTTTCAGTTTTTCCAGGGCGAAATTTCATGCGAGCCTAAATTTCATCCCCTTTTGCTTGGATTTCTCACGCGAACGACCCTATCTCTGCGTTTTGGATGTTGATTTAGCACTAGTTTCGTTAGATTTCTGCGGCATTTGTTGGCGATTAGGGCGAGGTTGCTTCCGTACCTGTGAAGAATTGGGCATAATCCTCTTCTCGTGCAGGTTCGCGGCATTTCTACTTGATATTTTTTTCTGCTATCGGACTATCTCACTATAGATAATACACTTTGGTTCCTCGATTTAGTGGGATGTGTCGAGTTTGTGTGCTGTCACTAGAATTTGTTCCTGTAATCCATCTTGGTTAGAGTTCAGTTTTGGTGTCACTTTCCATTCCGTGGCGTTGTTCCATATTTCCTAGAATATGTAGCAGTCATGCTTCGTGCGATGAGTGGCTGCGTTGAGCAAATCAACTATCGAGTTTATTGCTCAGTCAGCAAGAAATATAGTAAGCACTATTAATGCTAGTCCAGAAAATCTAGATGCTATACTGCAATTCCATCCAAGGTGGATTCATTGTACTCCCTAATTTTCTAAAGCAAACCTCATCTTTCGTGAATTGCAAACGAGTTATATCACTTGGGTGGTGATGTATCTCATGTTCATGTCTTCATGTTTTGGACAAGATGGGTTTGATGTTGTTATGTTTCCTAGAACATTTATGAGCCATTAGCATTGGGACTTGCCTATGTTTTTCTTATCTGGATAAGATGCTGAGCTGCAATTTTTGCACTTCGTACTTCCAGTTTTACTTGTTCTAAAAAACTTGCTTCTCTATGCAGTCAATATTATTCCTGAATTTGGATCTTTGCTATCAAGGCTCTCTGGGTGCTCTTGTGCTCCCCGGTTGTTCATGAAATTGACAGACAGTTTTATGTCATCTCTGTCCACTACAGGTAAGGTAGCGCGTACTGTTGCAGGTGTATTATTTTCATTTGCAGTGCTGCGTGATGAAAGGGGTAGGGCGGGGGTCTTCCAGTTAAGCACTATAGAAAGTAAAAGTGTGCCAGGCATCGTATGTTTATTTGTTCTGAAATTAGATCTATGGAAGAAGATGGGCTGACAGAACTCTGATCCAGCAACTGACTTACTTTAGGTCGCATTTCCCTAAGTGATGTTGTCAGAACGAATTCTTACGCTTTATGTCACTTGGATCATGATGCCCTGTCTGTTGAACTATCCAATGCTTTGCTGGGCTTGTGGGTTCATGTCCCTGGAATATCTAAGATATTTTGCCAGAAATTACCCAGTATGTTTTGACACTCTGTAAGTCCCTCCTTATTCAGCAACTCAACTGTTTTTACTTGCAGTATTCCTTTCGTAGATTATTGCACAAGCTGGATGGTAGGAGAGCTGAATGGGGACACACTTTTGCAGTAGCTGGTGTACCATATCTTATATGTTAGTGCAAATGCTGGATCTGCAATAAGGTACAGTAAATGTGATGGTTGGTAAAACGGTTAGTCCTTATTGAGATCCAGTGTTCTCAATCGATTTAAGAGTTTGACTCATAAGAAGGTAATGTATACAACACTATAGCTTATATTTTCTTCCTCTTTGTAGGAAATATTAGCACAAAAGCTGGGGCTTGCCTGCCTGAACTATTCGAAGATGGTGAGATGACTTTTGATAATCTGTTCTATGCTGCCCTTCAGATGCTTGATGCTAAAAAGGTGAGCTAGTTATATGGAAATCAATATGAGTGTTATTTATAGAAGATATAATCTCTGTGCACAATGGTTTCCATTTCCATCAGCTTGTTCAGTTGGTCACATTCGCAAACCCGTACAGGGATGAGCTTCAGGCCATTTGCACAAATCACTATCCTGACCTGTTTCAGCCGCACCAATTGTGTGTCCACGAACATGCCAAAATCCGAAGTGTTCCCTTTTAGATGTAACAGTATGAACCTCAATGACATCCTCTCGGTTTTTCCGGCCAATGGTTGCATGTTTCCCTGGTTGCTGCCTCAGCTTGTCCCTGCACTTTAGAAGGCTTAGGCCCCGCTTGTTTTATCGTTTCAGTTACCGGTCAGATCCGTATATTACGGAGCATGCAGAGGGTTTTAGCGGGACCTCGATTGGTCCGTAATATTTACGCCCGTTTCTGGCTAAAATCCAGGGAACCAAGCGGGGCCTTAGAAAGGTCGATTTCTGACCTTTTATTGCTATAAGGTGGGGGGGCAGGTGGCGGGCTCAAAAGCAAAGAATCACACCAGAGCTGGGAGAGTTCTCCTTCTCAAATCGGTCCTCATTTCCACTGTGACCTACCAGCTTTTCATGACCCCTCCTCTACGTAAGTGGGTCCGTCCTAAGCTTGATCACACATCATGTGGTTTAATTTGGAAAGGGAGTGATGCGACACAGAATGCGGCGAGCATTGCTCTGCCAATTGGTAAACAGTTTACCACCTGAAGAACCTTGGAAGGCTTACATGTGGTGACCTTCAGCGTTTTGGAATTGCCCTGCAGATGAGATGGCCTTGGTTTCAGTGCATGCACCAGAGAGGCGTTGGGTGGGATCTGCACTGCCTTGTGACTCAGTGGACATGGTACTATTTCGCGCATCCATCGAGATCACTTTGGGTGATGGAAAGGCGCCTCTCTTTTGGCATGATAATTGGTGTGTCTGTGTCTACTCTGCGGGTTTTGGCATATCATATCAAATTCAGCAGGATGCGTCCCAAGTTTAAGGGCAGCAAGATTCGGCATGATCAGGCGGAACCAAAATGTAAACTTTTCTCTTGGTTATTCCTTCACAACCAAATCCTGACTGCAGACTTGCTCCCGTGAGGGGATGGCCGCATGACCCCATTTGCCAGCTCTTCCTTAGTAGCCTTGAGTCCAAGCAGCGTAACTGACATATAAATCAATGGTGTTCACTTCACCTATCTGGACCCACCTCGCCTTTCAGAACGTCTATTAGGTCAGCGATTAGGGCAAGAGCTTCCAGTAGGAGGGCATTTCAAGTTTTCAGAACATACCATCTTTTGGAATGTTAGAAAGGTAGCCCTTTTTGTTACATTGTAGTTGATTGTTAAATAAGCTGTTTCCATCTTTCATTGGCTATTAAATATCTGACACATTGTAACATCAGTTCATGAAATATAATGTTCCGTTTACCTTGAAAAACTTTGGTCTAAGGAGCCAGATGTTCGGCCTCTGTCTTTCTATATAAAAAGGAAATAACATGACAGTTGATACTGACTTCTATTATTTGGGCAAAGAATTTTCTTCAACTATTCCTATTCCAGGTTGTTTTCTTGGAACCTCGAGAAAACCTGTGCTTTGGCATTCCTAGAGAAATTTTCCAGATGAAGCAAGCAATCTTGTAATAGGTATAGTCTGGAGGGTTATTAGGATCTCACTGAGACTTCTGTAGAGACAATTGAATACATGAATGAAACTTCTAAGTTATCACAATGTAATTGGTTAAACAAAGGTTAAGTGAGGTCATCTCTTCAGGTTCATATATTAGCATTTGGGAGCTTTATAAGGTTAAAAAAAAGGAACTCTGGTGTTCATGTCATACCAGGTTGGATGCCTTTGGGTTTTCTCAAAGGATGGGGATGAATGAACACATGAATCTCTCCAACATGACCAGACAGCCTACAAGAAGCTAAACTAAGCAGTATACCCAACACGAAAACCTGAAAACTTCCTAAGACATCAGAACACAGAGATGCTCACGCTTTCACGAGGATACTCAATTACACACAGTGATCATCTTTGGAGGGCATGAGACATCATTTGGAGGGCATGAAACATCATTTGCTTGAGGAGTTATTTCCATTTCCATGTTTGAAACATCCTTCGGCTTATCGTCACCGTCCTTGAAAAAATCAAATGCTGCCAGATCTGCACCATGCTTGCTGCTGCAGTCGTCGATGTTGGAGCATCCTTCAAACAGGCACCCAATGTTGCTCTCGAAGGTGGCATCGTTGAACCACTCACTGAGATTCACCGAGTTGCTGGTGTTAGTTCCAAAAATAGTATCCAATTCATAATCCATGCAAGGGCTCCAGAGGCTCTCTTCGATGCTGAAGTCAAACTCAAAGGGGGTGTTGATGCATTCGGTGCTGTCATTTGCTGCAATCGGCTCATCCATGGCATCAGGCATCTGCACTTCACCTGAATTGAGCTCTTGGACTGCATTGTCATTTTGAAGATCATGTTGAAGTTCCTCTTGCAATGCTGGCACCACCTGTGGCCCCTGCTGCAGTTGTGCCAGCAACTGTGGCTGGTCCAGGTAGCAGCTAATGTCAAAATTGGTTACAGCATTGGCACCTCGGTATTCGATGGCTGCAAGATCATAGGCCTTTGCTGCTTCCTCTTGGGTATCTGCAGGAAGAAAGTAGATATAATTTGGTGGAAATTGGGAAATGCACTATGGTGATATAAATTTGAAGTTCGCCCATAAAAAACTGACATCATTGGTACTTTTGTGAATTGGACTCATAGAATTTGACTAAAATATTTCAAATTGGCTCCATTGCATAGGACCACGGGTGTAGGGTACAAGGTGTGCTCACCTGCTGTTGCTAACACTACAAGTCACACTCACATAGTTGTTTAGTGATATCAAAAGATCAGTGCATCAGATATAGAGTAGAAGATGCTGAATTGCACATCCTAGTTGCTTGAAAAAGGACAATGGATGCTTGCTACTTTCACATGTGCTGGGCAGTGATCATTGTAGTTCATTGCTGGTGCATGGTAATTAACTAGAGAACTCTTGTGGCGCTCTTTACCTAGTGATCTTCTTGCCCTTTCCTTTTTTTTTTCTCTGGTGGTCAGTTTGGATCCTGAATTTTGTTTATAAAAGATTTGGATCCTGAATCTTGATCTATTTTTGACAGAGGGGAAGGCATGCCCCATGCACGTGAGGCGACCACTCACTGCTGAGTCACAGAGGCAAGTGAAAAAAGGTAGACAGTGCTAGAGAAATTGAAGATCCCTATGCACCAGCTGGTAGTATTACTACTCCCACCACGTGCTGCTCACATGCACTTGCACTAGTATTTACTGGTAATTAGCGGGGCACTGTAATGATCTGATCCAACATTGTCTGTGTGCTCTGCTTACTGTTATTTTTAGGGCAAGTTGAACAACCTTCTTGGGATTGCACACAGGATGGTATCTTGGTCCCATGGTCCTAAATCTTGACCCTAGCAGTCCAGAAAAAGGACAGTTTTTCTTGTTTCCTCTTTCTTTTGTGATAAAAAATTAAAACAAAAAAAAAGTAGAAATAAAGCCTGTGGGGAAGACCATCTAAGAACAACACATTGTAGTAACATTTAAGGGGTGCGCATTGAAGGGAAACAAGAAGTGCATGCCATTCAATATTTGTGGGTGTTAGGTTTGATCAACCATCATAAAATTCTGGTAAAAGTTAGGTGGCTAGCTCTTGCACTATTGTATGTAAGGAGGACAATTCTACAACAAACAATGGTAGCCTTTCAATGCTAATTTAATTGTTTCTTGCTCAAAATGAGGAGGGGGAGAAAGAGCATGGATGGAGGAGGTAGCTGATGATGCTCACCAAAGGTTCCCAGGTAGAGGTACTTGTTCCCCAGCACCCGCCCAATTCGCGCCTCCCACCGCCCATTGTGGTGGTGCCTGCAGGTAGAAGAATAAACGACACCATTGATTCATACTGAAATTGAACTGTTTCATGCAGACGCTGGAGCGAGATTTCTACCTAAATTGCGAGATTTTTTGAAATTCGGTTAAAATTTTCCATTTTGTAAACTGGCCTGGTCACCACCAGGGTGGACTTTTCTAGACACACGAGACTGGCACCACATCGAGAGAGGAGCAGGTGAGTCATTGTGGCTGCTACTACATGACATGGCTGGGGTATGACGTTGCACTTTCTTCCTGTCAGCTGACGCACGTCACTGACTGACGATACCACGGTACAGATGGATCCTAGCTATATGGCCTATGTACCTATCTGTCAGTGGACCAGAAAGGTCTCTTCTCCTGAGTCAGCACCATCCCTGGATCCCACGGAGTGTACACTTGGCACTTGGATGCCACGTGTTTGCTCACTGTTTTTCATGAACTTTGCATGCCTCAAAATAATAATCCCAACGGCGTCTCATTTGAGACGCAGGAATTTCACTGTAACAAAATTACCTGGCGACACCCCGGTACTTGGAGACACCCCTTGAGAAGCCGCTGCTCCGACGGCGGAGGGCGGCGAGGTACTCCTCCCTAGAGACCGCCTCCATCTCCGACATCTCTTTGGCATAGTCCTCCACCTGCATCCATGAATGTGCACTCTTAATTTCTCAAAATTAATTTCCTTATATACACACTACTAACATGGAAACAAAATGCTCTTTGTATTTTAGGAAAATTAAAAAGGCGTTACAACCAGCACTAAACTACAAGGCGACATGGACTCTCAAGCCATTACTCGGTGACTCCTCTCTTTACTGTCATCTTCATAACTCACCAGTCAATGGGAGTGTCTGCCAGAACACATCTTGGCTCTTGCTTGTACCAAAAGGGAACTGACACAACAGCTTGGACGCATATGTACAGATATTTATTTCTGCTATATAAACAAAATTCTATTCTATTCTATAAGAGGACAGAACTTACTGAGAAATTGAGTATTGTTTCAGGACCCCAATATTTGAGCGCTGCAAGGTCGTATGCTCGAGCAGCAGCCTCCTCAGTATCATAAGCCCCTGTAGAATTAGTAAAAGTATACCGTTGTCAGACTATCAAATAATCAACAAGCAAATTATTACAATTCGAAATGAAAATAAGAAATAAGTGGCACGAATCTGCCAAAAAAACAGGTAGACTGGATGTGTGTCTATAAATATGCTTGTGGGACTTACCCAGATAGACTATTGAGCCAATACAGCATCAAGCAGAAGTAGATCACGGTCACATGCGGATCACCAGACAAGGACCCCCCAAAAGATAACAGAAAAAAAAAAGGAGAGATAAAAAAAGTATAATCAGAATGTCAGCCTTAATAAATTCGTTTCACTTTAAGAAAAAAAATTATGCTGATATGAGATGTATCAGGAATTCTTGATCCGCAGCAGCCTCGGTCACACAGGATTGCACTTTTTTAATCAGTATTAGGTACTTTCCTCGTATTGCATCTCAATTTTTTTTCTCGATGCTTAAAATAAATTAGGAAGAAGAACAATTATATTAATCTGAATTATTATTTTCTTACTGTTTGCAAAAAGAAAAAATTGGCTTAAATCTAAAAATTTGAAGAAGAAAACTCTACCTTGCCTCCCTTTTTTCTTATTCTGGATGGAAGTGAAGCAGTTCTTGTCCCAGAGATGTGCCTCAAATCTGCCTGTCCACCTGTGCCTATATACGATTTTTACATGCATGCAGTTAAGCACTTGCTTTTCAAGGAGAAAAAATAGGAAATAATTTGATTGACCAGGCTAAACGAGCAAGCAGCAGTAATGCAGATTGCAGATCAACCAACCCTCCCTACTTTCCATCTAACTGCAATTGACTGAATTATTATTCAAAGAGAGGCCGCTATCTGAATTCAAGAACTCAGTCTGGATCATGCTTAACTGGCTCCCCGAGGGATCAGGAGCGAAAAACGGAACAGACTTTTGACATGCAGACCAAGATTTCTGGAACCAAAGGGTGGACCGAGACCAACCAATTCAGGGAGCTTTGATTAATCAGCGGCAATGCGGGATTGATTCGCAGGTTGAGATCGGAATCAATCAACAGAAATTCGTGCATAATCCGTACCTTGTGACACCCCTGTAGATGGAACTCCTCTTCCCGGCGGCGGCGGCGCCGCCGCCATTGGCGTCGGGCTCCTTGCTGCTCCGGCTCGCGTCTTTCTTGGGCCTCTTGGCCGACGCCTTGGGCTTGCCGCTCGCGGCCTTCTGCGTCCGCGCTCTCTTGCGGGGAATGACGATTGATGAGGAGTCCGAGGAGGACGGACACGAAGACGACGACGGGGAAGGCGAGCATGCCGGCGAGGAAGAAGAAGGAGACAGCTGAGGAGGAGGAGGAGCAGGAGGAGGAGGGGGAGGAGGCGGGGATCTCTTCATGATCTCTGTGTCAATGGTGGTGGGCCGAGCAAGAGTGGTGGGGGAGTCAAGAGGTGGAAGAAGAAGTAGGCAGGGGTTTTATAGAGGGAGAAGGCTATGGGGGCATATTCTGATCAATGTTTTATTTATTTCTATAGTATTATTTTCATTAAGCAGAAACATTAATTTCACATGACACCTTGCTTCTGGTATTGTTGCACATAAAGGGCTCATTTGCTTTAAAACGTGCTACAGTGAGAGCTTTCCATGGTTAAAATTGTGTTTTCGAACTCAAGGTCGGTCTCACGCCAACATTACAGTTTGATCACTGAACCTAAACATTAATCTGCCGAATTAATTGTACTACATTGATAAATGATATCATTTGTGGCTGGTGACAACCAATTTGTGTCTCTTTGTGATTCAGTTAATGTTTTTTGAATCTTTCTCTTTTAATGGACGGCGTTGGGTTCACTTGACATGCTTTTAAGAATTGCGTGACGTCGGCCTTATTTTTAACAATGAAGGGGACTAGGGTAATGGCGGCTTAGCTCGAGACCCCTCTTACTCCTTCCACGTTTGCGCGGCGCCCCTCACGTGTGAGTGAGCGGCGCGTAAGGCAACGGACGGCACCGAGAGCATTCCCGCATTACGACACACAAGGCAACGGATGACACCAAGAGCATCCCCCATTACGACACACAAGGCAAATGGACGGCACCGAGAGCATCCCCCCATTGCGTGTGAGAGCGCGCACGCATGAGGCAAAGGAACGGCGCCGAGAGCAACCACCCCCTTGCGTGTGAGAGCGTGCACGCATTGATGCACACTAACGACACCGAGAGTGCCCCCATCAACTGTGAGTGTGCACGGACAAAAGAGTGCACCACAAAACACCGGGTGAATGTGTAGAGCACGAGGCAAACAAACAGTGCCAAGGAAAACGCCTACTAGGGGTGAGTGTGCGGTGCGGAGGGCAAACGGACGGCACCGAGAGAAATCGCCCCATTACGTGTGCGCTCGCGCACGCATGAGGCACACTGAAGAGTGCCCTCATCACATGTGAGTGTGCGCCCTATCGGACAAAAGAGTGCGCCACAAACAGTGGGTTAATGTGGAGCACATAAGGCAAAACAAACAATGCCGAGGACAACACCTGGTAGGGTGAGTGTGCGGTGCGGAGGGCAAATGAACGGCGCCGAGAGCATCGCCTCCTCATGCGGGTGCGTAGGGCAAACATACGCCACACCGAGAGCACCCCCTCATCATGTTTGAGCGCACACTCGCATGAGACAAATTAGGGGGGGTAGATTTTATTTCTTTCCTCATACTATTATTTTGTGTCTCTTGATAGTGTTTTATCGTTTTGGATGAAAGCAACGGTGGGCAGAGACAGTGATGCCGTAAGGATACTTTCTTGCTTCATATGACAATAAGACGGAGGGTGCATAGTGAACAGGGACAGTGTCCTAGTGATGAGCAAACACATGTTAAGCCTCGAGCGTCCAAATGGCACAGCAGCTGAATCCGTTGAAACTCGCGAAGTTGGTACCCACGTCGAAAGCAAAGCACACCCGAACACCTGTCGACCGGCATGCGCCTCCAGCTCCAGGACCAGGGGTAAAAACACATGCCACCGTCTCACCAATTATATACAGTACTTCCATATTTGTTGTTGACGTCCATTCGGACTATGACCTTGCGCCCGACCTGCAAATTTGGCAGTAAAGGTTCCACCTGCCGCGGCTTTCATATCCGGGGAAACCAAATTACAACCGAAAAAAAAAACTCCATGGCAACTACACTTGCAAGTTCTCAAATCCAGGAAAATACAACAGTATGTTGGTAGAACGGTAATGTTCCATAAACATGCGGAATTCCAAGTTTATAATCTTATTCATTTGGGATGTAAGGGAGAAACAAATTGAGCAATGATCAGGCCGGATTACTCGTTGCTGACTTGTCTTCATATTACCCAACCGAATTTTATTTACTGCAAAAACTATTTCCATGCCTCTCAGATGAATACGTATATATTTGAACTGAAATTTCATGTGTTTGTAAAACATCGCCCCGTACGCTGTGGCGTACACACACGTGTTCGCCGTTTCTGCCTAATTCGTACTTTGAGAAAATGGCCTTTGGACCGGTACCGCACACCAATTTGGAAAATGCATCTTCTTTGTCAGGCCTTGAACAAATGCGCAATGAATTGGTGGTGTACGTTGCCTCCGGGAGCAACCGTTTCTGATACACAGTGAGGCTTTAAATCATGTGGAAAATATGGATACACTACATACATGGTAATACTCCACAGAGTAATGTCGCAAAATAAAACCAGTAGCACTTTACTTGTAATAGTATTAGAATGTACAACGGAGACCATGCAGAGTAACATCACAAAATATTGAACTATTCAACACCGTACTTTATGCAGAAAAAAAAATTATTTCTCATGCAGAAAGAATTAATTATGCAGGTAACAGAAGCAACGGCCTAAACCATATGCCATTGCTTGTGGCAAGAGGCTACCGGACCAGGGGATGTGTTTGGTTTGGTGGTTTACCATGATTCCCATCTGCATCGCCTATTTTCGTTTGTTTAGAGTTATAATCGAGAGTGAAAAAAAAATTAGGTTGCCAGATTCCAGACCTTCCCCATCTGCAATGCTTGCTTGCAAGTTACCTGAAATTGCAAGTGTCAAAAGGCATGTCCTCGCATTACAGTTTCATATATTTTTTGTTTGGTTGGCAAGATACAGTTACCTATGATGATCCTACTAAATGAGCAAGGAGTAAGTCAAACCTGCAGGTTTTATGAAGATGGCCAGAAGGAGATCCGCATCTAGGTTTTGACTTTGACCACCTAAGTAAACAGAGTAGTCTGCATGTTGGTCTACATAAGCATCATCATCATATCACAACATCACTCCAAAGAATAATGGATTTATAAATACAGCTTCACGCTGTATAACAATGAACTATTTTTGCGCTGTGTACACTATCTGGATGGAGAGGCCGGAAGCAATAAACCTTCATTTTCAATCAAAAAGAAACTAGCATACTTACTGGATATAATTACATCACGATAATTACCATCTGGCACTGTTTGCTCTGTTAACTCTCAGAATGTTCTGATATTACAAAGAACAAGGCCCCCATACTCTATTCGATTCTTAAAGGCCACCATGTCTGTTAGTATGTTCTCACTCGCTTTCTGGATAGCATAGTCATCAGTACAATAATTTGACCTCTCTTTACTTGTTACTCTGCTGAAACTCCTTAGATATTGATGAACATCACGACTGCCAACAGCCTTCGCTGGCTCATGGGTGAAAGAGAAGGAAGAACTTCTGCTTCGTGGTGAGTCGAAGCAATCAAAATCATCACTGGAATTGTTTCTAGTACCCAAACCAGGGGACTTGGCATGACTAAAGATAACACTGTCAGATACATCAGATCCAGCTATGCTCATTGAGCACTGGGTTTGGTTATCAGATTCCTGGGAGCAGAAAAAAAGGCTTTGTTAATGTGTGATTGAAGTGCATTAATGTTGGTCTGCTAAAGATGCCTTGGGAAAGTTTAAAATTGGTACTCTCCTGTTCACAATTACTTTGAGTTCTGGGTTTAGTCAAAGTCAAAATTTGTAAGGTTTGAACAAATATTTAGGAAAAAATATCAACATCTAGAATGTAAAACCCGTAGTATTGGAATCATCATAAAGTATATTTTCGAATTATATTGATATCTTTTCCTATATTCTTGGTCAAACTTGACAAAGTTTGACTTAGACTAAACCTAGAATGCAAACGTAGACAGTCCTAGGTACAAGGACAGAGCTGCAAATGTAAGTCGGATACAGAGAAGGGCGAACCTGTCAAATTGTGGCAATATATGAATATAAAGCACTAGTGTAGTAGAGTTTTTAATATCACCAGAAGTTGATGGTACAGTGGTTGGTTCTCATGGAACCTCTAAGCTATAAGAATGAGCAGGTTCTATATAGCAGTTTTAGAGTTTTCTTTGAAGGCATCTTCAGAATTTACTTTCTTTCCCTCTACTTTTCCACATTTTCTGAATGGATTAATAGATATTCTGAACCAACACCTAAGAATCAGATGATCAGATCATTCAGTATATTGCCATCTGTGGACCAAAGATGCAAGCATGTAACACAGGAACAGAGATCTAAAACCTTAACCTGGCATTACTTGGCAGCCTTAATATGCTGTATTACCAATTATCACTTTGAGCATATGAGAGCATGTAAGAAATAATCGATAGTCAAACTTGAAAAATAAGACTCCAGGTGAAGTTTATTGATTCGCTAACCTCATAATAACTGTGTCGATCAGTTGGAAAGTGGGATTCTGAAAAGCTGGATTCCCCTTTGAGGAGAAATCTACTGTTGGTCTTTCGTGGGACAGTGCCAACTGAATTTTCATGAGGTTCCTCAAGTGAGGAGAAATCAGTGCTATCTAATGTTGAAATGGAAACACATTCCTCGAAGTAACTCATCGCCTCTTCAGCCAAATGCCTTGACACTCTCAGTCGTTCTATACTACTCTGGAACCACAATACAGAGATATAGGTCAGTTATTAAGAAATAAAAATCGTATGCAGCACAGGATCATGCATTATCAGTTATCACCACAATAGCACTAGTAGATAGAGTCGTATAATATGGAGGATTAGAAAGCGAATTACCTTTCTTCTTGGTCGCCTTTTATGCGTTTCAGACAAACTTGGAACAGTCACTATGCCTTTTAGCATTCGACTCAGTTCTTGTTCACGCTGCTCTTCAACAGCCAAATCTGCCCGTAGCTTTCGAGCACGTTCATGTGACTACAGTCAAGTAAGAAAAGGTTATATTTGTTTACAGCATAGAACTGAAGACATGGCACAATATGCATAATATTTTCCGGACCTTTTTCAGTTTTGATGTGTACTCAGTGATGTCAGGAACCAGCTCATGAGAGTCTGGATTAAACTCAAGAGGGATTTCCATTCCCTCCCATTGCACTTTGGTCGCATTGTGCCTTTTGTCTGAAACCAGCTCTGTAACATCTGGATCAAACTCAAGAGGAATTTCCACAACATCTCTCCTTTTGAATTCTGTTGCGTAATCACTAATCTCAAAGACAAACTCGGCAGAATCTGGATCAAACTCAGGCGGAATTTCCAGAACTAGTTCCACTGGGGCGGTTGAATGGCTCCTTTGCGAGATGGCCTATTGATGAACAGCTTAGAAGAAGGATATCAAACATAATTCACAAATTACACAATTAGTCTCTGAACGTGAACTCCTTGCTCTGTTTTTATTCTTGCTTTTCAAACTATGAATCCCTTCTAGGACTTAGTTCTCTTATAGAGCAAGCAATGTCTTTATCCACTAAATGCATGATCATACTTGATTATTATATCTAATCGCTCCTATATGCCAGATAATGCACTAATTTTCCCTATAAATTGTTGACAGTTATTTCATTCTATGATGCCCATGACGGGGAATCAGCACCTGGCACTTGTACTCTGGTAGAGTAAGGAAACAGCATGGTAACTAACGGGCATAGTTCAGCCAATATGTAAAGTTTGGGACCAAGGCACCATATATGTCATGTACGAAAATGGTCCAGTCTAATGTTAACAACCGAAGATTACGTTAACAAATACCTGTAGTGAACCTGGAACTGAATCACGACTCCTCCAAGACTGCATTTTGCTCGATACATCCATGGTTTCTACATCAGTCTGTTGAATTTAACAGACAGAACATGGATAAGTTTTCCTCTCCTAACATGACTCGCCAGGTTAACACAGCATAATCTTCCATACACTCTTCCGGAAAGACAATACAGCAATCTGAATAAAAGGCTATCACTCGATTCATTGTCTGATGGGTAACACACAGCCCCTGGTTCTGGTAGAACAGATATGGAAAGTACTAGTACTACCTTATTTTCTCCATTCCAATTTTAACTTTTTTGCATTTATATTGGTAAAATAAGAAAGGTACGGAACCAATATCTTCATGGGAGATGAAATCCCCAGCTCAAAGTACGAAGTCACCAACCTCGGAGCTCCGGCACGGCCGTGCGCCTTCGACCACCGAACGTGCCCGCGAAGCCTTGTACCCACCACCGCCATCGGTCTCAGCCGAGGACGGAGCTGAGGCGGCAGCACGCTGACGCTGTGGCGGCGCGACGGACACCGACCGCGCCCTCCCCGAGCCGCGACCCTTGCTCTCGCTCCTCCCTCTCTCCCCAGCGGTTCCCGGCGGCGGAAGTGGAGAGGAGGCCCCGCTCCTGCGGTCGAAGAGCGGATTGGTGCGGGTAGTGCCGGCGTAGTCCCCGAGGAGCCGGTCGCTGCAGGGCGCGGGGGTGAAGCTGCGGGAGCGGCGGGGACAGTGGGGCTGAGGTGGCGCGGGGCGGTCGGCGGTGCCGTGGAGGGTGCGGCGGGTGGTGGATTTGAACGCCGAGGACGCCATCCGCGGCGTTTCCCTTAGCTTGCTGCTGAATTTTAGTGCGGAGGAGACGAAGCTGGGAGGGAAACATGGGGGGCGACCAGGCGAGGGTAGAAGGCGGAAAACACCGAGGTTTTCGCCTCGTGGAATGTGCGCGGTGGGCGGGTTCTCCTTAGCTGGCCACCACTTTTTTTACCAGATAAATTGCTGCACTTGCCTCCCTCAAGTTGTTTGGGACAAATGCTTTGTTGTCGTTGTTTTTTAATTGCTGCACTTGTGCTTCTTAAATTATTACTATTACTCTATATGTAAGTTCAATGAGCTAGCCTTAGATCGGACGAGAGGGGTGCTTCTCGTGAGTTTGATTCTTGCAACGGCAAATTCTACCTACGACGCTTATTTTCTCTATGCAATATCATCATAGCATTTATCTCGTTGTGGGCCAAAACAAGCAAAAAAATAAACTGAACATTTTAGACACACACACAAAAAAATGTATGCAACACATTTGGTCCCAACAAATCGTGAAGAAGAATCACCAATGTATGTTGCATTGAAGCAAACATGTGCAACATCACAAGAAAACACTTGCAATATGAATGCAATTTTTTTGAACAATTGGTGCCAGAGGCACCAAAATTCATTAAAATGCTCATCAACGGTGTACGTTATGTATTACAAACTCCTGCCAATCCACTTGGATTAAGGCTCGGTTTGCTTATGCAAGCTTTTCTGCAATTTCTACAGCAAGAAGCATAGCCTTAGCTTCAGCCAAAAGAACATAAATTGCAGAGGACGTGGAAGATTGAATTTCTAGATGTAGATGACCTGCTTCCCCTTTTGCTTGAATGAAGATACCGAGACCTGTGAAACCGAAGCCTATGGCATATGGGGATTCACCCTTTTTCCCGGCTGCGTCAAAGTAGATAATTGCTTCATGCTCGTTCTCCACATAATTGGCCTTGGGATCTTGACTTAGTTTTTCTATTGCTAATCTTCCTTGTGCTTGCATGGAAACCGAGGAGAGGAACTGGGAAGTTCAAGGAGATCCATTGATTTGAGGATTGCTCGAGAATTAATGATAATTTGATAATGCTTCCCTTGTTTCCTGTTGAATAGACAGGCATTCCTGGATTTCCATATACTCCAAAGAAAAGTTAGGAGATTCTGAATGGAAATGTAAGGGTGGCTCATGCTAAGAAGGTTTTGGATAATATCCGTGAGAGAATGATTGTCCTGAATAATGTTCACCGTCTAATGTGCCATGGCGAGCTGAACCATGTGGCCTTAACGAATTGACAAGTAAAGAAAAGATGAATGTCATCCTCCTCAAGGTCGCATCTACAACATAATTTACTTATGTTCTTGGAGTACTTTCCTGCCTGAGCGCCTGTGGGAATTGCTTTCCGAAGAAGCCTCCACGCAAAAGCCTGAATTTTTGGGAGGACCTCCTTCGATTTCCAAATCTGGCTCAGTAGACCTATTGTTTCTGTAGGAATTTGTCTTGGTTGTGGTTCTCCTCTTTATTATAAGTATTGCAAGTAAGCATAATAAGCACTTTTCAAATTACACTTTCCAGTGGAAGTAAGCTTCCAGCAAAGCAAGTTGTTCTCTTGAGATGGAATTATGGTTGTTTGCTTAATGTACTCCGCCAAAGGTTGTTGAAACAGGGAGTCAATAAGATGATTATTCCAAAAAAAAATCCTCTGGGCACCAAAGATCACTGACTTTTGCTGGATATTTGTAATTTGGGTCTTGGATAATAAGGCATTCATAGATTTTTGTCTGGTACTTGCACTAGGGAGTGTTCCAAAGGGATATGTTTCCTTGGGTAATTTGCTAATAGGAGTTGGCTTTGAGAATAGGTAAGACTTTGAGAATGGAGGTTCAAAAGGCTGATTTCGAAGTATTTGGACATGGATACCATATGGTAGAGTTTGGAAAGTATTATCTTTGAGAACTTTGTGGAGAAAATCATCATGAGTTTGAGCAATGCTCCAGGCTGCCATGAGGATTAGGCCATAGTTTATAGCTTGAAAGTTCCTGATTCCAAGACCTTCTTTTTTGGGAGCACACACATCCTTTCATGCCCGAAGACAAAGGGCTTTACTAGATCTATCATGAGTGATGCCTATCCACCAGAAGGTTATAACAATAGCATTGAGCTTTGTGATAAAACTTTTGGGTAAAACGATGTTAGACATGTAGTAGAGAGGGATGTGGCAAAAATAGACTGAATGAGAGTAAGACGGGTTACATGAGACAAGTGATCATATTTATAGATAGTGAGCTTGGTTCTGAATTTGTCTATTACAAAGTCATAGGTTGAAGCTCTACCTTTCCTCGGAAGGATGAGAGGATGACCAAGGTGAATGAAGGAGGAGTCAATGAGAGGAATGTGAAAGATTTGCTTAATAGCTTCAGCAGTATCTTGATCAACATGCTTGCTAAAAATAATACCTGATTTATCCCATCTTGGAGTTTGACCAAATTGCATACAAAAGGTTTCCAAGATTTTCTTCATAGAGGAGGCTTCATGGGTTTCCACTTTGCCACGAATAAGGAGATCGTTTGCAAAAAGGAGCGGGTGAATGGGAGGGAAGTTTGGTCCAAGAGCAATGCCACAAAGGGAATAATTTGCCATAGCTTCCTTTAGCTCAATAGATAACTCATGTATGGTCAAGACAAAGAGGTACGAGGGAAGAGGACAACCTTGTATTATTCCTATGTTGCTTCCAAACTTGGCATAAGGCTGACCATCAATGATAACAGAAAATGTCAGGAAGGAAATACACGCGTGGATCAAATTTGTGAAATGATCATGTAGCCCTTTACATGCGAGGGATCGGACAATGAAATTCCATTCCACTCTGTCAAAAGCCTTAGCAAGATCAATTTTAAGCACGACAGCTTTATTTTTCCAAGAGGAGAGGGCAAAAGAATGAGTAATCTCCTAGGAAATGACAATGTTGTTGTTGATACGCCTTCCTTCTATTAAATCCTATTGGGAAGGATGGATATAGTCTGGCAAATGAGGTTTTAGCCTATTTGCTAGAGTTTTAGCAATAAGCTTGTAGATAACATTGCAAAGTCTTATGGGTCTATAATCAACAGGAACAAGAGGGACAAGCTTTTTAGGAATCAAAGTTATGTGAGTATCATTAACATGGGAAGGAAGAACTCCTAATTCAAAGAAAGATCTCACCAGCATATGGACATCTTCCCCTATCCAGTCCCAAGAGCTAGGTAAAATTCCACGTTAAAACCATCGGGACTAGGTGAAGCATTTCTTTTCATATCTTTCAATGTGTTCCAAAGCTCCTACTTGTTAGGTATAGTGTATGTGTAGTCATGGTCTGAATTTGGCATATGTGT
This sequence comes from Avena eriantha, assembly GCA_910589775.1. Classification (NCBI taxonomy): domain Eukaryota; kingdom Viridiplantae; phylum Streptophyta; class Magnoliopsida; order Poales; family Poaceae; genus Avena; species Avena eriantha. The sequence goes on along the minus strand of OU342744.1, from coordinate 455,808,688 downwards.
GCTCGAAAAAGGCTTGCCATGGTGTCGTGGGAATGACCACGGCAGTATCTACCGGGGGTAGTGATTGAGTTGAGGGCAAGGGTGAGTGAGCCATCTGCGGTGCGGTATCGAGGAGACTCGGGGTTTTACCCAGGTTTAGCCCCCCTCCCCCCCCCCCCCCCCCCCCCCGCGCAGGGTAAAAGGCCTACTTCCTGTTAGATGTATTAACCGGAGAGTGGTTTCAAGAGGAGGTCAAACTCAGCGATGAGGGAAGCGAGTCGCCTCTATGGGGTGTGTCAAAGCATGTACCTGTAGAGGGTACCCTAGGGAGGTTTATATAGTGCTACCTCTCTAGGGTTTACATGGAACATACCAAATCGGTTATGGTTTCATTGATCTTGACCTAATCCGACTAGGCCTAGACACGCTTCTGGGCCTTCTACATCTAGTCGCCAAGCTTCTTGGGCCTTGATGTTTCTAGTTTCCATACGAGAGAGTCCACTCGTCATGAGCCTAGCTGATAGAATCCTTCTCCTAGGCATACCCCTATTAGCATATCCCCATCAGTAGCCCCCGAGTGCGTCAGGGGTTCGGCGGAGGCTTCAACTTAGCAGCCAGAGTAGGCGAGTCAGAGTGGACGCCTATTCGAATCAGCGAAGAACTCCCCCCAATGAAAGGGAAATTCGTTAGCTTGAGTTTCCATCCAGTCGCACTTATGCGAGGCGTGCAGGCTCCCAGTCGCTATTTCCAGGCGAATGGACCAATGCGAGTGGAGTAGGCGAGTGACCAATTTGGTCTAAGTTGGAACATTAGTCTGGTAAAATTATCCGTTAGGTAATCCTTAATGGTAACTTCGGTGGAATTACCGCAAACCAACGGCTAATCTGGGTCGTTTTGCTAGCGTCCCCTACTCAAGGGGGAGTACAGGAGCATTGTACGGATCTTTCTCCGTACTTATCCATTTCTTCTCCTTCTTCCCGAGCCGCCCTCGATCCAGATATCTAGACCGAGTGACCTCATTTTCCATGGCGTCTCCCAAGGATCTCTAGGGGAAATCCAAATGCACGGCAACCGTGATACAATCCTTCTAGGAAGCTGGAGTCCTTGTGAAAGGGAATTGGCGAATCCCCAGATCCAGCAAGGTCGAGCCAAATCCGCGAGCTGGGGAATTCATCTGCTTCCTCAGCCACCTAGAGCGAGGGTTGGGGTTCCCTAACTCGACCTTCTTCCGACGCTTCTGCGCTTACTACCAGATCAAGCCCTCCGACCTGGGTCCTCATAACATCGAACAGCTCGTGATCTTTGTCATGTTCTGCGAGAGCTATCTTGGTTGCATGCCATATTTCCCCCTCTGGCTGGAGTTGTTCTAGGGCCGCGTTAGCCGCGAGGGTAAGAAAGGGCCCATCTTGACCACGGGCGGCGTCACCTTACAGCTGAAGCCCAACGCCAGGTTCTTGAAGTTGATGCTGCCAAAGAAAGCGGCAAACGAGAGGAAGAAGTTTTGGTTTTATGTCAAGGAATCTACCCCCACCAGCGAGGTGGCAATCCCGACATATACCGTAGAGCGGAGCAACCCACGATGTCTTTCAGCACAGAAGCTCCCCAAGGACCAGAACATGGTTGTGGCGAAGATGTTCTCCTAAATTACGGAGCGGGAGGATGAAGGGTTGGTGACGATCAATATTTACAACTACTTTCTCGGGTGGTGACTCGTTCCACTCACCACTTGAGCCCACTAGATGTATGAGTACACCAGGTCGACAGACCTGACAAAGTCATCACACGAGGTGTGGGCCATGTACGACTATGTCACAACCCTGAAGAAGATCAAGGATGTGAAGTTCACCGATTTGGCAGAAGGACTTTGCTCGTACAGGACCAGAGCGTGACCTTCCCCTACTGTTAGTCCTTTCCATTAGTCGTTTTCCTTGTTCGATTGTTCGAGTCGAGTTACTAACCTGCGTACATGGCTTCGTGTCTTAGCTCTTTCAGGTCCTAGAGAACTGGCTTCCTCCACTCAATGAGGAAGTCCTAGAGGAGCTCCTGGATGAGGACGAGGGGGGATGCCTCTGAGATTGAGGAGGAGGAGAGCATGGAGGAGAGGGAACCTGCCTTCGTGCCCCGGAAGACTCATTGAAATGGATCGTATGGGCACCTAGAGGGGGGGTGAATAGGTGCTACACCAATTTTTAATACTTTTTCAATTTTAGGCTTAGCGCAAAGGGTAAATTCTCTAGATAAACTAATAGGTGGAATTTTCCCTATATGCAAACCTATCTACTAGCGAGTAAAGAGCGAGTGGAAGAGGAACGAGTAAACCAAAGTGAAGCACGTGGAGACACAAGATTTGTTTGACCACAGTTCCTTGTTAAGGGAAGTACGTCTGTGTTGGAGGGGTGGGCGGTACTAAGACCAACACGCCACAAAAGGCCTCACCCTGTTCTCCGATGGATCTCGCCACCAAAGGCCTGATCCACCTTTCCACTATAGGTACCCTTCGAGGCGGGCACCGACGCCTTTACACAACTAGCGGGGCAACAACTCCACAACAACTTGGAGGCTCCTGAAATGACAACAAGCTGCCACAAGAACAAAGTTATCAAATACAACAAACAAGATCTAGGTATTGACAAGAATACTAGATCAGAGATTTCTCCAAGTGAATGGAGAGGAGTTGAAGCGCTTGATTCTTGATGATGATGAACTTCTCCTCCTTCAATTTCCCCAAAGAACAAGACCTTCGGGTGGTTGAAGTGGGAGATCGAGAATGAGAGCTCTTGCACAACGTTTGGACAATTTCGAATGAATCAAGAGTTCTGAATGTTGGGGAAGAAGGGGTATTTATACCCCCTTCAAAAACCAGCCGTTGGACACTTTGGGGGCCGGATTATCCGGCCCAAGTGAGGGCCAGATTATCCGGCCTGGGGAAAACACCGCCTCAGACTCGGAATATCCAGAAGATAGTCTGCCCCCTATCAGAGCGTCGCGCCGAGCTTGCCCTTGATCAACTTCTGGGGGCCGGATTATCCGGCCTGGGGAGGAAAAACCGCCCAGATCGGATTTTCCGGGAGAAAGTCCGATCGGATACCGAGCGACGCGCCTTGGCTCCTTTTGCTCGAAAACTGGGGGGCCAGATTATCCGGCCCATGCGATAGCCGGATTATCCGGCCTGGGGAGGAAAATCCGCCCTAGTTCGGATTTTCCGGGAGAAAATTGGACCGGTTACCGAGCGATGCGCCTTGGCTCTCTTTGAGCAATGAGGTAGGCCGAATTATCCGGCCCTTGGTGGGGCAAATTATCCGCCCCCCCCCTCAAAGCTTCCTATACACTTAGCGCACATGAATAATCTCCATAGTATTGTTATCTAACACGCAAAACATAGGAACACATGAAATGTTCTTTCAATCTCCCCCATTTTGGTGTTAGATGACAATACCAGGATTTGCAGGAGAAAGTCACAAGACAAAAAGTAGTAACTATGAAAGAGACTCCCCCTCAATGTGTGCATAATAGAGTTTTGCATTGGAATACACATGCACACAAATAGGTGAATCTATTCCATAGACATATGAGCAACAAAAACATACCACCGAGGTAGAGAGAAGGTATCCTTGACAAAAGTCACAATTATTACCGGATAACCAATATGAGCGCCTTCCGTGATAGACCTCCAGCAATAGGATATGAATAGATAGATCCATAAGAATAATCCATGATATGAAATCCATAGGCATAATCCAGACAACCACATAAAGTCTCAAACAACCACAAATCACAAATTTAAAGTTCAACGCTAAATGGGCATAAGCAAGAAAATGACGAATAGAAAAGTGCAAGTGCTTATGCCCGACCCATGCAAATCCACGGACGTCCTAATAGAACTACTTCTCCCCCTTTGGCATCGAGACACCAAAAAGGGAGAAGAGCGATGCCAGCGCCCCACGGGATCACTCGTAGTCCTCGTCCTCGTCCTCTTCCTCGTCTTCATTCTCATCCTCATCCTCATCTTCAAGCTGCTCAGTGTCACCTCCTCATCTTCAGCATCAGCAGCAGGCGCAAAGGGGAACAAGTGATGCTCCAGATCACCATAGTTCAACCCGGAGGAAGAGTTCCACCAAGCATACGGAGTGGGAGGTGTAGGAGCCGAAGGAGCACCCGAAGCGCTGGACACGTGGTGGAGAATGAGCTTCTGGGAGTGAGCCAACTCATGGCGCTACTTGTATGCCTCGTACTGACCCTTACGCGTGTCCACGCCCATGCAGAGAATATTACGCTAGAATCAGTTCAGTTGCTTGATCTCACGGGCAACGGGAGGCACAGGGGGCCTGCGAGCATCCTCATGAGGCCCTCAGGAGCAGAGGAGGGCCTGCGCTCATTCCCACAAATAACCAAAGTGGAGAAGAACTACTTCACCACCTCAGAGTCAAAGCAGCACTAGAGAGACATAAGATGGTGCAGCCCCATCCTCTCAGCCACATACATCGCATCCACAAGATGAGCCTTCTCCAAAGCATCAACAAGTACCAATGGGTGCATAGGCCTAATGTTCATCCTGACATATATATCTTCATAGATCCCCTTCTGTTCTGCACACCAAAAATGAGCATCCCCTAGCTCAGCATCACGAGGAAACTCAGCAAACAAGTCACGGTGACAGATGGCGGAATAGGAGACCGCATCCAAAGTCCTATAGTTGATCTTGGGCTCCTTTCCCTTCCTCTTGGACACCCCCTTCCTAGTCCTCTTTGCTTGTTCAGCAATGCGCTTCTCTTCGTTCTTCCTTCTCCTCAATTCAACTTCGTCCACTAAGTTACCCTGTCCGTTGTCCCGAAAGTATTTGGCGCGAGGACGGCACTTGTAGGTCTTGGGAACACCTGAACCACCTGTGAGGAGAATAAGGGTGATAGCAAGGGGATAAGCATACACACAAGTCCAGGAGAGAGCATGGAAAAAGTAGTCAAAAAGTTCATAGGACAAATCTACCCAATGCATACTCCATAGTGAAACTAAAACAGAATCAAATCTGTTAGGCCGGATTATCCGGCCTGGCCAGGGGCGGATAATCCGGCCCTAGCAGAAAATTTCGATTTCACCTAGATTGAATGCAAAAAAGTAGATTGGCCCTAGAAACTGCAAGACTACAATTTCTATGCGAAAACATATCCTTCTAGGCAATGTTCCACCCAACAAGTAACATATCTAGCCAAAGATGGGGAGAGAGGGAGTTACCCTCACTCATTGGAGGAAGAACGCGGAGGAGAAGGTACCCGGAGGCGCGGAGAAGAAGATCCGGGGAGGCCCGGAAAATCCGGTGGCCAGAGAGGCTTCGGGGAGGGTGGGGGACGACAGGTGGCGGCTGAGGAGGAGGAGAGGGTTCGGGGATAAGTGCTGCTCGTTATGAGCCCTTCCCCCCGATCCCTGCCCTTTAAGATGAAACCCGCCAGGGCCGGATTATCCGGCCTACACTTGGGCCGGATTATCCGGCCTCAAATCTAGGATTCTGTTGTACACAGAACCAGGCCCGCGTGTCCCCAAACAACATCCCCACAAGGTGTACAAGGGACTTGTGTGCTAGAAAAGATGGCTTAGGGGTAGGGAAAGGCTTAGGATTTAGAGATCCAAACTGAGATGGTACTAGACACTCAAAATTGCAAAATCCAAATCAAATAAAAGCCAAGATTGAGTGTGATTCCCATAAGAACATGAGATAGCAAATAACATCCAAAAAGAGCCAATTCTCCTCAAGGGAGAGGGCGGTGGCCAAGGCCACCTTGTTGGAGTGTATGGTGTGACACCGCGAAGATATATCTTGGGTTCACGACCAATACTCATCAATAAACTCACATATCACAAAATGATATTAAGAGAAATGATTTAACTTGCTTTTGGCATTATGGGGGGAGGCTTAGCCCAATGAGTTAGGACCACACTCCCCCTATATCCATGCCCACACCTATACCAAAGAAGGATTGAGATGTACGAGTGAGTGCATGGGTAATCAAGACAAGCTCCTGGAATCAATGATATTTAGCTCATTCCTCAAGTAGCAGAATCTTGCTTCATCAAGTGGCTTTGTAAAAATATCCGCAAGTTGGTTCTTCGTGCTCACAAAGGATAGATCAATATCGCCACGAGCAACATAGTCTCGAATAAAATGATTCTGGATCTCAATATGCTTCGTCCTTGTGTGTTGAACAGGATTATACACAATTTTGTTTGCACTTTCATTATCACATAAAAGAGGCACTTTTTCACAATTGACACTGTATTCCTTTAAAGTTTGCCTCATCCACAATAATTGGGTGTAAGCGCTGGCAGCAGCAACATATTCAGCTTCAGCGGTGGAGAGAGATATACAATTTTGCTTTTTAGAGGACCAACAAACAAGAGATCTTCCCAAGAATTGACAAGCTCCAGAAGTGGATTTCCGATCATCCTTATCACCAGCCCAATCTGAGTCAGTATAACCACATAAAGAGAAATTGGAGCCCTTGGGATACCAGAGACCAAAGTTAGGGGAATGAACCAAATATCGAAAGATCCTCTTGACCGCCACTAAGTGGATTTCTTTAGGAGTTGCTTGATACCTTGCACACACCCCCACACTCAACACTATATCGGGTCTAGATGCGTAAAGATAAAGAAGAGAACCGATCATGGACCGGTATACCTTTTGGTCCACATCTTTACCATGTGGGTTCAGTTCAAGATGACATTTTGTTTGCATCGGAGTGGCGACACCATTTAGATCCGTCATCTTTAATCTCTTGAGCATGTCTTGGATGTACTTTGCTTGATTAATAAAGGTTCCTTCTCTAAGTTGCTTGATCTCGAATCCAAGAAAGAACCGTAATTCCCCCATCATAGACATCTCAAACCTGTCAGTCATAAGCTTTGAAAATTCATCATTAAAAGCTTTATTAGTAGAACCAAAGATGATATCGTCTACATATAGTTGGCATACGAAGAGCTCCCCTTAACCTTCTTAGTAAAAAGAGTGGGATCGATTTGCCCAACTTCGAAGCCACGATCTAACAAAAGCTCTTTAAGGTGCTCATACCACGCACGTGGGGCTTGTTTAAGGCCATAGAGTGCCTTATCGAGTTTGTAGACATGGTTTGGGAAGTTAGGATCCTCAAACCCCGGGGGTTGCTTTACGTATACCAACTCATGTAGAGGACCGTTAAGGAAGGCACTCTTGACGTCCATTTGCTGCAACTTAAAATTGTTATGGGCAGCATAAGCAAGAAGGATACAGATGGACTCAAGGCGAGCCACTGGAGCATAGGTCTCGCCGAAGTCAATTCCCTCAACTTGGGAGTAACCTTGTGCCACAAGTCTTGCCTTGTTCCTCACAACAATGCCATTCTTGTCTTGCTTGTTTTTGAAAATCCACTTGGTGCCGATAACATTGCGGCACTCTTTGGGTTTCTCCACGAGTTTCCAGACTTTGTTGCGCTCGAAATTATTCAATTCTTCATGCATAGCAACGACCCAGTCTGGGTCTTCAAGAGCTTCAAAGACCTTCTTCGGTTCCACCATAGAGATATGAGCTTGATGCTCACCAAAACTGGCGAATTCTCTTCTTGTAGAAACCCTTCGTCGAAGATCACCAACAACCTTGTCGAGAGTGTGACCCCTCAACTCAAGGTTTCGATCAGCTCGAGCCTTGCGACGAAGTTCAATAAGTTTGTTGTTTCTTGGAGGATTAGATTCATCACTCGAGTCTTCATTGGAAGCATTTACTCGACCTTGATCAGGAACTGGAATATCAACAGCAGGTGGTGATGACGCGTGCCCTTGAGGTGAGTCAGTAGCCGTAACAGGAGGCTGCTGAACTGGAGAGTCAGGGCCGGATAATCCGGCCGATGGAGAGAACGGATAATCCGGCCTGGGAGTATTTGTAGTAGCATCATTAGGAAACCTGGTCCTTGCTTGAACTGGCGAGGGGCCAGATAATCCGAGGCTTGCCGGAAAATCCGGCCTGGAGCTTGCGTTGATATCTTCACCACCAGGAGCAAAATGGTCAGCTGGAGCGGGGTGGCCGGATAATCCAGTGTCCACCGGATAATCCGGCTTGGAGTTTTCTAGAACAGCTTGACCTTCAGCAGTTGATGGAGATGCTGCAGAATTTGCTCTTGTGGTGGGAACTTGTTGGGCATGTGTAGATGAGGGCTCTTCATGGGAAGAGCATTGTCCTTCCCGATCCGCCACAAGGGGTTCCTCAATGGGGCGGAAGAATCCCACACCCATTCTTCTTATGGCATCTTGGGGTATTTTAACATCCGCATCACAAACACCAACTTGCTCCGCACGGGAACCGTCATTTTCCTCGAACACCACACTACAAGATTCTACAACAGTTCCGGAGAGCTTATTGTAGACTCTATAAGTGTGGGATTCAGCACCATAACCAACAAAAATACCTTCTAAAGCCTTAGATTCAAACTTAGATAAACGAACTCCTTTGATAAGAAAGAGACACTTACACCCGAATACCCGAAAGTATGAGATGCTTGGCTTGTTACCAGTAAGTATTTCATACGGAGTCTTGTCCAAGATCTTGCGGAGGTATAATCGGTTGGATGAATGACAAGCAGTAGAGATTGCTTCAGCCCAGAAGTTATATGGAGACTTAAATTCGGCTAACATTGATCTTGCCATATCCATTAGAGTTCGATTCTTCCTCTCGGCTACACCATTTTATTGAGGGGTGTACGCAGCGGAATATTGATGTCTTATCCCCTCTTCACTTAGGAACTCATTTAAGGTGTAGTTCTTGAACTCAGAGCCGTTATCACTTCTTATAGCCAGAATTGGGACGTTGTGTTGACGTTGAACCTCGTTTGCGAAGTCGATGACAGTTTGTTGAGTTTTGCTCTTCAACTTGAAGAAATAAACCCAAGTGTATCTTGAGTAATCATCAACAATCACTAGACAATACTTCTTCCCACCGAGGCTTGCATGAGATGGAGGTCCGAAGAGGTCCACATGAAGGAGCTCCAAAATCCTTTTTGAAGAGATAATAGTTTTCCTTCGATGAGGTGAGTCATGCATTTTCCCTTCAACACACGCCCTGCAAACACGATCTTTGGCAAAGGAGACACTTTCTTTTAGTCCAAGAATGTGGCCACCCTTGTGGAGACTTTGCAAAGTTCTCATATTGACGTGGGCTAGTCGGCGATGCCATAGCCAACCCGCGTCAGCCTTTCCGAAAATACACATTGGGCCTGTAGTGGGTTTCCCCGAAAAGTCCACCACATACAGGTCGTTTTCGACATATCCCACGAAAGCGACTTTTAGAGACTTGCTCCACAAGAGTACCACCAAATCAGCATGAATATAAACTGCAAAGCCCATCTTACCAAGGGCGCGAACTGAAAGTAAGTTATAACCGAGGGTTTCAACAAGCATGACGTCCATGAGAGAGATATCGTGAGGCACCACAACTTTGCCGAGACCCAATACCTCAGATTTTGACTTGTCACCATAGGAGACGGTTATGTGATCATGGTTTGGCCGCATCTCCGTGATGATCTCCTTGCTTCTCGTCATATGACTCGTGCAACCGCTATCGAGTACCCATTTAGAACCACCAGAAGCATAGCCCTACAAGAAAATTACTTCTTTGTTTTAGGTACCCATTTTTCAATGGGTCCTCTCATGTTAGTGACAAGGGTCTTGGGAACCCAAATAGACCAAGGAATGTAACAGTCATAAGGCCCTACATAACTAGCATAAACATCACCATAATAATTGCAATATAGTTCAAAGTTAGGATTGTTGATCCCTGCAAAACCATCATAATTAGTCTTGTCATTGGTAATGTTGCTAGTCTTTGGTTGAGCAGTCTTGCTCTTCTTCTTCTTGTTTTTCTTGCTCTTTGTCTTGGGTATGTAACCAAGACCTTCTTTACTATTGTTTGTCCTTTGCCTGCTCAGTATCTCATCAATAACACCTTTACCTTTGTGTTGAGAACTTCTTGCAAGGTCTTCTTTTCTAGAGGATGAAGTGGAGGTACTTGGCACATCATACCATTTCAATTGAGTTTGGAGCTGGTCATGCGACTCATTTAAAGTAGAATGATCACTCTTCAATGCCTTGTGAGCACTTTCAAGATTATCAAACTTCTCCAACAGTCTAGCATGAACAACCCCAAAGTCAATCTTTTCTTTCTTTAGTTTCTTTACCTTGGCAAGAGCATGGTCACGTTCTTTAATGAGCTAAGCTACAGCTTCTTCTTGTGACTCCTCAAAGGATTCGAGTCTTTCTTCCAAAGATACTCAAGCTTCCTCTTCCTCTTCCAAGGCATTCTTCAAAGAAGCTATCTCCAAGGCATATTCTCTTTCAATTCTGCCCTTTTCTTCAAGAAGATCTTCGGCTTGAGCAAGTTGACTCATAAGAGCATCAAAATGGAGTTTGTGCTCACCTTGTAGGTTAGTGAAAAAAGTATCCAAAGCAATAACTTCTTCTTTCATTTTAAGACTGTCATGATCATCCATATCCAAAATTATGTTAGTCTTAGGAAATGAAGAGCTAGAAGTTGATACCTCGGACCCTCTTGCCATTAGGCAAGTTGCATTGTTGTTGATGACGTTCTCGTTTGGCGAGTCAAAGAGAGATAAGGGAGTCGATGTGGTGGCTATGGCAGCCACCTCGCGGGAACTATCCTCATCCTCTTCATCTTCACTTGCGGAGGAGTATTCCTCTTGAGCTACCAAGACAATCTTGGGTTGCTTCTTGAAATGACCATTCTTCTTAATAAATGGCTTCTTCTTAGGTGCTTTAGTTTTCTCTTTAAGAATGAGCCTGCCACCATTGTCTTCTCTATTTTGATATGGACACTCGGCTACAAAGTGCATTCTATCTCCACAGTTGAAGCAAGTTCTCAATCTTGGGCCACTTTCTCTTCTTCCATTTGACCCGTTCTTGCGCTCAAGTTCATACTTGGCTTTGGTAGGGTCCTTCCAAAAGTTCCTCGCATAAAATGCCATGTACTCCCCATGAGCACGTTTGACTTCATCGGGTCAGTCCATGGATACCCCCTCAAAAACTCCTTCATCTTCCTCTTGCTCAACAACATTGGCTTTGAGAGCCACATTGACACCCTTTTGCATTCCAATGGCCCGAGCACGGGCATCTTCAGCATTCTTTGCTGCCACTTTGAATGACGTCATTTCTTGCATGACTTCGTTGGATGTCATTTGATGATAGTTATGTCTACCTTGTAGGCTCTTCAAGTCCGTTGGCTCGAAAGGCATTAAGGCACTCACATATTTTCTTTTTATCCATGCATCATCAATGTGAGTAGCCCCATGCTTTCGAAATGTTGTTGCGATGCCCTTGAGTCTTCTATACATGTCCTCATGGTTTTCACCATCCAACATGTAGAATCCCTCAGCTTCATTACTAAGGGCATCATACCTGTTTCTTCTCATGCTTTCATTTCCAACGAAGAGATCCGTAAGAGCATCCCAAGCTTCTTTAGCTGTGTTGAAATGTTCAATGTGTGGCATGTCCTTGGGACCCACACCCAGCTGTATCATGTGGAGAGCGGTGGCATTCAACTGGCTGTCCACAACTTCTCTTCTCGTTAGGTTGGTTTAATCTCCAATATGAAGACCCTCTTCAATAATCCTCCACAATTCAATAGAGGAGCTGCAAACATGAGATTTCATTAGGAATTGCCATTGATTCAAGGAGGATGCAGTGAGCTTGGGTGGATCACCCCTATTGTTTATATGAGGATGAGGGATAGGTGGGTCGGGGGAATATACGTGGCGAACCTCACTATATTCCTCCTTATCAATTCCCTTCTTGGAGGTGGAACCATTAAGTTTTTCACCTTCCACATCATTATCCTTGGATCCGGTGTTACCCTTTTCCTTAGATGATGGTGTGGCAGCCTCAGAGGAGGACGGAGATGGGGCTATGGATTATGTAAGGCGAGCAATCATTTGATTCATCTCCTCCATCTTGGCCTCAAAGGATTTCAACAAGGTTGTTTCCAACGACTTGAGATCATCCATTGTGACCTTATCCACAGCCTCATTTCCATCATCCTTGGTACCCATACTACTCTTAGGAGGTTAAGCCCGAATTAAGAGCCGGGTCTCTGATACCAATTGAAATGGATTGTATGGGCACCTAGAGGGGGGGTGAATAGGTGCTACACCAATTTTTAATACTTTTTCAATTTTAGGCTTAACACAAAGGGTAAATTCTCTAGATAAACTAATAGGTGGAATTTTCCCTATATGCAAACCTACCTACTAGCGAGTAAAGAGCGAGTGGAAGAGGAACGGGTAAACCAAAGTGAAGCACGTGGAGACATAGGATTTGTTTGACCGTAGTTCCTTCCTTGTTAAGGGAAGTACATCTGCGTTGAAGGGGTGGGCGGTACTAAGACCACCACGCCACAAAAGGCCTCACCCTGTTCTCCGATGGATCTCGCCACCAAAGGCCTGATCTACCTTTCCACTATAGGTACCCTTCGAGGCGGGCACCTGCGACTTTACACAACTAGCGGGGTAACAACTCCACAACAACTTGGAGGCTCCCGAAATGACAACAAGCTGCCATAAGAACAAAGTTATCAAATACAACAAACAAGATCTAGGTATTGACAAGAATACTAGATCAGAGATTTCACCAAGTGAACGGAGAGGAGTTGAAGCGCTTGATTCTTGATGATGATGATGAACTTCTCCTCCTTCAATTTCCCCAAAGATCAAGACCTTCGGGTGGTTGAAGTGGGAGATCGAGAATGAGAGCTCTTGCACAATGTCTGGACAATTTCGAATGAATCAAGAGTTCTGAATGTTGGGGAAGAAGGGGTATTTATACCCCCTTCAGAAACCAGCCGTTGGACACTTTGGGGGCCGGATTATCCGGCCCAAGTGAGGGCCGGATTATCCGGCCTGGGGAAAACACCGCCCCAGACTCAGAATATCCGGAAGATAGTCCGCCCCTATCAGAGCGTCGCGCCGAGCTTGCCCTTGATCAACTTCTAGGGGCCGGATTATCCGGTCCTATGCGAGGTTCGGATTATCCGGCCTGGGGAGGAAAACCGCCCCAGGTCGGATTTTCCAGGAGAAAGTCCGACCGGATACCAAGCGACGCGCCTTGGCTCCTTTTGCTCGAAAACTGGGGGGCTATATTATCCGGCCCATGCGACAGCCGGATTATCTGGCCTGGGGAGGAAAAACCGCCCCAGTTCGGATTTTCCGGGAGAAAATCCGACCGGTTACCGAGCGACGCGCCTTGGCTCTCTTTGAGCAATGAGGTAGGCCGGATTATCCGGCCCTTGGTGGGGTGGATTATCCGCCCCCCCTCAAAGCTTCCTGAACACTTAGCACACATGAATAATCTCCATAGTATTGTTATCTAACACGCAAAACATAGGAACACATGAAATGTTCTTTCACTCATGTCCATAAGCATCATGAAGCGGAGGATAGTCGCAACCTCGAGGAGTATGACAGTGGTCTGGAGATCGTTGATGAACAGAGCTGCAAATGGGTGCCCACCCTGACCAAGCCTGTCACAAAGGCGAAGCCAGCAGCAAAACCAGAGATGGTGTATAAGCCGGAGGAAGTGACAAAGGAGGCAACAGTGCCGAAGGTGGCGACACAGGACTCGGCAGAGCCAGAGGTAGCGGCCGAGGAGGCGGATGAATTCAGAAGTAGTAGCAGAGCTGGAGGGGGCGACAAAACCAGAGGTGGTGAAAAAGTCAGGGCTCCCGAAGAATTCGGAGGCATCGGCAAAGAATCCAGAGGCACTGCCAAGCCACGACGTTAGGCGAGCCTCCTTGAGACAGGATTAACATGCTCGCTCGGCCCCGAGTTGGAGAAGCCCACACAAGTTAGCACGGGGTTGCGAGTCCTTTCGATCGCCAAGTAAGTGTTTTCTGTTTATTGGGTTGCACTTGTATCACACCACTCAAAATTTCCTAGTGACTAATCATCTCAGATTTGCAGGAGCCAGGCAAAGAAGATCAAGCGTGCCACCGTGGCGAAGATTCCTTCGAGTCGTGCCGAGGAGGGGGAGAGGCCTCTAAGAAGAGGAAAGGTGACTCCAGCGAGGCGCCTAATCTCGACGCCAAGAATAAGAAAGTCGACTTTGACCAGGCAAGAGAGCCGGCAACGAAGGGCAACGTAAGTGACATCGTCACGCGTGAAGAGGGTGCCAGGCCCCAAGAGGGCAGAACGATGGAGGAGGGCGATGGCGCGGTAAAGGATGCGACAGCAGCACCGCCTATGGCGGTGTCCATTGCTACAATGTTCCCGCAGTTTCTCGCCAAGGTATCCTCCGCGACTTCCTAGAAACGATCATTGGTGGTGGCGGAGGTCATCGACGGAAGCGTCGGGTTGATGGCGCAAGGGACCAAAGGAGCGGCATACCTGCTTCCATATATGGGAGAAATCGAGCTCCATCATTTTCTTGGCCAAGCACTCCAGGTATGTCCAGACCCCGAGGCTCTGGTCGCTAAGTAGCAGCGGTTGGAGGCTTATTCTTCGAGTGCCCATTCCCAGAGGGTTGGGTCACTGAATAGCAGCAAGTCGATTCTTGTATATGGCGTTGATGTTGTTTGATTGTTTTTTGTCTTACAGCGCGAGTTGGATGACCAGGGAGTGGAGCTAGAGAGCCTTCAGTGCCACTTCCAGGTGGTGACCGCGGCTATTAGCCAGCTTCGAGCTGCTGTAGGTATGAAACTTTCCATTTGTTCTTTGGTGGCTTGTACTGTTTGACTCAGCATCGAGTTGACCTTGCTACCTTGTGTGTAGGCAATCATTCTTTCGCGTTGTCGAAAGCCCGCGAAGGTTATGTACCAGTTGTCGAGCTCGAGGTCACGAAGGCGACTGTCGCCGTGACAGAGGAGAGGTCCAAGGCCACGGTGGTGGAGGCGGAGAAGGATCACAAGGCATCTGATTCCGTGATTGTGGATTTGCAGACAAAATTCTCCATTTTGGAGAAGTTCATTATTGTGAACTGTCGGCATATGCTTGGTGAGTATCCTCGCATAGTTCTTTCTTTGAGATTGGTCGAGTCCGCAAGCGGGTGGAGTGTGCTAATGACTTGCAGATGTCATAGGTCTGAAGGATCCAGTAGTGCTTCAGTATGGTGCCAAAGACTGCGTCAAGGCGGTGCTTGGGGCCGCCACAACATCGCCAATGTGTGTTCGAGCTATTCTCTAGGACATTTCCCTCACTGAGGTGATTCACGAGGGGTTTGCCGATTTGTGGAGGTACCTGGAAAGAGGTGCTATAGTCATTGAGTGGATGATGTGCTCCGTGTTCTGCCGCGGGGCGACTGTGGCATTGAGTCTTGGGTTCGTGCAATTCCCCGATGACTTCGAGCTTGACAACGTGACGAGCGGGTCCCCCCTTGCAACTAGAGTTGTCCAGGTTGCTGACGTGTTGGCACTGAACACGAAGGCCGCTCCTTACGTGGATCACGTTTTGGCAATGAGGGGCCTCCTCCCCTGTCAACAGAGCCACGTCGCGCCAGGAGATCCTCAGCCAAAGCACCAGGACTTGCCATCAGAGCGGCGTTTCAATCGGTGGTTGTGAAGTTGCTGACTATGTTCCCCGTCAACTAGTGGAAGCCTTTCGCAAGGACCAAGGGAGCGGACGAGGCTTCTTCCTCATAGGCAGCGAAGTAGTTTGTTTAGCCTGCAATATGTAACAACTTATGTAATGGACCGGTGGTTGGCCGAAACTGATGCATTTTGTGTAAGTATTATGTGAAGTAATTGTTATTCATGTGGTTTGCTTTGTTGTGTCCAACTCGTATTGACTTGTCGAGTCAGTCCTTTTTGGTGTACGATTCTTCGAGTGATGTAGCCGGGGTTGCCTTTTGCGAGTCCCCGAGCATATGTTGCTCTGTAATTGAGGCGCATGCATGTGATTAGCGGGGACTTAGCAATTTCTTAGCTATGTGAGTAGCTTAGGTCGACTCACCTTGACCGGAGGGTCAATCATGTGGTGACTCTAGGGGCTACTCTATACTTGGCGTTTTTGCAAGGTGTGTGCGGGTTCGATGGTCGAGTCCCCGAGCGTGTTACTTAGTCGTTCGAGTCATAGGCCCAAGGTTGACGAGGACATGTGGCGTTGTTTTGTTTTTAGCAAGTCTCTCCTCTTGGCCTGGTGGGCCAGTCGTATGGCGACTCCAAGGGTGCCTCTCGGTCTAGCGTTTTCCTGGACAGGTCAAGGCTCGGTTAGCGAGTGCTCGTTTATAGTACTTAGTCGTGCAAGTAGCCTTGCCCGAGGTTGAGGATGACGAGGTGTTGTGGGAAGCACGCCCGATCATCTCGTCTCGGATAGCCAGTCGAGCGAGGCGACTCCAATGGTGGGTCTCGGTAGGTGTTTTTCGTGGATGACCAAGGCTTGAGTGACCTCGATGCCTGTGGGTCGTGATACATTGCTAACGTATCCATAATTTTTGATGTTCCATGCTTGGTTTTATCTACTTTCTTGTGTTTTGTTGACACTTTAGAGTACTTTTCATATGATTTCTTGGACTAACCTATTAACAAGAGCTACAGTGTCAGCTGCCTATTTTCTACTATTTTTGGTTCCAGGAAAGTCAGAAAATGAATATTCTCGGAATTGGACGGGACAAAAGTCAAAGTCAATTTTTCACCGAGGGACACCTGGAGCCAGAATACGAGACGGAGAAGAGCCAAAGGGAGGCCAGACCACCTGGCCGCGCGGCCAGGCCTGGCCCGCGCTAGGGGGTGGTGTGGCCAGCCCAAGCACCCCCTCGGCCTCTCCTTCCACCTATAAGTTGCCTCCGATACAGAAACCCTAAGTACCTGATCAAAATTCCACGAAAGAGTCTGTAGCCACCGTCATCTCCATCCCTAGATCGGGAGGGATCTGAAGATCTTCCCGGCACCCTGCCGGAGAGGGGAATTCACCCTGGAGGCCTTCTTCATCATCATGCAAGCCTCCGGTGTGATGCATGAGTAGTTCATCTCTAGACTACGGGTCCATGTAGTAGCTAGATGGCTGGTTCTCCTCCTTTGTGCTATCATGTTTAGATCTTGTGAGCTCCGTTCATGATCAAGATCATCTATTTGTAATTCTGCATGTTGTGTTTGTGGGGATCCGATGGATATTGAGATGCTATTTCTGATTGATTATTGATTCTATCATGTCTTTGTTATTTGTGATCTTGCATGATTTTCGTTGTTAGTAGCTATCTTGGCCAAGTAGATGCTAGCAACTCCAAGAGTTAGTATTTACGCTCAATAGTGGGTTCATGCCTCTAGTAATTTGGGGAAGTGACACAAATCTCTAAGGTACTAGATGTGATGTTGCTACTAGGGAGAAAATAAAAATCCTTTGTTCATAGAACAATCGTATTGTTTACTTTACACGCAATTCGTAATGCAATTATCTGTTGCTTGCAACTTAATACTGGAGGGGGTTCGGATGATAACCTGAAGGTGGATTATTAGTCATAGATGCAGTCGGATGGCGGTCTATGTATAATGTTGTAATGCCCAATCGAATCTCAAAGGAGTCAAGATGAGTAGTATATGCTTGTATGCTTTCTCGATGTTTGTCAATTGCCCCGCTGTAATTTGTTCACCCAGCATGTCATATATCTTAAGGAGATCCACCTCTAGTGAACTATGGACCCCGGTCCTTTCTTTTACCATCAATCTACAATCAACTGTTTACTGTTTTGTGTTTACTTTCGGCAAACTATTACTTTCTTCCACTCGATATGTTTAATCATTTGTTTTCAGCAAAACCGATGAGATTGACAACCTCGTCGCAAGTTGGGGATAGAGTTTTGTGGTCGTGTTGTGCAGGTCTCCACGTTGCTGCTGGCACCAGTAGTGCGCCCTGCCAAAGTTCAGCTAGCTACACCTTTGGGGTGTTTCCTTGCTCCTACTGGATTGATAACCTTGGTTTCATAACTGAGGGAAAACTTGTTGATGTGCTCATCATACCTTCCTCTTGGGGTTCCCCAACGAGCTCGATATATTTTGGGCCATCAAGCTATTTTTCTGGCACAGTTGCTGGGGAGTCAAGGACATCTTCACAAGGGGAGTCCCTCATAACCAATCTCTTTATTTTGTTATTTTTGTTTTGCTTAGTTTACTTTTGCTTTGTTTGCTTGTTTCTTTATCAAAAACACACAAAAAATAGTTTTACAAGTTTGCTTTCTTTATTAAAAACACAAAAAAATGACTACTCTTGAAAATACTAAGTTGTGTGACTTCACTAGCACCAACAACAATGATTTTATGAGCACACCTATTGCTCCACCTGTTCCTGAAGCTACTTTCTTTGAAATAAAACCTGATTTACTCAATCTTGTTATGAGAGAACAATTTTATAGTATTGGTAATCAAGATGCTGGTGCTCATCTAAATAACTTTGTTGAACTATGTGAGATGCAAAAGCATAGGGATATAGATGGAGATATTATTAAGCTTAAATTGTTTCCTTTCTCTTTGAGAGGAAAAGCTAAAGAATGGTTAAATTCCCTAACTAGGAATAGTATTGATTCTTGGACTAAATGCAAAGATGCTTTCATTGGAAAATACTATCCTCCTGCTAAGATTATATCTATGAGAAGTGAAATAATGAAGTTTAAAAAATCTGATAATGAACATGTTGCTCAAGCTTGGGAAAGAATGAAATCTTTGGTAAAGAATTGTCCCACTCATGGACTGACTGCTTGGATGATTATCCAAACTTTTTATGTAGGATTGAACTATTCGTCAAGAAATCTATTGGATTCTGCTACTGGAGGTACCTTTATGACCATTACTTTGGGTGCTGCAACAAAGATTTTGGATAATATGATGGTTAACTACTCTGAATGGCATACTGAAAGAGCTCCACAAGGTAAGAAGGTAAATTTTGTTGAGGAAACCTCCTCCTTGAGTGATAAAATTGATGTTATGTGTATGCTTGTTAATGGGAAAGCTCATATTGATCCAAATAATGTTCCTTTAGCCGATTTGGTTGCTCAAGAAGAGAAGGTTGATGTGAACTTTATAAGAAATAACAATTTTAGCAACAATGCCTACATGAATAATTTTGGTAGCAACAATTATAGGCCATATCCTCCCAACAATGGTAATGCTTATGGAAATTCCTGCAACAATAATAGGAGTGCTCCCTCTAAACTTGAAGTTATGCTTAAAGACTTTATTAGTAAATAAACTGCTTTCAATAAAACTATTGAGGAGAAACTCTCTAATGCTGAAAGAAATATAACATCTTTGGCTGAAGCTCAATCTTCTTTTAATAAAATGGCTGCTAAACCTGAAACTATTGATAATCCCTTTGCAACTACTAATGTCATACAAGTAAGAATTGATGAAAATGTTAGACTATTAGCTGAATTGCATGCTAAGTGGGAAAGAGAAGATGAAATTGCTAGAAACATTAGTGTTTCCACTATCACTACCATTAGTGTTGAGGCTAGTAATAGCTCTACTACTTTAGATGATAAATTTGATTTTGATCTTGAAGGTTGCAACATCTCTAAAGTAATTAAGTTCCTACAAAAGCTTGCTAAAAGTCCTAATTCTAGTGCTATGAATATGGCCTTTACAAAACACATTACTGATGCTCTCATAAAGATTAAAGAAGAAAAGATGAAACATAAAGCTTCTATTCCTATAAAAAAAGAATATGGCTGGGAACCCATCATTAATATGAAAGTGAATGATTTTGATTTCAAAGCTTTATGTGATTTTGATAGTAGTGTTTCTATTATGCCTAGAAGGATTTATGATATGCTTGATTTGCCACCATTGGAAGATTGTTAGTTGAATGTCCCACTTGATGATAATGCTAAAAGGAAACTCATGGGGAGTATTAATGATGTTATTATTATGGTTAACAATGCCTATGTCCCCGTTGATTTCTATGTTTTGGATGTTGAGTGCAATGCTTCTTGTCCTATTACTTTGGGAAGGCCTTTTCTTAGAACTGTTGGTGCCATTATTGTTATGAAAGAAGGCACCATTAAATATCAACTCCCACTCAAGAAAGGTATATAACACTTCCCTAAGAAGAGAGAGAAGATTTATTTTGCCTCTCTTATGAAAACAAAATTTGCTCTTAATGCTTCTTCATTTGAGGACACTTGATTCTTTCTTGCTTCTTATGCCTAACTTAAAGGCGTTAAAGAAAAGTACTTATTGGGAGATAACCCAAAAGTTTTAGATGAGTCTTGGAAGTTATTACTTCTGTAATACCGCTCCTTACCCTTTTTATTTGCCTTTTGTGCCAAGAGTAACCTCTAATGAGAGAGAAGTAATGATTGGGAAAGTTGCTGTCCCGAAACAGATTTCTGTGCTTCACTGTAAACATTTGTGTAAAATCTCTGTACGTCCTTTTGAAGCGTGAATTTTTGTGCTTCTTACCCAGGTTGTTATATAACTTTCGTTAGTTCAACACTTTTTTATTTGAGCAACAGAAGGTCTTCGAAAAAATTCTTCTTTACCTGTTGGTCTGTTTTGACAGATTTCTGCCATTAGTTGCAATTGCTTCTTGTTGGTTCCTTTTTGAGTTATTTTGGGGAATTGAGCTTTTTGAGGAAAGTGCTACAATAGCTAGTGTTTTAATGGAAGTTTTATTGGTGTTATAACTGAACCTAAAGACTTATTATCTTGTGTGCACTAATGTTGCTAATAAAGATTGTGTGAAGTTTTGTATGAAGGAAAATTTTCAGGTGTATGGAAGAAATGAGTAATGAGATGAAGTATGGACTAAATCTCAAGCTTGGGGATGCCACGTTGTCACCCCAATAAATATCCAAGAAGTACAAGCATTAAAGCTTGGGGATGCCCAAGGCATCCCCTTCTTCATCAATAAAAATCTCAGGTTTCTTCCAAACACTTCATTTTTATTGTTTCATGCACAGTTGTGTTGTTCTTGGAGCGTCTTATTTTTCGTTTTCGTTTTGGTTTTTCGTTTGCTTGGTTTTCTTAGTGTGCTTGAATAAATTGGTTGGACCCCCTCTTTCATACATTGGTTTTCAAATAGTTTGGTTTGGATTGGAAAAGAGTAGGAAAGTTCATGCTTAAGTGGTAAAGAGAGCTTGTTTTTTACTGTGGCCTATGCTTTGTCATGCCATGCTCGATATTGTTTTGGATTTATGCTTAGTATTCTTTGCTGTAGCATGACTTGTTATAAACAATTTAGAATGCTTAATGTGCCTTAGAAGGATCATGCGTTGTTTTAGCATATTAAAGCATAGTATTGTGGTATTCTCCTTTGATGCTTTATTTGGGTTGACTTGGCACATGCTCACACCATGTTATGACTATCCCAAGTCACCATAGCCTTTATGATCCTTTAGTATTAAACTTGTAGTATCACTTTATGCTTTGATCAATTATGTTTTGTCGCTCTGCATGATTATGGCCATTATTGCTCTCTTAGTTTGTTGCTCCTAGTGTTTTGCTAGCCTCCGTAACCAAGTATGAGTTACACTCATGCATCCAATTCCTTAAACCAAGTTATTCCAAAGAGTCCACCATACCTACCTACTAGGATATGCTATTCCAAGTATATTCATGTTTTTATCTACCTTCCAAATTAAACTTGTTATGAGAACTAGTGATTAAAGCTCTCACGAACTTGATGGCACACTTTACTTTTCTTGCCCTTAAGAAACTTGAACCATTGTGTCGTCTATGTCGTATATGCTTGCACTTATTTGTTGAGGATTAGCAGAACCATGCTGTCATGGGGAACACTTTCAACATTACACTTGTACTTTGTACCTAGTTGATATCATGCTCTTTTGTCTATGGATGTCGTCGGTGTGAAATGAAAGGGGAGCTTGTAAGTCCATGGAGTTATGTATATGTGTTAGAGAAACGCCTGGGCCGCTGGTCTAATCCTTGCTGTCATGGTGGAAACCTGCAGCATAACCATAATGAGTTGTCTATGAAGCATTCTTCTTATAAAAAAAGAGTGAGATATTGAGAAAAAAAGAGAAAAAGAAAAGAGAAAAAAAGAGATATATGAAAAGAGGAAAGAGAGAAAAAGCACCATATTCCCATGGTAAATAAGAAGATTGCTGAGATGCTCGTTGTCGGCTTGCCTTGTCATTTTGATATGGGGATTCTTCCGTATCATCGGGCAAGGGGTGCCCCATTGGCGGTTCTCTATGATACACATGTACTTACGATGACAAGAACTTACCGGTGACTAAACTTGAGTAGCATGAGGAGCGGCCTTCGTATTCAAGGGACATGAGATTTCCAACTTATACTTTGTCAAGCATATACTCCATAGTTTGTTCACTTTAACCTTAATCACTTCAAGATGCTTATGATAGGGGCAATGAGAGCTGAAAGCTAAAAAGTACCATAATTTTTGGAAGCTCTTTATGAAACTTGAATCCCTACTTCCTTCTATGAAGGCCTTTCTTTTACTTTTATGTTGAGTCTACACCTTCTACCTTTATGCACCTACTTTGAGAGCATAGTGGCCATTCTTAGTTCTTTGTGCATTGTCCCAAGACTTGTTGATTGATGCATAACTTTGATATTGCTTGTTTTAAACTATTTGTATCTAGTCACTCTTATGAATTTTGAAGGTGTCCTATGCATTTATGTTTGCTACTCTATGAGGGACAGTTGAATGCCACTATGCTATGTTTTCTTTATGTGAAACAAACAAACGTCTTGCAAAGCATTTTTATTCATGAATCTTTTGTTTGTGCCTTTTCATGTTGCAGCATAGTTTCTTTGCCTTATTGCTAGAACTTTGTCTTTCATGTTATGATTGAAGTACTATGATCCCAGCTTTAAATGTTTTACAAATACTTTGATCAAGTTTATGATGGTGATGTAACCTCAAAAATTATTCTTTCTTTTTATCACTTACCTACTCGAGGACGAGCAGGAGTTAAGCTTGGGGATGTTGATACGTTGCTAACGTATCCATAATTTTTGATGTCCCATGCTTAGTTTTATCTACTTTCTTGTGTTTTTTCCACACTTTGGAGTACTTTTCATATGATTTCCTGGACTAACCTATTAACAAGAGCCATAGTGCCAGCTGCCTGTTTTCTACTATTTTTGGTTCTAGGAAAGTCAGAAAATGAATATTCTCGGAATTGGATGGGACAAAAGCCAAAGTCAGTTTTTCACCGAGGGACACTTGGAGCCAGAATACGGGACGAAGAAGAGCCAGAGGGCGGCCACACCACCTGGCCGCGCGGCCAGGCCTGACCCACGCCAGGGGGTGGTGTGGCCAGCCCAGGCATCCCCTCGGCCTCTCCTTCTGCCTATAAGTTGCCTCCGATATAGAAACCCTAAGTACCCAATCAAAATTCCACGAAAGAGTCTGTAGCCACCGTCATCTCCATCCCTAGATCGGGAGGGATCTGAAGCTCTTCCCGGCACCCTGCCGGAGAGGGGAATTCACCCTGGAGGCCTTCTTCATCATCATGTAAGCCTCCAATGTGACGCGGGAGTAGTTCATCTCTGGACTACGGGTCCATGTAGTAGCTAGATGGCTAGTTCTCCTCCTTTGTGTTATCATGTTTAGATATTGTGAGCTCCATTCATGATCAAGATCATCTATTTGTAATTCTGCATGTTGTGTTTGCGGGGATCCAATGGATATTGAGATGCTATTTCAGATTGATTATTGATTCTATCATGTCTTTGTTATTTGTGATCTTGCATGCTTTCCGTTGTTAGTAGCTATCTTGGCCTAGAGTACTGATGGGAGTTCCTCGACCCAGTAGCCCGGCGTGTGCTCAAGAGGGACTTGTAGTCGCGGTTTGAGTCAGTGGAGTATGCTTTGATTAGCATGTTCGGCTTGGCCGTTTGACTCTGGGTGAGCGACTGAAGCGAGATCGAGCCGTATCCCATTTTCTTTGCAAAACTTGGCCATGGTGCCTTTGGAAAAGTTGGTACTATTGTCGGTGATGATGCTATGTGGGTAGCCTTTTCGGTAGATGAGCTCGCGGAGGAACTTGGTGGCTATTTTCCCATCGCACTTCTTGATTGGCTTCGCCTCAACCCACTTTATGAATTTGTCGACTACGACTAAGAGGTGGGTGTAGCTAGAGGTGGCGATTTTGAACCCTCCCACCATGTCAATGCCCCATACGGCGAATATCCAATTGATGGGTATTGTCTTTAGTGCCGACCCAGGTACGTGCATCTAGTTGGCGTATTCTTGGCACCTAACGCAGCGTTGGACAACATTGACTGCTTTGGCGTGGGCGGTGAGCTAGTAGAAGTCGTGGCGCATGGATTTCATGACTATAGACCATGCTCCGGCATGGTGGCCACTGTCACCAGAGTGGATGTCGAGATGCAGCACAAGAAGACGCTGGTCATGCTGCGTTTATAGAGTTTGTCATTCATGATGACAAATGATTTGCATTGTCGGATGACCATGCGTGTCTCAGTCTCATCCTTGGGCAGTAACTTATGCTCGAGGTAAGCGATGTATGGTTCCGTACAATTGCTAGTCTCGGTGACGATTGCGACTAGGGTGTAGCCGGGGTTCAGCGGGATCCCGGTGTGGATCTCCTTAGGTAGGGCGACTTAGGGGTGGTCTATGATGTCAAGGAAGACGCCCAGTGGGGGAATTTGGTGGGATGAACCAATCCGCGAGAGTGCATCGACATCTTCATTCTTTCGCCGGTCGATCCATTCGACGGAGTGTCCAGCGAAGTAGCCACCGAGCTGGTCCACCGTCATGCGGTAGGCGATCATGTTGGGGTCTACGGTGTCGGTGTTGGGGATATACTTTCCGGGTATCCTCATAGTTTCTCACTGACCAGGGTGGCCCACTTCGGGTTAGAGCTTTGCTTCACGGGCGGCCTAGTCAGGGAGAAAGACGGAGTCCAATCCGGCTACGGGAAGGCCCAGAAGACTTACCGACTTAGGCCCATAATGTTACTTGTAGTTCAAGATGTACTCTTTAACCGACTCTCAGTCGTAGCCGGATAGATCTCTCCTGTAAACCCTAGGCCGGATATCTATATAAGCCGTCCTAGGGAGGGCCTTTAGGGCACCTCAATAGTCTACAATCTCAACTCGCACAGGCGAAACCCTTGTAACCCATATTCCGGCTCTGCCGTATTACTGGATTGCTAGCAAGAGTAGGATCCGTCCAAAGCCGGCGGATTCGAACCTGGGTAAACTTGTGTGCTCACCGTCCCGGAATACCGTACGTCTCACACCCCTCTCTTCCGCACGCCTCGAGGACCCCCTCATGGCGTACTTGTCCTCAATCCGACGACAGTTGGCACCCACCATGGGGCAAGTGAGCTTCGGATCTACGTTCCGAGCGGAATCTGCAAGAATCAGAATTGGCGAGACTATTGCCTTCGGTCGCATCCTCTATGCCAGCGACGTCCCTCTCATCATTCTCGACGAGACTTGGATTCCGGCTATGGAGGCCGTGACTGCCTACACAATCATGTCTTTTGGCGAGATCGATGTTTACATCGGTTTCACTGGACCTGCCCAACCCACCCCAGCGGTGATGATAGAGGCAGAAGAATCTTCTGGGTCCCCTTTGTCCGCGGAGGCGGCAGAGTTTCGGATCTCAGAAAACCCTAATCCCACCCAGCCCGCACCAATTGCGGAGATAGTGGAGAAATCCGAGCCTGAAGAAGACCTTGCGGTCCAAGTCGAATCTGGAGTGGATCTCCTTGGAGGAGCCGAATCCCAGATCGACCCACCCGTGGAAGTCGAAATCCAGGAGGAGCATATCAATGATACTGATTCCGGCTCTGACAACGCCGGGACAGACATGCCTTTCCTGAGGTACACGCTAAGACGAATCATATTTCAAGGAGAAAGCGCAGATGCAATCCTCGAGACCATCAAAAGTTTCGACATGGCTGATCGCGAAAGCCGCAGGTACCTCAGGAAGCATGCGTCGCACTTCGTCGGATACGTGGGATCCGGATCCGGCTCCTCCGATGCTGGAGAAAACACCGACTCTGTGCTGGAGGCAATTGGAACAAACGCCGACGTTCCCGCATCCTCGGATGAATCTATGATGTTGGCAGATTTCCGAAAGTTCTCCGCGGAATATGAAGAGGAGTATAACTCCAAAACTGCAGAAGAAGGAGAAGCCATGGATGAAGGATCTGGGGAACACTCTCCCAAAGCGCAGGATGACATGGACGTCAGAGATAATACCGAGGTCCAGATGTCCGAAAGTACCGATCAGAGCTTGACTTCGGGAAACGGACCCAAAGCCGTCATTGCTATCGGCACTGCCAAGAAGGCAAAGAAGAAGAACAAGAAGAACAAGACCCCGGCGAAAGACCCTCTGACAGAGGAGGTGATTGCCGAGGAATACGAGGAAGACTCGGATGGAGCACTTATCCCAGAAGAGCCGAAAAAAGAAGAGTCGGTGGATGGACACGTGATCACCGAAGGTGCGCGTAAACTCATCGATGCTGCATTAACCACACCTATCCCTACAACCGCAGGACTCACTGCGGATGAGCTGGATGAAAGGGCGCAAGCCCTAGAAGCGCGTCGTCAACAACTCCTCGATGAAGCCAAAAACATCGAGGTGGAGAAGAAACGCATGTTAACTAAGGACTACATGTCTCGGTTACATCAGAAGACACGGAAGCGTCACACCAATGACGACCAATTTCCACGTGTCCGTGCCGTCCTTTTTGGAGATGAGATGGGGAAGCCACGGAAAGATAGCAATGGAGATTGGGTTTACCCAACCCCAGTACAGAATACCGTGGCGGCCCGAGAAATTCTATCGGCTAATCCAGGACCAGAGGAGATCCGTTTGGGTATCAAACTACTCAATAAGGGACTGGAGCAACAAAAGGTCGCCCTGTCCGGAAGTCAAAAACTGGTCTCGGATTCTGACCAATGTCGCACAGATCCGGCATGGGCTGGCATAAGATCCTATTACATCCGGGCGCAGTATCATCACCCCGAACACCGGGGAGACAATTATTCAAGAACTGGATCATCAGGACAGCATCACAGAACCTCGCGTAAGTAGAACAACGTCACTCCAGCGGCCGAGAAAGACGCCATCGCTGCACTGAATCTGAAGAACCCTCCTCGACGAGAATCTAACGATCGAAGGGGAGAAGATAAAGAGAAACATCGGGAGGAGGATCGTCAAAAAATGCCACCTCCTAAACATGCAAGCCATCCGGCTGAGCCTCACCATGGTGGGAACGACGGACGAAGGAACGACGGAAACCATGCTGGTACAAGCCGGCAGGGGGCTCGTCATAGTCAAGATCCTCCCCGGAACCGAAATAATGATGCTCCAGATGGAGGCCGACGATCGGCCGGAAATCATTCAGCTGCCCCACCCTCTCCACCAAGCAGTCACCACAACGGCTCCCAAGGAGGGCAAGGAGGACGACGAGGCGGAGGAGGTGGTGGCAGAAGCCGAAGTCCGACTCCACGGCACCGCAACCACAGCCGGCATTCGGGACGATCTCTATCCCCGAACGAGGCAAGGCACAAGATCAATTCCAACATAGAGGCGCGGCGCTACGAAAACGATGACATGTACGTGGGCCCAAAGTGCTTCAGACCACGCATCAGAGATACAAGATTCCCGGAAGGATTTGCTATCTCAAGGCACATCCAAGCCTACGACAGCATTGCTAGGCCAGATACTTGGCTACAAGATTTTTTCCAAGCTTGCTACATCGTCAAAGTTGGAAACAGCCTAGTCGCAACCCGATATCTCCCACTTATGTTGCGGAAGACGGCGCGATCATGGCTCAATGAACTTCCGGAGAACACCATCCATAACTGGTATGACATGCAAAGTACGTTCTTTCGGAATTTCGAAGGCACATATCGGAGGCCCTGTTCGGTCGGATACCTACAGCGTTGCACCCAGAAAGCCAGAGAAACTTGCCAAGATTATCTCGGACGATGGATCGACACCAAGAACTCTTGTGAAGGAGTAAACTATCAAACCGCGATTGAAGCTTTCATCGCAGGGCTCCCAATTGGTCTACTACGTCATCGCTTGAAGTGTGACAAGGTCACTAATTTGGGAGAGATGATAGAAACATCAAGAAAGTATGCACACGCTGACGACAATGCAGAGGGATTACTCAACGTCCTGGCTGTACCTCAGCCAGCAAAGACAAAGCAACAAGCTCAGAAGCGCAAAAATACCTCGAAAGAAAAACCCAACGCGGAAACAGCGGTGGTCACTACTGTTTCCGGGTCTGGAGGACGAGGAGGATGTGGCGGAGGCCGCGGGCATGGACGTGGGACTTCAAGGGTCCAAGGTAGAGGAGAACAGCAACCAGGCAAAACCTACTCTTGGGCCGACATTGCTAATAACCCATGTGAGCATCACTTGGAAGCCAATGGGGGCTCGTCCCACACCAACGCTGAATGTCGTTTGAATGACGACATCAAACGAGATGACACCGCGGGATACAAAGCTAAGCGGAAGAAGGGAAAGAAAAATCCCGAAAAAGACAAAGATACCAAGGAAGATTCCGACATGGAGGAAGCTGATGCTTCAAATCCCAAGCCGGAAGGGAAGAAAACTTTTCCCACCAAGAAGGACACTTATGTCACCTTCCTCGGATCTCAACCAGCAAAGGTCAAGAAAGCAGTTCTCCACGAGCTCAATGCAACAGTTCTGGCTGTCCCTCAATATCTGGACTGGTCGGAAGTGGCAATCACATTTGACCGTGCTGATCATCCGCCTAAGTTACACATGCGAGGAAAGTATGCCTTAATCCTCAATCCCCTTATTGACGGTTATGGTTTCTCCAAGACCCTCATGGACGGTGGTAGCAGCATCAATATTCTCTATGTCGAAACGCTACGCCGGATGAAGATCTCGGAGACCCAGCTGAACCATAGCTCTGTGATCTTTCACGGAGTTGTCCCAGGAAGACAAGCTAATTCCCTGGGAGAGATTACTTTGGATGTTACCTTTGGAACTCCAAAGAACTATCGGAAGGAGGCACTTTCCTTCGAAGTGGTCCCGTTCAAGAGCGCATACCACGCTATATTCGGACATCCGGCTTACTGGGCTTTTATGGCTCGTCCGTGTTACATTTACAATATGATGAAAATTCCAGGTCCCAACGGCATGATCACCATCAGGGGAGACCCGAATAAGGCGCGAAAGTGCGAGGATGGAAATGTCGCCTTTGCCGAAGCCGTGCTGCACGCCTAGGAGTACCAGGAGATCAAGAAGAGCATAGATCCGTCCGAGATGCCCGCAACGAAGAAGGTGGTGACAAAGCCAAGTCCGGAGTTCAAAGCATCGGAAGAGACGAAGAAAGCGCCGTTGAAGGATGATGACCCCTCCAAGGTGACCTAGATAGGCGTAGGCCTAGGTAGCGCATAGGAAAGCGTGCTCGTCAAGTTCCTCCAAGCAAATCGAGATATCTTCGCATGCCAGCCATCTGACATGACCGGAGTACCTAGGGAACTTGCCAATCACTCTCTAAATGTAAACCTGAACGCTAAACCGGTCAAACAGTCCTTACGACGGTTTGGCGACGAAAAGCGTAAGGCAATAGCTAAGGAACTAGCGCGGCTCGAGTTAGCCGGATTCATAGAAGAGGTCATCCACACTGAGTGGTCGGCCAATCCTGTAATGGTCCCTAAAAAGGACACCACTGATTTAAGGATGTGTGTTGATTATACTGCCTTGAACAAGGCTTGTCCAAAAGATCCGTTCGCTCTGCCTAGAATTTATCAAGTTATCGATTCTACGGCAGGCTCGGAACTCCTCTGTTTTCTCGACGCATATTCCGGCTATCACCAAATCTGGATGAAGGAATCTGACAAAGTCAAAACTTCATTCATAACCCCCTTCGGAACCTTCTGTTTTGTTACGATGCCCTTTGGGCTGAAGAACACAGGAGCTACGTACCAGCGGACGATGCAGCGTTGCCTCCACGACCAACTCGGACGCAATGTACATGCATACGTGGATGATATCGCGGTGATGTCCAAAAAGAAGGAAACACTGATTTCTGACTGGGAGGAGACGTTCGCCAATCTACGAAAATACAACATCATGCTTAACCCGAAGAAATGCTTCTTTGGAATACCAGCCGGAAAATTGTTAGGTTTCATCGTGTCTCAAAGAGGCATAGAGGTGAACCGAGACAAAATCAAGGCTATACTCAATATTTCCAGGCCAACTCGTCTGAAGGATGTACAAAGATTAACTGGTTGCATAGCTGCGGTCAGTCAATTTGTAAGCAGGCTTGGTGAAAGAGCCACACCCTTATACAAACTCCTAAAAAATACCAAGGATTTTATTTGG
This sequence comes from Avena eriantha, assembly GCA_910589775.1. Taxonomy (NCBI): domain Eukaryota; kingdom Viridiplantae; phylum Streptophyta; class Magnoliopsida; order Poales; family Poaceae; genus Avena; species Avena eriantha. The sequence goes on along the minus strand of OU342744.1, from coordinate 455,778,428 downwards.
ACTGACGAAGCTGAAGCTGCACTGCAAGATTTGAAGAAAGTACTCTCATCTGCTCCTATCCTTGTAGCGCCGGAACCTTAGGAACCGATGTTGCTTTACATTGCTGCGACAAATAAGGTCGTTAGTATCATCATGGTAGTGGAGAGACCAGAGGAAAATCAGGAACACTTGGTGCAACGTCCGACTTACTTTGTCAGCGAGGTCCTGACAGAATCAAAACAGCGGTATCCGTACTATCAAAAGTTGGCTTACGGTGTTTTTCTAGCATCTCGTAAGTTACGACACTATTTTCAGGAGCATCCAATTACCGTGATGAGCAAAGCTCCCATGAGAGATATAATCAATAAAAGTGACGCCACAGGACGCGTCGCCAAATGAGGCATAGAGCTTTCAGCTTTCGACATTGAGTATAAACCTCGGACAACAATCAAATCCCAGATCCTTGCTGACTTTGTCGCTGATTGGACAGAGACGAAGGAGAATATGATCCTCCCCGAGTCGGAATATTGGACCCTCTTTTTCGATGGGTCTAAGGCTCGAGGGGGCTCGGGGGCTGGCGTGCTGCTCAAGTCACCCCAAGGAGATAAACTTTTATACGTGTTGCAGATCCACTTCACAGCGACAAACAATATTGCCGAGTATGAAGCACTGCTGCATGGAATCCAGATTGCTAAGGATTGGCATCTGACGTTTGATGTGTTACGGAGATTCAGATCTTGTCGCTCAAGAAGTGTCGGATATTTGTAATGCAAATAAACACATGGCAGCATATAAAGCTGTCGTGGATGATCTATCTAAATCGTTGGAAGGGTTTGAAGTTCAACACATCTCTCGAGCAGAAAATGAGGAAGCAGACGCACTATCTCGGATAGGTTCTGCACGGAAAGAGGTCCCGGATGGCGCTTTTTTAGAGCACCTCAAAGTTCCCTCAATAAAGGGAGTAGATGAGGAATATCCGACCAAATCCGACTCACATTTGATAGAAGTTCTAGCTGTAATTCCCAGCTGGACTCAACCCTACCTCGATTATTTGGTAGATGGCAAATTACCCGAAGACGAGGTGCTGAGCCGGCAGATTATCCGACGAGCAAAAGCCTATACTATTGTTAAAGGTTAGCTCCATAAACGGATTGTTTCTAGGGTCTTTCAGAGCTGCGTATCTCCGGAAGAAGGAGTAGAAATCTTAAGGGAAATCCACGAAGGCGAGTGTGGTCACCACGCTGCAGCCAAATCTTTAGTGGCAAAAGCTTTTAGACACGGATTTTTCTGGCTTACAGCTCAGGCAGATGCCGAACGATTAGTCAAGACGTGCAAAGGCTACCAAAAGTACGCCAAGCAAGCTCATGTTCCAGCTGATCAGCTGCGAACAATACCTATAACATGACCCTTTGCGGTCTGCGGGCTTGATATGGTAGGACCTTTTAAACGAGCTCCAAGTGGATTTACTCACCTGTTAGTGATGGTGGATAAATTCACCAAATGGATTGAGGCTAAACCTGTCACTAGTTGTGATGGAGCAACAACCAAAAGATTTGTCGAGGATGTTATAATCCGGTATGGTTATCCGCATGGCATTATCACGGACAACGGGAGTAACTTTTCTATGGGAGAATTGGTTGAATTCTGCGACGAGCAAAATATCCGGCTTGACATTGCGTCAGTCGCACATCCATAGGCTAACGGACAAGTCGAAAGGGCAAATGGTTTAATCTTACAAGGCCTAAAACTGAGACTCGAAGCACCACTACGACGTGTTGCGGGGGCTTGGGTAGAGGAATTACCTTCTGTAATTTGGAGTTTATTAACAACTCCAAACAGGTCAACAAGATACACACCTTTCTTCTTGGTCTATGGCGCAGAAGCAGTTCTTCCTAGTGATTTGATTCATACTTCTCCTAGAGTGGCCGCGTATATCGAAGAGGATGCCGAGGTTTCTCGACAAAATGATCTCGACTTAGTCGAAGAAGTTCGTGTCGTTGCTGAAATGAGATCTACAGCCTATCAACAGAAGTTACGCAAGTATCATAGCCAGAGAGTCCGAAATAGATCTTTCAATAAAGGTGATTTGGTTCTCTGGCTTGTGCAACAAAGAAAGCACAAACTTTCCCCAGTATGGGAAGGGCCCTTTTTAATTAGTCGAGTATTTCACAATGGATCGTACTACTTAACTGACATGAGGCCATCAAAGAAAGACCTGCTACTAAGAAGAGAAAGAGAGCTGGAGGCAGTACAAATCCGGATGAGTTAGACAGACCATGGAATATTGCTCAGCTACGTCCCTTTTATTCTTAGTTTATCCTTCTTTGTAATCATATATATGTACATGCTCTGAGAGAAATAATTTTTTTGGTTGCCTCAAGTTTTTTCGAGAAGTTCTTACCATCTTATTTCCAAATGATCATGTCATAGCCGAAAATCCAAGAATGCGTGAAAGTACTTTATGCTCATGTTCGTTCTGGTTTAGATTTCCAATTCTAAAATTGCTACCTTCGGGTATAACTCTAAAATTTCTAGTCTTTACTTTGGTTATTTGTCTGATTGCTAGATGCGGGCATTTTCCGAGTAGTGAATTGTTGATACTGGAAGCCGGCTTTGTTTCTGAGTTTAAACTGGTTTAGCAATTGAGCTCCGTTTCTCGGCAAAGTTTCTAGCAGAAGGTTTAGCCGGCTCACGAAAGGGACGAGGCGGAAAGCCCGATAAACGATAAGTATAGACGAAAAAATACAAAGTGCTTATGTAAACATTTCAGGCACGCAAAATATTTCAAAGACAAAAAGTGCTAAATAGATTAAGAGCTTAGCACTAGCAAAAGTTAAAGTACTACATATTTACAATCGCATCAGGTTTTTCCGGAATAATACAGAAATTTCTGGTCTATGATGCAGGAGGAGATGAAGGAGCTGCCACTCGCTGGTTACTCCGCCTTGATATCTTTCCGAGATGTCCGCATCCGAGTTGGTGCGTTCATCGTCAGAAACTTCCTCGGTTTCTTCTGGAGGAGGAGGCTGAGTAGCCACGCGGGTGAAGAAGGGGATCTCGTAGCTGGTCAAATCAGCCACGTGACACCCATATCTGGCGCAGGAGTGCATGATGGCTTGAAGGTCCTGCTCCTGGCCGTCTTCGTCTACCTTGCAGTACCCTCTGGTCACTTGCCATATCTCCATGTTTCCATGGTGGCTCATGACCATGGTGAGAGCGTTCTGCGTAGCAGTCCGCGCGTAGGACATGTTCTAGTCCCGAACAAGTTGCGGCATCTCCTTGGCCTTGTCTCGCACCCGAAAATCCGACATGCTTGGCATGTCCGGAATCTTGAGAGCTTCGCCGATGTCCTCAAGGGACTGGCCGAAGTCATGAAGCAGGTCACCGACTTGGGTAAGCCGGTGGGTGCGGGGCTCGGAGGAGGAAGAGTCCGTCAAGTTCAGAGGACCTATACACAAAACAAGTTAAGAAAAATCCGACATTGATAAGAGTCGAAGAAAAAAGATAAGTCAGATAGATCGAACGTACCGAAAATGATGTCGTCAATTTTGGTCTTCTCCTCCCGGAGACTCTGGAGTTCAGCCCGGAGCGCCTGGGATATGTCCTTCTCTCTGCCAAGCTCATTCTTGAGGTCCGAGATTATTTTATCTTGAGCTGCGATCTTGCGATCACGCTCATCAGTGGCCATGGAGGAGGATTCAAGGACTTGAGTTATGCTCTTTTCATGATCTGCCTTGAGCTTATCCAGCTCTTGGCACAGCTCCTTGTTCTCCACCACCAAGGTCTTGAGGTTCTCGGCCTCTTCGATCATGGCGCATGATTGTTTCACCAGCGCTGTAAGTCAAAAAGAACAATAGTTCAGAAAAATTCGACATTGAAAAATAACAAAGACAAGGTTTGAATCTCGGAATGTTTACCTTCGACCTCATCCTTGGTGACCTTAAGTTCAGCATTTTTAAGCCGGAGAGCTTTGATCTCTCTCCGCTTATCACAAACATTCTTCAATAATTCCTGGTTATAAGAACATACTTTCTGTAAGTCAGAATACCCAAAGTCAGAAAGCTACTTAAGACTCGGGCTAATATTTTTGCTAAATATCAGCACGAGCCTTGGGGCTACACTAGTTCGTTCTTTGGCATCCTAATGAAGCATAAACTCGGATTCTATATCCTACTTCATGCTTGGGGGCTAGAGGATATGATATAACATAATGGAAAAACAGGAGTTGGAATTCCGACTTACATATTGCTCGCGGGTGAGTTTATCCAAACCCGTGTTCACTTCAGCGGCCACCTTCTCGGCAAGAGTAAGAGGGATCACTAGGGCTGTTGGAAGCTAGCCAGTCCTAATCCTCTCATCGCGAAGGCGGACTTGGGCAAGAAGGTCAGAGAACTTGACGTCCTCTGCTTCTTGCGCTTCTTCTTCGGCAGATAGATGGCTTTTCTCCAAGACTTGCCTGGCGAGCCGCTGGATTTCTTCAGCAGATTTCCGGGACAGGCCAAACTTGGCAAGTCTCGGATTGCTGATGAGGTTTTCGGCGAAGGTTTCTGCCGAGGGATCATTACCCAAAGAGGGTTCAACCTTATCTAGAACTGACTCACCCATGGTGACGTCAGTGTGCGATTCAAGGATCACGGGCTCCGCTGAAAGAGCCGGATCTTCTGCGACGACCGGGGAAGGAATGGTCGCCGGCATTCCAGATGGTTGAGGGGCCGGAGTTAGAGGAGCTACGGCAGGGGAAGTTATGGTAAGCTTCATCGGACGCAAGGGCTTCGAAGAAATCCCTTTCCCCTTGCCCTTGATGATTGATTTTGCTCTGAGAATATAGTAAAGTCGGAAACGTTACATCTCGGAAAGAAACTTGAGTAAAGTACAAAGGCGGAAAGTTGTGACTGAAAGTTACCTCTTCACGATAGGCACCTCCTTTGTGCCAACGGCCACTGTCGGAGCTTTGCGCTTCTTGAGCGCAAGGTCCGGCAGTGGAACCACTTCTACCTCCTGAGAGAACTCCGGAGGATATCCTTCGAGTGGAGCAAGCTCCGACTCGGGGAGGTCGGCAAGCTGAAAACAAAGAAAACATATCAGTATGGCGGTATAACTCAAAGATTGAAACACATAAAAAGTGTGATGATGGAAGCTTACCGGCACCACGGGGTTTTCTGCCGTGTGCATATCCAGAGAAACCTCCGGGATTCTCCTCTCGATCCGCTCCTTGATCAGCCACTTGATCTGGCTTATGTAGCCTTGAGTGGTGTAAGCTTTGGGGCTGATGCGGAGGGAGTCGGTTTTGGATGACGTGATGGAGTGCATTAGTCGATCCCCGTGGTACTGAAGGGGCTGGATCTGACGTGAGAACCAGCACTGGACCAAGTCAGATCGCTTCAGACCCTTGTGTTTGATCAAATATTCGATCCGCCTCTTAGCGAGGATCAGATCGTCGGAAAGAGCCGGAGCAGCCTCGTCCCAAGAAGGTTGGGCCGTGGCAGCTCCGTCGACAAAAGCCGGCAAAGCAGTAGCTTTGCTGGGAGCCGGATGTAACACCCTCGAATCGTCCCTATGCAAGTTTTAGCCCTTTCCGCCAAACCCGCATAGAAACAATTCAAGGACGTCCACCAGGCACTTTCGTGTGGGTGGAAAATGAAGTAATACCATTACACAACAGTCCTCGATGGAACCCACAGAACAGATATATACAACAACGACTCCATGAGTCAAGAATACAAATATACTATACAAAGATCCAAATCACCTTGAAAGCGATAGAGCATCCGACTATGGACAAGAGGCAAATGGGGCTAAGAGCCAATGGCGTCCATAACCCTGCCCAGGCCAAGCCAGAAGGGTAACCCTATTAACGACGTCGATCTCAAACCTGCTAAAACAAAAGGGGTGCCGACAAAGGGCGAAGGAAAAAGAGGAGCATCAGTACTGAGGCCAGTACACAGCGAGGCTAGAATTCGGCGGCTCTCGCCTACATAGGTATGGCGGACTGCAGCGGCAGTGAAGCATGCACTAAAAAACCTATAGAGACTCAATACAACTATCGGCTATTAGAGAGAGATAAGAAAGACCTATCCGGAACCAACCTGATAGTAACACCAAACATACCCATCCTGGTATTTCCCCCTCGAGACCAAACGAGGAAGTCGGACCAAGGAACTCACACAGTTGGCAATTTTACTCATTCCGTTATAGTTGCAGCACTTACTAATCAGATATAGATAGCATAATTTGTTCTGAAGCATAAGTAGTGGGCTGTTTTAATTACCTTTCCGTTGTAGTTGGAACATTTACTAGTCAGATATAATCTTCCTGAGGAATCCCAAAACCCAGCAGTTGTTGGCACTTTTATCACATTCCATTGGAGTTGCAACACTTACTAGGCAGGTACAGTATGACACGGATCACCACAGATCCACCAGTTGTTGGCATTTTTAATATCCATTCCGTTGTATTTGAATCTGATTACTAGTCACATATTAAGTCAAATTTATAGCACTACTTTAGTTATGCTTGTCTATGATCGAGATACTGTGCTCCAAGTCGTCCATAACCGCGGACACGGCTTTCAGAAAGTTTTACCCTGCAGGGGTGCAAAATAGCAACACACACTCGATCAACCTTGGAAAAACCAACTCAAAACCCAACAAGGCATTCACGACAAAGCGATCACATGATTCATAAAATATTTCAGGGGGCCACCCCCATTAAACTACCAGCAACGAAGTCGGCCGGCTCCGAGACGGACCCAAGGTTTGCGCCAATGGCTGTAAACGACTGGGACCCCAAAGTGTGACTGGGCTTGTCGATACCACGAAAACACTCCGCAATCCTAAACAGTACATGTGCTCCACGCACAATCTTAAATAAAGCGGTAAAGCATGACATAGGTACATGATAGTAATAAATCCCCAAACTACTTTGTGGCCCCAAGAGATAGAAATGAATCAAGCTCTGGCTCAGGGGGGGTCCATAAGGCCTCCCGGATGTGGATAGTGTGAAAAATCAAGGAACAGGTATCAAGTACTCGGGGTCCTACGGGACACAAGTGAGCGTGGAAGAACCAAATAACATCTATTGCCCACCGATGCCTCTGCATTAGTTATATCTAGCATTTTAATAGTTGTATTTAAAGTCATGATCATCTCCACCATTGAGCATCTCCACCATTAAGCATGTGCCAACCTTCCAATAACGGTGGAACAACAACGACGCAAAGCAGCACACGAGCAAGCAACTACGACTCGCAAGGCCTGCTATCTACCAAACACAGGTAATAGGAGGTGTCCAAGGCAATATAGAGGCTGCACGGGATATAACTGGTGCACGGAAACTAAAGCATCGTGATACGGATAGCAATAGATCAACAGGAGGAAATAAAGACTATAAATGCAAAATAGGTAGAAGGGGGAGAGATGCTCGCCTAGGGAAACACTGCCGAAGGTTTATATCCCGAGAACTTGTCGATACTCGCATCAACTCATCGGCCTAATCCGCAAAGAAGCAAACACTAGAAGAAACACCGGATGCAATATTTAATACTATGGCAGAAGATCCGACATGATTATGATATGATGCAGATGCGGGGCAATTAGGCAATATTAAGCGGTACCGGGGTCCCGACAAATAATTATATGGTTCAAGTTATTTAGCTACCCCGCAATTTAAATGTTGTCTTAACAAGGCAGATCATGGCATCGGTTCTCTACGCAAATTTAAATGGAGTCCGGAATAAGACAACAGTATTCCGCATATCGACTCCATATTTAATTATGAGATGAATCGGCGTAATGCCCCAAACCACATGATGCGATGCGAATATGAACCATTTAACATGCAACAAGTGATAATGTCATATTATAAAAATAGGGGCTTAGGGTCACACATCTGTGTTTGGAAGATCTTGGGTTCCGGGGGTCCAGGGTTCGGTCTCAGGGTTCGACGGGGATCGGTGTCGGACAACAGAAGGAGAGCTTGGCGTTCCGGGCAGGAGGACTTGGTTTGGCATTGGGGGTTCATCGGATTCGCCCTGGTCGGTGTCGATCTTGTCATTGCGAAGATCTTGTCGGGTCCGCGCCATCGAGTCGGTCTTGGCATTCGGGATGAAGAACTTGGCGTTCCGGTGGCAATCTTGGCGGTCTTTGGATCCTCGGTCATCGGTGCGGGAAGGAGGTCTTGGCGATGGTTCATCGGGTGCCGCCGGGTTCGGTCTTCGGCGGGATCGGCCTTCGACTCCGGGATCAGGGCTTCGTCTCCGTGAAGGAGACCTTGACGCGTTTAGGGTTCGGTCTTCGGGGTTGAGGTCCGAAAGGGTCTTGAGTGACACCATGTGCATCCCTCGGAACCATCGGCATCGAGCTGGTCTTGACGGGCGAGGAAGATCTTGTCGTACGTTGGTCCTCGAAGTAGTTTGTTCGTGCATCAACGAGACCCCTTGTTCAACTTTGTCTACCGAGAGGTAGCCCATGTCGGCGTTAACCGTAGCCCCACGGTAGCCGATGATAGACACATGAACACACATACACACATCACCCTGGCCAGGGAGCCACGGATGAAGCGCTGGAGGTCGTGTAGAAGGCGCTGTTCAACAGGTACCAGCGAGGACACAGCACAAACACCACCACGTGCAACCCCACAAGCAACACCTGCACAGGGGAAAAGCTAAGACGGCGTCGCAGAACACGGAAAAAGAGAGGTTCATGGCGACAGGGGTTGAAGCGCAGGGGGTGGTACCACGACAACGGGGATCGGGGTCGACAGAGAGGAGGCAGGACGGAGCTCTGGGGCAACAAGGTCGAGGACAGAGGCGGGCTATGGAGCTTGGAGACGGTTGAGGAAGGCGCCCGCGGCAGTGGTTGCCGGCAGAGGCAGGGGTGACGGCTCGAGATCCCGCGGCGGTGGAGCTTGCTATGGGACGGACTGTAGAGGCCGGTGGCGAGCGAGGGATTCGTGGGGAGGCGAGCTCGGGGAAAACCGAGATGACGGCGAGGAAGCGAGGGTCGACGGGATCCGCGTGCCTGGGGCTCGCCGGCCTGGAGGACGACGACGGCGGCGATTCACGGATGAGGAAGAGCTTGACGTCGGGGGACCAGAGGGCGGTAAGAGGAGGCCGGCTCGAGGACCGGAGAGGAAGAGCAGGCCCACAGCGAGGCAGGCGCTGGCGGCAGGAGGGCTAAGGCCGGCGGCGCTGGGCGAGCGAGCGGGAGAGAGGCCGGGTTAGCTGCGGGATTAGAGGAGGAAGCGAGGCGAGGGCGACGGGGTAGGGGCGATGGGAGGTGCCTGCGGGGAGGGCATGGCTCGTGGTCGGGCCAGGCGAGGAGCGGGCCGTGGAGCGGGGTGGGGATCGAGGTGAGCGGGGCGGTTGGTGGGGAGTGGGTCAGGTGGGGACAGGCGGCGTGGGGTGGACGCGGTCGGGGCGGCAGGTGCTGTGTGGGAGGTTTGCGCGGCTGCGTGTGTTCCACGCGGGGCGAGCGTGCGTGGCGCATAGGGCCGACCGGGCCAGGTAGGTGGGTTGTGGTGTGGTTGGCGGGGTGGGACCAGGGGACGGGCAGGTGGGGAGGTGGCATGTCGGGATTGGCTGGAGTGAGGTGGCGATGGGTGGGAGTGTGGGCAGGTGGCGGCGGCAGGGTTTGGTCGGTGGGGTGGCTGGTTAGGTTAGGGTGTGGGTTGGGTAGGTAGGAAAAATAGGTGGGCTAGGGTTGGAAGAAAAGAAGGGAAAGTAGATATTTATCTAGTCCAAAGTAGACTAGATGGGGCTAGATTTAGGCTAAAACTTTAGACATGCTTTTGGTCTAACTTTTATTTTTAGTAAAATAAGAAAACCTTTACCGTCACATAATGACCGGAAAACTATTGTTTTATTTTAAAACAACAAAGAGAGGTGACGGCTTAATATATATTAGACTGTACGGATATTTTAGGAAAGCAAAAATACGGTGTTTAATAAAAATACTTTTGCGATGCAAGAAAAATATGCATGATGACATGACAATGCTCAAATGCAATGTGGCATGATGACATGAGCATGCGATCATGATGATGCAAACACAAAAACACAGCAATTTTCTAGTAGTGGTTTTAGCGGGATGCCACAATTCGACACCACTAACAAGGGATCTCGCCCTCGAGATCCGCCTCGTGGTACCGGGAAAAAGGTCGGCGATCTGAATCTTCTCGCTTCGTGTAGATCCTCACGACACCACTAACAAGAGGCCGTTGTCCGTGATCGTCGAGAGAACACTACGAAACAAAGGGCGAAGGTAGAGGTATCAACAAATAAAGCCACCTCTAGCTTCGACAGAAAGACAGAACCGATGCATTCTCATCCACTTCAATGTACACGAGCAAATAGAGTGAGTAGTCGGCATGGGCGCCAATCCATCACGCACCAAAACTATTACTCCGCACAATCAGTAGAAAAGCACGCATCCATTCTCGGAATCAGACTGAAGATCTTGACAAGCGAGGTTCGGAAACAAAGGAGTGATGCAGGCTCTGCATCGGATCTAGCATAGGTGATGTCGTCGCGTCGGAATCACCGGAAGGCACAAACAAGGAACAAAGAATGGTACCACAGAAGACGGATTCCTCGGATAGCATGACGACCGGATGTGGAAGCACCGTTACCAAAGAAGGAAGCGAAACCCTTAAGGTACGACGGAACCCAACCACGAGAAATCCTAGACTCGAAGAAAAGATAAGAGGACAGATCCAAAACACGTAGAGGTAAGAGAAGAACAACAGAGGGGTAAGGAGTAAAAAAGAGACCTAATTAGATCTATCCAATCGATTTTGCAAAAATAATTTTGACACTCTACATCGTCCGTTAGCTAGGTTATCCTACAGGCTGGACTTGTGGGGTATCACAACTGCTGAGCTCTGATACCACTCTGTAACACCCTCGAATCGGCCCTATGCAACTTTTAGCCCTTTCCGCCAAACCCGCATAGAAACGACTCAAGGACGCCCACCAGGCACTTTCGTGCGGGTGGAAAATGAAGTAATACCATTACACAATAGTCCTCGATGGGACCCACAGAACAGATATATACAACAACAACTCCATGAGTCAAGAATACAGATATACTATACAAAGATCCAAATCACCTTGAAAGCGATAGAGCATCCGACTACGAACAAGAGGCAAATGGGGCTAAGAGCCCTGAAGAATAACCATTGGCGTCCATAACCCTGCCTAGGCCAAGCCAGAAGGGTAACCCTGCTAACGACGTCGATCTCAAACCTGCTAAAACAAAAGGGGTGCCGACAAAGGGCAAAGGAAAAAGAGGAGCGTCGGTACTGAGGCCAGTACACAGCGAGGCTAGAATTCGGCGGCTCTCGCCTACATAGGCATGGTGGACTGCAGCGGCAGCAAAGCATGCACTAAACAATCTATAGAGACTCAATACAACTATCGGCTATTAGAGAGAGATAAGAAAGACCTATCCGGAACCAACCTGATAGTAACACCAAACATACCCATCCTGGTATTTCCCCATCGAGACCAAACGAGGAAGTCAGACCAAGGAACTCACGCAGCTGGCAATTTTACTCATTCCGTTATAGTTGCAGCACTTCCTAATCAGATATAGATAGCATAATTCATTCTGAAGCATAAGTAGTGGGCCGTTTTAATTACCTTTCCGTTGTAGTTGGAACATTTACTAGTCAGATATAATTGTCCCGAGGAATCCCAAAACCCAGCAATTGTTGGCACTTTTACCACATTCCATTGGAGTTGCAACACTTACTAGGCAGGTACAGTATGACACAGATCACCACAGATCCACCAGTTGTTGGCATTTTTAATATCCATTCCGTTGTATTTGAATCTGATTACTAGTCACATATTAAGTCAAATTTATAGCACTACTTTAGTTATGCTTGTCTATGATCGAGATACTGTGCTCCAAGTTGTCCATAACCACGGACACGGCTTTCAGAAAGTTTTACCCTACAGGGGTGCACAAATAGCAACACACACTGGATCAACCTCGGAAAAACCAACTTAAAACCCAACGAGGCATTCACGACAAAGCGATCACATGATTCATAAAATATTTCAGGGGGCCACCCCATTAAGCTACCCGCAACGAAGTCGGCCGGCTCTAAGACGGACCCAAGGTTTGCGCCAATGGCTGTAAACGACTGGGAACCCGAAAGTGTGACTGGGCTTGTCGATACCGCGAAAACACTCCGCAATCCTAAACAGTACAGGTGCTCCACGCACAATCTTAAATAAAGCGGTAAAGCATGGCATAGGTACAAGATAGTAATAAAGCCCCAAACTACTTTGTGGCCCAAGAAATAGAAATGAATCAAGCTCTGGCTCAGGGGGGTCCATAAGGCCTCTCGGATGTGGATAGTGCGAAAAATCAAGGAACAGGTATCAAGTACTCGGGGTCCTACGGGACACAAGTGAGCGTGGAAGAACCAAATAACATCTATTGCCCACCGATGCCTCTGCATTAGTTATATCTAGCATTTTAATAGTTGTATTTAAAGTCATGATCATCTCCACCATTGAGCATCTCCACCATTAAGCATGTGCCAACCTTCCAATAACGGTGGAACAACAACGACGCAAAGCAGCACATGAGCAAGCAACTACGACTCGCAAGGCCTGCTATCTACCAAACACAGGTAATAGGAGGCGTCCAAGGCAATATAGAGGCTGCACGGGATATAACTGGTGCACGGAAACTAAAGCATCGCGACACGGATAGCAATAGATCAACAGGAGGAAATAAAGACTATAAATGCAAAATGGGTAGAAGGGGGAGAGATGCTCGCCTGGGGAAACACTGCCGAAGGTTCATATCTGGAGAACTTGTCGATACTCGCATCAACTCATCGGCCTAATCCGCGAAGAAGCAAACACTAGAAGAAACACCGGATGCAATATTTAATACTACGACAGAAGATCCGACATGATTATGATATGATGCAGATGCGGTGCAATTAGGAAATATTAAGCGGTATCGGGGTCCCGACAAATAATTATATGGTTCAAGTTATTTAGCTACCCCGCAATTTAAATGTTGTCTTAACAAGGCATATCATGGCATCGGTTTGCTACGCAAATTTAAATGGAGTCCGGAATAAGACAACAATATTCCGCATATCGACTCCATATTTAATTATGAGATGAATCGGCGTAATGCCCCAAACCACATGATGCGATGCGGATATGAACCATTTAATATGCAACAAGTGATAATGTCATATTATAAAAATAGGGGCTTAGGGTCACACATCTACAGAAGATCTTGGGTTCCGGGTGTCCGGGGTTCGGTCTCAGGGTTCGACGGGGATCGGTGTCAGACAACGGAAGGAGAGCTTGGCGTTCTGGGCAGGAGGACTTGGTTTGGCGTCGGGGGTTCATCGGATTCGCCCTGGTCGGTGTCGATCTTGACGTCGCGAAGATTTTGTCGGGTCCACGCCATCGAGTCGGTCTTGGCATTCGGGATGAAGAACTTGGCGTTCCGGTGGCGATCTTGGCGGTCTTTGGATCCTCGGTCATTGGTGCGGGAAGGAGGTCTTGACGATGGTTCATCGGGTGCCGCCGGGTTCGGTCTTCGGCGGGATCGGCCTTCGACTCTGGGATCAGGGCTTCGTCTCCGTGAAGGAGACCTTGACGCGTTTAGGGTTCGGTCTTCGGGGTTGAGGTCCGAAAGGGTCTTGAGTGACACCATGTGCATCCCTCGGAACCATCGGCATCGAGCCGGTCTTGACGGGCGAGGAAGATCTTGTCGTACGTTGGTCCTCGAAGTAGTTTGTTCATGCATCAATGAGACCCCTTGTTCAACTTTGTCTACCGAGAGGTAGCCCATGTCGGTGTTAACCGTAGCCCCACGATAGCCGATGATAGACACATCAACACACATACACACGTCACAAACTACCTGGCCAGGGAGCCACGGATGAAGCGCTGGAGGTCGTGTAGAAGGCCCTGGTCAACAGGTACCGGCGAGGACACAACACAAACACCACCACGTGCAACCCCACAAGCAACACCTGCATAGGGGAAAAGCTAAGACGGCGTCGCAGAACACGGAAGAAGAGAGGTTCATGGCGACAGGGGTTGAAGCGCAGGGGGTGGTACCACGACAGCGGGGATCGGGGTCGATAGAGAGGAGGCGGGACGAAGCAACGAGGTCGCAGACAGAGGCGGGCTATAGAGCTTGGAGACGGTTGAGGGAGGCGCCCGCGGCAGTGGTTGCCGGCAGAGGCAGGGGTGACGGCTCGAGATCCCGCGGCGGTGGAGCTTGCTATGGGATGGACTGCAGAGGCCGGTGGCGAGCGAGGGATTCGCGGGGAGGCGAGCTCGGGGAAAACCGAGACGACAGCGAGGAAGCGAGGGTCGACGGGATCCGCGTGCCTGGGGCTCGCCGGCCTGGAGGACGACGACGGCAGCGATTCACGGACGAGGAAGAGCTCGACGTCGGTTCTAGGCGAGGAGCGGGTCGTGGAGCAGGGTGGGGATCGAGGTGAGTGGGCGGTTGGTGGGGAGTGGGTCAGGTGGGGACAGGCGGCGTGGGGTGGACGCGGTCGGGGCGGCAGGTGCTGTGCGGGAGGTTTGAGCGGCTGCGCGCGTTCCACGCGGGGCGAGCGTGCGTGGCGCATAGGGCCGACCGGGCCAGGTAGGTGGGTTGTGGTGTGGTTGGTGGGGTGGGACCAGGGGACGGACAGGTGGGGAGGTGGCATGTCAGGATTGGCTGGAGTGAGGTGGCGATGGGTGGGAGCGTGGGCAGGTGGCGGCGGCAGGGTTTGGTCGGTGGGGTTGCTGGTTATGTTAGGGTGTGGGTTGGGTAGGTAGGAAAAATAGGTGGGCTAGGGTTGGAAGAAAAGAGGGGAAAGTAGATATTTATCTAGTCCAAAGTAGACTAGATGGGGCTAGATTTAGGCTAAAACTTTAGACATGCTTTTGGTCTAACTTTTATTTTTAGTAAAATAAGAAAACCTTTACGGTCACATAATGACCGGAAAACTATTGTTTTATTTTCAAACAACAAAGAGAGGTGACGGCTCAATATATATTAGACCGTATGGATATTTTAGGAAAACAAAAATACAGTGTTTAATAAAAATACTTTTGCGATGCAAGCAAAATATGCATGATGACATGACGATGCTCAAATGCAATATGGCATGATGACATGAGCATGCGGTCATGATGATGCAATGCACAAAAACACATCGATTTTCTAGTAGTGGTTTTAGCGGGATGCCACACCGGAATATCCCTATGATAGAAAAATGTGGCTGGCCATTGTTTGACCGAGTCACTGGCTAGAATTTTGGGATACGCCCGGTCGCGTCTAAGTGAAAAACTGATAGTGCCGGTGATGTAAGGAACACCGGCAGTAATGGAATTTCTCCGAACATGGAAATAGTACCGGAAGAGAGTCAAACTCGGCCTAATGCCAAGAAAGCCCTCACAAAGTGAAGCATACACACTTATCTCTAAGAGTGAGTTGGGAGGAAGATTGTGGAGTTGAACTCCATAATGATCTATCACCTCGGAGAAGAACTCCGAGGGAGGAAAGGACAGACCTCTATCAAGGTGGGTGCCGAAGTGGACCCGCTCGCCGTCGCGCGGGTTGGGTACGGTTTCCCCGTAGCCGCTCTGCCAGTCGCCAGCGACGAGAAGCCCCTCCTTCTCCACGTTCTTGAGGGCCTCCTCGTTGAGAGCGCAGGGGATCTAGATTCCCCGAAAGCTCTCCTTCTCCACTGCTGCTTCCACCGTCGCCGCCGCCGCTGCCGCCAAGCCAGAGGAAGAAGATGAAGCCATTTATCCGGCGAGAAGATGACCTAAAAGGGGCGGCGCTGGGAGTTATGTGGGGGAAGAACGAGGAAGCTCTGTGCACGCAGGAGGATTGGGAGGAAAGGAAACGGCAAAGGACTGGTGGAAAGGAGAAGGAAAAATCCTAACCCCTTATATCCACCTAACTGCGCCAAGATTCGTGCAAATGCTACAGTGTAACCGCCACTCGTCATGGAAAGAACTGGGAAGGACCCACGCGATGATTGCGTCTCCTCGATCTCCACGCACGCATTGAAACGGTGTTTCGGTTCCGCAAACCGCGGACCCACCAACGGTCGTGCTGACGGCACGCCTGTCAGATGACGTGACTTGACCATGCTTGTGTCAGGTGGCATTAGGAACCAAGTTCCGGCTTAGTTTGAAATCAAGGAAAATCCGAGTAACCTGTTGATAGGTCCGACTTATTTTTAAGACCCGGATCGTATTTTTTGTTGTGAAGTTTTAGGAACCCTTCAAGATTCTGCAAGCCAAAGATCAAGCTAGACGATGATAAATCCGACTTTGGATCTTGGAGGCCTCCGGGGGCTGCTGTTGGGGATATACTTTCCGGGTATCCTCACAGTTCCTCACTGACTAGGGTGGCCCACTTCGGGTTAGAGCTTTGCTTCACGGGCGACCCAGTCAGGGAGAAATACGGAGTCCAATCCGGCTACGGGAAGGCCCAGAAGACTTACCGACTTAGGCCCATAATGTTACTTGTAGTTCAAGATGTACTCTTTAACCGACTCTCAGTCGTAGCCAGATAGATCTCTCTTGTAAACCCTAGGCCGGATATCTATATAAGCCATCCTAGGGAGAGCCTTTAGGGCACCTCAATAGTTTACAATCTCAACTTGCACAGGCGAAACCCTTGTAACCCATATTCTGGATTGCTAGCAGGAGTAGGATCCGTCCAAAGCCAGCGGATTCGAACCTGGGTAAACTTGTGTGATCACCGTCCCAGAATACCGTACGTCTCACACCCCTCTCTTCTGCACGCCTCGAGGACCCCCTCATGGCGTACTTGTCCTCAATCCGACGACAGTCGGTGGTGCCGGTGACCTTGCCGGCGAACAAGCCGAAGTCGCCATAGCACTTCAGCCGATTGACACTCATTTCCTTGGCAGCACGCATGCCACGTTGTTTGTGCAAGGAGTGAAGTTGATGTGCAACATGTAGAAGAGCTTATATCCTTTGGGGAGATGAGGATAATGCATGCACCAGCGCCCTTGGAGTTCTTGGACCCGTAGAAGTACATGGTATAACTGTGCTGATGTGGCAACAGTTCGAGTTGCTGTGCAGCTTCCCAATCGACAAAGAAGTCGGCTAGGGCTTGCGATTTGATGGCCATTCATGGCGTGTAGTTGATTTTGTGGACACTGATTTGGACGGCCCACTTGGTGATTCGACTAGTAGCATCGCGGTTGCGGATGATGTCTTGAAATGGGGCGGAGGAGACGACCGTAATCGGGTTTTCTTGGAAGTAGTGCGAGAGTCGCCGTTGTGCTCGGAACACAGCATACACTAGTTTTTGGTATTGGGGGTAGCGCTTCTTCGAGTCGGTGAGTACTTTGCTGAGATAGTACATTGGTCGCTATATGGGGCGCTCTTTGTCCTCCTTATGCTGCTCCACGTTAGGACTGTGCTGACAACTCGATTGGAGGCGGTGACGTACATGAGCATTGGCTCTTTGTCGAGGGGTGCGGCGAGCACCGGTGTCATGATCAACACCTCCTTGAGTGCGGTGAGTGCACTATCGGCCTTCCTGGTCCACTTGAACATGGACGCCTTGCAGAGGAGGCGATAGAGGGGCATTACCTTCTCGGTGAGTCGAGGGATGAAGCGGCTTAGATCTACCACTCGCTCTGCTAGTTTTTGCATGTCGCGCAGGCACTTGGGTTTGCCGAGTCACGCGATGGTGTTTATCTTGGTGGGTTTCACCTCAATGCTGCGTTTGGAGACGACGTAGCCGAGGAGTTGCCTGGTGGGCACACCGAACGTGCATTTCTATGGGTTGAGCTTGATGCTGTACTTTCGCCGATTCACCAAAGTCTCGGCCAGGTCGACGAGTAGGTCGCTTTGGCGAGTCGACTTTACCACCACATCGTCAATGTAGACATAGATGTTGCAGCCAATTTGGCTTACTAGGCACTCTTGCATGCACCGTTGGTAGGTCGCCACGATGTTCTTGAGGCCGAACATCATGGTGGTGTAGCAGAAGGATCCGAACGGCATGATGAAAGCCGTTTTCTCCTCATCCTCGGCGGCCACCTAAAAGAACATTTTATGATCCCTATAGTTTTATGTGTTAGATAACAATACCAAGGAGTATTTAATTATGTATTGAGTGTTGTAGATTTCCCCCAAAAGAACTACAAGGCAAATGCAGCAAATTAGAAGTTGTGGGGACGGATTATCTGCCCCTGGCTAGGGCCAGATACTCGATCAATGAAGGAGCAAAGGCACGACGCTTTGAGGGGGGTAGGATTCCCCAGATTTCCCAACTAGGGCTGGAGTTTTTGCCCTGGCCAGATAATCCACCCTTCCCGACGGGCCAGATCTCTAAGGAGCCGAGGCGTGTCACGCAGAGAGGGGGCAGACTTTTGGCCCGGAACTTCCATTCTGGGGCGAATGTTTTCCCCGGCTGTATTATCCGACCCCTGTTTTCTCCAATGGCAACTTTTTGGGAGAGGGTACATATACCCCATCCGATCTTCATTCCAAACCTCTCGGATCCCACAAAAAAGTTGATCTTTGTTTGAATCAATTCTTCACGAGATCTCCACTTTCAACCACCAGAAGGCTTTGATCTTTGGGTAATCGAAGGAGGAGGCCTTGATCTACATCATCACTAATAAAGATCTTCACTTCCTCTCCCATTCATTTGGGGGATTTTTATGTAGAGTTTCTTTGAATTTCTAGATCTCACTTTCATTACTTGATCACTTGTTTTATTGTGGAAGCTTGTTGTCATCACGAGATCCTGCAATTCAGTTGTGGATGTGTGCCCTGGTAGCGTTGTAAAGGCACTGGTTCCTTCCTCGAAGGGTACCACATAGTGGAAAGGTGGATCATGCCAGTTGTGGCGAGATCCACCAAAGAACAGGGTGAGGCCTATTGTGGCGTGGTGGTCTTAGTACCACCCACCCCTCCAACACAGACATACTTTCCTTAATAAGGAAGGAACTATCGTAAAACAAATCTTGTGTCTCTGCATGCTCCACTACAGTTACCTCGTTCCTCTCACCGCTTTTACTCGCTTAGTAGCTAGGTTGGCATATAGGGAAATTCCCCTTATTTGCATATCTAGAGAATTTACCTTTGTGTCAAGCCTAAATTTGAAAAATAAGTAAAAAATGGAGTAGCACCTATTCACCCCCTCTAGGTTCCCATACGATCCATTTCACCATCTTGATCTAATTGTAGTCGGAGTATGTGGCGAGGAAGCACAACGACTCAGACCCCACGGTCGAGTCGATGATTTGATCGATTAGCGGAAGTACGAGTTCCTCCTTCAGGCATACACTAATGAGGTTGGTGTAATTGATACACATCCTCCAGGTGTTCTTCTTCAGCACCAGGACTAGGTTTGCCAGCAACTTGGAGTACTTGATGGGTCGAATGAACCTTGTGGCGAGTAGCCACTACACCTCTTCGGTGATTGCGCGTCGGCGCTCTTCATTGAAGGGTTGTAGTGGTTGCTTGATCGGGTCACGCCTTGGGTCGGTGTTGAGTTTGTAATCAGTGAGTTCCCTCGAGACACCAGGCACGTTGGATGGCTTCCATGTGAATATGTCATGATTCTCACGTAGGAACTCGATGAGCATGCTTTCCTATGTGGGAGTGAGGTCGGTCCCCACCGTGACCTTATGGCTCGAGTCGCTTGGAACAAGTTTGACGTTTCGAATGTGCATGGAGGCCTCGAAAGCAGCCGACGTGGAGCTTGCCGTGGTGGGCTTCTTCAGGATCATCGGGTCGTCCTTGTCAATGACACTCGCATATTTGGTGAGTTCGCCTCTTTGGTGATGATAGTGTCGGTGAGCTTGGCACCGTTGTCCTTGCACTCCAGGCCCATGTCGAGGTTGCCGTGCACAGTGATGATGCCAAGAGGTCCCGAGAGCTTCATCATGTTGTATGTGTAGTGGGGGCGCCATGCATTTGGCGAACGGCTGCCGCCCCAACACACAATGGTATGGGTTGCGGAAGTTCACCAGTTCAAAGATGATTCGCTACGTGCGAAAGTTGTTGGGGGTTCCAAAGGTGACTGGCAACGTCACCTTGCTGACTGGGTATGCCTTCCGACTCTGGACGGTGCCGCAGAAGGTGCAGAGAGTCAATTCGACCATCGACTGTGGGAGCTGTAGCCGCCTGAAGGTGTCTAGGTACACGATCTTGATGGATCTTCCTCCGTCCATCAAGATCTTCGAGGGCTAGTAGTCAGCCACTTTGGGCTTGACGACCAGAGCGACTCAGCCTAGGTATTCGATCCGGGGCACGTGATCTTGGCAGCTCCAAGTGATGGTGTGTTCCGACCAGTTGAGGTAGTGGGGAATGTCCACTTGGGTCACCGTGTTTATGGTGACTGCTCAGGCAAGCACCTTCTTCTCGCGCTTTCTGCCTATGCCGGTGAAGGTGTGTAGTGACCTGACCATGTTGCCGAATGTGCCGACGTTGCCATTGTCTCTAAGCGGCTCTTGGTTGGGGCCCTCCCTAGCGCGCCTTGCCTTCTCGGTCTCTTTGAGAGTGTGGCAGTCAGTGGTGGTATGGGTGGCGGGCTTCCCTTCCCTGCTGTGGTAGACACATGGTTGGTTAAGGAGCACCGCAGGGTCGAATTTCGGCCGCACGGTGTTGTTGTTGTGGTAGTTGCCTCCATTGTGGAAGAAATTCGTGGGGTCACGCTGATGGCTCAATGCACGGCGCCCAGAAAAATGCTTGATGGCGGTGTTGATGTAGAGCTCATTGGGAACCCCAAGAGGAAGGTATGATGAGCACAGCAGCAAGTTTCCCTCAGTTATGAAACCAAGGTTTAATCAAACCAGTAGGAGCAAGGAAACACCCCAAAGGTGTTACTAACTGAGCTTTCGCAGGGCGCACTACCGATGCTAGTAGCAACGTGGAGACCTGCACAACACAACCACAGAACTTTGTCCCCAACTTACGATGAGGTTGTCAATCTCACCGTGTTTTGCGGAAAACAAAGGATTAAACGTACCGAATGGACAGAAGTAAAAGTTTGCAGAAAGTAAACACAAAACAGTAAAAGATTGTAGATTGTATGTAAAAGCAAGGACCGAGATCCATAGTTCACTAGAGGTGGCTCTCCTTAAGATAGATAACATGCTGGGTGAACAAATTACAGCGGGGCAATTGACAAACACCAAGAAAGCAATACATGCATATACTAATCATCTTGATTCCTTTGAGACTTGATTGGGCATTACAACATTATACATAGACCGCCATCCAACTACATCTATGACTAATAATCCACCTTCAGGTTATCATCCGAACCCCCTCCAGTATTAAGTTGCCAGCAACAGATTATTGCTTTACAAACTGCGTGTAAAGTAAACAATACGATTGTTGTATGAACAAAGGATTGTTGTTTTCTCCCTAGTAGCAACAACACATCTAGTACCTTAGAGATTTCTATCACTTCCCCAGATTACCAGAGGCATGAACCCACTATCAAGCATAAATACTAACTCTTGGAGTTGCTAGCATCTACTTGGCCAAGATAGCTACTAACAACGGAAAGCATGCAAGATCACAAATAACAAAGACATGATAGAATCAATAATGAATCTGAAATAGCATCTCAATATCCATCGGATCCCCACAAACACAACATGCAGAATTACAAATAGATGATCTTGATCATGAACGGAGCTCACAAGATCTAGACATGAAAGCACAAAGGAGGAGAACCAGCCATCTAGCTACTACATGGATCTGTAGTCCAAGGATGAACTACTCACGCATCACACCGGAGGCTTGCATGGTGATGAAGAAGGCCTCCAGGGTGAATTCCCCTCTCCGGCAGGGTGCCGGGAAGAGCTTCAGATCCCTCCCGATCTAGGGATGGAGATGACGGCGGCTACAGACTTTCGTGGATTTTTCCGTCCCGAAGGCAATATATAGGCGGAAGGAGAGGTCGAGGGGGTGCCGGGGGCGGCCACACCACCCCCTGGCGTGGGCCAGGCCTGGCCGCGCGGCCAGGTGCTGTGGTGGCTCCCTGGCCCTTCTCCGTCTCGTATTCTGGCACTTGATGACTTCCGGAAAAATAGGCACTTTGGCTTTTATCCCGTCCAATTCCGAGACTATTCATTTTCTGACTTTCCTGGAACCAAAAACAGCAGAAAACAGGCAGCTGGCACTGTGGCTCTTGTTAATAGGTTAGTCCAAGAAATCATATGAAAAGTACTCCAAAGTTGGAACAAAACACAAGAAAGTGGGTAAAACTAAGCATGGAACATCAAAAATTATAGATACATTTGCAATGTATCACACGCTGCCCAAAGTTGGTGTTGGCGACGAAGTTGGACATGACATCGCTGCAACGTTTTCCCGTTTGGCAAGTGTTGTTGTAGCATAACTCATGGTTCATGCCGCTATCATGGCCGCCAGTGCGGAGTCTCACACCCGAGTCATCGTCCTAGTCTTGGTTTAGGTCCTCTTCCGCATAGCGCTTGGCAATCTCGAGGAGGCCAGGGATGTTGTCGAGAGTCCGATAGACCCTCTTGATCTTTGTGACCAGGGGTTTGTACCATAACATGTTCTTGAAGTAGTGGATCGTGGTGTTCGGATGGATGCCGGAGGCGTTGATCCACAGGTCCTGCCAATGTTGGACCAAGTGGCAAGTTGACTCGCGAGGTCCCTATACACAACGTTCCAGATCTTCGATGGTGGTGGAACACGTGTAGGATCCCTCGAAGTGCTTGATGAAGGCCTCCCGCATTTCCTCCCACGAGTTGATGTTGTTCTCAGGGAGGATGTTAATCCATTGGCAGGTTTCTCCCTCCATCATCAGGGGGAGGTAGCGAGTGGCGAGTAGGTCCGTATGGCCGGCGATTCCCATTGCCATGAGGTACATGTCGATCCATACCGATGGGTCGAGTGTGGGATCGTACTTCTCGATCTCTTTCAGCCCAATGAAGTTTGAGGGGTATCTTTTGTCTCAGACCATTGGTACAAAGCAATGTGGGCTGATTCGACCGAGGGAACCCCTGGGCTCAGGCTTGCGGTCACCGCGGTTGGAGAGGGTGTGTCGCATGTCGTTGGGTTGGTGAGCTCACCGTTCCTGGTTAGCAACGATCTGAGTTCAAGCATCAATCAGCTGGCCATTAGTAGAGACCGTGTTGTTTACGGGTCGCGGCTTGTTGGTGGAGTTCACCGGCTTTTGCTGCCCATGGCTAGAGCTATTGGGGCTGAGGCGGTGGGCAGTTGTTGATGTTGGCGACCGTCGGCTCGCCCGGGCGGTTGCTGGAGGCTATGCGGCTACCGATCGAGTGGGAGTACATCCTTCCCCACGTGTCAAGCCCCATGGTCTGTTGGTCTATGACTCTAGCAAGTAGGGCCTGAGTGTATTTGACTTGTAGTGTGCCTTCACCTATGAGGTTGAGGTTGGCGACTACAGCTTGCCCCGTGATGACATTGTCCATTGGGGTAGAATAGAGTGGGAGCGTGTCTGTGCTGAGATATGCGGCTGCTCCAGAGGAGGCGCGCAGAAGGGTGGTGGTGGAGCTCCATCTATGGGCGTCCTAACGGTTGGGAGACTAGCAGCTGGCGCCACGTTGCAATAGTTTCGAGCTCAGTCGCATGAGCAGGGTCATGCTTATCCTCGAAGTTCAGGACACGACCCTATGTTGTGGGGTTGAGGCGGCTCCTAATGCGACGCTGGTGGTAAAGCAATAGCTCCTGCGTAGTTTTTTGCTCGAGGCGCTATTTCTCACGCTCAGCGTGTTTCTTGGGGACGATTTCCTCTAGTCATTGGCGGTGGTCCTAGACTTCTGCCGCCTTCGCCTTTGGCAGGAGACGAGTGGTGAAGGGATCTGCCGGTGCACTACTGTCCGCCTTGTAGATGGTGTTGTAGCGGTTGGATCTGGCACGGGCTTCATCGGGGGACTCCTATCTGGTGTGGAAGTTGAAGATCCCGAGAATGGATGGGTCTTTGAACTCATCGATGTTGGAGACTCACATGATGGAGTTCGCGTGTGACGTGGTGGTGATAGATCCGGTGACTGAAGCAGGGTCGCCAAGTCGACATCATTGCGGAGGGCCGTGTCGCACTCGGATACTATGAGGGTGATGGAGAGGACTTGCTCCTTCGTGAGTAGATCGTGTGGGGGCGATCCATTGACAATGTCAAATCCTGCCAATTCGGCCAGATCGGTGACATCCGTGAACCCTAAGAAGAGGTTTATGGTGTCAATCGGTACCACGATAGCGTGGGTGACTAGACGTGACACCGACACATAGTTGCTCGACAGGATCTAGAGGAACCCATTGTTGGCGATCATACGACTGGTGGCGAATGGCCGGTCGATGGGAGTTTAGGGTCTCGCCATAGATCTGAGGCTTGCCTGACCATGCCCCACGATGGGCACCACTATCGTGGGAATGACCACGGTAGTCGCTACCGAGGGTAGCGATTGAGTTGAGGGAAAGGGCGAGTGAGCCATCTGTGGTGCGAGATTGAGGAGACTCGGGGTTTTACCCAGGTTCATCCCCCCATGGGGTAAAAGGTGAAAGGGCATTTCCTACCTTAATGATGTTTTGGCGTTTGTTGTCAACACAAGTGTGCTTTTACTGTGTGCTAACTATCTTGTAGGTATTATCTATTAAAAAGGCACTAGACGATGTTCGATCTCGCAATGGAGAAGAGTTCAAAAATAATCCAGAAACGGCTGTCAGTTTCGCAAGTTGGGCTCAGAATCTTCCTAGGGACCGAAGACTCCGGGGTCCAGCACCGGAGACACCGGTGTGCCTGGCCAGAGACTCCGGCCTGGTCTCTGGCCTGTCTCCGCTTCCCCCAAGATAACTCTTTGTCTACCACCTCGGAGTGTGGCCCAGAGTCGAGCACCCCCACATAGACTCTAGTGTAGGTGTCCGGAGACTCCGACCAAGTCTCCGGAGTTCCCTAAAGAGCTTACAGTACACCCCTGGAGTCTAGACCGGTGTCCTGTGTGAAGGGGTTCGTGCATGAAAATAATAAATTTTCCCTACGCCCAAAACCCCAGTTGCCAGGACCTATCTATTAGTAATGCAGTAATGGGAGGGGATTTTCGCGAACTTACCCTTGAAGACCGAAAAGCATTGTCAACGCTTGGGAGAGTGTTGTTGATGTAGATGAACCGAAGCCGGCCTCAAGGTCATGTTGAAGTCCCGGCAGCTCCTGTGGCTCCAACGACTCCTAGTGACCCAAGTTTTGCACCTTGCAGGGAGTTACACACATCTGGTGCCTGGCGATGACTCCCGCTCCTCCGATCCAGCAACAGTTGCAGAAGTAGATCTCCTGGATCCAAATCCCGCAGCGCGACGGTGCTCTGCGGTGAAGAAGGCTCCTGCTCGCGCGATCTAGACTTGAGACCACGGTCACGGAAGAGAGAGAGAGAAAATCAATTGGAGATCTTCCCAAAATAGAGGGAACCTTTTTTGATTATTGTGTATTTAATTTGCCAAATACCTCTCTTTATATAGGGGAAACCCCCCCATAGCTAACTAGCTTAGCCATGTGGGACTAAACAATGGAGAGGGGGAGAGGGGCTTGGCCGGCCGACCAAGGCCCTTGTGGGACACACGCGGGGTGCCCAAGGCCCAGCCGGCCACCCCCTCTCTCTCCTCCCTTTGGTCTTTTCCCTCATGGGCCCTTTTCCCTCCGGATTTGGCCCAATTAGGTATTTGACCCTTTTTAATTCTTTTTATTGTATTGAATAAATATAATTGAATGATAAAATACATATTTAAGATTCACTTACATATTATTCAACCCCCATTGATGTGGAACTCATTCCCTCTCATTCCGGACATCCTTCGGACTTACTGAAACCCTTCTGGTTTTCTCTCTTATTTTTTTCTTCGGTGATTCTACCGATCCTAAAACACTCTCTGAGCATCATCAAGCCCTTAAGCGTGAGACCCCATGGTTCGAGAACACTCTAGAAATGGTCGAGACCCTCCTGCACCAATGATCAATAGAGGGACATAGAAGGCCATGTGACCCCCGTGCATTCCATGAAATCTTTCGTCGTTTGAACCATGAACCTCGTGTCATATTCCTTTTGTCTCTCGATACTTGCATTGTCCGAGATATGATCAATGACTTCACCGTGTCGTGTTCAATCTTGTTACCAACAAATGCTACTTGACTCGTTCCGACAAGTGATATCTCCGTGATCAAGTCACACACTGCACACCTATTGGATACAACTTCTCCGAGTGGGCCCTTGAGTATCTATTCCGTCACGCGGATGGACAAATCGCGCTCTTGATGCATATTGCCTCAATTGTTCCTCCGTTTACTTGAACACACATTTATGATCACCATTTAACCGAGTGACGTTTGATGCTATCAAAGTACCCTTGGGTAACAATGATTGATATGGCCTCATGGTCTAAGAAATAGTACACTAAGTCTATTCTAATCATCGTAACTTGAACTTCGTGACATGATCGGGTCATGATGCTTAGGTTGGGTATAGCTCATCATGTCATTCTCACAATGAGGTGAATCCATTGTCAACTGGCATAAATGCCACATGATCAGGAAACCTTGGTCATATGTTGACCAATGAACCAGTGACTAGAGCTTCACGGGGAACTCCTGGTTGTTTATATATCACATGTGTATTGATGTTTCCTTTTAATACAGTTATAGCATGATATAAAACTTAATCATAAACTTTATGAAATATGATAATAATCCTTATTACTATTTGTCTCTAGGGCATATTTCCAACAGTCTCCCACTTGCACTAGAGTACAAATAAACTAGCTGCATTTGTTCCGAATCATTGGCACCATATATCCTGGCACCTTTGGACATGCTTGCTCATGGAAGAAGTTGAGTCTTGAGTATGTACTTTATAGTCCCAAATCATTTGAAACTTACTAATGTCACCTTGATTGACATTAATACTTTATCATCACATGATAACATATCTGTGTTTGCATCGTAGTTATGGCAATAGAATGAGGTCGGTTTCCAGGAGCCAACGGTGACTTTAGATCAGCCACTTTGAGCTTTCTCATGGACATTGTGCCCTAGGACACACCTTATGGTTAAAGACGAAGTAGTCCCGCCATAACAGTATGCATCACTTTAGATGGTACCCTTATCTGTTATTATAAATGTAACCATCGAAACACTAGTGCAATCTGTGCAACTTTCGATGTTTTTATCACCTCGCTTCCTACTTGACTTTAGTTGGTATTATTGATACATGAGTTTCCAATATTCTAAGGTTAACATATTCCCTCATAACATAACCCTTTATGCTTTAAGATATGTCATCCTTCATGGATTTGGAAACATGTCTACAGTTCTCAATTAGACACTACGGACAAAGTTAGCTCAATGTTCCGTGATTCTTCCTTAATCACTTTTCAAATGTTCCTTCTCGGATCATATATCATGTTAAGTTGTCATCTGGTTTCTAGGACAGAACCTATGTCTCAACATAGTGGATGACGATCATCCTTTTCTTTCCAACCATTGATGTTTAACGTAATTTCATTCGTAATTTGAATGACCAAGGACCAGTCCTTAATCAATTCTTATTTTGAAACCCTTTTCAGAATCCCTTTTAGGAATGCTACATAATATCGTAATATACTTAATATCAACTTCTAAACCCTACAAATCATTATTTATCGGTACTTGTGCTTTCATTCTTAATGTGTCCTACACACTTAAGAATCAATGTTTAAGCTCCCACTCAAAAATATGTTCCTAACATATTTGAGTCCGAGACTTATATTGCTCCCACTCAATGTGTTCCTGACATATTTGAGTCCGAGACTTATATTGATCCCACTCAAAAATATGTCATTCGCATATTGCTTTAGGAAGACTTTCATAGCTCCCACTCAATTTCATGCAAATTGCATATCCACTCACTATTTGAATACCTTCAAAAATCTTTGATCAATTATCAAACTATGAGTTTTATTATGAGATGCTAGTACCTTACTAGTATTAAATCCATTAGACTTTTAGCACATTTGAATCAAATTCATTTGAATTTGTCCAATACATTATTCATGAAAAATTGTGCTTTTGTCATTCACCTTTTCCTTCATGACTTTGTAGTCATTTGAAAAATTCAAGTAACCCATTACTTGGTAAGATTCAACAATGAATTTCTTTCCAATCTTAAGGGAATTTTACCTCTTAGGATTTCTCATAATTTTAGTTTACCATTTCTTTCCTTCGTAGTTTGTAGGTATGTCATATTCCGGTAATATGATAATTGATTCGTAAATATCTCCATACAAGATGTGGGGTACATTTTCGAATCCTACTCCATGTAGTGAAAACACTAGTGGGCAAAACACAATGATCATTATCATTGATTCTTTCCTTTATGAAGAGAATCATTCAGGTATTCTTCCTGTTGCTCTTCTCAACACTCTAATGCAGTGTTTTGAATCCTCATCATGCTTTTCACTATCTTCCATAAGCTTCATAGTTGAAAACATAAACTTTCTCGAGAATGCACCAAAATTCAAGCAAGACTAGTTTTGCCTTTATTTTGGTTCTAGCCATGGATTTTGCATTCAAAGTTTCCAATAAATACTCTACAAGGACTTATGCGCTATTGTTTTTTGTGATATCAAATAACTCCAAAGCTTTCACAAAGATCCATACAAGATATGGTGCCAATCTCACAAATTCATATGGTTCACTATGTATACTAATTGAGCGTTTACTATTTCTAACTAATGGTATTTACACTTACACTACAACGATTTATTTGGCACCATCTATTCACCCACTTGATAATTAATATCATATTGTGATGCTTTGCACTTTGATGTTTCAAACGCATTGCATTTCACAATTCTCTTATTCCAATCTTATAATGTCGAATTTCATTACTATTGATCTAATCGTAGTAATTAGATTCTCTTTTATCATTAATACCCTTGGATGATGAAATATTTTGATCATATCAAATAGTTTCATACTCATGTTTTCTTTGGTAAACCTTTTTAAAAAAATCAAACAATCACAAAATAACAATCGCCATTTTGTTGAAATACAATACATCGAATATGCATTCTCTTCAACAATTCATCAAACACTTTGCATTCATGCAATGCACGATGTTTAAGTTATTTTGCTGAACTTAGGCATGATTCATACGTGACAACATATCAAATGACTTTCACATATTATCAACATAACTTTTGAATTCAAACAATGGTTTCATTCAAAATGAATATATCGCTAAATTGGGTATATTTTACAAATGTTCGTGCATTATCAATTAGTTTCAAAACAAGGATAATTCACACATAATCGAACAAGATATGAACGCAAATAGAAATCATTCATAAAAGTGGAACACCTGTTTGTTACAAACTCGTTTGAATAACCGTCTCACGAACTGTGAGACATACTAAAGAAGTTCACAATTCACCGATTACAATAATCATCCAAAAACAATAAACTAAGTGATAAATATCGAGAGAGAGAGTCGTTGGCCATCATCACCATGCTCTCCATCAACATGCAATGTCACCTCCTCTCCAACATAGGGATGGCAATGGGTATCCATTACCCGTGTACCCGGAGGGTAAAAACCCATTAGATGTACGGGTTTGGGATATCAAATAGTTGGCAATGGGTATCCATTACCTGTGTACCCGCGGGGCTAGGGACGCGGGGGACGATCTGCAGCTCACGCCGATCGAGCCGAAGGGCGGCGACCACCATGGCCAGGAGTACGACACTCTCATCCCAAGTACAACACCTACCCCATCATTGGATGGTACTCTCTCCGGCCACCGGGAAAGGACAAGATACCAGGCCAACATCTCGCACCTCGCGCTACTGGATCCAAGGTGTAGCACGGCCGCAGCAGCACGCCGGTGACGTCCACCTCGAGGCGGTGCCCTTGCTGGCTTACCAATGGTGGATCATCAACGTCAGGCAAGACCATGAACAAGCGCAAGGCTGGTTCGTCTTGGTATGATTTTCTGAATATAGTCTATAAATTTTTTCCATGTATTTTTGTAGTCTCACACGTGTACGTAGCTAATTTATACTTGAACTTCACCAGCCTATTGATGTAACTAGGGCCAGGACAGCGTGCATTTTTTTATTGATTACATACAAAATATTTCTCTTCAGCGCAATTTGTTGCTTATTTTGTTGTTCTTCTTCCTTCTGTAGTGGTGATACATTTGCGCCGATGGATGAAGATGGAGGTAATCTTGTCATTTTAAATGATGAAGATGGACAAGAGGAGGACGTGGTAGAGGTAAACCAAGCTAGCAAACGCAGGAAAACTTCTAAAGTTTGGTTGGAAATGAAGGAGGTGAAGGTCGGTGGAGAATTGAAGGCAAGGTGTAACTACTGCCACAAGGAACTTACTTCGGGACCGAATGCAGGAACTTCCCATCTTGCTGATCATCAAAAAGTTTGTACTCCTAAAAAGTTGAAAACCAAGGGAGGAATATTTTGACTCAATCATCATTAATGATGAATGCTAAGGAGGATGGGAACATTTCTTTGGAGAACTATACTTTTGATCAAGAGGTTGCTAGAAGAGAGCTTTGTAACATGTTGGTGTTGCATGATTATCCAGTCTCCATAGTGGATCATGTTGGTTTTAGGAAGTTTGTTCATGCGCTTCAGCCGTTATTCAAGCCGCATACAAGAAATACTTATAGGTATAACTTGCTTTGGTTTTATTTAATTTATTTTATGCTTACTTTCTTCTTTAAAATAATTAAGTAATATAAGTTATTATATTCTTTTGTTCTATAGGAATGATATTGTAGAAAATTATAAGAAAGAAAGAAGGCAATTGATTACATGACCATGAACAATTCAAGGGTTGCTATCACCACAGATATGTGGACATCCGACAGCGAAAAGAAGGGCTACATGGTTACCACAGCTCATTTCATTGATGATTCATGGAAGCTTAGGATCATTATCATGGGGTAATAATAAGTGTTGTTATATATATATATATATTTGTTGTCATTCAGTATGTGCATAGGGCTGTTTACTATGTGCTGCTGTTTAGTATGCGTTGCTGTTTAGTATGTGCTGTTGTTTACTATGTGTTGCTGTTTAGTATATGTTGCTGATTATGAAAATATGATGAATACTGCAGGTTTATGTATGTTCCAGCTCCACATTCTTCTGATGTTATATGTGAAGAGCTCTATAACACTCTTCTTGAATGGAATATTGATGACAAACTGATGATAGTAACAGTGGATAATTGCACCACCAATGACAAGGCAATTGAGACGATTGTGGGGAAGGTAGGGAAGAAGAATCTTCCTTTGGAAGGTGCTTTCTTACATATTTTTTGTTGTGCACATATCTTAAATCTTATAGTTAAGGATGGCTGGGATGTTATGAAATCAGCAATAATAAACATCAGGGAAAGTGTTGCATATTGGACTGCCACAGGGAAAAGGATAGAAAATTTTGAGGAGATGGCCAAGTTTAAGAATGTCAAAATAACTAGAAAGCTGATTCTTGATTGCAAAACTAGGTGGAACTCTACTTTCACAATGCTAGAAGTAGCTTTACCATATAGAGCTGTTTTTTGAACGTGCAAAGCAAATTGACAAGCAATATGAGCATTTACCTAGTGATCAAGAATGGGAGTTTGCTGTAGATGTGGTAGAGAGACTTAGATTATTCTATGAGATAATTGAGTTGTTCTCGGGAACTAATTATGTGACTGCTAATGTTTACTTTCCCAAAATATGTGAGATTAAAATGAAAATGAGACAGTGGGCCACTTCAAGCAATCTAATTATCAAAGAAATGTCAGAGCAAATGATTACCAAATTTGATAAGTATTGGAAGGACATTCAAGGTCTTATGGGGATGGCTACACTTCTTGATCCTCGGTATAAGAGACAAATGTTGATAGCCTGCTTTCCCATGCTCCATGGCATTGAGCCATCTTCTTTTGAGTGTATTGAGTTGGTGGATGAATTAGTTGCTAGACTACATGCATTGCTAGAGGAGTATCAAGTAGAAGAAAATGAATATCAGCTATGTGAAGAATTGATTTCTTCAATGAAAACTCCTGCCATCATGAATGTCTTCAATGATATTGTTGCCAAGCAAAGTCTGGCAACAGCTAGGCTACAAGGTGAAATAGATATATACTTGACAGATGCCTTAGTGCCTTACACAGAAAAGTTCAATGTGTTGGATTGGTGGAAAGTAGCTGGAACAAGGTATCCAACATTACGGAAGGTTGCAAGAGATATTTTTGCTATTCCAGTGACGACAGTTGCTTTAGAGCCAGCCTTTAGCATAAGTGGCCGAATACTTTGTGAGCATAGGAGCCACCTAACACCTCATATGGTGGAGGTTTTGATGTGCTCTCAAGATTGGCTAAGAAACAAATACAAAGGTAACAAAATAGAGTATTATGTTTATACTTTCTCTTTTTTTAACTATTGCTAATCATGTTCGCATCATGTGCATACATTTTTTGTTATTGTAGATTCCATTAAGGGAAATTCTAGCTTTTGGACTTGCCTTCAAGACATTCAAGAGGGGATGCAGGTTAGTAATGCCCTAACATGAGTATTAGAATTCATCTTCTACAGTGCAAATACTAATAATAAATTAATGCATTTATGTTTCCCATTAGGATAAGGAGCTTTGAGTTGTGGAGGCATGGACACATGATCTTGTTGAGTCATGGTGAAGATAAAAGAATGTTGCACCATGATGTTCGTTGGATTTGTTATAGTGTTCAAAAATTATTGTAATGCAATCGGACATACTGATCGATGTATTACTAAATAATCTGCTAAGATGCTTGTGCTGAACGCACAACCTGCAGGCTTCTAGATTTGCTCAGCGGCCAGCTTGAGTTTGCATGCTTAATTAATTTTTTTTGTAGCAAATAGTACTACTTTGCTTACGTAACCACTAAGAATGCATGGTACTAGAGCTGGACGTTACCCATTAGTCTGTATTGATGGTCGGTTGGTGTATGGTCCGCTCTAGCTAGCTAATTAGCTAGTAAACTTACTAATTAATTGTTTTTTCCTCGTGTAGTAATTTAGAGCTAGTATATCAGCTAGAGTTGTATCAATTTATCTTTGTACATTGTTATGAGTTTATTAACTTCAAGTGCATGAATATGTGATACGATTTACGTCTATATTTTTTTTCTAAATTTGGTGTGTTGCAATCACGGGTATTTTGACCCATGGGTACCCATTTATCCTGTCGGGTGACGGGTATGGGAAAAAGTTGTACCCGCTCACGGATTCGGGGACGGGTGACGGGTAAGATCTGAGCAGACGGGTACGGGTATGGGGTAGTTCCCCCCGTACCCATACCCTGCGGGTGCCATCCCTACTCCAGCAAGCAGCTCTCATGCACAAGGATTTGTTTTCACCAAAATAGAATAAGTATCAAATGCTTTAACACTGCAATATGTGTTTGCAAGATTATAACATTTATAAAACTATATATCAAATATATACCTTCATCATCGATGACCTCTCTAGAGATTGGTTCAACCTTTACATTTCTAAAATGTAATATGAAATCCCGAAAATCCAATATTTTGGTATCACCACTCATAATGCTACTCCAGACGTGTCCTTCATAGCTGGGAGGCAGCAATCAAAGTAGCAACTCTATCACAAATGACTCGGTCATCCAGTAGTCCACGAAGTAAACCTGACGAGGGTTTAACTCATCAATGCCTATTATTATGGACTTGGGTTTTGGAGAAGGAGGGAGCGCTAGAAGCATCAATTGGCTAGCAAACAAGCACATAGGGACGCAAGGTTTACCCAGGTTCAGGCCTCGTAGAGGTCCTACTCCTGCTTGTCTTCTCTTGGAATTAACGAAGGAATCGACGATTACAATGGTGCGCAGATGCAATCTGGCGAGGGTTGTGGAAACTAGGGTTGTGTGTCCTCCTCCCTGCCCCCTCCTAGCCTTTATATAGACAGGCTAGGTCTTGGGTAGCAGGTCGAGTCGTTTACAGGTTAGGGTTTTCCCTTTAAACTTTCTATCTTTAGCTTCTTCTTGTCTCGCAAGCAATCAAGAGTCCGTAGGCCACTCGAGTTCTCCATTTGGGCCTTGGCAACGCCGTGGGCTTCTGTTGTATCCAGGCCGTATATACCAACCTCGAGTACCTGTAGGGTATACCCATGTCAAAACCAGTCTCATGTGTGCATCAAGCGTGCGCTCCAAGTGACTCTTCGGACAAGTGTGTTCCTCCATCTGTATGGAAAGGAAATCTCCAAGTAGCTCGTGCTTCCACATGCGCACATGGTTTATGAACTCTGCTCTCAGCTGATCCACCATCACATATGGATCACGATCACCCATGAGAGGATGTAGTTCATCTACCATCCCATAACGCATTATTATCTGGATAAAAGTTGACATCTCTTGGCGATAGTAGTGTTCTGGCCGCTCTCATGGGGTCTCATAGCCATCAGGTTCGGCCAATTCCATTGTGCGGTGTATGTAATCTACCACATGATTCCTAGTAAGGAGATCATTCAGGTACACAAGCCAACCATGGAAGTTTGATCCATCAAGTCTAAGTTTCTCACCAACTACCCACTCATCAACATCAAAGTAAGCTTCACGGTGAGCCATCTCTACATTTATAATTGCAAACAGGAATTTAGACTAAGTTTATAATTATATGAGTTCAAATAATAACTCAAGTAAAAACTCCTATCCCTAGAAGGGTTCTAGTGGTTACACGATCCCTATTCACTACATCGCCCCCGATCGTCATAGCCAGCGACATAGTTGCAAAGGTGGACGCGTAAACATCGATCACATCATTCATGTGACTCATGCTCAATCTTTCGACCATCCGTGTTCCGACGCCATGTCTACACATGCTAGGCTCGCCAACTCAACCTTAGTGTATTCGTTGTGCAACATGGCTTACACCCACTGTATGCAAACGTAGATATGTATGACACCTGTGTCATGGTATTGCCGACGAGTACGCTATGGAGGGGTACTCACAATGCATGTTTAGAGACATGAGGTAAGGCGGAGAGTTGGCAGGTACGAGGTAACACAGCTTACCCAGGCTCAAGTCCCACAATGGTGGCGGAACTCTACTCCTGCTATAAATCACTATAATAGCAATACGCCGAGTTACAGAGATAGGTTTGCTGTGCGAGGTGTTGCGCGTTGTACGCTGCAATCTATTGTGTTCTGCCCTAAAGGCTCCCGTAGGCCGACTTATAAAGGCGCCAAGACCTAGGGTTTACAGGGAAAGGTCCTTGCCGGACAAGGTAAAGATTCCTAGACTAATACGAACTAGTCTTCCGTGTCTTGTACTCCAAGGCTCCGAGTATGTCGGTGACTCTTGCGTAGCCTTCTTTTATTCGGCATGGGCCTCCCTTCAGAATCCGTCTAACTGGGCTGCCCAGTAGGCCATAGGCCTTGCTACCAACTATGGGCCACCCGGGTTAGGCGGATTGGTGACATGCTATGAGGATACCCATATAGCATATCCCCAACAGTAGCCCTCGGAGGACTTTGAAATCTTGTACCGTCTTGCTCGTTGGTCTCCGAATATCCCATCTAAGTGATGTCGGTAATCCGTCAAGCAATATCTCAAAGGTCTCTCAAAGAACCCTGCAATCCTCTCTGGCTTTGCAATGTTGCCGAAGATTCCTTGAGTCTTCGTTTCTAGAGTCGGATGACCTCCGTCTTTGATAGAATCTTCGGACGTGACCCTTCACTGCAACTGTCAGGAGGATGACATAGGGTACAACCTACGATACCTCGAAACTCACAGAAGCAGAGAATTAATCATTAGCTATTTTTACGTGCGCGAAATCCGAAACGGTGGAGCGGCAAAAGACGGAGGACGTGGCGAAATTACCGCGCACGTTCACTTCCACGTCAGCAACGTTCCATCCATCAGATCCTTTTGCACGAATCTTGACGCGAGGCTTATATATTTCCACCACGGTCAATTTATTTCTTTTTACCCGCATTCGCTTTCCAGTCTCCGTCTTCCTCTAGCCGCAGGACCGTTTGAGCTCCTTGCGAAAACCCTAACCATAGCCCTTCTCTTCTCCACCTTCCCCATGTCGCAATTGCCTCTAGCAGCTCTGCTCCTTCCACGACGGCAGTTCTCGAGGCTACACTAGAGGCATCCTAGGGAGTGACCGTCCCACCGGAGGGGGTGGCTGTTCCTGTCTCCGCCGTGGTGGAATCCACCGGCGATGACCAAGAACAAGCGGCGCCCGAAGCCGCTGAAGAGGAAAATGACTCCCACAAGGGGATGTGGAGAGGCTCTGATCTCTCCACTAAAGATCTGCAAGAGCTGGTCGACGAGGAGTATCTCCCCGCGGCGGAGAAGTTAGTCTGGTGGGCGGCACCGGCCGGCGAGGTGGTCCTTTCTCCCCAACCTGGAGAGAAGGTTTTCCTCAAGTCTCAGCTAGTACGTGGCGTAAGCCTACCAGTCTCCAACTTTTCTTGGATGTCCTCCGGCACTTCTGGGTACTCCCCCACAACCTCTCTCCCAACAGTATTCTAGTCCTTAGCAAATTTGTAGCTTTGTGCGAAGGATATCTAGGGATCAAACCTAGATTAGATCTGTTTGTATATTTCTTCACCATCAAGAGAAAGTCCATAGAGTCCAAGGATGAATTGCGGACCCGTGGAACCATTTGCTTTAAGATCCGACCTAGCCAGCACTTCCCCAACATCGTAGGGCACGAGTCTTGCAAGAACTGGCAGCGCACGTATTTCTATGGGCCAGATGTCCCTCTGCCAATCCGCCTTGAGACTTACCCCAACTTTGTCGATGGAGCTGCCACTGAAGTGCCCGCATGGCGGACCCCAACCTCTCTTCCTTCCTACGACAAATCCAATCGTGTCGTAAGGAGGATCGAATGGCTCGTAGACAGAGGTCTGACGGGCTTGGACCTTGCCATGTGTTGGTACGTTAGGCGGATCTAGCCTCTGCAGCACCGCGCCGAGCTGATGTGCAAGTATAGCCAAGATAGGAGGGATCCCATGCAAATTTCGCAGGATAACTTCTCTAGTGACTCCATCAAGCTCCGGCTAAAGGACATCGTCAGGGTGAGGGATAAGAAGCAGGGCTTCAAGATCACCTATGACATGTTTGACTATGGTACATGCCCAAAGGTAGTTTATGTATCCTTTGTTGCTCGTTACATGCTCTAAGATTTTTCCGACTATGAAGTTGTCCATCTAACACTCCTTGGTATCCCAGTTGGCGACCTTGGTGGCGGATCAAATGGCCTCCTAGGTCTATGATCCAAAGCTGAAGGATATCCAGGTGGTGTCCGACGAAGACGCCCCCAAGGATCAACAAGCTCCGGCAGCACGAAAGCAGAAGAGCTCCACCTTAAACGCTGCTGCCGAGGCCAAGAAGAAGAAATCAGAGAATGGAGTCTCCAAACGTTCCACTGCCACCTTAGAGGCGGAGAAGAAGAAGAAGTCCATCGGCATTCCCCTCACCAAGGCTCCTGCCGTGGAGTAAGTGTTCTCATTCTCCGGCTTGTATTATCCAGATCATACCTTTTTTCAACTCTTGTACTTATGCTTTGCACGTTTCAGGAGGAAAGCCAGTGTTAGTTTGAAGCGGTCCTCCAAAGATGTTGGAGGGTCAAAAAATATTCGCGACATGCTGACCAAGGGTCTGTCCACCAAGCCCTCTCCTGCCACCACTCCCCTACTCCTGCCGCCAAACCCTCTTCTAGTCCCGCTGGGCCGTCATCCCCCGTCATCCCTGAGACCTCCACCATGGAGATAGATATCAATCCAATTCTTGATGTCTCAGGCTCTATCGAGGCAGACGTTGCTCCTAGCGGCTAGGCGATGCAAGAGAGCACCTCCTCTAAAGTGGTTGAAGCTCCGGCTAAGGATTCCACCGAGAAAGGGAAGGAAGTGGTGGAAGAGGTGGACATGGAAGCGACGATTGAGGCGGGAGCCTCCGAGCCATCATCTGATTTGAAGGTGTAGGAGGCAGCTAGGGCTTCATCCATGCCCCCGACTTCAACATCTCCATTGGCTACGACCCCTCCGACGTTGAGCCTGGATGACCTCATCATGCAGGCCAATGAAATTTATAACAATGTCAGGACCTTCCATGACTCCTATGCTCATCTGGCCAACAATCTTAGGGTCATTGCCATCGTAAGTTGTTTGAGCTTCACTTGCTTTACTTTGTGTAGTATATCCCACTGTAGCCCCCGAGCTCTTAGGCGGATAATCCAATAGTTATTGGCCTGAGTGCTCCAAAGAACTAAGTGCAAAACTTGTCCGTGTAGCCCCCGAGCGTTTAGTTGAATCTGGATAGTTCCGAAAATGCTCTAGAGAAACTAGTTTACTTTAAAATCATGTACTGTAGCCCCCGAGCATTTAGTTGAAACTGAACAGTTCTAACTAGATGCTCCAGAGAAACTAAGCGTGTTTACATCATGTGCAGAATGAGAATAACGGGGATAGTTTGTGTGAGCAATGCTTTGCTTATGACGAACGGTCCTTCCCAAGGCGGGGATAGTTTGTGTGATTTGTACTGCTTGAGTCTAAGCACCAGATCCCATTCTTTAAACGAGCGATGCTTTACACAGCGACTATGGTAGCCGCGCAACTTCTGCTGGTAGATGGCAGATCTTTGGCATGCCAGCACGTGCTCTTCTTCAAGTAGGTCCACAGATAGTCGTCTAGATTCTTTAGCGTCATCCTCCTTGTAGGCGGAAACTCTTGGTGCGTCGTGGAGGATGTCGGATGGGAGAACTACTTCTCCTCCATAAACCATGAAGAAAGGAGTCAAGCCGGTGGATCTGTTGGGTGTTGTCCGTAAACTCCACAATATAGATGGTAGGCCTTCGCCCAGGATCTAGCTGCTCTACGTAGCGGTGCCTCTAAGTGTGGCTTGATTCCATGCAGAATTAGTCTATTGGCCCTTTCAACTTGCCCATTTGACTGTGGATGTGCCATAGATGCTAGGTCAAGGTGGATGCCTTTCTCATGACAGTAGTCCTCAACTTCTCCGAGAGATAAATTTCTGCCATTGTCGGTGATGATGCTATGTGGGAGACCAAATATCACCACTAGATCCCGTACAAACTTTAGGGTTGTTACCCCATCAAGCTTTCTAATGGGTTTAGATTCAATCCATTTCGTGAATTTGTCCACTGCTACTAGCAAGTGTGTGAATCCACAGGGTGTTGTCTTCAAAGGTCCCACCATATCCAGCCCCCAGACTGCAAACGGCCAAGTTATTGGTATTGTTCGCAATTCTTTAGCTGGAACATTTGCTTGTCTTGCATAAAATTGACACCCAAGGCATGTTTGTACCAACTTGTCAGCGTCCGCCTTAGCAGTTATCCAGTAGAATCCTTATCGGAAGGCCTTGGACACCAACGCTCAGGGAGCAGCGTGATGCCCGCAATCTCCGAGATGTATTTCTCTAAGGATTTCAATACCTTCCTGCGGGGAGACGCATCGTAGGAAGACTCATGTGGTACTTATTTTGTATAGCTGGCCATTAATGATGACATAGCCTTTTGCTCTGCGTACTATTTGCCGGCTTTCGACTTTGTCGGCGGGCAAAGTTCCGTCTTGTAGATAATCCATGAACGACTTCGTCCAAGCCAGAGAGGTCACTTTTATTGTGTTAACAAATGAGTCCACTCTATCCAGGTTGTCGGGGTCCGCTCCCTTCATGGACGGAGTCCATAAATGCTTTAGGAAAACGCCTGGCAGAATTGGTTGACGAGTCGATCCAAGCTTTGACAGCAGATCTGCCGCCTCATTATCCTCCCTTTTGACGTACTTGACTTTGTAGCTGTCGAAGCACTTGGCTATTTCGTCTACTTCGTCTCGATATGCTGCCATCATAGGGTTCCGCGCGTTCCAGGTGCCAGCTACTTGCTGGGCAACCAAGTCGGAATCTCCATAGCAACCTATGCGCTTGATGCCAATATCCTTGGCTACGTGAAGTCGTGAATGAGGGCCTCATACTCCACCATGTTATTTGTAGCATTGAAGTGTATCTACATGACATATTGAAACTTCTCTCCTATTGGCAATTGCAATAATACACCAGCCCCCGAGCCATTGAGTAACTTCGATTCGTCAAAGTGCATGAGCCAATACTCCGGCTCAAGTACAGGAGTGTCTTCTGGCAGTTTTATCCAATCTGCAAGAAATCCGCCAATGCTTGTGATTTGATAGCGTCGCGTCGCTTGTAGGTGATGTCGAAGGCGGAAAGTTCAATGCCCCACTTTGCCACTCTCCCTGTAGCGTCGATGTTGTTGATGATGTCGGACAGTGGAGCTTTGCTCACTACTGTGATGGGGTGCTCCTGGAAATAATGCCTTAGCTTACGTGAAGCAAGGAAAACTCCATAAGCTATCTTCTGGTAGTGCGGGTAACGCTGCTTGGATTCGGTCAAGACCTCGCTTACATAGTAAACGGGTCGCTGAACTCCGTATTCGTGCGTTGGTTCCTTGCGCTCCACCATGATGACGATGATGATTACTCGGTTGGTCGCCGCCATGTATACTAACATAGGCTCCCTTGGCACCGGTGCTGCAAGTATGGGTGGGGAGGAGAGTATTCTCTTCAACTCCTGAAGTGCTGCGTCAGCTTCGTCCATCTATGAGAATTTGTCCGCCTTCTTGAGCAACTTGTAGAGCGGCATAGCCTTCTCACCAAGTCGGCTGATGAACCGGCTTACTGCTGCAACACAACCTATGAGCCTTTTTGTGTCCTTTAGGCATGTCGGGTGTTTGATGTCGAGGATGGCCTTGATTTTCCCCAGGTTCACCTCGATTCCACGATGCGAAACGATGAAGCCCAACAGTTTGCTGGATGGTACCCCGAAGACGCCCTTCTTTGGGTTTAGCATCATGTTGTATTTCTAGAGATTGTCGAAGGTTTCCTGCAAGTCAGCGATAAGATCATTTGATTTCTTTGACATTACCGCGATGTCGTCCACGTAAGCGTGTACGTTGCGACCTATTTGGTTGTGCAGGCAACGTTGCATCGTCCGTTGGTACATAGAACCAACGTTTTTAACCCAAAGGGCATCATGACGTAGCAATACGTGTCGTAGGGTGTGGTGAACGAAGTGGCCAATTGGTCCGAGTTTCACATCCGGATCTGGTGGTATCCTGAATAAGCATTGAGAAAACACAAAAGTTCCAAGCCAACCCTCGAATCAATGACTTGGTCAATGCGAGGCAAAGAAAATGGATCCTTCGGACATGCTTTGTTCAAGCCGGTGTAATCAACGCATATTCTTAATTCATTGGTTCCCTTTTTGGGGACAAGTACAGGATTTACCACCCATCGGGTGTGAATAACTTCTCGGATAAAGCCAGCCTTAAGTAACCTAGCTATTTCTTTGCCTATAGCCCTTCATATTTCATCACCAAAGCGTCGTAGAGGTTGTTTCACCGGTTTGGCATTAGGATCAATATTTAAGCTGTGCTCGGCAAGTTCCCTAGGTACACCTTTCATGTCAACAGGTTGCCAGGCAAAGATATCCCTATCCTCATGGAGGAACTCGACGAGCATGCTTTCCTATTTGGGATCCAGGTCCGTGCCAATGGCGGTGGTCTTGGAGGAATCACCTTCGACAAGCTCCACCTGTTTGGTCTTGATGGCGGCCTTGAAGGTGGGTTCCGCAACAGTGATTTGCTTCTTCGAAGCCGGCATCTCTGAGGCATCGACCTGGTTCTGGATCTCCTTGAACTCCTCACCATAGAGGACTGCTTCGGTGAAGGCGACTTTGCTGAGCTCGCACTCCCATGCCTTGGTGAAGCTTCCGTCAACGGTGATGATGCCATTTGGTCTGGCAATCTTGAGTTTGTTGTAGAAAAAGCATGGCCTTGCGAGGAAGGAGTGGAAGATGTCACATCCGAAGACGACGTGGTACACGCTCTTGAAGGGCACCACTTCAAAGGTCATGCGTTCTTGGCGGTGATTGTTTACATCGCCAAAAGTGACCAGAAGGGTGATGTAGCCCAAGGAGTTTGCTTGCCGGCCAGGGACAACCCCATGGAACACGGTGTTGCTCTTTCTTAGCTGGGTCTCCGTCCAGTTCATCTTGTGCAGTGTATCCAGGTACATGATGTTGATGCTGCTTCCACTATCCACAAGGCACTTGGTGAACTCCGTGCCATCAATCAAAAGGTTGATAACCATGGCATATTGGTTCTCTGTTGGGATAAGTTCTGTGTGATCTTTTCTATTCCAAGTAATTGGAACTTCCGATCACCTGACGTACTCGGAACCGGAGGGAGGGTAGCCGTCAGTATCCTCAGATAGGTTTTCTGGGCCCGGACGGTTGGGGTTCCAAGGAAGGTGTGGTAACATGGAGCCTTCTGTTCGAAGGGATTTTCCCCTTTATCCTCTCCCTTGTCGGAAGATTTTGGTTCCACGTCTTCGTCCATATCACTTGATTCCTTGGGTTCTTCCTCCTTCTTCCCTTTGCCCTTTTTGCGGGGTCTATTTTTCCGACTTCGCTTGTTGCTGGACTCATGGTCCTTCTTGAGATCATTGACAAACTTGTACTGGCGATTGGTGTGGGTGGATTTGCCATTGGTGTCAATATGGACAAAGCACGGCATATCACGGTACTCTTCGTACGTTTGGGAACGCGGGGCGCTGAGGGTGTAGTGTCACTCCTCTGTTGGCCACTGCTAGCTCCCCGACCATGTCCACGATGTCCGCCATTGCCTCTGCCAGTGAACGTTGCAGCGACTATGTCGGCTACTTGCTTCTCTTCGGCTGGATTCTTCTACTTGTTACCGTTGTTCGTCTTGGCCTGGGTATGGATTGCTATCACCGGCAACGATCCACGCGCATCGTCATCAGCAGCAGCGAACTCGCTAGCCATGGCGATCATTGTGTTGAGGTTGAGGTCATTGTTGTCTTGCTTGCGCTTCAACGTGTGCTAGAGAAAAGTTCCCTTTTCCAGACTATCAATGAAGGCGGCCATAG
The DNA here is from genome assembly GCA_910589775.1 of Avena eriantha. Lineage (NCBI taxonomy): Eukaryota > Viridiplantae > Streptophyta > Magnoliopsida > Poales > Poaceae > Avena > Avena eriantha. The sequence goes on along the minus strand of OU342744.1, from coordinate 455,735,436 downwards.
CGGTCTGTTCGTGCACCCCTGCGCATGATTTTTTCATATCCAATGAGCAAGAGAGGTAGGCACAGGAGGTTTCATCCTTTTCTTGTACACACCATTGTAGGTCTCCAACAGTGCAGGGACGGTTGTATGTACCCTCGAAATTCTTGGTGAACGTTTCATGCATGTCCAACCAATTGCATATTGATTTCTCTAGTAAGTCGTCGATCCATTGCCAGGTGGTGCCCGTCAAAATGAGTGGGAGGTACTTAACGGCGACATTGGGGTTTCCCCCTGCAATGTGGATTGCTTCGCTGTAGTCCTGCAACCACGTTGCTGGCCTGGCGGTGCTGTTGTATGGCTTGATGGTCTTGTCTATCCAGAGACCCTTGGGGTAAGTTGTGGCCCATATCACTAGTCGAAAACAACGTGGCCCAAGGTATGGGAACTCCCGAGCTTCTTGGATCTTGTCCAGCCGTCTATGTGCACCGTATGGTTCTGGCTGCTTCCCTTCTCCATCATGGGGAGGGGAATTGTGGCGTGATCTATGAGATCCACCGTCTCCTCCGCCATGATGGATACTAGGTGGCGATGGTGGCGATGGAGGCGGTGGGTTAGCTCTCTTGCTGTGGCCCTCCTGCGATTCCTCGCGCTTGTCGCGGTTGCTTATCGGATGTGGCAGTTCCTCGTGGGACCTGCTTCTGTGTCCATCATGGCCGCTGCGCTCTCCGGCATGCCAAGGCTATTCACCCTGATCGCGTATAACGATGCCGGGCTGGGACCGTGATGACCCACAAGTATAGGGGGTGTATCGCAGTATTTTCGAGGGAAGTGAAACCCAATTTATTGATTCGACACAAGGGGAGCCAAAGAATATTTATAAGCCTTAACAACTGAGTTGTCAATTCAGCTGCACCTAGAAACAATCTTGCTCACAGCAGTTTATCAGTAGCAACAGTTTTGTAGTAGGAATAGTGAAGTAGCAATAGTAGTAAAGTAAAAACATCAGTAACAATAGCAGTGAACAGTGGGATTCGAGTGCGGTAGGCATAGGGATGGATGGACGGGCGTTGCATGGACAAGACAATTCACATAGCAATCAAAACATAGGGCAATTGCAGATAAATAAGATAAAGCATCCAAGTACTAGATAATCCTAGGCATGTGTTCCATATATAGTCATACGTGCTCGCAATGAGAACTTGCACAACATCTTTTGTCCTGCCAGCCCGTTTGCAGCGGGGCCTCAAGGGAACTACTGGCAATTAAGGTGCTCCTTTTAATAGAGCACCAGAGCAAATCATTAACACTCCGTGAACACATGTGATCCTCACATCAAAGCCATTCCCTCCGGTTATCCCGATTTCTATCACATCGGGGCCATTTGTTCCAGACAACAATGTGTGTATACAACTTGCAGATAAGACCATAAACAATACTATCATAATGAATCAATAACATGTTCAGATCTGAAAGCATGGCACTCAGGCCCTAGTGACAAGCATTAAGCATAACAAGTCGCAACAAAGTCATAAAGCACTAATAAAAGATACTAGGCACCATGCCCTAACAATCTGATGCCATTACATGAACGATCTCATCCAATCCCTACCATCCACATAGCCTACAGTGGGGGATTACTCACTCATAGATGGGGGATACATGGATGGTCGATGGAGAAGCGATGGTGGTGATGATGGCGATGATCTCCTCCAATTCCCCGTCCCGACAGGGTGCTAGAATGGAGTTTCAGGTGCTGTTTCGTGGAATCTGGTGGTGGCGGCGGAGTGGAACTCCTTCTGGAAAACCGTCGACCCCCCCCCCCCCCCCCGAGTTTTTAGGTCAGAAGGCAACTTATAGGCGAAGAGGGAGACCGAGGGGGGTCTGGGGCGGCCAGACCACCCCCTGGCGTGGCCTGGGCTTGCCCGCGCGGCCAGCTGGTGTGTCCTGGGCCCAGCCCCCTCCGTCTCGTATTCTGGCTCCGGGAGTCTTCTGGTGAAATAGGATTGTCGGCCTATTTTCCAGGATTTTTCCTAATAGTTGATTTTCTGCATAAAAAGTAGACACCAGGGCAATTCTGCTGAAAACAGCGTCAGTCCGTGTTAGTTGCATCCAAATCACACAAGTTTAGAGGAGAAACAATAGCAAAAGTGTTCGGGAAAGTAGATACGTTTTGGACGTATCAACTCCCCCCAAGCTTAGCTTATTGCTTGTCCTCAAGCAATTCAGTTGAAAAATGAGTGCGATAAAGAACTTTCACAAACACATTTGCTTCATATGATGTATATATTCTCAGCATGTGATCAACTACTTAGACAATTCATAATAAGGAGTATGCAACTAAATTTACTTAATAGGCATTGCAAGTATGAAGAGATTCCAACTCAAAAATAATAAGTAGCATGAAGTATAAATATAAGCAACATTACAATGCTCATAACAAGGTATGATAGAGTGGTATCTCGCTTGCCTTTGATTGTGAAAGTCAAGGCACCTCTGAAGTTCAGATGAAGACTAGAAGTAAAGATACCAAAGATACAAGCATCAAAGTCATAACACAATTAGTTCAAGTTTTGGGACAAGCACATTATACTAAGAATGACAACTATGCTCTCAAGAAAGTACTCATAGAATATGTGGAGACTCAACAAGGAGATGAAAAGGTTTTTGAATAATTTGAAAGGCTTCCAAATGCTGAAAGTATGGTACTCATTAGTTTTGAGCTCTCATTGCCCCTATCATAAGCATCTTTAAATGGTTAAGGTTAAAGTGACACAACTAAGAGGATATGCTTGACAAGTTATAAATCGAAGTCTCATGCTACTCAACTTCAGTCACAAGTAAGCTCTTGTCATTGTAAGTATATACGTATCATAGAGAACCACCAACGGGGTACCCCTTGCACATGACACAAGAGCTATCCCATAATCAAAATAATAAGGCAAGCAGACAATGAGCATATCAGCGATCTTTTTATTTACTATGTGCATAGATTTTTATTGAGGATGCTTCATAGAATGGTCATTAAAGTTAGCTGCAAGTTTCCACCATGATTAGGCATGGCTTAGGCTAGCGGCCCAGGCGTTTCTCTAACATACATACAAACTCCATGATCTTACAAGTTCCACTTTTATTTCACACCGCCGGGATCCATAAGCAAAAGAACATGATATCAACGAGGTACTAAGTACCAATGCAATGTTGAAAACGTTCCCCATGATACATGGTTCTGCTAACTTCAACTTATAAAGCGCAAGCACATACGCAACAAAGAAGGACGCAATGGTTCAGGTTTATTAAATACAAGAAAATAAAGTGTGCCATCAAGTTCGTGAGAGCTTTACTAACTAACTTTCTCATAACAAGCAAACATTTTATTCGGAAGAAAACAAGGCATATTAAATATGCGCGGAAGTAGCAAATGATGCTAATAGGTAGGTATGGTGGACACTTTGGCAATATTTGGTTTTAGGGAATTGGAAACATGAGTAAAACATACTTAGTGAAAGTGAAGACTAGCAATAGTAAGGGAGTGACAAACGAGAGAGAAATAGCTATCATAATCATGCTTGCAACAAAACATGACTAATCATGGCATGAAAGTGATGCAAGATCCTCAAGGCAAAATAATTCATCGAGGCTTAACTGATTATTTTAGTCATATGCATGCGTGAGCTTGTGCCAAGTCAATTCAAATGAAACATTCAGAGGAGGATACCACAGTGTCATACCAAGTTATGAATAGAGTAATGCAAGCAAACATTCATAAAACATGCTACAAACTATTAGCAAGCTGGAACTAATCATACGAAAGCAAGAACTACTAAGCATCCAGAGATAACATACACCCTACACGAACATACTAAGCATGCCCACAGTGATGAGTATATGTACAAAAATGAAAACAAATAGAGTTCGTTACCAGCCTCTTACCACGCCTCAAGGTTTCATTAATCCTCATTATTGCTCTTCACTTGTGTGGCTTGAATAATAATATTGTGAAACCGAATCCCACTGAGGACTGCTGAACCCTATAGCAAACTCACAAAACCAAAGAAGAAAGACAAATATTTTTGGTGTTTTCGATTTTTAAACAAGAACCAAAAAGGAAAAACAAGCAAAGCAAAATATTTTTGGGTTTTTCGAATAGTTCAAACAAAGCAAAAAGGGAAAAACAAACCAAGGCGAAAAGAAAAAGCAAACCAAAGAAAAACAACAGAAATATTTTTGGTCTTTTGTGTTTTAGAAAGCAAAAGCAAAGAAAGAGTGAAAACTAAAAAGAGAACGAAACATGAATATACAAAGTACCGACGCAACATGATAAGGAGATGAGTGCGGTGTCGGCATACCTCCCCCCAAGCTTAGGCTTTTGGCCTAAGTGGGTATCAGTCCAGATACGGGTAAGGGTTCCAAGCAGGAGGATCATGGTAAGAATGGTCGTAGTTGGGCCCGTGGGAAGAAGAAGAGGCTCCCCAATCATAGGCAGGCTGCTGATATGAAGACTCCCCCTCGTTCGAGGGCTGGACCGAATCATCCGTGACCTCCCTTCTAGTATCCTGCTCCTGTTGGGAGAGCTCTCCCAAGTACGTGTCAAGCTTCTCCTTAGTGAGGGACCATCCTTCCCTGTTATCAAGGTTAAACAAAACAGGTGCAGGCAAAAGAACAACATGCCCGGACTTGCTCTTTCTCTAACCAGCTTTGAGAAAGGTTATTTCATAAGACAACTCATTCAAACTAGCCCACAAGGAAACAAATTTATGTTGTATCATGGAATTAAAATAAAGCCTTTCTATGGGGAACTGTAGGTCTAGATGATGAGGCACTAAGCCATGCAATGCTAGTAAACGTGAAGCAATGAGGCCTCCACAAATTTCACCTTTCTCACGGTTAGCAGCAAGACGGAAAGCTATCAAAGCACCTAAGTTGTAAGACCTATCTTGTTTAAGAGCAGCAGAGATAAATGCTAGATCATATGAAGATAATTTATTGGCAGTTTTCCTAGCAAGAACACACTTGGCAACAAAGTAGGCAAAGTAACTAATGGAGGGAAGGTGAATGTTACGGATTTTTCCATTCTCCTTCGTGAAGGTGCTCCCTTGGCAAATTTCTGTGTATAGATCCATGAGTGGTTCAGGTCGCTCCTTAATCCTTCTACATGATCCCCATTGGGTACCTTAATAGCTGCACAAAAGTCATCGAGAGAAAGGTCGACAACAATATTGTAAATTTTGTAGTGGACCATGGGGTTAGGCAAAGAGTGACTAAATTGAAAGTCCTGCACCACAGACATGGTTAGCTTCACAAATTGGCAAGGCTCATCTTCCAAAAAGTGCTCTAACCCTGCATTAGAAACCAAAGTGTGGAAATCTTGGAGAATTCCCGCAGCTCTCATGAACTCAGAACATGGATAAATGGAAGGAAAAACTTCCTCCTCCTGGTGGACCTTCATGACCTCAGGCACACATAGTTCATGTTGGTTTAGTTGATGCTCATTCATCTTCTATTCTGAAATTTAAACACCTATTAAACAAGTGATTGCAAATTAAATATAATGAAGGATTCTACTCATAGGGACTTGTAAGAGGCCTAAACATGCATCAAATCTATATCTCTAAGCATTAAACAAGCTTACAAGATCTCATAACCTGTCACCTATAGCAGCAAAATACTCAAGATATAATCCACCAAACACAAATCTACTTGGACAAGGAAAGAAGTCACATACCAGGCAACAAATGCTCCAAATTTTAGCAAGAAAGATGGGCTGAGCAAGGAGATCGAAAAAAATCGAGAGCAACCACAGCAAGAACGCGATTTTGAGCAATGAACTGAAGCTTACTTAGGAGAGAGAAGAAAGTGGCAGGTGAGAGAGTTAGTGGAGGGCCAGGGTGGCCCACACCATGGCATGGCGCCACCTAGGGCAGACCGCGCCACTAGGTGGTGTGCCTGCCTGGTGGGTCCCCCTGGTACCTCACAGGTACTCCTCTGCCCCTTTTTCACATAAAAATTTAATATGAATTTTCTGGAATTTTTCGAGACACTTTATTTTTGGGCAATTTTCACGTATAGAAGAATGATTTTCTGACAGACAGATTTTTTTTTGGAAAATGATGCAATGACAAAACAAGGCTAGAACTACATAAGTTCTAAGACACTCTAACATGCAAGCAACTAACAACAAAAATAAAACTAAACAAAAACAAAAACTAAAATGGATAGAATAGAAGTAAGCGGAGATAATTATAGTGAAAACATTGTTTTGTTCAACGAAATCCTTTTGTTAACAAGGTTGATCAGGTCTTGTTACCAAAACAATTTCATATGAGACAAAACTTTGTATTCCACTAATGATTATGTTACCTCAACCTTGATAGCAATGGTCCCAATCATAATAGTTTCAAATTTTTCTCTTGGTATGGGACAATATATTTCTCCAACTTGAATGCCCCCCAACATGTTCAATTTAATTCAAACCATAAGTCCTTTCAATCTTCTTGGGGAAATAGACAGTATGTTCCTTGTCATTAACATTGAAAGTCACCTTTCCTTGATTACAATTGATAACAGCTCATGCCATAATAAGAAAAGGTCTCCCAAGAATAATAGACATATTATCATCTTCAGGCATTTCAAGCACAACAAAATCAGTTAATATCAAGCAATTATGAGCCACTTGAACAGGTACATCCTCACATATACCAACAGGAATAGTGGTAGATTTATCAGCCATTTGCAAAGATATATCAGTTGGTATTAATTTTTCTAGTTGAAGTCTCTTATAGAGAGAGAAAGGCATAACACTAACTCCAGCTCCCAAATCACACAAAGCAGTTCTAACATAACTATTCTTAATAGAGCAAGGGATAGTTGGAATCCTTGGGTCTCCAAGTTTCTTAGGAACCTTACCAGTGAAGGCATAATTAGCAAGTAAAGTAGAGATTTCTTCATTAGGGATCTTCCTTTTATTCGAGACAATATCCTTCATATACTTTGAGTAAGGAGGCAATTTAATAGCATCAGTCAAAGGAATTTGCAGGAATAGAGGTTTCATCCACTCACAAAACTTATTATAGTGTTCATCTTCCTTTGACTTGTGTTTCTCATCAGGGAAAGACATAGGTTTTTGGACCCAAGGCTCTCTTTCACTACCATGTTTCTTAGCAGCAAAATCTTCTTTAGTGTATTTAGTATTCTTAGTGTGTTTTTCAGATTCTTCTTCAACTTTTTCTTCATTAGGAGCTTCATTTTCTTCATTACCACTTTCAGTTTCAACATCAGAGATATATATATATATATTAGGATCTATAGCAGGTTCAGAGGGTTCTACAACAGTTTTATGCTTCTTTTTCCTTTTCTTACGAGTAGAACCACTATTTTCAGCTTGTTGAGAATCCTGCTCAATTCTTTTGCGATGCCCCTCAGGATAAAGAGGATCCTGGGTAGCAGCACCACTTCTACTTCTAATTTCATAAGCATGTTTTTCTTTAGCAACATTAACTAGCAAGTCTTTTTACACTTTAACGAGTTGATCTATTTGAGTTTGAACCATTTGAAAGTGTTTAACAATCATTTTAACATCATTAGAGGTTCTTTCCACAATATCTTTCAACTCAACAATAGCTCTAGTGTTCTCCATTAGATGATTTTTCACCCTTTTATTAAAATTATCTTGCTTAACAATAAAGGTATCGAATTCTTCTAAGCATTGATTAGGAGGTTTAGAGTAAGGGATATCACCTTCATCAAAGTGTTGGAGAGAGTGTACCTCAATAGTGATTAATAGGGAATTGGCTTACATAATTCTTCTATAGGAGGTAAATTATTGACATCTGCAGCTTTAATTCCCTTCTCCTTAAGACATTTCTTAGCTTCCTTCATCACTTGATCATTTAATTCAATAACTCCCCTCTTCTTTGATGTGGGAATAGGCACAAGAATAGTAGGTTCAGGTACAATTACTTCAGGTATAGCTTGTTTAGGAGGAGTCCAATCTTCATAATTCTTACTTATTTTAGCCATTAATTCTTCAGCTTCCTTAGGAGTCCTATTCCTGAAAACACAATCGGCACAACTATCTAGGTATGTCCTAGATTCTTCAGTTAGTCCATTATAAAATATATCAAGAAGCTCATTCTTAGGTAATGGACTTCCAGCCTGTGCATGAATCAAAACACAAAAACTTGCCCAAGATTCAGGTAATACCTCTTTTTCTCCCTGTTTAAAATCAAAAAGTTCCTGCAAAATAGCATGTCTAGCACTAGGAGGAAAATATTTCTGCAGGAAAGTACTAATCAAGCAATCAGGGCTATCAATAGATCCAGGAGGTAAATTACTAAACCAAATTTTAGCTTCTCCTTTCAGTGAAAAGGGGAAAATCTTAGCAATAAAGTAAGTATGCATCTTAATATCATCAGAAAACAAGCCACTCATAGTAGAAAGTTCATTCATATGTGCTACCACACTTTCATTCTTAGTCCCACAAAAAGGTTCTTTCTCGACAATAGCTATGTAAGATAGATCGAGAGAGAAATCATAATCTTTATCTTTAATGTCTATGGGAGAAGCAACAAACTTAGCGATAGGAGACAATTGGGTTCTAATAGTACACCTCTCAAGGAGACTCTTAGTAGCGCTCCTATCATGGGCGTTTTTACATTCTTTAATAAATTCATCGGTCATCTCAACATAACCATCTTCAATATCATAACTCTCACTAGACTTAGGAGAACTAATAGGTGTGGGAGTGTCTTCATTAGGAGTTTCAGTATTGTAGCTATAGTTCTAGCAATCATAGCATCTAGGAAAGGACCTAATGAACCACTCTTATCAAGCACAGTAGAAGCAACATCATAAGCATCAGAAGTTTCAGATTCAACAGTAGTAGCAGTGTGTGTAGCATGTGTATGTGGTGGTGTAAGGAACTTACTCATAACAGACAGTGAATCAAGAGCAACAGAGGTGTTCAGAACCGTACCTCTTCTTGTAGTGAATGGTAAAATAGGAACCTTGCCATCACGAGACTTACCCATGATGGATGGATAGCAGTGAACAATTGAGAAGCCAAGTGAACTTGATAAATAAAGCTATGCTCCCCGGCAACGGCGCCACAAAATAGTCTTGATGACCCACAAGTATAGGGGGTGTATCGCAGTATTTTCGAGGGAAGTGAAACCCAATTTATTGATTCGACACAAGGGGAGCCAAAGAATATTTATAAGCCTTAACAACTGAGTTGTCAATTCAGCTGCACCTGGAAACAATCTTGCTCACAACAGTTTATCAGTAGCAACAGTTTTGTAGTAGGAAGAGTGAAGTAGCAGCACTAGTAAAGTAAAGACAGAAGTAACAATAGCAGTGAACAGTGGGATTCCAGTGCGGTAGGCATAGGGATGGATGGACGGGCGTTGCATGGACAAGACAATTCACATAGCAATCAGAACATAGGGCAATTGCAGACAAATAAGATAAAGCATCCAAGTACTAGATAATCCTAGGCATGTGTTCCATATATAGTCATACGTGCTCGCAATGAGAACTTCCACAACATCTTTTGTCCTGCCAGCCCGTTTGCAGCGGGGCCTCAAGGGAACTACTAGCAATTAAGGTGCTCCTTTTAATAGAGCACCAGAGCAAAGCATTAACACTCTATGAACACATGTGATCCTCACATCAAAGCCATTCCCTCCGGTTATCCCGATTTCTGTCACTTCGGGGCCATTGGTTCTGGACAACAACGTGTGTATACAACTTGCAGATAAGACCATAAACAATCTATCATAATGAATCAATAACATGTTCAGATCTAAAATCATGGCACTCAAGCCCTAGTGACAAGAATTAAGCATAACAAGTCGCAACAAAGTCATAAAGCACTAATAAAAGATAGCCACCATGCTCTAACAATCTGATGCCATTACATGAACGATCTCATCCAATCCCTACCATCCCCATAGCCTACAGCGGGGGATTACTCACTCATAGATGGGGGATACATGGATGGTCGATGGAGAAGCGATGGTGGTGATGATCTCCTCCAATTCCACGTCCCGGCAGGGTGCCAGAACAGAGTTTCTGGTGCTATTTCGTGGAATCTGGTGGTGGCGGCGGAGCGGAACTCCTTCTAGAAAAACGTCGACCCCCCCTGAGTTTTTAGGTCAGAAGGCAACTTATAGGTGAAGAGGGAGACCGAGGGGGAGTCTGGGGCGGCCAGACCACCCCCTGGCGTGGCCTGGGCTTGCCTGCGCAGCCAGGTGGTCTGGCCTGGGCCCAGCCCCCCTCCGTCTCGTATTCTGGCTCCGGGAGTCTTCTGGTGAAATAGGATTTTTGGCCTATTTTCCGGGATTTTTCCTGATAGTTGATTTTCTGCACAAAAAGTAGACACCAGGGCAATTCTGCTGAAAACAGTGTCAGTCCGTGTTAGTTGCATCCAAATCACACAAGTTTAGAGGAGAAACAATATCAAAAGTGTTTGGGAAAGTAGATACGTTTTGGACGTATCAGACAGCCTTACAGGTGGCATGCTTGTGCGGTGCCGTGGCTTTGGTTCCCCGTGACGTCGAGATGGTGGTGGAGGTGGCGACCGGCAGGGACGAGCCTTTTCTCCGTGGTTGAAGGATATGGGGATAGAGTCAGTCCTATTGCGTGCCTCTCTCCATCTTCGCTCTGTAGAGCCTATATGCGATCCTTCATCATGGGGAGATTTTGGCCTTTTGCTGATGTTCAGGGTTGACTGGCACAACTCCGGGTTGGACTCAAGCCTCTACGAGGTAGCCTTTTCCTGTTGCTTGCATGCCTTAGCGACAAGGTCGTATACCTAAGCAACTGCTTCTGGCGACCTGTCCTGCTCCAGGAGGGTCTTGGCGACGGCAATGTTGAGAGCGGGAGGGTTGGCATGAACTGCCTCCCTTCTGAATCTATGTAAGGGGTGGACCCGTTAAACCCCAAGCCTCGCCGAACACCGAGATCTTCGACGACGTGAGTTGGTACCTTCTTTGTTTTATGCTTTAATAGCAATTGCTTGTATTCGGCCTCCATAGCTCTTGCCGCCTTGATGGATTGTTGCGCCTTAGCCATGTCTTCGTCCAGCTTAGCACCTTGCTCCGTGATGCACTTGGCTTCCGCCAAGATTTCCACACGCTTCTCAACAAGCTCTGTAACACCCCAGATATGGGAGACCATGATTGGTTCAACAAGAAGTGCGTCGTAGATTGCTTTGTCGGCGAGAGTGGCTACTGGGTTGCCAGCTGCAGACGTTGACACTGGCATTGGCGGCTGATTCCATTGTCGGGCCGCATTAGGGGCCGTGGTAAGTTCCTGCACCGGTGGCGGGCGGGTAACTGAAGGAGGCAGAGCCTTGGCTGGAGCCGGAGGCTCGGCAGCTTTCTTAGCTGCTGCTGCTCTGGTGACCATTGGCGTGGGCGGAGCTCTCTCACGTTCCCATTCATGTCCGTCTTCTTCCACCACACTCCCAATGGCGACTAGCACCTGGTGGGAAGTGTTGGTCTTCTCGGTGCGCTCCTCCTTCTCGATCTCCTACTCGATCTCCCTCATAACAGCTTCATATTCCTCTGAGTTAATGTCCGAGCCACCGACATCCATATTGATGTCGGCGTAAAGCGCGTCATGGATGGAGTCGGAGTTGGCTTCGGTGTTGGCGATGGCGGATGTGGCGGGTGATGGAGGTGAGCTGTTGTTGTTGTTTCTTCCTCCGGCTACATCGGTAATTGCAGCCATGGCCTCTTCGTTGGCATCCGTGTATTCGTTGATGATGGGAACATATCACCAAGGGTGAGAGGGCCTTCGGCCTGCCGCCTTCGGAGGGTATGCCGGAGGAGTGTTCCAGGCGTGAGCCCTTCCAGCACGGTCGCCCTCTAGGGTTTCCCTCACCCTCATCCATCTGGCAAGGTATTTTCGGGGAGGTTCTCCATCCCTTTGAACGCATCTGGCCAGATCGAAGATGGTGACGATGCTGACAAAGTGTGACATGCGCATCTCTAACGCTCGGGGGAAGCCAAGTGGATTTGCGGGGTCCTTCCACCTTTATATCCTGCACAGGGGCGGTTTGGGTGGGCCTTGAAATTTCCTGATCCGAGCCACCATACTCCAAAGAGAGGTATGGCCCAGATCCTTCCGCGAACGTGTCCTGCTCATAGGAGGTCCGTGCGGGGCTTAACGAGTTTCCGACTTCCTGGGAGCTAGGACCCGAGTCAGTTTCGCCGATGAAGATGTGGATGTCTCTGACAAGGATGATGGAGCAGCGCGTGGGGTTTGTCTTCGCCGGCACCCAAAACACATCTGGAGGGACGACCAGGACGTTTCCAGAGAAGAGAACATGACCGATGGCTACGGTATCTCCAATTCCTGCGAAGAGATTGGACCTCGCCCGGTGTAGAGCTCGGAGCGCCTCTTGCCCCATGGTAGGCGCCAACTGTCATGGTATTGCCGACGAGTACGCCATGGAGGGGTCCTCACAGTGCGTGTTTAGAGATGTGGGGTAAGGCAGAGAGTTGGCGGGTACGAGGTAACATAGATTACCCAGGTTCAAGTCCCACAACGGTGGCAGAACTCTACTCCTGCTATAAATCACTATAATGGCAATACGCCGAGTTACAGAGATAGGTTTGCTATGCGAGGTGTTGCATGTTGTATGCTGCAATCTATTGTGGTCTGCCCTAAAGGCTCCCGTAGGCCGGCTTATAAAGGCGCCAAGACCTAGGGTTTACAGGGAAAGGTCCTTGCCGGACAAGGTAAAGAGTCCTAGACTAATATGAACTAGTCTTCCGTGTCTTGTACTCCAAGGCTCCGAGTATGTCGGTGACTCCTGCGTAGCCTTCCTTTATCCGGCATGGGCCTCCCTTTAGGATCCATCTAACTGGGCCACCCAGCAGGCCATAGGCCTTGCTACCAACTATGGGCCACCCGGGTTAGGCGGATTGGTGACATGCTATGAGGATACCCATATAGCATATCCCCAACAACCCGATCGTCACAGCCTACCTCATATCGAAGAACTTTCTTGGTGCTGCACACTAAGGGAGAACACTTTCATTGGTATTTTAATTAGGGATAATCTTATTAGGCTACCGTCGAGTATCTAATAATAGCACACAATAATATATACAAACAATAAACATGGAATGTAAGTGTGATGTGATATGGTCCTTCACGCTGTGATCTTCATCCCGTGCTTCCGGATTCCGGCGCCAGGGTTCTGGCGCCGTAGGCACCAGGGTACCGGTTCCTTTCGGCGTGGTAGTCCATCATCTCCATGACCATCTACTACTACTTAGCAACTTAAGTAAACTACTTTTCCTTTGCCACAACCATATCACATCACAACGCCCCCTGTAAAACAGAGTTAGATGCCTCTACTTTATCTTTGCATGTTTTACGTGGCTGATAGGGCTTTCGCACAAGAACCATTATTACCTACGAAATTTCACCATAATGTTGATGAGTAGTTGTCTCTACTACACCCCTTTTGGGGCCCTTCGTTGCAAATGGCATACCAACTAATGCAAGAGAGACATACACCCCCCAAAGCCACTTTATACGGTACAAGTCGTATGTCAAGCATGGACCAATCTCGCGAATGAACGCGTAAAGTCGGTTGGGGGCTGCCTGATCAAGCATTACTGCGGTATACACAAGTACACATGGGAGGGTAACAACTAAAAGATCAACGCCCACATGCTACATCTCGTGTGTTTTACCCGTACTAGCAATACTACGCATAGATCTAGCTCTGATACCACTAAAGGGGTTTGCGCATGAAAACAATAAATTTTCCCTACGCCCAAAACCCTAGTTGCCTGTACCTATTTATTAGTAATGTAGTAACGGGAGGGGCTTTTTGCAAACTTACGCTTGAAGACCGAAAAGCGTTGTCAACGCTTGGGAGAGCGTGGTTGATGTAGACAAACTAAAGTCGACCTCAAGGTCGTGTTGAAGTCCCGGCAGCTCCTGCGGCTCCAACGACTCCTAGTGCCCCAAGTGTTGAACCTCGCAGGGAGTTACACACATCCGGCCTAGCGATGACTCCCTCTCCTATGATCCAGCAGCAGTTGCGGAAGTAGAGCTCCTGGATCCAAATCCCACTACACGACAGCGCTCTGCGGTGAAGAAGGCTCCTGCTCACGTGATTTGGACTTGGGACCATGGTCTTGGGAGATAGAGAGAGAATCAATAGGAGGTCTTCCCAAAATAGAGGGAACCTTTTTTTGATTATTGTGTATATAATTTGCCAAAATACCTCTCTTTATATAGGGGACCCCCCCATAGCTAACTAGCTTAGCCATGTGGGACTAAACAAAAGAGAAGGGGGAGGGGAGCTTGGCCAGCCGACCAAGGCCCTTGTGGGACCGACGCATGGTGCCCAAGGCCCAGCCAACCGCCCCCTCTCTCTCATCCCTTTGGTCTTTTCCCTCATGGGCCCTTTTCCCTCTAGATTTGGCCCAATTAGGTATTTGACCCTTTTTAATTCTTTTTATTTTATTGAATAAATATAATTGAATGATTAACTCAATATTTAACATTCACTTACATATTATTCGATCCCCATTGATGTGGAACTCATTCCGTCTCATTCTGGACATCCTCCAGACTTACCGAAACCCTTTCGATTTTCTCTCTTCTCTTTTCTTCAGTGATTGCACCGATCCTAAAACACTCTCTGAGCATCATCAAGCCCTTAAGCGTGATACCACGGTTCAGGAACACTCCATACATGGTCGGGACCCTCCCACGCCAATGATCAATAGAGGGACCTAGATGGCCATGTGACCCCTATGCATTCCACGAAATCTTTCATCATTTGAACCATGAACGTCGTGTCATATTCCTTTTGTCTCTCGGTACTTGCATTGTCCGAGATCTGATCAATGAAATCATCATGTCTTGTTCAATCTTATTACCAACAAATTCCACTTGACTCATTCTGACAAGTGATATCCCCGTGATAAAATTAGACGCTGCACAGCTATTGGATACAACTTCTCCAAGTGGGCTCTCGAGTATCTATTCCATCACGCGGATGGAAAAATCCTGCTCTTGATGCATATTGCCTCTACTGTTCCTCCAAATACCTGAACACACCTTTATGATCACCGTTTCACCGAGTGACGTTTGATGCTATCAAAGTACCCTCGGGTAACAATGATTGATATGGCCTCATGGTTTAAGAAATAGTACACTAAGTCTATTCTAATCATCGTAACTTGAACTTCATGACATGATCAGGTCGCGATGCTTAGGTTGGGTATAGCTCATCATCTCATTCTCACAATGAGGTGACTCCATTGTCAACTGGCATAAATACCACATGATCAGGAAACCTTGATCATCTGTTGACCAATGAACTAGTGACTAGAGCTTCACCAGGAACTCCTGGTTGTTTATATATCAAATGTGTATTGATGTTTCCTTTCAATACAGTTATAGCCTGATATAAAACTTAATCACAAATTTATGAAATATGATAATAATCCTTATCTGTATTTGTCTCTAGGGCATATTTCCAACACTATGCTCCTCCTGGGGACTCTAGGGTTAGTGGACTGGAAGGGTTCAATTTTTTTGGGGGGGGGGGGGGGGGGGGGTATAAATACCCCCTTCTTTCCCAAGTGAAGGCTACGACTTCTACTCTCTCTCATCCATTGTTTCTAAGCTCCAATCTCGCCCTAGCCACTAGAACTTGATGCCCCTTGGGAAATCAAGGGAGGGGACCTAGTGTTGGAGATATGCCCAAGAGGCAATAATAAAGTGGTTATTATTATATCTTTATGTTTATGATAAATGTTTACATCCCATGCTATAATTGTATTAACCAGAAACATTAATACTTATGTGTTTTGTAAACATAAAAGAGTCCCTAGTAAGCCTCTTGTTAAACTAGCTTGTTGATTAATGGATGATCATGGTTTCCTGATCATGGACATTGGATGTCATTAATAACAAGATCATATCATTAGGAGAATGATGTGATGGACACACACCCATAGTAAGCATAGCATAAGATCAAGTCATTAAGTTCGTTTGCTATAAGCTTTAAAATACATAGTAACCTAATCCTTCGACCATGAGGTTATTTTAATCACCATCACCGGATGGGTACTTTGATGGCATCAAATACCACTTCGTAACTGGGTGGTCATAAAGGTGTCGTTGGGTATTCTGAAAGTATGTGTTGAAGCGCATGGACCAAGATTGGGATTTGTCCATCCATATGACGGATAGATATGCTCTGGGCCCTCTCGGTGGAATGTCATCTAATTAGCTTGCAAGCATGTGACTGGGTCACAAGGGATGACATAACATGGAACGAGTAAAGAGTACTTATCAGTAACGAGGTAGAACTAGGTATGGAGATACCGACGATCAAACCTCGGATAAGTAGAGTATCGCGTGACAAAGGGAATTGGTCTCGTATGTAAATGGTTCTATCGATCACGAAGTCATCGTTGAGTATGTGGGAGCCATTATGGATCTCCAGGTCCCGCTGATGGTTATTGATAGGAGATGTGTCTCTATCATGTCTACATATTCACGAACCGTAGGGTGACACACTTAAGGTTCGAAGTTGTTTTAAGTAGATATGGAATGTGCGTTGGAGACCGAATGTTGTTCGGAGTCTCAGATTGGATCCGGGACATCACGAGGAGATCCGGAATTGTCCGGAGAATAAGATTCATATATTGGGGATCATTTTCTAAGTTAGGAAATGTTCTGGAGTATTTGTATGAGGATTCTAGAAGGTTTCGGAATGTTTCGGAAGGTTCTGGAAGATTTCTTGGAGTTTACTTGAAAACGAAGAAAGGATCAAGGAGTCCTTGTGGGGCAAGACAAGGAGTCGTGGGGGAGGAGGACTCCTCCCCCCCTCCCAATCCGCCGGCCAAGGAAGGGAGGGGAGTCCTATAGGACTCCCCCTCCCATGGCGCCTCCCTCCTTTAAATAGAGGGGTGGAGGCGCCACCCCCCTAGCCCCTATCCACTCCAAACCTCAGCCACCTCTCTCCTCCTCCTTTCTTCTGCTCAGGCTTAGGCGAAGCCCTGCAGAATTCTCTACTCCACCACCACCACCACGCCGTCGTGCTGCTGGGATTCCGTGGAGAAGATCTACTACCTCCGCTGCTCGCTGGAACGGGGAGAGGAAGGTCTGCTTCGACTCCACACGTGTGACCGACTGCGGTAGCGCTGCCGGAACGCGGCGCCGAAAGGATTGTCCACTCGATCTTGAGATTGGCAAGTGATCGACTACATCAACCACGAGATCCAATATCGTAACGCTTTCGGATCTACAAGGGTTAGTAGAGATCTATCTCATTGCACATGTCTAATAGATTAGATCTTGGCTTTTATCTATATTAGATCTGGGTTTTGTTCGTTCTTACGGTAGAAATTTTTTGTTTTCCATGCTACGAACCCATCAGTGGTATCAGAGCCAGGTTTATGCGTAGATCTGTTGCACGAGTAGAACACAATGTTTTTATGGGCGTTGGTGCTCGTGCCGTCTTTTGCTTTGTGTACTTTGCATCTTGCGGTATGGTGGGATGATGCGGCTCGGGCTAACCTTACATGTCATCGCACATGAGACTTGCTCCACGCTTGACGTGTAACTTGCTTTGCACAAGTGGATTTGCGGGTGTCTGTCTCTCCCACCATAGTATAGATCCAATCTACACTTTGCACTTGATAGCACTTGTATCAACGTTGTGGTTCATATTCGTAGGTAAGATCCGTTCTTATTCGAAAGCCCCAAGCCACGTAAAACATGCAAAGAAGATTAGAGGCGTCTAACTCGTTTTTGCAGGGGTTTTGTGATGTGATATGGCCATCATGTGATTGTGATTATATTTGATGTATGCAATGATCCTTGTTGTAATATTGCAACCGGTAGGAGCCTAATGGTTGTCTTCAATTCTGTTAAGACCTGCGTGTCTATTCATCTTGTAATAGCTTTGTTCCAAGTAGTTGCAATAGTTGCTGTTGGTGATGGACAAGCATGAAGCGGCGCCACGGACCTTGACGCAATGCTGGTGATGATGGAGATCATGTTCGTGCTTTGGACATGGAGATCAAAGGCGCAAGAAGAAAGGGCCATATCATATCATACTAATTATGAATTGCCTGTGATGTTAATCCTTTATGCATCTTGTATTGCTTAGATCGTGACGGTAGCATTATAAGATGATCCCTCTCACTAAATATCAAGTAATAAAGTGTTCGTCCTTAGTTGGCACCGTTGCTCAGACTCGTCGTTTCGAAGCATCTCGTGATGATCGGGTGTGATAGACTCTACGTGTGCATACAACGGGTGCAAGCCAGATTTGCACATGCGGAAACTAAGGTTAACCTTGACGAGCCGAGCATGTACAGACATGGTCTCAGAACACGGAATACCGAAAGGTAAAGCATGAGTCATATGGATGATATGATGAACATGTTGATTGTTCGCCTTTAAAGCTACATCATCTCACGTGATGATCGGACTTGGTGTAGTGGATTTGGTTCATGTAATCACTAAAACAACTCGAGGGATGTTGTTTTGAGTGGGAGTTCATTTGTAATTTGGATTAGTTGAACTCAATTTATCATAAACACAATCAAACTGAATTTGCGTAGTTTGTTGTAGTCACTGGCATACGTTCACCACCTTACGCTTAGTTATAGTTGAGATAGTGGAACTATAGAAATTCTGGATATTTTCTTTACGAACTGGTATCGTATTGTTTTGAATGTCAATTTAAAGTTTATAAGTCCTATTGCAAACTTTCAGCAAACTCTATTTGCTCCATGAAGTTTAATAAGTAGTATTAAATCAAGAGTAACAATTCCAGTGTTAGTATCTAATGTATCATGTTTGCCTCCATGATTCTTGATACTCAAAAGATTGTTTTTAATATCAAGTTTATCTAAGAGCTGAAAGAAATGTTTCAGAAACCATCATATGTGAAAGGTATTGCGATATCTAAAACAATGTGTTGGTTACAACATGATATAGTATACGTCCTCATATTTGATGAGAATTTGTGAAGGTTGGAGACGCTAGTCGTCCAAATCCTCCAAAAGGTTTTGAAAAGGAAACATTATACTCGCAATTCACCTTTATAAGCTATAGCATCTTGATCATGAAAGTTGTCATGATAAGGATGAATAGAAGATGTAAGTAAAATGTTTACTACACTAAAAGATTACTAAAGAATGGATTTTTGAAAGAACACCAAACATTTGATGATGGTGATCCACCTCAAAGTGCAAGTCCGAAGGTATTAGTGGTTGACTATATACACTTTGTACCATGTGTCATGTTGATGACACCACTATTGATGTTGATAGATTCTTTTAAAAGAAAAGGAATTGCTGAAAGAGAATCTATAAAATATTTGGCAGAAAATAAAAGGTTGGAGATGTCCAACTTAGGCATATAGAAGATATACATGTTATGGTTGTATTCCTTGCTTGTTAAACAATGTGGTTCTCCGGTATTGCATACCGAATTGGTTGGTATGAAGTGTCATACAGGACAACACAATTCATGAACTGCAATGGCCTAAGTAACTAGCAAGGGAAAATGTGATGATGTTCATCGAAAACAAAAAAAGGGTTGTTGTGTTGCTCGTTAACATCAAAGCTTGCCTTCAAGATTTGTTTCAATAATTGTTATTTTGATCAGGTATTATGACGACAAAAGGTTGTTCAAATAATTACCGTATTCCATAATAGATGGATAGTATACAAGTCTGGTAGGAGAAATAACGACCATAAAATTAATGCTAAAATGTCGCAGGACAAATGATTGAAAGATCACTTGCGAAGTGACATCGCCGTTTAAATTATATTGAAAGGGATACATGAAGAAACTCCATGTTGATGCATTTTTGGAGTCTTTGATTTGGATCAAATGACGCTTGTGATACTTTCCTGGAGATAATTAAAACTCCGTTCGTAGGCCAAAAGAGGAACGGACGACTAACTGATTGGAATTTGTACATATTGATGTATATAGTCCATTATGTGTAGTCGTGGGCGATGGATTTCAACTTCATATGCTTTCTCCGAAGATTTGAGTGAGTATATGTATATACTTACTCAATAAGGAAGAAGTATGAAACATTTGAAAAATGTTCAAAGACTTTCAAGATGAAGTGGAAAATCATTGTAACAAGAAAATAAAAGAGTTTATGATTGGATCATAAAGAAAGATGTTTGAGTTACAAGTTTAGCAAAACACCTAAGATTTGAGGAATCGTTCCATGGATTTGCATTTCCCAAAACACCATAGGAGTATGGAGTGTTCAAGATATGTAATGAAACCTTGTTTGACATGGTAAGATCAAAGGTGTCATTTATAAAACTGCCATTATATTTTAAAGATTAAAGCTTTAGTGACTACCGCGTTTACACTGAAAAGAGCTCCATCGTGATCCGTTGAAATGACACCATATGAGTTATGGTTTGGGATAAAACCCGAATTGTCTTTTCTTAAATTTTGGTATGCTATGCATGAGTAAAATGTTTACAACCAAATTCGGATAAGCATGTCTTTGTAGGTTATTCCAAAGAATTTGTTGGGAATTTCTCCATAACGCCAAGGACAAAAGAGTTTGTCGCTTGGAACGTCAAGTTTCTTGAGAAGGAATTTTTCGTGAAAAGTTAAGTGGGAGGACAATAGAACTTTAATAAGGTTATTGAACCTTAGCTATATGTGCTAAGTAGCGCAGCGCCGGAAAGTGTCCCGGTGGCGGCCACGATGCTCATGTCTCTCGTGATTACAAAAGGTGTGATCTCGGAGATTAGAGTTCCTATAGAACCGTGTGGGTCGGTAAGAATCAAATAGTAAGATTTGATAAGCAAGTCGTTATTGTTTTGACAATGATGAACCGACTACATGCAAAGAAGCGATGATGGGCCCTGACTCCATAAAATGACTAGAAGTCAAGGAATCCGTGATAGTATCCATACACGAGAAATCAAGTTTCTGAACTTAGAAGACCCTCCGGAAAGGCGTGAAGCCTATCGGTCGTGTTTGGATCTATAAAGAAATAGACATGGATGTTTCAATTCTATGAAATAGTCGACATGTCGAAAAGAGTTTACGACAATGTTCAAGGAATTTACTATGATAAGATTTCATCTTTCATAGCGATATTTAGTCTGGACGGATTAATGTAGCAACCACTACATATATTTTGGTATATGGTAGTTGAACAAACAAAACAAGTTCTTCTAATAGAATGGTTACCTAGGACGTGTACATGACATGATCCAAAGGGTTTTGTTAAATTAGAAGGATGCTAAAAGAGTATGCAAAACTTCAATGGTTGAAGTGAGCATCGCAGAGTTGGAATCTTCACCGTGATGAAACCGTTAAAAGGTTTAATTTCATCAGAGACGATGAAGATGTTTGCATTTTGCAAGAAATTAAGTGGGAGCGCTAAGACATATTTCTAATACATTATGTGAAAGACATATTGTTGATTAGAAATAATGTATCTTTTATTGACACAGGTTAAGAATTTCATTTCGATGAAAGACTTAGGCATAACTCGAGAATTAGGCATCAATGTCTATATGAATAGATTGAGGCGCTAATATGGTTTTGCCAACTGTACATAGATAAGATGTTGAATGAGTTCAATATGGACACAACAAGAAAGGTTCTTGACGCACGGAAAGGACTAAATCAAGATTCAAGTGTGTTGACACGAGGTTCAAGTGTTTTGACACTTGGTGAAATCACAAGAATATTTTGATCAATCATTCTTTGAGATGTAAACATCCAGATATGTCCTATGCTCTAAATGTTATGAGCATATACTAGAATGATTCATAAGATGATCATTGGACAATAGTAAAGATATTCTTATGAGCTTTGGAAGAACTAAGAATATACCATGTATAAGTGACAAATAGTTAAAGGTAGATCATTGTAAAGTGTTACATTGATACTAGTTTTGTCACAAGATACAAATTAAATTTATCTCAATTTAGACTATGGGTGGCACAATACAATGGAAAGGATGTTCCATGATGGATTTGGATGAGTTCTAAAGTTGAGATATTGTGATGGATACTACAACAAAAGGCTAAGTATATAACTGCTATAGTAGCAGCAAAGGAGGTCATTTGTGTTAAGTAGTTTGTTATCAAACTAGGTGTGGTTCATAGCGGGATAATACTATGAAGATACATTGTATGACAATTGTATCAACATAATTTAATCCCAAGGAACTAAAGGTCTCACCAAAGGACCAAATTTATACAATGCCATCTCATTGGAGAATGAGTAATGCGTAGAGATGCAAGGACATGCAAATACACACGGACCTGGAAGTGTCAGATCCGAAGATTATGTTTACCACTAGCAATAGTGTCTATACAACACCAGAAAGCCATAGGTGTTGAATGCACAAGTTTTTAACTAGATTATTGACTCTAGTGCAAGTGGGAGACTGTTGGAGATATGCCCAAGAGGCAATAATAAAGTGGTTATTATTATATCTTTATGTTTATGATAAATGTTTACATCCCATGCTATAATTGTATTAACTGGAAACATTAATACTTGTGTGTTTTGTAAACATAAAAGAGTCCCTAGTAAGCCTCTTGTTAAACTAGCTTGTTGATTAATGGATGATCATGGACATTGGATGTCGTTAATAACAAGATCATAGCATTAGGAGAATGATGTGATGGACACACACCCGTAGTAAGCATAGCATAAGATCAAGTCATTAAGTTCGTTTGCTATAAGCTTTAAAATACATAGTAACCTAATCCTTCGACCATGAGGTTATGTTAATCACCATCACCGGATGGGTACTTTGATGGCATCAAACACCGCTTCGTAACTGGGTGGTCATAAAGGTGTCGTTGGGTATGCTGAAAGTATGTGTTGAAGCGCATGGACCAAGATTGGGATTTGTCCATCCATATGACGGATAGATATGCTCTGGGCCCTCTCGATGGAATGTCATCTAATTAGCTTGCAAGCATGTGACTGGGTCACAAGGGATGACATAACATGGAACGAGTAAAGAGTACTTATCAGTAACGAGGTAGAACTAGGTATGGAGATACCGACGATCAAACCTCGGATAAGTAGAGTATCGCGTGACAAAGGGAATTGGTCTCGTATGTAAATGGTTCTATCGATCACGAAGTCATCGTTGAGTATGTGGGAGCCATTATGGATCTCCAGGTCCCGCTGATGGTTATTGATAGGAGATGTGTCTCTATCATGTCTACATATTCACGAACCGTAGGGTGACACACTTAAGGTTCGAAGTTGTTTTAAGTAGATATGGAATGTGCGTTGGAGACCGAATGTTGTTCGGAGTCTCAGATTGGATCCGGGACATCACGAGGAGATCCGAAATTGTCCGGAGAATAAGATTCATATATTGGGGATCATTTTCTAAGTTAGGAAATGTTCCAGAGTATTTGTATGAGGATTCTAGAAGGTTTCGGAATGTTCCGAAAGGTTCTGGAAGATTTCTTGGAGTTTACTTGAAAACCAAGAAAGGATCAAGGAGTCCTTGTGGGGCAGGACAAGGAGTCGTGGGGAAGGAGGACTCCTCCCCCCCTCCCAATCCGCCGGCCAAGGAAGGGAGGGGAGTCCTACTAGGACTCCCCCTCCCATGGCGCCTCCCTCCTTTAAATAGAGGGGTGGAGGCGCCACCCCCTAGCCCCTATCCACTCCAAACCTCGGCCGCCTCTCTCCTCCTCCTTTCTTCTGCTCAGGCTTAGGCGAAGCCCTGTAGAATTCTCTACTCCACCACCACCACCACGCCGTCGTGCTGCTGGGATTCCATGGAGAAGATCTACTACCTCCGCTGCTCGCTGGAACGGGGAGAGGAAGGTCTGCTTCGACTCCGCACGTGTGACCGACTGCGGTAGCGCTGCCGGAACGCGGCGCCGGAAGGATCGTCCACTCGATCTTGAGATCGGCAAGTGATCGACTACATCAACCATGAGATCCAATCTTGTAACGCTTTCGGATCTACAAGGGTTAGTACAGATCTATCTCATTGCACATGTCTAATAGATTAGATCTTGGCTTTTATCTAGATTAGATCTGGGTTTTGTTCGTTCTTGCGGTAGAAATTTTTTGTTTTCCATGCTACGAACCCATCACCTAGACCAAGCTTTCCACCAAAGGGATTTGTGTTTCCCCACCATTTGTGTAAGAAATTGTTGTTCTAGGGTTTAAGGAAACCCTAACTTGAAGAAGTCACCCTCCATAGCTCATCCTCATGTGTAGGAGATTCAGGGTCATCTTGGGAGCCTCTAATTCAGTTATGGAGAAGTGCCCCAAGGATTTGTACAAGGTTTCGGTCGCCGCCTTCAAGGCCACCGTCTAGTGGATCGTGTGCTTGCCGTGAGGCGGGTGCACGGGTGAATAGGTGAGGCCTTCTGTGGCATTGGTGGTCCTAGTACCACCCTCCCCTCCAACGGAGATGTAGTTCCCCTCAAAAGGAAGGAACTTCGGGAAAACATCTCCGTGTCTTCTATTGGTTATTTATATCCTTACTCTCGACTATTGTTGTTTGCATGCTTGCTTGTCATATATGTTCTCTCACCTAGTTGCATATCTAGAGAACTTACTTTGTGTCAAGCCTTAATTTGAAAAGAAGCTAAAAATTGAGTTGTGCCTATTAACCCCCTCTAGCCGCTTATACTAATCTTTCAATTGGTATCAGAGCGAGGTGCTCTTCTTTGGCTTAACCGCCTAAGAGAAGTATGAGCGACGTGAATAAGGGGAGTGAGACCACTCCCAATGACTCATCCATCTCTAAGAGAGAGCTTGTCGAATCAATGGATATGGTCCGACAAGAGATGAGAGCCAATTTTGAGTTATATCTTGGTAAAAAGGAAGTTGTTGTTGCCGATACCATTGATAACCAATGAAGTGGTACCAAACCGGCAAAAGATCCCTGCAAGGACTCTTCCACCGGTGAGGGTAGCAATAAGGACAAAGTAAACCCCTTGGGAAGTGTGCCACCGCCACCTATCTGTAACGCCACTCCCATTTCCACACCTCATATAAACCATCGTGGTCCACCACCTAAGCTTGATGAATCGAATTTCACCAATTGGAAATATCGAATACGCTCTCACTTCAAAAGTTCTACTGTTCATCTTTGGAAGGTTCTGGAGCTTGGCTTCAATCCGCTCAACCCCTACAACATGACGCCCACCGAGGAAATCAACAATCAACTCAACGCCATCGGCATGGCCATCCTTCAAGATGCTTTGACTCATGAGCAAATGACCCACATTATTTCTTATGAAACTGCCAAGGAAGCTTGGAATGCTCTTCAAAGAGTCTATCTTGGCAATGAAAGCATTCAAAGCTCCAAGTTTGAAGAAATGCATTATGAAGCCGATGCCTTCATTGGAAAGGAAGATGAGACTCCCGAAGACCTCTATCAAAGGGTCACGGCCCTTTCGATGAGGATGATTGACCATGGAAGTAGGGATGTGGATGATAAGTGGATCAAGCACAAGTTCATGCAAGCCATCTTGCCTTTCCGAAGAGAAATGGCCAACAATATTTGCTCAAGGGCGTACTTCTATGCCATGTCCTCTAATTAAGTGATAAGTGAGTTTGTGGCTCTTGGAACAATGAACAAGACCGCCGATGATGCTCTCGCTCATGATCGGAGAATGGATTCTCTAAATCTTGCTTTGAAGGCCAAGGATCATGTTTATGAAGAAGAAGTTGATTCTTTGGGAATGATAGAAGGTGATGACGAATACATAAAGTGTGCCTTACATGAGAAGAAGGTTTTGGAAGCATCAAGGAAAGGGTAATCCATCAAATATCACCACAAGTAGCTCAAAGCCCAAGTTGAGATCATGTTACAATTTTGGAGAAACCAACCAATTTATTGCCGAGTGCCCATATGAGAAGAGAGAAGACCATGGAGGCAGGCTTATTTTAAAGTCTAAGTTCAAGCCCACTACAAACAAGAACTTCGTTAAGAAAGTACAAAACAAGAACTTCGGCAATAAGAACTACCTCAACAAGAAGGAGCCACAAAAATATATTTTGGTGGCTGGTGAAGAATACAAAGAGAATAGTGAGAATGAGTGTGATGATGAAGATGATGGAGAGATTGTGGGTGTGGAAACCATTGCCACAATTTCTACCGCTTCTGCTACTACTACCACAACCTCCGCACCGACATCCCTCTTCGTCTCCTAATGAGAACAAGCGCATCACCAACCCTACATGTATTGTAGCATCCCAAATGTCTAACAATTGTAATGCTACTTGCCTAGTCTATATAATTGTCAACACCCGGATTTTTAATCCCAGATGCCCGTTATGTCATACCTCGCAATCCTAGGATTACCATTTTTGCGAGGCACAACGGATTAGATATCACGAGACATCATCCATTACAAACCATACATAAGGTCTTACACAAATAAGGATCTCATGATCCAGTCTTAATACAACAAGCAGCGGAATTAAAAGATAAGCATAGTGGTGGGGTCCATCTTCAGGGGCACAGGCAATGCTGACGAAGGCAGATAGTCCTAGTTATCATACCCGTCTTGTTGGCCATCATCTTGATAGTCTCCTTCATAGTCTGGCCATGATAATAGCCAAGGACAAAAGCCATGAGTACTCTTTAAGTACTCGCAAACTACCACTAACAGGTATTATAATTCTAAGTTAAAGTGCTAAATTCAAGTTTAACTATAAAGTGAAGTTTGAAACCTAAGCTGAGTTCTGAAGCAAAGAAAGATAAACTAAAACTCTAGAATCACTTAAGTTGGGAAGCTATTGTCATAAACACAACCTTGTTGTGGTCAAGTCAAGATTCAGCATTCATTTCAAAGTAGTTAGAAAACATCTGACAACGAAATAGTATGGCCATTCCAACTGTCCATAATCGCGGACGCGGCTATTCGAATAGTTTGACACTCTGCAGAGGTGGTACGCTTTCACCACAAGATTCGATACATCTGTTAGGGATAACCCTGAATCATCATACTTAGTATGCAGATAATCAAACATAACCTTCCCTTTACACACCCTAGTATAAGCACCTCTCCTATGAGCATGGCCTCCCAACCATGACCACCAGTCATCTTGGGCACTGCATAGGTGGACATCATGAGAGGTAGCCTCAGCTCAGACCTCTCCCGTGAGGGAACTAACACTAATGCATATAAATTTCCAGCTAGGCCGTACCCAATTCAGGTAGTGTGGTTGTACGGTAAATTTGGAATGGTATCGCATCCGAATCCAACCATCAGTTTTATAAAAGGGTCAAGGCTCATGCCTCAACATTTTCATCATCAACAACCATTTGTGTTTCTCAACACATGTCAAAACATGTCAATAGAATGACTCATCATTCCAAGGTTTTCATAATTCACTTTCACCAAGTGTTCCCATCTAAAGTGACTCAAGTTTTTGATCTACTCTAAACTACTAAGTTAAGAGTGTTCACTAAGGTGTAAAAGATGGGTTCAATCTCATGCCATAGAATGACATCTAAAGGGTTCTAAATAGGTCAAGTTTTATACTTTTTATGCTACCTTCAAACTAAGTAAAGAACTTGGTGTAAACTAAAGGGACTAAAACTTGTAAATAGAACTTGGGGTAGTACTAGTCAAAGGGGTGTGATCAAAGCCTACTTAAGGCATCTTTGCTAAACCATCTAGTTTGGTCCTAACTTGCTAAGTACTAAACTTGCAAGTGTTAGCTTGCACTGTTAATGGTGGCTTGCCTTGGTTGGTGCAGTGGTTGAAGTTTTCTTCTTCTTCTTCTTGGTAGAACTCCTCCTCCTCGAAAGCTTGGTCGGTACTATCGTCTATAAATACATACGGAAAACACAATAACCACACAATACTTAACTAAGCTAAGTAGCATTCTAAGACACACATTTGATGATCTATTATCATCACAATTATCACAAGTTTAATTCAATGGTTTCATCCTTTTTATTTTAGAAAAGTAATTTCTACTCATTGAAAAATTAACTAAGATTTAATATTCACCACTTAAAATATGGGATCATGTTGACACATGTCATCACCACATATCCTAACATGTGGGAAAGAGAATTAAATGTTGGATCAACATTACTTTGGTTTAAGTTCATTATTTAATGATTTAAAGTGACTAGAAATGCCTATATAGCATTATTTTGGTACTAGTCCAAAGTCACTGCTTGTAAACCTTAATATTATTACATATTTAGATAGATATGATGAAATGTGATTTTTTAGAGTTGGAATCAACTCCAAAGCTAACTTGGTTGATTTTATAAAAATGTTGCAAGTTGCAAATGCTTCTGTTTTCTTATTTTTATTAGGAGAGATCTATAGCTCTAATTGAATTAAATCCAACGGGCTTGGATAGCTCATCTTAATTCCTTTCAGTCAAAATTAGTTTCATGCAATTTGGTTTTGTGAAACTCCCAGAATTGAATTTTAAAATAGTGGACAGAAACTAGATTTAACTAAAAAGAAAAATCCAGATTTGAACGGGTGGGCTAGTGCGGGAAAAGACTTGGGCCGGCCCAGTGGCACTCCGCGGCGCGGGGCTCAGCTGACAGGGGGTCCCGCTTGTCAGTGGGTCTTAACACGTGAAACGGTACGCGCGCTGTGGGCCGTAGGATTAGAAGGGGAATCTATGGTTGAGGGTCGTCGTCAACGACGAACAGGTCGCTGGCGAGCTCGAACCCTAGCGGTTCGGTGGGGGTCTGTTGGGGACATACCAGGGCTCCAGTGATGATGGCGAGGCAGGCAAACGAACTGAAAGACGAGAGCGAGGCGAGGCGCGGTTGCGACGGACCTTGGGGTGCCCTAAATCACAGGCGCCCTTCTCCTCCAGAGGCGGCTGCTCTGGCTCCAATTCCAGAGAAGCTGCTGCTCCCCTTGCTCCGACTAGAGGTGGGTGAGGTTCAGATAGGTGAGGGGAGTGGAGTGGTATGGAGAGAAGAGGCTGGGGAGGCCTCCTTTTATAGGCCCGACGGTGAGACCGAAGGGTATGGGCAGGCGACGGTGGCGACATGGCTACAGCCGGCTAGAGTCATGGTGGAGGATGGCGATCGTCAGGCGGTCTCCTGGCGATGCTCTAGGAAGTGAATGCGGCCATAGGGGCGGTGGCATGCGGTCTGGGCGAGGTGGCGCTCTGAGCAGCAGAGGCGGCGGTGTCCACGGCGAGCGGTGGCTGTGAGGCGTTGGGTGGCCAGTGGGGGTGTCTGGGGTGTTCTCCAGGTTGTGGCGGAGCGGTGGGCGCGGGCTGTGGTCGAGCGGCGGTCTATGCACGCGTGCCATGTGCGGTGCTCGGGCGCGTGCTCGGCATGGTGTGGTGGCACTAGGCGCGGGCTTTCCTCGGTGGTCCAGGGCGAGGCTTGGCTCGGGCAGGGGACAGAGGGTGGCGGTGAGCTCCTGGCTACCTCCTAGACATGGCGAGGGAAGGGGGAGTGGTCTGCTGCAGCAGGGCAAGGTTTGGCCGGCGACCATGCCCTCGGGTTGGCATGGCATGGGGGCTAGGGACAAGGGAGAGGGGTGTTAAGGGCCTGGTTAGACCAAGAGGGGACAGAGGAGTTAAATGTAGATCATTTGGGGGCAAAACCCTGTTCAAAATAGTGAGCTAGGATTAGGGTGTAAATTATGCATGCCAAGTGTTTGATGAAATGGCCGCATGAGATTTAGTTTTGCATTTTGAAAAGATTATTGGTGGGTTTGCTAGGAATAAGCTTGAGACTCTGTGGGTGCTTGGGTTTTGAAAATTGAGCTTGTTTGAGTGGTTTTTGAAATAATGGGATCTTCCCATATGAATTAGATTCAATTGTAAATTGTTGTTTAAAATTAGCATTTGAATGTTTTAAACAGATCACAAAGTGGGCCTTGGTACCTCATTATGTGTACTATCAAGGGGTACAAAGATCAAGAATTGTTTCTGTTAAGAAAAGAGTGCTAGGAATAGCCAAAGTAGGCATGATAGTTAATTTTGCCAAAATGACCATTCACTTCAAATATTCATTTTGAGTTGTTCTTCTTTGGAAAAAGTTTGGGAATGACTTAGATGATGTTTATTTCACTTAAGAAACATTTTACAAGCAAAGGATCACAGAACCATGGCAATTCAAATCAATTCCTAAATTAAATGCACATACACATGAATGCTTTCATTTTTACTTTGGAAAAGTTTTTGTTAACCCTAATTTTGATGATTTGGATCTTGATAAGCTTGGATCAAAGTTTTGGGATGTTACAAACCTTCCCCCCTTAAACAAAATCTCGTCCCGAGATTTACAAAGAAAACTAGGAACTAAAGAGATCTGGGAACTCTGTCCTAATGTAATCTTCGCGCTCCCAAGTAGCTTCCTCCTTGGTATGGTTGCTCCACTGAATCTTGAGAAACTTGATACTCCTGGTCCTGGTGGTTCTGTAGGCTTCTTCTAAGATACGAATGGGTACTTCTCTGTAGGTCAAGTCATTGTTGATTTCCACAGCTCGGTGATCGATGTTCTTGAAAACTTCTATCTTCTCAGGCACTTCCAGACATTTGCGAAGTAACGAGATATGGAACACATTATGGATGGCTGGCATCTCTTTAGGCAGTTCCAGCTTATACGATACTTCTCCTCGACGGTTCAGAATCTTGAAAGGTCTGATATATCTGGGGGCTAACTTTCCCTTCAGACTAAAGCGTTGAGTTCCTTTCAATGGTGAAACCTTGAGATATACAAAATCTCCGACATTGAAAGTCAGGTCTCTCCTTCTCTTGTCGGCATAGCTCTTCTGTCTGGATTGGGCGGTCTTGAGGTGCTCACGGACTTTGTGAACTTTCTCTTCTGCTTCTCGGAGAATGTCGGGTCCGAAGATCTGACTCTCTCCTACTTGCGACCAATTCAAAGGGGTATGACACTTTCTTCCGTATAGGAATTCAAATGGTGCCATCTGCAAACTAGCTTGATAACTGTTGTTATATGAGAATTCTGTGAAAGGCAGGCAGTCTTCCCATTTTGATCCATATTCCAACACACAAGCTCTAAGCATATCCTCTAGGATCTGGTTGACTCTCTCAATTTGTCCATCTGTTTGCGGGTGTGCTGAAGTTCAACTTGGTTCCTAATCCTTCTTGGACTTTCTACCAAAATCTCGAGGTAAACTGAGTTCCTCGATCCGATACTATGGTCTTGGGGGTTCCATGCAGACTAACAATCCTAGCAATGTATAGCTCTGCTAACTTTGCACTCTGGTAAGTGGTCTTGACAGGTATAAAGTGGGCTACCTTGGACAGTCTATCGACTACGACCCAGATTGAGTCATTTCCCCTACTAGACGTAGGCAAACCGGTGATAAAGTCCATTCCGACGGAATCCCATTTCCATTCTGAAATCTGTAATGGTTGCAACAGTCCTGTAGGTCTCTGGTGCTCTGCTTTGACTCTTTGACAGATGTCACATTTGGCGATGTACCTTCCGATCTCTCTCTTCATCTTGTGCCACCAAAATTGCTCTTTCAAATCCTGATACATCTTTGTTCCTCCGGGGTGGATAGAATAAAGAGTATCATGGGCTTCCTTCATGATAACTTCCTCCAGCTCTGAATCTGCTGGAACGCAGATACGTCCTTTGTACCACAGTACTCCTTCTTCGTCTTCCGTAAATCCAGGTACCTTTCCTGTACCAATGCGACGTTTGATTCCGTCGATACTCTCATTTCCCTTCTGGGCTTCCTTGATTTGGCTAATCAAAGTGGGTTGAAGTTCAATGCTAGCTAAGAATCCTTTGCTAACTAATTCAGATCTGAACTGCTCCAACTCTTCATACAAACCGGGTTGCTTCTCCTTGATCATGGTGTTAAGCCTACACGGCAGTCTGGTAAGAGCATCCGCTACCACATTGGCTTTACCGGGGTGATAGTGAATGTCAAGGTCATAATCCTTGATTAACTCTATCCATCTTCTTTGCCTCATATTCAGCTCCTTCTGAGTGAAGATATACTTCAAGCTCTTATGATCTGAGTAAATCTCACAGCGATTACCCATCAAATAATGACGCCATGTCTTTAATGCTAGAACTACAGCTTCTAGCTCAAGATCATGGGTCGGATAGTTCTGCTCATGCTGCTTCAGTTGTCGAGATAGATACGCGATGACTTTGCCTTCTTGCATCAATACACATCCTAGACCAATCTTGGATGCGTCACAATACACATCAAACGGCTTCTTGATGTCTGGCATGACCAATATTGGGGCTGATATCAATCTCTTCTTCAGCTCCTGGAAACTGGCTTCACATTTGTCTATCCATTCAAACTTCTTGTCCTTCTTCAACAATTGGGTCATTGGTCGGGCTATGCTCGACAATCCTTCTACGAACTTGCGGTAATATCCCGCTAATCCGAGAAATGCACGGACTTGGGTTTGAGTGGTTGGAGCTTCCCATTCTTTGACATCTTTGATCTTGGCGGGATCAACCGAGACTCCTCCGGCAGACACAATATGTCCTAGGAATCCTACTTCTTTCAACCAAAACTCACACTTGCTGAACTTGGCATATAACTGATGCTCTCTCGGGGTTTCTAGGATAACTCTCAGATGTTGCTCATGCTCTTCTTCTGACTTGGAGTAGATAAGGATGTCGTCGATAAACACAACTACAAACTTATCTAGGAAATTCATAAAGATCTTATTCATGTGATTCATGAAATAAGCAGGGGCATTGGTTAATCCAAAAGGCATAACCGTATACTCGTATAAACCATAGCGAGTAGTAAAGGCGGTCTTTGGAATATCCGTTGCACGAATCTTAAGTTGGTGATAACCAGTCCTAAGATCAATCTTTGAGAATACCTGAGCTCCGGTCAACAGATCAAATAGATCCTCTATCTTTGGCAAAGGGTACTTGTTCTTGATGGTGACATCATTCAATTTTCTGTAATCTGTGCACAGACGGTTGCCTCCATCTTTCTTGTCGACGAATAACACTGGTGATCTCCATGGCGATGCGCTTGGTTGAATCAAGCCTTTGGCTAGCATAGCATCCAATTGATTCTTTAGTTCCACTAACTCTGAGGGGTTCATGCTATAGGGTCTCTGGGCTATAGGTCCGGTTCCGGGGATTAGTTCAATAATGAACTCAATATCCCTATCCAGGGGCATACCTGGCAATTCATCTGGGAATACGTCGGGGTATTCACAGACTACTCTGCCTTGGTCAATAGTGGGCAAGGCTACACTCTGGTTGCACTTGAATTGACGGGGTAAGGTTTCAGAGATATGCTCTACTGTTACTCCAGAACTACTGGTCATGGTGATGGCTTTCTTAGCACAGTCTATCAATCCTTTATGCCTTGACATCCAGTCCATACCTAGTACTACTTCCAATCCTTTGGTTCCAATTACAATTAGGTTGGCATAAAAATCTATCCCATGTATTTTGATAGGTATAGGTTTGCAAATTTTTCTAGCTTTGGTTGTTGAACCGGGGATTTGAACTATCATGACATGCTTCAGGTTGGTTGGACGAATCTTACTAGTGCATGCAAATTCTTCGATGACAAATGAATGCGATGCTCCTGAATCAAACAATACTCTTGCTAAAACTGAGTTGACAGAAAACATACCCAGCACTACATCTGGCGCTTCCTGGGCTTCTTCTGCATTCATGTGGAAGAGACGGCCATTGCGATTGTGAGCGTTCCCTAGGGCAAATTTCCTTCCTAGTTGAACACGACGCTGCTGCTGAGCTGGGGCATTCACATTGGCATTGGATGTCGTCTTCTTGGGCCACTTATTGGAGTAGTGACCCTTCACTCCACACTCGAAACAAGTGATCTGGGACTTGTCCTTGACTGCAACAGGCACAACGTTGCTGCCGGTTCTGGGTGCAGTGTTGTTGTTGTTGTTGTTGTTGTTGTGGTTCTTGGGAGGTGCACGGTTGCAGTTGTTGGAATTATCGGAGTTGTGATTGTTTCCTCTGGGCTTCACATTGCCTCCGCTACGGTTGGGGTAGCTTGGGCGAGACGTTGGGGTTCGGTGGTTCCTTGGGGCATATCCTGGTGAAGGGTTGGGACGGTACTTCTGGTGACTGTTGGATCCAGACTGCTGCATCATACGGCGATGGCGGTTGTCATTTGCTTAGTTAATCTTCCCTTCCATCTGAATGGCAGAGTCAACTAGCTCTTCAAGATCCTGGAAACGGATGTTGATGAGGACAGTCTGCATCTCATCATGTAGTCCGTTCAGGAATCTCTCCTTCTTCTTGGCCTCCGTGTTGATCTCATCAGGTGCATATCTGGCAAGTGACATGAATCTGTCACGATACTCCACCACAGTCATTCTTCCTTGCTTCAATTCGCGGAACTCATCCCTCATTCTGTTAACTAGTCCCTGCGGCACGTGGGTGCGGCTGAACTTGACTTTGAATGCTTCCCATGTCATCACTTGACCATGGTTCATATTGCGGATGCTATTCCACCAAGCTCTTGCATCTCCTGCCAGATAGTGGGTGGCGAAAATAACTTTCTCATTTTCATCAACTCTGGCAACTTCTAAGTTGTTTTCCATGGTCTGTAACCAGTCATCAGCATCTAATGGGTTTTCAGATTGGTTGAAGATTGGGGGATTGGTGTTCTAAAATTATTTGAGTTTGGATCCCTGTGGTCCTGATTTCCATGTCCTTGGTTGTTGAGAGCCATCTGGGCGATCTGTTGAAGTGTTGCTAAGTTCGCTTGGCGTTCTGCCCGGCTTGCTTCACGGTCTGCGATGAGACTCTGCAAGATCTACAGCATTGGGTCCTGCGACGAGCTGCTCCCTCCTTGGTTTCCACGAGTCATCTGAAGATTGAGATAGATATAGGGATAAGAGGGAAATTCTAAGGTTCTTGGTTTTGGGTTTTCAAAGCTAAAACTTTGAGTTATACTCAGGTTTTTCAACTAACTTCATTTTCATTCATGCAAGAAAGCACACGATACAGCACACACCACAACAATCAAAGGGAAAACAGATGGCTTGAAGAACCATTCTATAAGCTACGATATAGTGAGAGCGATACATCTCATGCTACGACAGTGCTCTAGTGCATCTACTCATCGTCGATGAAGTCGGAGTCCTCATCATCAGTGTAGAAGTCCACGGCATCCTCCTCTAGAAAGTCATCATCGTTGCTGAGGTAAGAATCCATGTCTCCCTAGATGTCTTCACCCTCATCTTCTTCTTCCTTTGCTGCAAGCTGAGCTTCCTGCTCCTTGATGGTCTTCTCGAGGTCGGCCACCTTCTTTCGAAGACGGGCGATGGTGCAATCCTTCTTGGCATGCTGGCGGCGAAGAGACTGACGGTCTTGGACAAGCAGTGCGAAAGTCGGGGCCTTCTGGTCGGCAATGGCACGGTTCTGGTTGGCTAACTCTCTGGCATTGTCCAGTTCCTGTTGTCTGTCATGCAGCAAGAAGTCAAGGTTCTCCACTTGATGCCTCAACTCGGGGTGGCCCGGCATCTCCATTGGCATTCCCATGAAATAACGCCTTGCATAGTGGGCAAAACGGGTTCCTTGGGTCTTGTTGATGCTGAGGGCACATAGACGTGCGGGAGCTTCATGCATTGCCTTGGCTAATCCATCTAGCCAATTTTTCTCTCTCATGGAGAACTGAATTCTCCCAGAAGTTGGTGCTTCAATGCTTCCTCTAAGATCCGCGGTGACTAGCCACTATAAGTCTCCTCCTGGGGTCCTGGAAGTTGAGCTCCAAGAAACACCGGATGCGGGCGTCCCAGTAACTCCGACAATGAATCCAGATCCCTCTCGAAGATCAGCTGACCTCCGTTTCCCAACTGGTAAAACTTCCTGAACTGAGTCTCCATCTACAAGAATTAAGGATGAGGAAGTTAGTGAAGTGATCAAGTGTGTCAAATTTTAAGTAGTAGTGGAAGAATTTTGAGGAACATGAATTTTTGAGAAAGAATCCACAAGGGTAAGAGAGGAGATAGTTTTTTCATAAATAATCACTTTGGTTTTGAAACTAAGTTTTTGTTTGACGTCCATTCTAACTAGGGTCTCCTATGGTCAGGCTGGCTCTGATACCAACTTGTCAACACCCGAATTTTTAATCCCAGATGCCCGTTATGCCATACCTCGAAATCCCAGGATTACCATTTTTGCGAGGCATAACGGATTGGATATCATAGTACATCATCCATTACAAACCATACATAAGGTCTTACACAAATAAGGATCTCATGATCTAGTCTTAATACAACAAGCAGCGGAATTAAAAGATAAGCGTAGCGATGGGGTCCATCTTCAGGGGCACAGGCAATGCTGAAGAAGGCAGATAGTCCTAGTTATCATAGCCGTCCCATTGGCCATCATCTTGATAGTCTCCTTCATAGTCTGGCCATGATAATAGCTAGGGACAAAAGCCATGAGTACTCTTTAAGTACTCGCAAACTACCACTAACAAGTATTATAATTCTAAGTTAAAGTGCTAAATTCAAGTTTAACTATAAAGTGAAGTTTGAAATCTATGCTGAGTTCTGAAGCAAAGAAAGATAAGGTAAAACTCTAGAATCACTTAAGTTGGGAAGCTATTGTCATAAACACAACCTTGTTGTGGTCAAGTCAAGATTCAGCATTCATTTCAAAGTAGTTAGAAAACATCTGACAACGAAATAGTATGGCCATTCCAACTGTCCATAATCGCGGACGCGGCTATTCGAATAGTTTGACACTCTGCAGAGGTGGTACGCTTTCACCACAAGATTCGATACATCTGTCAGGGATAACCCTGAATCATCATACTTAGTATGCAGATAATCAAACATAACCTTCCCTTTACACACCCTAGTATAAGCACCTCTCCTATGAGCATGGCCTCCCAACCATGACCATTAGTCATCTTGGGCATTGCATAGGTGGACATCATGAGAGGTAGCCTCAGCTTAGACCTCTCCCATGAGGGAACTAATACTAATGCATATAAATTTCCAGCTAGGCCTTACCCAATTCAGGTAGTGTGGTTGTACGGTAAATTTGGAATGGTATCGCATCCGAATCCAACCATCAGTTTTATAAAAGGGTCAAGGCTCATGCCTCAACATTTTCATCATCATCAACCATTTGTGTTTCTCAACACATGTAAAAACATCTCAATAGAATGACTCATCATTCCAAGGTTTTCATAATTCATTTTCACCAAGTGTTCCCATCTAAAGTGACTCAAGTTTTTGATCTACTCTAAACTACTAAGTTAAGAGTGTTCACTAAGGTGGAAAAGATGGGTTCAATCTCATGCCATAGAATGACATCTAAAGGGTTCTAAATAGGTCAAGTTTTATACTTTTTATGCTACCTTCAAACTAAGTAAAGAACTTGGCGTAAACTAAAGGGAGTAAAACTTGTAAATAGAACTTGGGGTAGTACTAGTCAAAGGGGTGTGATCAAAGCCTACTTAAGGCATCTTTGCTAAACCATCTAGTTTGGTCCTAACTTGCTAAGGACTAAACTTGCAAGTGTTAGCTTGCACTGTTAATGGTGGCTTGCCTTGGTTGGTGCAGTGGTTGAAGTTTTCTTCTTCTTCTTCTTGGTAGAACTCCTACTCCTCGAAAGCTTGGTCGGTACTATCGTCTATAAATACATACGAAGCACACAATCACCACACAATACTTAACTAGGCTAAGTAGCATTCTAATACACACATTTGATGATCTATTATCATCACAAGTATCACAAGTTTAATTCAATGGTTTCATCCTTTTTATTTTAGAAAAGTAATGTCTACTCATTGAAAAATTAACTAAGATTTAATATTCACCACTTAAAATATGGGATCATGTTGACACATGTCATCACCACATATCCTAACATGTGGGAAAGAGAATTAAAGGTTGGATCAACATTACTTTGGTTTAAGTTCATTATTTAATGATTTAAGTGACTATAAATGCATATATAGCATTATTTTGGTACTAGTCCAAAGTCACTGCATGTAAACCTTAATATTATTACATATTTAGATAGATATGATGAAATGTGATTTTTGAGAGTTGGAATCAACTCCAAAGCTAACTTGGTTGATTTTATAAAAATGTTGCAAGTTGCAAATGCTTTTGTTTTCTTGTTTTTATTAGGAGAGATCTATAACTCTAATTGAATTAAATCCAACGGGCTTGGATAGCTCATCTTAATACCTTTCTGTCAAAATTAGTTTCATGCAATTTGGATTTGTGAAACTCCCAGAATTGAATTTTAAAATAGTGGACAGAAACTAGATTTAACTAAAAAGAAAAATCCAGATTTGAACGGGTGGGCTAGCGCGGGAAAAGACTTGGGCCGGTCCAGTGGCGCTACGCGGCGCGGGGCACAGCTGAATGGGGGTCCCGCTTGTCAGTGGGTCTTAACACGTGAAACGGTACGCGCGCTGTGGGCCGTAGGATTAGAAGGGAAATCTACGGCTGAGGGTCGTCGTCCACGGCGAACAGGTCGCCGGCGAGCTCGAACCCTAGCGGCTCGGTGGGAGTCTGCTGGGGACGTACCAGGGCTCTAGCGACGACGGCGAGGTGGGCAAACAAACTGGAAGATGACAGCGAGGCGAGGCGCGGTTGTGACGGAGCTTGGGGTGCCCTAAATCGTAGGCGCCCTTCTCCTCTAGAGGTGGCTGCTCCGGCTCCAATTCCGGCGAGCTGCTGCTCCCCTTGCTCCGGCTAGAGGTGGGTGAGGTTCAGAGAGGTGAGGGGAGTGGAGTGGTGTGGAGAGAAGAGGCTAGGGAGGCCTCCTTTTATAGGCCCGACGGTGAGACCGAAGGGTATGGGCGGGCGACGGTGGCGACATGGCTACGCCCGGCTAGAGGCATGGCAAAGGATGACGATCGTCAAGCGGTCTCCTGGCGATGCTCTAGGAAGTGAATGCGGCCGTAGGGGAGGTGCCATGCGGTCTGGGCGAGGTGGCACTTTGAGCGGCAGAGGCGGCGGTGTCCATGGCGAGCGGTGGCTATGAGGCGTTGGGCGGCCAGTGGGGGTGTCTGGGGTGTTCTCCAGGTCATGGAGGAGCGGTGGGCGCAGGCTGTGGTCGAGCGGCGGTCTGTGCACGCATGCCGGGTGCGGTGCTTTGGCGCGTGCTCAGCATGGTGCGGTGGCACTGGGCGCGGGCTTTCCTCGGTGGTCCACGGCGAGGCTTGGCTTAGGCAGGGGACAGAGGGTGGCGGTGAGCTCCTGGCTACCTCCTAGACATGGCGAGGGAAGGGGGAGTGGTCTGCTGCAGCGGGGCAAGGTTTGGCCGGCGACCATGCCCTCGGGTTGGCATGGCATGGGGGCTAGGGATAAGGGAGAGGGGTGTTAATGGCCTGGTTAGACCAAGAGGGGACAGAGGAGTTAAATGTAGATCATTTGGGGGTAAAACCCTGTTCAAAACAGTGAGCTAGGATTAGGGTGTAAATTATGCATGCCAAATGTTTGATGAAATGGCCGCATGAGATTTAGTTTTGAATTTTGAAAAGATTTTTGGTGGGTTTGCTAGGAATAAGCTTGAGACTCTGTGGGTGCTTGGGTTTTGAAAATTGAGCTTGTTTGAGTGGTTTTTGAAATAATGGGATCTTCCCATATGAATTAGATTCAATTGTAAATTGTTGTTTAAAATTAGCATTTGAATGTTTTAAACAGATCACAAAGTGGGCCTTGGTACCTCATTATGTGTACTATCAAGGGGTACAAAGATCAAGAATTGTTTCTGTTAAGAAAAGAGTGCTAGGAATAGCCAAAGTAGGCATGATAGTTAATTTTGCCAAAATGACCATTCACTTCAAATATTCATTTTGAGTTGTTCTTCTTTGGAAAAAGTTTGGGAATGACTTAGATGATGTTTATTTCACTTAAGAAACATTTTACAAGCAAAGGATCACAGAACCATGGCAATTCAAATCAATTCCTAAATTAAATGCACATACACATGAATGCTTTCATTTTTACTTTGGAAAAGTTTTTGTTAACCCTAATTTTGATGATTTGGATCTTGATAAGCTTGGATTAAAGTTTTGGGATGTTACAATATTGCTACCTCTACATAATAATTATTGCATCATCATAATATCATGCTCATGTCATCATGCCAAATTGCATTTCAGCATCATCATGACATCATGCATATGTTGCCTAAAACTAATTTCTAAAAGGCTATATTTTTTTCTAAATATTCCCCTCCTTTATGTCAAATTATAAAACCCCGTTCTTCCCGGATATTTTGTTTGTCTAAAACTAATTACCAAAAGTTTTTTATAAGAAAATAAAATTGTTTACCGAGGGAGGTAACCCAGCCATTAGGCCATGCAACCTACAACATCGGCCCAACAAAACACTAACCCTAGTCAGACCATCTGTAACTCTAACCCTAGTCTACATAGCCGTCGTCGCAGCTACAACACACTCAAACCCTAAGCATGCTAAGTAGCAACCTAGCCCCACCCGCAGCGCAGGAGCACACTCATGCACACACCCTGCTCCACCGATGCAACCAACACACGACCCAGCCCCACCAAGCACATGACTCCTACATGCACGCTTGGTGGAACGCACTGACATGACCCGCAGCAGCGACGTGCGTGCCTCACACCACGCGGTGCACCTCATCGACATGCCTTAGTCTTCCTGGCCCCACTCGCCAGTGATGCTTGCGTCCTACCCCGCCCTCTCTCCCCTAGCCCGCACGCTCCTCTCATGCAACCTCTCTCTGCAGCTAACCCCTCTCCCTCGCGACAACCACCGCCGCCTTTGCCCAATCTTCAACGGCAACCACCATGCCGTCCTGAGCTTCTCCGGCCGACCCACCTCACCATTGCGGCCTCGAGCCCCTGCTCGCCTCCTCCTATCGGCAGAGGCAGTCGCGCCGCACCATAGAAGTGACCCTCCACCTCGACCTCGTATGCCCGCCCCTTCCTCGCTCAGCGGACACCCAAGCCTGACTTTCTCCTCGCCCAGCGCCGCCAAGCCTCAATCCCCTCCTTCTTGTGTACCCTACCGCCAACCCTCGATCCCCTCCTTCACGCGCACCTTGCAGCCAACCGCTATAGCGCTGCCTCCCTCTAGCCATAGTTCCGTCACGTCTATAGGCTCGATCGCCCGTGACGTCCAAGCTCTGCGCCCACCGGGTTCCTCGCTGGTTGTCCTCTGACAGTCGAGTTGCATCGTCCCAGGGCCCTACTATTCATAGTGCCCCGCCACCTAGCCGCCGCCCAGATCTCGAGCCGCCGGCGACCTCCGCCGCCCCGTGCCTCTATGGCGGCCGCCGCACGGCTCGAACCAAGACGCCGCGCGTGGGCTCGCCTCTGACACCGCGTGCTTCACGTGTCGCGCGTCCCTCTCCTTCGTGTCAGCCCACCACCTCCCATCCCTGCTTGGACCTCCTCGTCTCTCCTGTTGTCACCAGTGCCTTTGGACACCACCTCCTCGACACGTTGCCGACCTGGAGCTCGGTCCCGCCCTTCTTGTGCTCGCATGCGCCCTGATACCAGTCGTTGACGCCAGATCTCTGGACTCGCGCCTCTCCTTCCTGTTGGCGATGCCCCTGTCCTGCATGTTTGATGCTGCTACCTGTTGTTAGTGGGAGTGCTAGCTGGGTCGCTGCCTTGGAGAATTTAATGATGTTGTTTGTGAAGCCTGTGGTCTACTATGTGTCAACAAAGACTTCTCTATGAAAAGATCCACAACTTCAAGCCTGCAACTTCGAGTTGTTTCACGATGAGCGTTGCCCGGTCCAGTCATCTGAAGCAATTTCTGTGGCAAACCCTATCGCGAAGTCACCAAGATCTTTCGAGGACAAATCGACACCAAGTTTCTCCAAGACCGTCTTCACCTGCCACGACAAGATCTTCCACAGTTATTGTCGCCTGAAGGCCACCGATACAAGTTCCATGTCCTGGAACGACAAGTACTTCATCACAAATCCGAAACCTTGAAGCCCGATCCCGGAGTCCGAAGACCGTCCCCCGTCAAACCCCGAGACCCCGGATCTGAACACCAATGTGATCCCCTTTCCAAGACCCCTATTTTTATAATATGACATTATCACTTGTTGTTAATTAAATTGTTCATGATCGCATACATATTCATTTGTTTGGTGGTACTTTTTCGATTCACCTCATAATCAAATATGGAGGCTATATGTGGGCTATTCTAGTCCTATGTTGACCCCATTTAAATTTGTGTAGCGAACCGATGCTATGTTTTGCCTTGTTCATCCAACATTTAAACTGCGGGGTATCTAAATGACTTGAACCTTATAATTAATTGTCGGGATCCTGATTCTTCTTAATATTACCTAGTTGCACCGCATCTTCGCCATGTCATTCATCATGTAAATATAATGAATACAACAATGTTTATGGAAGTAAAACATGCATAAATAATTAATTAAAGTGCTTTATTATTGTTCTCACACCTCACCCATGCCATACTATGATCTACCATGCAAATGTGCATCATTCCATCATAGCATACCTTGGTTGCTTGTCGCATATATTCATATGATTGCACACTTTATTTATTACAGCCTTTGTGTGTTTGGCTTTTATTCCGGACAGACGCCGAGCAAGGGAACTACCAAGAGAACCTAGAGTACTACCCAGATCTTGGTTACACCACTGCTGATCCGTGAGGCAAGCAATTCCCCATGCTTGCTGATGAGTGCATGTTTGTATCATGTTCTATATTATTGTTTTGTATTATAGTGGTAGGATCTTGGTATTTTACGGCGTTCGTGCACACATTTTATGTCTAGTTTCACCAGGAACAGGACAGATGATGGATACAGTGGACACAATTCTTAGAGCAGGTGTATTGGGGAGAAAAGGAGTAAAAACAACGTAAATCGCTTATTTGGGAAATATCAATAACACCAAAAGAAAACCCGAAGCGATCGAGTCATCTAGAAGGTTTGATGACCAACTATACGACGGGAATAATTTTCCAGCCGTATAGTTGGTGCCACCACCGCCTCCTCAAATAGTTTCACCCCGTGCAACTGGACCGGGGAGACGACATATAGAACACCCAGAAATCGCTGAAAACCTCACCTCCGGAAGGAATCTGGAGGGGGAACTTGCCCAAGGGATCCATCTTCGCCCTACGCAGATCTGGGAGGCCAAGGCATCGATCTTCATCTTCATCAATCGCTGCACCACCATCATCTCCATCCATCCCATCTTCACCCCATCTAGATCTTGTTGTAATTTCCGTACTCGTTGTGGATTTATACAAGAACTATTCATTTACAATTGTTTCCATTACCATTGCCATGATGTTGATTGCCTCCATGTCTGAGTAGATCATTAGTTCTTGGGGAGATGGAGAAACCCTAGCATATGATTGATATAAGATAGAGATTATTATGTTATACATCATTATGTGTATGTGTTAATTGCCTTCATCTTGATGTTGGGAGTTGTGCACCTCCTTAATATTTGCCTCTCATGGGGACACAATGAAGGGGATTACTTGTTGGTAGATGGAGGGATGATAGCACTTACTGTGACAATAAAGTTGTTGTCATTCTTTACGTACTAACTTGGGGAACAAGGAGAACTCATAAATCCATGTCCA
The DNA here is from genome assembly GCA_910589775.1 of Avena eriantha. Classification (NCBI taxonomy): domain Eukaryota; kingdom Viridiplantae; phylum Streptophyta; class Magnoliopsida; order Poales; family Poaceae; genus Avena; species Avena eriantha. Next base: position 455,691,903 of record OU342744.1, on the reverse strand, counting down.
TGCCACGGGAAAAATCCCTTAATAGCGGGACAATATGATTGATGTCGTTTATCTGTCAGTTATGGTTATGAAGGATGATGTGAGAAGTAGTTGATGCCTATTTGTCCATATATGGAGCTCCTCCCACATACATACATATAATGAGAATATTTGTTATAATAATATTGATTTCTTAGTCTAAATTGCTAGCGGTGTATCCACCACTCCCTGAGAACGTCTTTTTCCCCATTGCAGTTCCAAGCTCTTTTACATATGCGATTCTTACTTTCTGAATTAAGTTTTACTTTACTTTAATTTCTTCATTCAATAAAAAAACCAAAAATAATTCTACTTTTCCTACATCTCGAAATTATTCCTTAAGTACTTCGTTTAGTTTTAGTTAAAAGCATTTTAATCTTTCGCCTACTACTCCCTATGGGATCGATATCTTTATTTCGACACTAGCTACAAACGATCTATGCACTTGCAGTCATCAAGCTATGTTCTAGCGCCATTGTCGGGGAGCTTAGCGCTATAAGTCACTTTACTTTTAGTTATTTACTTTCGTTGTACTAATTTTTAATTTAAGTTGTAGGACCGTAACAATGGATAACACTCAGCATTTAATCTAGCTTGAGACAGTAGGGAAAATGGGTTTGCCCATGGATGATTTTATAACTGTCAGTAAAAGCATAAATCCGGATGGAATTGAGATCCACCCTTTATATTTGAACTATTACACTCTAAGAAATTTACAGGAACCTATGAAGAGAGTCCATATAGACACTTACAATTTTTTGAAGATGTTCTTGGTTCCTTTATATTCGACAACTGTTATCTTGAAATGGTTAAAACCCAGTTGTTTAGACAAACTCTCTTTAATAATGTTTGTGATTGGTATAGATCTTTTTGTGCAGAAGCACCAAGGACTTGGATAGAATTGACAACCAATTTCCTATCAAAATATTACTCAGAAAGAAAAGCTCACAGGATGAGAGGTGTTATTATCAGATTCAAAAATAGTCTTGATGAGAGTTTGTATGAAGGGTATCTAAGGTACAAAAGCTATCTAGATAATTGCCCCATCATCGTTTGCCTGATTGGTTAATCACTCACACTTTTTATGGAGGGCTTAATAATAAAAATATAACGAACCTAGACACCGCTTCTAATGGAAGTTTTCTATCTTATACCTATGATGAAGCCTAGAAATTAATAATGAAAATGAGGGAGGCAACAGAAAATCTTAAAAATTAGGAGAACATTATAAATAGTTTTTCTGAATATGCTTCTGTTAACAATTTCCTTATAGATGAAAGGACTTGTGCAATGATTAAAACCCTTGGTATTGATTCTTACTCAGTAAAGAAAATTACTGAGACTTATGATGGGCATTTACAGGTACCTACAGAATGGGAACCCCATAAACCCCTTGAAGAAAAGAAGCGTGCAAGAGAAAGTGCGCTAATGGAAGAGTTCTCCTCTGCACCTATTCAAGAGAATATCAAGAAAAAGCAAAAAGAGGAAGAACAAATAAAGAGAAGATTAAAGAAACCAGAAAAGAACCCTGAAGCTATGAATATAAATAATGTTATATTGAAGGAACTTATGGAAGCACAAACAATGGATAATGAAGTGGTTATGCTAGACTTTGAAATCTAAAAATTCATCCAAGGTAAGGTACGAGGTAGCGAAACTTCTAAACCTATGACTCCTATATATTGTCAAGAAACTTTCTTATACGGAATTTGTGAGCCGATTTTCACTATAAACATTATGCCTTCATCACTTTATGAGGAACTTAACTACAACTTAAATAATCCAGATGTGGAACCGGTAGACACTGCTATTAAATCGTCTAATAGAACTAATATAAAACCAGAAGGTGTTATCAGAAATATCTATGTCTCTATTGGATCACTCATGTACCCCCTTCATTTTCAAATTGTTGATATGCCTGATGACCCACAAGTATAGGGGGTGTATCGAAGTATTTTTGATAAGTAAGAGTGTCGAACCCAACGAGGAGCAGAAGGAGCTGGCTAGTGGTATGGATCAGGAATTCTCTGGAAATACTTAGCAAACGGATTTTTAGGGATTTTTGATAAAGCAAGTAAACAAAGTACGAGTAAATAAAAGACAATAAGAATAAATGCAGCAAGTGGCCCAATCCTTTATGCAGCAAAGGACGAGCCGGTTATATTACTTAAGATGACCAAACGTTCTCGAGGACACATGGGAAGACTGTCAAGTGCTTTCGCTTCATATAGTTGATTAATCTTCTTTAGCTTGCTAAGTGTTGTGTGGGTGAACCTGTGCTAATGTACCGACCTTCCTAGGACTAATACATACTTGTGATTATACCCCTTGCAAACATCCGTAAGTAAAAGAAAGTAATTAAGATAGAAACCTAACCACATCTTTAAACTCTAAGACCCTTACGTTCCTTGTGCAATGGTTTCCTAACATGGGTTCAGGTTTTTGTCACTCCAGCAACCCCTACGATTAGTAGCCAAATACACAATGCATTCCCCTTGGCCCATATAGGTGAAGTGTCATGTAGTCGACGTTCACATGACACCACTAGAAGAAGTACACCACAACTTAAATATCAAACCATTGAATCTTTCTCAACACAACTCCACTACTAATAACATGACTTCTCCCATGTCCTCAAGAACAAAACGAACTACTCACAAGACATCATATGGATCATGATCAGAGATGGAATTATGATGTATAAAAATATGAACATAAAAAATAATTCAATGGTTCACTCAATAGCATCAACTACAAAGAGTAATCAACACCGGGAAAGTTTCCCCTAAGAATTATGCAAGATTCAACTCAATTGTTACAACAATATGGAGATGGTGATGAGGGTGATGGTGGTGATGATGATGATGATGATACCGGTGAAGTCCAGCTTGATGGTGGTGTTGATGGCGACGATCTCCCCTCTCCGGGAAGGAATTCCCCCGACAGAAATCTGTCTGCTAGAGAGATCTTTCTCTCTCGGTGTTTTCCGCCCCACAGAGGCGGTGGAATTTTTCTGTGGTCCCTCCCCGAGTCTTAGGGTTTTGGGAGGAATATATACGCCAGAGGGGAGAGCCAGAGGTGGGCTAGGGCGGCCACACCACCTGGTGGCGCGGCCTAGGGTGGCCCGCGCCAGGGGGTGGTGTGGGCCCCCTGTGGCCCATATCCACTCCCTCTTCTATCCGCCTTCGTCTTCTGGAAAAATAGGAATTTCCGTATATTTTCCTGGATTTTCTGATCTTCACGAATTTTGCCTCCAAATAGCACCTTTTCCATCAAAATCCTGACTACAGCGGTCCATGCTCCAAAAGTCATCAACCATGCAAAAACAGATGAAATAACATAAGTATCATCTCTTAATATGAAATATATCAATGAATAACAGTGAATTATGACATAGAATAGTGATGCAAAATGGGCGTATCAACTCCCCCAAGCTTAGACTTCGCTTGTCCCCAAGCGAAACTGAGCTCAATAAACATGACCTCAGGTTTAAGGAGTGAAGAGTCGATAAATGAATACGGACAAGAAGCATCACATTCATCAATACATAGATCATAATAGAAGACAACTCACTATTATATAACTTAACTTGCAACGAGTAAAGGAAACACAATAAAGATACATAAAGTGAATCATAATTGGTAATGGAAAACTTAGCTCTTGGTCGAAGAACAGTTGATAATTTGCTGGATTTCACAAATAACTGGTTTTCAAAGATAGCTTTCAAAGTAGTAAACATCAAGATAAGAGAAATGTGCAAAACAAGGAACATAAGAAACATGATTGAATAAATCATCATATGAATGAATGAAACACAACAACTCAAAATACTTGCTGAGATAGAAGGGAGTAGGTTTACTGACTCAACTAAAAAGTAAAAGAAAGGCCCTTCACAGAGGGAAGCAGGGATTGCAAGTCTCATAAAGAGCTCCCAAAAATTATGGTACTTATTAGATTTCAGCTCTCATTGCCCCTATCATAGGCATCTTTAGGTGATTAAGGTTAAAGTGATCAAATATGAGGATATGCTTGACAAGTTGTAAATTGCGAATCACATGTCCCTTTAATACGAGGGACGCTCCTCGTGCTACTCAAGTTTAGTTACCGGTAAGTTCTTGTCATCGTAAGCATATGTGTATCATAGTGAACCGCTAACGGGGTACCCCTTGCTCGATGATACGGAAGAATCCGCATATCAAAATGACAAAGCAAGCAGTCAACAAGCATCTCAGCAATCTTCTTATTTACCATGGGAATATGGTGCTTTTTTCTCTCTTTCCTCTTTTCATAATCTTTTTTTATTTTTCTCTTTTTTCCTAATATCATACTCTTTTTTTATAAGAAGAATGCTTCATAGATGCTCGTTATGGTTACGCTGCAGGTTTCCACCATGTCAGCATAGATTAGACCAGTGGCCCAGGCGTTTCTCTAACACACATGCATAACTCCATGGACTTACAAGCTCCCCTTTCATTCCCACCGACGACATCCATAGACAAAAGAACATGATATCAACTAGGTACTAAGTACCAGTGCAATGTTGAAAGCGTTCCCCATGACAGCATGGTTCTGCTAATTCTTCACTCACAAAGCGTAAGCATATACGCAACATAGGTGAGCACAATGGTTCAAGTTTATTAAATGCAAGAAAGTAAAGTGTGCCATCAAGTTCGTGAGAGCTTTAATCACTAATTTTCACATAACAAGTTTAATTTGGGAGGTAGATAAAAACATGAATTTACTTGGAATAGCAATAATGCTAATAGGTAGGTATGGTGGACACAAATGAGATAGGTTTTGGTTTAAGGATTGGATGCACGAGAAGAATTCCCTCTCAGTACAGGTTTTTGGCTAGCAAGGCTGGGTAGCAAGTATAAGAGTTGAAGGAAACAAACAAACATGCAATCTTCTTGGAAGCACAAAAGATCTTAACTAGAGAATACTAGACTTATGAGCAAATCAAGGAAGAAAGATGATGAAATTATATTTTTAGAGTACTTTTATCTTTTCATTCAACTCTTCAAAAAAAGTGTTGCTACTGACCAAGCCAGGTTTACCAAAACCAACTAAGTTAACTCAATGATCCCAAAGTGATACCAATACTAACAACAAGATCAATCATATAACCACGAATTGAAAACTAATATAAGCTATGCAAAAGAGTGAATGATAGAACTTCTCATTAATATTCCATAACAGTAACTCACACCAAGGGATACATATCTAACGAGAGAGGGGACACTTCCATAATGCAAACCATCCTACATGATAACTTCTCTATTCATGATATGACTCTACTAAAAAGGTAAAAAGATAGAAGATAGTGATGTGATACCGCGGCACTCCCCCAAGCTTGGAACAAACCAAGGGGATGCCAAACCTGATGACAAATTACTCCTTCGGTGGTGGTGGTATCCTCTCGATGAGCTTCTTGACCAATTTCCCCAAGTCCTCAATCTCGAAGGTGAGGGTACGAATCAACTCCGAGTTGTGCTCGATGCGGTCCATGATCATGTCAGATTGTGGATCCCAGCTCTTGTGATTCTTTTTCCGCTCTTCTTCCTTGCGGTCTTCTTTTCCTCCATGGTTATGGATAAAGTTATGGAAGGGACTCTTGGTGCTTGGAGAAGGTGTCCGTGGTGCCAAGCAGTGACGCGGAGGCTTCCCTCCAGTTGACATCCATGCAGTCCTTCTGATCCTGGCAGAAACAGATCGAAACGAAAACACGACGAAAACACGATATACGAACCTCAGGTGATCTGGGGGATTATATATTACGAAGTTTCATAACAAAAGGAAGGTACTGGGAGAAAAAGGGTCGGAGATGGAGGCTGAGGTGGCCACACCACCTGGTGGCGTGGCCAGGGGTAGGCTCGCGCCACAGGGTGGTGTGAGCCACCCTGGCTCCATTTCCGTCCCTCTTTCGCTTCGTAGCTTTCCTTATTGGATAAAAACTGCAAAAATATAATTGGATAGTATTTTCGCGGAACTTTTCTTAGCAGAACTGTTACCTATTTGAAAACAGACTCTGCAGGTCTCTGAATTTGGTATCTAGTAGATTCTTCCGGAGTCACCACTTGAATAACATCAATATCTTCATATTCATAGACTTATTACTTGAGTCATGAAACCTTTCACTTCCTCATTACACCATTATCTCCACTACCTAGAAATTTCTTTCACACAAAACTTCACATAGTTCTCATTAGCAACATTAGAATAAGTGAAGTGATAAAACCTTTTGAGTCCACTTTCAACTGAAACCATCAAAACATAAGCTACTATAGCAACTCCTTCCGAAAACCCAAAAAGAATTCAAAAAGGAAATCGATTAAAGAAGCAAATGCAAGAGTGGCAAAATCTGTCAAAACAGACCAGCAGGTAAAGATCAATTTTTTAGAAACTCTTTTGTTGCTCAAATAAAAAAGTGCAAAACTAGAAAAAGTTAAATAACAACCTGGGTCAGAAGCACAAAAAATTACAGCTTAATCCGACAGACAGAGATCTCTCACAAATATTTACGGTGAAGCACAAAAATCTGTTTCGGGACAACAATTTCCCCAAATCTTACTTCTCTCTAATTAGAGGTTGATCTTGACACAAAAACCAAACAAAAAGTATAAGGAGATGTTATTACCGAAGTAATAACTTCCAAGACTCAAAGAAACAAAAACAAACTGAAAGCAAAAACAAATTGGGTTGTCTCCCAAAAAGCTCTTTCTTTATAGCCATTAAGATGGGCATGATAATTTTGAAGATGCTCACATAGGAATATGAATTGAAGTGAAAGAGAGGATTAAGAAGCAAAAATACACACATTTAAGCCTAACCCACTTCCTATGCAAGGGAATTTTGTAAACAAACAAGTTGTTGAAACCATAGGCTACAAGCATAGGAAGGCAAAAGAAGTGCAACATAAAAACTTTCAGCATAAAAAAGAGGAAACTAGATATTATTGAGATACTCAAGAACACTTTTCCCTCTCTCATAGTAACTTTCAATATCATGCATAAACTTAACAATGTAACTATCACAAGGACCATCGTAACAATGATCACTTATTCTAACAGAAAACACAGGAATACTAGTTCTCATAACACTACTTTGTGAAACAATATTAGAGGTATCCTTACAAAGGATAGTGTGTCCCTCTTCTACATATTTAGTAACAAAGTCTTTCACATTTGCTATTATAGGTTCTTTAACCATTTGTTTATCAGATTCAATAGCTTTGCTAATACTTTCATCAACCATACTAGCTATCATAGAATGATCCTTTATCTTAACTGGGAAAGGCATTTTCTCAATATAAGGTTCAAGTAAAAAATGATTAGCAGTATAAACTTCAGTATTTTTTGTACGAACACCCTTAGCAATATCTTTATAAGGTTCATGATACTTATTCCACTTCTTTTTAGGCACTTCAATGTAGGAAGCAAAAGCCTTAAAATAAGAAGCAATAGCTTGAGAGTCTAGACCATAAGCATTTTTAATATTTTGAAAGTCATTAGTTCCCATAAAATATTCAATGCATTCATACCTTTGCCATTCTCCCAAGATTCAACATTGTCTTGAATACGGTCTAGAAGATCCCATTTAGCTTCTTCTTCCATGCGAGTGAATGATCCAGCACAAGAAGCATCCAATAAATCCTTGTCATGTAGAAGGAGCCTTGCATAAAAGTTATTGATAATGATATTGTTGGGGAGCTCATGAATGGGACATTTGAGCATTAGTAACTTCAATGTCCCCCAAGCTTGAGCTGTACTCTCTCCATCAAGAGGCCAAAAGTTGTATATTTGATTCCGATCTTTATGAATCTCACTAGGAGGATAAAAATTTGAATAAAAGAGAGGTACTATTTCCTCCCATTCCAGAGCTTGACCATTCTTTAGCAGCTTATACCATTCCTCAGCTCTTCCTTTCATTGATAATGAGAATAACTTCTTCTTAACTTGATCTGTAGTAATACCTGCACACTTGAACAACCCACATAATTTGTGTATAAAGAGCAAATGATCACCGGGATGGACAGTTCCATCCCCAACATAGTAGTTATCCATAACACGATTAATAATTCTTGTAGGTATTTTAAAAGCATCATTCTCAGCAGGTGGTGGTTCATCTACTACCTTAGCAGTGGTAGTAGCATTTCCAAATAAGAAACTCAGCGAATTATCCATAACGAAAATAAAGCAACTAACAAAAGTAAACAATACTGACAGTAGAAGTTTCCTTTACCAGTTCCACTCTCCAATAGCGCTTCACTCCTTGGCAACGGCGCCAGAAAATAGTCTTGATGACCCACAAGTATAGGGTGTGCAACGCAGTATTTTCAATATGTAAGAGTGTCGAACCCAACGAGGAGCAGAAGGTGCTGGCTAGTGGTATGGATCAGGAATTCTCTGCAAATACTTAGCAAACGGATTTTTAGGGTTTTTTGATAAAGCAAGTAAACAAAATACAAGTAAATAAAAGACAATAAGAATAAATGCAGCAAGTGGCCCAATCCTTTATGCAGCAAAGGAGAAGCCGGTTGTATTACTTAAGATGACCAAACGTTCTCGAGGACACATGGGAAGACTTTCAAGTGCTTTCGCTTCATATAGTTGATTAATCTTCTTTAGCTTGCTAAGTGTTGTGTGGGTGAACCTATGCTAATGTACCGACCTTCCTAGGACTAATACATACTTGTGATTATACCCCTTGCAAACATCCGCAAGTACAAGAAAGTAATTAAGGTAGAAACCTAACCACAACTTTAAACTCTAAGACCCTTACGTCCCTTGTGCAATGGTTTCCTAACGGGGGTCCAGGTTTCTGTCACTCCGGCAACCCCTACGATTAGTAGCCAAATACACAATGCATTCCCCTAGGCCCATATAGGTGAAGTGTCATGTAGTCGATGTTCACATGACACCACTAGAAGAAGTACACCATAACTTAAATATAAAACCACTGAATCTTTCTCAACACAACTCCAGTACTAACAACATGACTTCTCCCATGTCCTCAAGAACACAACGAACTACTCACAAGACATCATATGGATCATGATCAGAGATGGAATAATGATGTGTAACAATCTGAACATAAACAATAATTCAATGGTTCACTCAATAGCATAAACTATAAAGAGTAATCAACACCGGGAAAGTTTCCCCTAAGAATTATGCAAGATTCAACTCAATTGTTACAGCAATATGGAGATGGTGATGAGGTGCTGATGGTGATGATGATGATGATCCCGATGAAGTCTAGCTTGATGGTGGTGTTGATGGCGACGATCTCGCCTCTCTAGGAAGGAATTCCCCCGGCAGAAATCTGTCTGCCGGAGAGATCTTTCTCTCTCGGCGTTTTCCGTCCCGCAGAGGCAGCGGAATCTTTCTGTGGTCCCTCCCCGAGTCTTAGGGTTTCGAGAGGAATATATACGCCAGAGGGGAGAGCTAGAGGTGGGCCAGGGCGGCCACACCACCTGGTGGCGCGGCCTAGGGTGGCCCGCGCCAGGGGGTGGTGTGGGCCCCTGTGGCCCATCTCCACTCCCTCTTCTGGCAGCCTTCGTCTTTTGGAAAAATAGGAATTTCCGTATATTTTCCCGGATTTTCTGATCTTCACGAATTTTGCCTCCAAACAGCACCTTTTCCATCAGAATCCTGACTGCAGCGGTCCATGCTCCAAAAGTTATCAACCATGCAAAAACAGATGAAATAACGTAAGTATCAGCTCTTAATATGAAATATATCAATTTATAACAGTGAATTATGACATAGAATAGTGATGCAAAATGGGCGTATCAATGCCTCAAGATTCTTTTTGTCCTATTCTTTTAGGTTGGCCTTTTGTTTCCATAACCAAAGCTCGAATTGATAATAAGAAGGAGACTATTTCATTGATGTTTGGAGAAGAGGAAATGACATTCCACTTCGCCAAACTAAAGAAGAGGCCATATGAAGTGGAAGATATTAAGGAACATAAAATGATTCCCGAGCTGGCCGCAGTTCATTTTAGTACTCAACAAGATGAATTAGAGAGGAGCCTAATTAATTGGGAGGAAGCACCAGATGATGAGGAAAGATAAGACATGGATGATTACCTTGATTTAGTTCCGAAAGCACAAAATCCACATGACTATGAAGAATTGGTAACAAAAGGAGATGAAGAACCTCCGCCAATTGAATTGAAACAACTTCCAGACGATATGAGGTATGAGTTTTTAGATAACGAAAATAAATGTCCTATTATTAGTAGTAAAAATCTATCACAAAATGAAACAAATAAACTCATTTCGGTCTTGATTAAGCATCGTGAAGCTTTGGATATACTCTATGTGATATTAAAGGAATAGATCCATCTATTGTAACACATAAGATTACCATGCTTGATGATGCTGAACATGTAGTTGATATACAAAGAAGGCTTAATCCGAAAATGAAGGAAGTAGTAAGAAAATAGGTTATGCGCTTATTAGATGTTGGCATAATATATCCTATTTCTGACAGTAAGTGGGTTAGCCGAGCTCATTGCATACCAAGACAAGGGGGTCTTGATGCTGCTATGAATGAGGATGGTGAGCTAGTTCCTGTAAAACCTATTTTTGGATATCGCATGTGCATTGATTTTAGGAAACTAAACCGTGAGACACGAAAAAATCATAAACCTATACCATTCATGGATAAAAATTTAGAAAGACTTAGTAATAATTCTTATTTCTATTTTCTTGACGGTTATTCTGGATATTATAAAATTGCTATACAACCGGAAGATCAAGAGAAAACAACTTTCACTTGCCCTTATGGCACATATGCTTATAGATTAATTCCGTTTGGCTTATGTAATGCAGCTGCGACTTTTCAAGAATGTGTTTTAAAAATCTTTGATGATTTTGTTGAGAATACTATGGAAGTTCTAACAAATGATTTTGTTGTTTGTGGAACAACATTCAATAATTGCCTCTACAATTTAACCAAAGTTTTGTAGAGATGCAGGCAATCAAATTTGGTTTTGAATTGAAAACAATGCCGTTTCATGGAAAGAGAAGGTAAAGTTTTTGGGCATAAGGTTTCAGAGAAGGGTATAGAAATAGATAAAACTAATATAAATGCTATAGAAAATCTACCAATACCTCAGGACATAAAAAACTTTAAAATGTTTCTGGGACATGTAGGTTTTTATAAGCGTTTTATTAAAGATTTTGCTAAAATAGCTATGACTCTCACTAACCTTCTTGAGAAAGAAACTCCATTCTACTTAGATCATGACTGCATTGTAGCTTTTAAGAACCTTAAAAACAAATTAGTTTCAGCACACATCATGCAATCTCCAAATTGGGATGAACCTTTCGAAATCATGTGTGATGCTAGTGACTAGGCTTTAGGGGTTGTGTTAGGATAGCGAGGCAGAAAGAATTTAAATGTTATTTATTATGCTAGTAGAACTCTTAATAAGATTCAGAAAAATTATGCTAATACAGAAAAAGAGCTGCTAGGTATAATTTTTGCATGTGACAAATTTAGATCTTACATCATTAATTCTAAAGTAATAGTTCATATAGATCACCAAGCTTTGTGTCACCTCTCCTTGTGAAAAAGGATGTGAAGCCCAGGTTGATTAGGTGGGTTTTATTACTGCAAGAATATGATTTGCAAATAGTAGATAGGAGGGGTAAGGATAATCCGGTAGCAGATCATCTCTCTAGGATGGAGGGAATAATTACTAACCCCTACCTATAAATGACTCATCTCCAGGAGAATATTTAGCAAATGTTGGAATTGCTGATCCTTGGTTTGCGGATTATGCTAACTATCTCGCAGTAAAATTTGTACCTCCTGGTATGACAAGAAATCAAAGAATGAAATTCTTTAATGATCTTAAATATAATTTCTGGGATGATCCGTATCTATATCATCATGGACCTAACAGAATGATTCAGAAGTGTGTTCCTAACCATGAAATGAATTCAATTTTGCAAGCTTGTCATGGTAGCCCGTATGGAGGACATCATGCAGGCAAGCAAACTGCAGCAAAGGTACTTAAATCCGGATTCTATTGGCCCACTTGCTCAAGGACGCACATAGGTATGTAGAACATTGTGATGCTTGCCAAAGAAGTGGTAATATAGGTAGGAGACAAGAGATGGCAATTAATTATAGTCTTATAATCGAACCCTTTGATGTATGGGAATGGATTGCATGGGATATTTTATAGAATCAAATGGTTACACTCATATTCTTGTTGCTATCGATTATGTTACTAAATGGGTTGAAGCTATTCAACAAGCCATGCAGATGCAGCTGTTATATTCCCCATGTTTGGAGTTCCTAGATTTTTAATCACTAACGGTGGTTCTCATTTTATGAAAGGAACTTTTAGGAAAATCCTTAGCAAATATGGAGTAACTCACCACGTTGCTTCACCATATCATCCTCAAATGAGTGGTTAGGTGGAACTCTCCAATAGAGAATTAAAGACCATACTCGAGAAGACGGTGGACAAATCAAGAAAAGATTGGTCATACAAGTTAAATGACACTCTATGGGCATACCGTACTGTGTTTAAAAATCCAATTGGTATGACACCTTATAAGATGGTATATGGTAAGGCATGCCATTTACCATTAGAATTAGAACACAAAGCTTTTTGGGCGATCAAGAACCTAAACTATGATTTTAAAGCAGCAGGAGAAAAACGTTTATTAGATATTCATGCTTTAGATGAGTTTAGAAGTAAGGCTTATGAGAATGCTAGATTGTTTAAAGAAAAAGTGAAAAGATGGCATGATATAAAAATAAAAAATAAGGCCTTTAAAAGTGGAGACAAGGTGTTGCTCTATAATTCTCGTCTTAAGTTGTTTCCAGAAAGCTCAAATCAAAGTGGCAAGGCCCCTATATAGTTGAAGAGGCTTATTCATCAGGAGAAGTGAAGCTCTAGGGAAAAACACCCTCTCTTTCATGGGTGGTAAATGGACAACACTTGAAGCATTATCGAGAAAAATAAGATATAAGTGTAGTCACCATACAAGTGATCACCCCAGAAGAGGTGATTAAGCAAAGATATACAAGGAATGGCAACTACAATAAGGATGGAATCGAGACAAAATGAGAAACACTATGGTCAAGTTATTGGCCATAAAAGAGCGCTTCATGGGAGGCAACCCATGTGAAATAAAGGTTTGGGTATGTTTTTAAATTTTCAAATAAGTTTTAGTTGAGCTTGTGTTAAATAAGGAACATTTAAAGATCTAGCGACGAAAAACAAGATTGATAATGCTAAAATCCCGTTCAAGGATATTGGTCAAAAATTTAAGCTATCATTTTTCTATCAAAACTTGATATTTCATTAAGTTTTAGATTAATAAAGAATTCTCGGAGAAGTAGGTAATTTTTGGTGGATCTAGAAGTTTTAATGACAAACTATACGGCGGGAATAAAATTCTGGACGTATAGTTGTGGTCGTATAGTTGTTTCGACATCACCCCTTCTGTTTACAAAAGGTACTGAAGGTTTCATGACCAACTATACGGCGGGAATAAAAATTCCAGCCGTATAGTTGCCATCGTATAGATATCGATGCATTCGCTAGAATTCTTTTCTATGTACTGATAGTTTAACGACCAACTATACGACGGGAATAAAAAATTGCCCGTATAAGTCCCGTCATATAGATATCAACCCGTCTCCAAAAAAATTATTCGGGGCACAAAAGGTTTCACGACCAACTATATGACCAACTATACGACGGTAATAAAAATTCCCGCCCGTATAGTTTCGGCCGTATATTTGGTTCCACTATAGAAGGAAAATCTATAGTTGGTTCATAACTATATGGTGGGACCTATACGGGCCGCGCCCGTATAGTTGCTCGTTAGAAACGGTGGCTAGGGTTTTTGACCTGCCCTTTTAAAGCTGATCGCATCTAACCTTTTTCATTAAGTTTTCGTAGAGCTACAGCCTCCAGCCTCGAAAAATTCTTACCATCCCTATACAAGCCCCTTCTAACAATATCCGTTCAGCAAAGCAATGCAGCCCTTCCATGTCAACAAGATTTGGAGGAAGAAAGAAGAGAAGCCCGTGAAGAGGATCGAAGAAGTAGAACCTAAAGGATCATCATCATCGTCTAGCCCAGAGATCAAGCCTCTCCCAAACTAGGAGGACATGTTCCCGCAAAGGATGGAGATGATGAGGCAAGCAGAGTAGGGAAAGAGCAAGGATGAATATCTTCCTAATCCCTAGCGTCACAACATAGGATCTGATACATTGCAAATGTATCTATAATTTTTTATGTTCCATGCTTGGTTTTATCTACTTTCTTATGTTTTTTCCACACTTTGGAGTACTTTTCATATGATATCTTGGACTAACCTATTAACAAGAGTCACAGTGCCAGCTGGCTGTTTTCTGTTGTTTTTGGTTCTAGGAAAGTCAGAAAATGAATATTCTCGGAATTGGATGGGACAAAAGCCAAAGTCATTATTTTACCGAGGACACATGGAGCTAGAATACGAGACGGAGAGGGGTTGGGGCCCGGCCACACCACCTGGCCACGCGGCAAGGCCTGGCCCACGCCAGGGGGTGGTCTGGCCACCCCAGGCACCCCATCAGCCTCTCCTTCCGCCTATATATTGCCTCTGATACGGAAACCCTAAGTACCCGATCAAAAATCCATGAAAGAGTCTATAGCCGTCGTCATCTCCATCCCTAGATCAGGAGGGATCTCAAGCTCTTCCCGGCACCATGCCGGAGAGGGGAATTCACCCTGGAGGCCTTCTTCATCACCATGCAAGCCTCCGGTGTGATGCGTGAGTAGTTCATCTCTGGACTACGGGTCCATGTAGTAGCTAGATGGCTGGTTCTCCTCCTTTGTGCTATCATGTTTAGATCTTGTGAGCCCCGTTCATGATCAAGATCATCTATTTGTAATTCTGCATGTTGTGTTTGCAGGGATCCGATGGATATTGAGATGCTATTTTAGATTGACTATTGATTCTATCATGTCTTTGTTATTTGTGATATTGCATGCTTTCCATTGTTAGTAGCTATCTTGGCCAAGTAGATGCTAGCAACTCCAAGAGTTAGTATTTATGCTCGATAGTGGGTTCATGCCGATGGTAATCTAGGGAAGTGACAGAAATCTCTAAGGTACTAGATGTGTTGTTGCTACTATGGAGAAAACAACAATCCTTTGTTCATAAAACAATCGTATTGTTTACATTACACGCAATTCATAATGTAGTTATCCGTTGCTTGCAAGTTAATACTGGAGGGGGTTCGGATGATAACCTGAAGGTGGATTATTAGTCATAGATGCAGTTGGATGACGGTCTATGTATAATGTTGTAATGCCCAATCGAATCTTAAAGGAGTCAAGATGAGTAGTATATGCGTGTATGCTTTCTCGATGTTTGTCAATTGCCCCGCTGTAATTTGTTCACCCAACATGTTATCTGTCTTAAGGAGAGCCACCTTTAGTGAACTATGGACCCTGGTCCTTTCTTTTACTTTCAATCTACAATCAATTGTTTACTGCTTCGTGTTTACCTTCTGCAAACTATTACTTTATTCCATTCGATACGTTTAATCCTTTGTTTCAGCAAAATCTGTGAGATTGACAACCTCATCGCAACTCGGGGACAGAGTTATGTGGTTGTGTTGTGCAGGTCTCCACGTTGCTGCTAGCACCGGTAGTGCGCCCTGCCAACGTTCAGCTAGCTACACCTTTGGGGTGTTTCCTTGCTCCTACTGGATTGATAACCTTGGTTTCATAACTGAGGGAAAACTTACTGTTGTGCTCATCATACCTTCCTCTTGGGGTTCCCCAACGAGCTCGTTAATACACGAGCCAACAGGTACTTTTTCTGGCGCTGTTGCCGGGGAGTCAAGGACATCTTCACAAGGGGAGTCCCTCATAACCAATCTCTTTACTTTGTTATTTTTGTTTTGCTTAGTTTACTTTCATTTTGTTTGCTTGTTTCTTTATCAAAAACACAAAAAAATTAGTTTTACAAGTTTGCTTTCTTTATTAAAAACACAAAAAAATTAGTTCCTACTATAGTTGGTATTTTTGTTGGTATGTTACTGTCTTGCTTTATCATGCTTACTATCAATGGTTGGTTTCTTTGAAACTGAATCTAATTGGCAAGGTGGGTTCTTGGAAGAACAAAAATATTATTATAAGGAACACCGCTTGTCACAAAAAGGGAAACTCTTATGGGAACAAATTGATAAATATAATACCATAGCTAGAAACGTGTGATCTACTTATAATGTTACTTATTGCTTTGATAAATCTTGTTGTTGTAGGAGGTATAAACACCTCCCTTTTCAATGTGAGTATAATGATAATGTTACCATATGTTAAAGGAAATTATGACTTTTATGATGTGGAACAAATTGAAGAATTTATTGCTTGGAAGGGTGCATTTGAACTTGCTAGTTTGCTTGAAAATACTGACGATTCACCTTATAAATATGAGGTTTATGATATACTTAAATTTTTCTTTGATAATTACAAGGTAGAAAATGGCTATATCCTTGAATATCTTAATAGATGCTCTCCACCAATAGAAGAGACTAATGCCTTGCAGGAGCCTATGGAAGAAGAAATTGCTGAAACTGGAAGCTCATTGGATGAAAAAGAGGAGGAGAGTGATGATCAAGAGGAGGAAGAATGGATCTACCCATCCCTACGTTCTAATGAGAGTAACTCTTTACCCCTTACATTATTTGATTGTCCCCCATGCTTACCAAAGGAGGACGAATGCCATGTTCCTAAGGATTCTTTTGAAAATATTTATAATAAAGCTCTAGTGTTTGTATATCATGAAAATAATGCTTTATGTGATAGTTATATTGTTGAATTTATTTATGAGACTACTGAAAATTATTATGAAAGAGGAAAATATGGTTGTAAAAGTTTTCATGGTACTGAAACACCTCTCTATTTGCTGAAAGTTTTGAAGTTACTCTCGTTTTATCGTCCTATGCATGTCGCTTTGTTCTTTGTGAATTTATTTGCGTATAAGATTCCTATGCATAGGGAGAAGGTTAGACTTAAATGTGTTTTTAATTTGCTTCTCGATTCTCTCTTTTACTTCAATTCATATTTCCTATGTGAGCATCTTCTCAAATTATCATGCCTAACTTAAAGGCGTTAAAGAAAAATACTTATTGGGAGATAACCCAAAAGTTTTAGATGAGTCTTGGAAATTATTACGTCTGTAATAACCTCTCCTTATCCTTTTTATTTTCTTTTTGTGCCAAGAGTAACCTCTAATGAGAGAGAAGTAATGACTGGGAAAGTTGTTGTCCCAAAACAAATTTCGGTGCTTCACCGTAAAAATTCGTGTAAAATCTCTATATGTCCTTTTGAGGCTTGAATTTTTGTTCTTATGCCCCAGGTTGTTATCTAACTTTCGTTAGTTAAACACTTTTCGATTTGAGCAACAGAAGGTCTTCGAAAAAATCGTCTTTACCTGCTGGTCTGTTTTGATAGATTTCTGCCATTATTTGCATTTGCTTCTTGTTGGTTCCTTTTTTAGTTCTTTTGAGGAATTGAACTTTTTGAAGGAAGTGCTACAGTAGCTAGTGTTTTAATGGAAGTTTTATTGGTGTTAGAACTGAACCTAAAGACCTATTATCTTGAGTGCACTAATGTTGCTAATAAAGATTGTGTGAAGTATTGTATGAAGGAAAAATTTCAGGTGTATGGAAGGAATGAGTAATGTGATGAAGGATGGACTAAAGCTCAAGCTTGGGGATGCCACGCGTGTCACCCCAAGAAATATCCAAGAAGTACAAGCGTCAAAGCTTGGGGATGCCCAAGGCATCCCCCTTTTCATCAATAAAAATCTCAGGTTTCTTCCAAACGCTTCATTTTTATTGTTTCATGCACAGTTGTGTTGTTCTTGGAGCGTCTTCTTTTTCATTTTCATTTTCTTTGTTTGCTTAGTTTGCTGAATAAATTGGTTGGACCCCCTCTCTCATACATTGATTTTCAAATAGTTTGGTTTGGATTGAAAAAGAGTAGGAAAGTTCATGCTTAAGTGGTAAAGAGAGATTGTTTTTGACTGTGACTTGTGCTTTGTCATGCCATGCTTGATATTGTTTTGGCTTTATTCTTAGTATTCTTTGTTGTAGCATGACTTGTTATAAACAATTGAGATTGCTTAATGTGCCTTAGGGGAATCATGCGTTGTTTTAGCATATTAAAGCATAGTATTATGGTATTCTCCTTTGATGCTTTATTTGGGTCGACTTGGCGCATGCTCACACCATGTTATGACTATCCCAAGTCACCATAGCCTTTATGATCCTTTAGTTTTCAACTTTTAGTATCACTTTATGCTTTGATCAATGATGTTTTGTCGCTCTGCATGATTATGGCCATTATTGCTCTCTTAGTTTGTCGCTTCCAGTCTTTTGCTAGCCTCCACAACCAAGTATGAGTTCCACTCATGGATCCAACTCCTAAAACCAAGTTATTACAAAGAGTCCAATATATCAACCTACTAGCATATGCTATTCCAAGTATATTGATGTTTTTGTCTACCTTCCAAATTAAACTTGTTATGAGAAAACTAGTGATTCAAGCTCTCACAAACTTGATGGCACACTTTACTTTTTGCATTTAATAAGCTTGAACCATTGCATCCATCTTTGTTGCGTATATGCTTGCGCTTTATAAGTTGAAGTTTGCAGAACCATGTATCATGGGGATATCATGTTCTTTTACTTATGGATCCCGGCGGTGTGAAATAAAAGTGGAACTTGTGAGATCATGGAGTTTGTATGTGTGTTAGAGAAACGCCTGGGCCGCTAGCCTAAGCCATGCCTAATCATGGTGGAAACTTGCAGCATACCATAATGAGCACTCTATGACGCATCCGCAATAAAAACCTATGCAAATAGCAAATAAAAAGATCGCTGAGATGCTCATTGTCGGCTTGCCTTGTCATTTTGATTATGGGATAGCTCATGTATCATGTGCAAGGGGTACGTTGGCGGTTCTTTATGATACATATGTACTTACAATGACAAGAGCTTACTTGTGACTAAAGTTGAGTAGCATGAGGTTCGGTCTTCGTAAGTAAGGGGCATGAGACTTCGGCTTATAACTTGTCAAGCATATCCTCTTAGTTGTGTCACTTTAACCTTAATCACCTTCAAGATGCTTATGATAGGGGCAATGAGAGCTGAAAGCTAATAAGTACCATAATTTTTGGAAGCTCTTTATGATACTTGAATCCCTACTTCCTTCTATAAAGGCCTTTCTTTTACTTTTATGTTGAGTCTCCACCTTCTACCTTTATGCACATACTTTGAGAGCATAGTGGCCATTCTAAGTTCTATGTGCATTGTCCCAAGACTTAATTATTGATGCATACCTTGATATTGCTTGTTTTAAACTATTTGTATCTAGTCACTCTTATAAACTTTGAAGGTGTCCTATGCATTTATGTTTGATTCTCTATGAGGGACAAGCTGAATACCACTATGCTATGTTTTCTTTATGTGAAACAAACAAACGTCTTGCAAAGCATTGTTATTCATGAATCTTTTGTTTGTGCCTTTTCATGTTGCAACATAGTTTATTTGTCTTATTTCTAGAACTTTGTCTTTCATGTTATGATTGAAGTACTATGATCCCAGCTTTGAATGTTTTACAAATACTTTGATCAAGTTTATGATGGTGCATGCCACCTCAAAAATTATTCTTTCTTTTTTATCACTTACCTACTCGAGGACGAGTAGGAGTTAAGCTTGGGGATGTTGATACATTGCAAATGTATCTATAATTTTTGATGTTCCATGCTTGGTTTTATCTACCTTCTTATGTTTTGTCCACACTTTGGAGTACTTTTCATATGATTTCTTGGACTAACCTATTAACAAGAGCCATAGTGCCAGCTGCCTGTTTTCTGCTGTTTTTGGTTCTAGGAAAGTTAGAAAATGAATATTCACGGAACTGGATGGGACAAAAGACAAAGTCATTATTTTACCAAGGGACACATGGAGCCAGAATACAAGACGGAGAGGGGCTAGGGCCCGGCCACACCACCTGGCCGCGTGGCCAGGCCTGGCCCGCGCTAGGGGGTGGTCTGGCCGCCCCAAGCACCCCCTCGGCCTCTCCTTCCTACTATATATTGCCTCTAATACGGAAACCCTAAGTACCCGATCAAAATTCCACGAAAGAGTCTGTAGCCGCCGTCATCTCCATCCCTAGATCGGGAGGGATCTGAAGCTCTTCCCGGCACCCTGCCGGAGAGGGGAATTCACCCTGGAGGCCTTCTTCATCACCATGCAAGCCTCTGGTGTGATGCGTGAGTAGTTCATCTCTAGACTACGGGTCCATGTAGTAGCTAGATGGCTGGTTCTCCTCCTTTGTGCTATCATGTTTAGATCTTGTGAGCTCTGTTCATGATCAAGATCATCTATTTGTAATTCTGCATGTTGTGTTTGCGGGGATTCGATGGATATTGAGATGCTATTTCAGATTGATTATTGATTCTATCATGTCTCTGTTATTTGTGATCTTGTATGCTTTCCGTTGTTAGTAGCTATCTTGGCCAAGTAGATGCTAGCAACTCCAAGAGTTAGTATTTATGCTCGATAGTGGGTTCATGCCGATGGTAATCTAGGGAAGTGACAGAAATCTCTAAGGTACTAGATGTGTTGTTGCTACTATGGAGAAAACAACAATCCTTTGTTCATAGAACAATCGTATTGTTTACATTACACGCAATTCATAATGCAGTTATCCGTTGCTTGCAACTTAATACTGGAGGGGGTTCGGATGATAACCTGAAGGTGGATTATTAGTCATAGATGCAGTTGGATGACGGTCTATGTATAATGTTGTAATGCCCAATCGAATCTCAAAGGAGTCAAGATGAGTAGTATATGCTTGTATGCTTTCTCGATGTTTGTCAATTGCCCCGTTGTAATTTGTTCATCCAACATGTTATCTGTCTTAAGGAGAGTCACCTCTAGTGAACTATGGACCCCGGTCCTTTCTTTTACTTTCAATCTACAATCAACTGTTTACTGCTTTGTGTTTACCTTCTGCAAACTATTAGTTTCTTCCATTCGATACGTTTAATCCTTTGTTTTCAGCAAAATCGGTGAGATTGACAACCTCATCGCAAGTTGGGGACAGAGTTCTTTGGTTGTGTTGTGCAGGTATCCACGTTGCTGCTGGCACCGGTAGTGCACCCTGCCAACATTCAGCTAGCTACACCTTTGGGGTGTTTCCTTGCTCCTACTGGATTGATAACCTTGGTTTCATAACTGAGGGAAAACTTACTGCTATGCTCATCATACCTTCCTCTTGGGGTTCCCCAACGAGCTCGTTAATACACGAGTCAGCAGGATCCTATTATAAACCTCCTCTCGGTCCGTCACCTCTTAAGCCGAAGAAGGTGCGGCAAGATGAGATTCATGATAAGATCTATCAGTTGGAAAAGGCTTCAAAAGCATGTGTTGAAAATTTTGGAGAAGGGATTGGCTCCTACTGGATGATGAGCAAATACCTTGAGAAAAAGGTCAATGCCATCAACGGTAGAGTTGGTTTCTTGATTAAAACTGTTTTTGAGTTGACAGATGACAAGAAATTCCTCTAGAATTTTTTTGAAGCTTCAATATGACATGGCCGAGCTCAGCATTCGCATCGCAAGCATAGCTAAAGTTTGCAACATAGGGTAAGAAGGCAATAGGCTTCCTACCTACGATGAGGAATAGGTACCAACAAGGAGTTATTTGATCCCGCCTGGCTTGATTCCAAGCTTGGGGAGATCTTTAAGACCTTGTAATCTATCTTATAAGTTTTATATTACATTTTAGTTTTGCATTAGTTCGAGCTTAAAAGTAAAGTTTGCATCATTTGAATTCCCTTAAGGAATACTCGGTCCCATTTGTGAAATTCTGAGTTTATTATGATATATGGAGCATTATTGAGTTTGTGCTTGTCTTATTGGATATATGAGTGGCTTGAGTATAATTTTACTTGCACTTGATGGTAGAAATAGGAGTCTTCCACACCATTTTTATTAATGGAACATATAAAGATAATTTAATTCGATATGTTGTAAGTTCATGGTTTGATTTACAAAAGTAAAATTATCTGATTAGTCAAGTTGAGAAAGAAACCTCGAACAGAGAAAAATTTAAAAGTGCTATCAGAATACAGTGAGAACATGTCGAGGTAGAGTCTTCAAGTCATAAATATGCTTCATATACAATTGGAATTTGGTAATTGAGATTGTTAAACTTTGAATTCCTACATGAAGTGGAATGTATGGCTAGCTCCTTTGACAACACTTAAACAAAAGTGTGAGCGTATATATATATATAAGAGGAAAACAGAGAAGAAAAAGAGCGAATGTGCAAAGATAAAATAGGCATATACCACTATATTGTAGTAAGACAAAGAGACATTTTCAGATTTTGAATCCCAAGGGAATATGTTAATCCTAAAACACTTGGGACTACGTCGCTAACTCATTCGGTCGAACCTAATACTTTTACATCATGTTGAGATTCATCTTTTGTGAACTGTTGATCACTAAGGTGTGGAAGCCTGCTAATATTATTCAGATGGTTTGAGTAAGGTACTATTCATGAACTCATTCCTATATCTTATAGGATAAACACATGCTGCAATTGCCTCATTTATTTTATCGACTCAGCTTCATGAATATGAGGATCACATTCACTAAGCCATCCATGCTCGGGACGAGCAAGAGTCTAAGCTTGGGGAAGTTGATGAGTGCATATTTGCATCATGTTCTATATTGTTGTTCTGCATTATAGTGGTAGGGTCTTGGTATTTTATGGCGTTCGCGCACACATTTTATGTCTATTTTCACCAGGATTAGGACAGATGATGGATACAATGGACACAATTCTTGGAGCAATTGTATTGGGGAGAAAAGGAGTCAAAAACAACGTAAATCTCTTATTTGGGAAATATCAATAACACCAAAAGAAAACCCGAAGCGATCGAGGCATCCAGAAGGTTTGACAACCAACTATACGGCCGGAATAATTTTCCGGCCGTATAGTTGGAGCCGCCACTGCCTCCTCAAATAGTTTCACCCCATGCAACTGGATTGGAGATAGGACATACAAAACACCCAGAAATCACCGAAAACCTCACCTCCAGAAGGAATCTGGAGGGGGAACTTGCCCAAGGGATCCATCTTCGCCCTATGCAGATCTGGAAGGCCAAGGCATCGATCTTCATCTTTATCAATCGATGCACCACCATCATCTCCATCCATCCCATCTTCACCCCATCTAGATCTTGTTGTAATTTCCGTACTCGTTGTGGATTTATACAAGAACTATTCATTTACAATTGTTTCCATTACCATTGCCATGATGTTGATTGCCTCCATGTCTGAGTAGATCATTAATTCTTGGGGAGATGGAGAAATCCTAGCATATGATTGAGATAAGTTAGAGATTATTATGTTATACATCATTATGTGTATGTGTTAATTGTCTTCATCTTGATGTTGGGAGTTGTGCACCTCCTTAATATTTGCCTCTTATGGGGACACGATGAAGGGGGTTACTTGTTGGTAGACGGACGAATGATAACAGTTACTGTGACTATAAAGTTGTTGTCATTCTTTACGTACTAACTTGGGGAAACAAGGAGAACTCATAAAGCCATGTCCATGCCACAGGAGAAATCCCTTAATAGCGCGATAATACGATTGATGTCGTTTATCTGTCAGTTGTGGTTATGAAGGATGATGTGAGCAGTGGTTGCGGCCTATTTGTCCATATATGGAGCTCCTCCCACATACATACATATCATGAGAATATTTGTTATAATAATCTTGATTGCTTAGTCTAAATTGCTAGTGGTGTATCCACCACTCCCTGAGAACGCCTTTTTCCCTATTACACTTCCAAGCTCTTTTACATATGCGATTCTTACTTTCTACATTAAGTTTTACTTTACTTTAATTGCTTCGTTCAATCAAAACCCCAAAAATAATTCTACTTTTCCTGCATCTCAAAATTATTCCTTAAGTACTTTGTTTAGTTTTAGTTAAAAGCATTTTAGTGTTTCGCCTACTACTCTCTGTGGGATCGATATCTTTATTTTGAAACTAGTTACAAACGATCTATGCACTTGCAGTCATCACTTGCATACATATAGTACCCATGATTCTATATTATTCTTGCATCATTGAGTCATGATTGCATTAAATTGAATCTTTAGTATTGCATAGCCTTTACTTTTAAACCCACTGAAGCTTGTAGCCTCAATCCTATGAGACATTACAACAGAGAGTTGTTTGAGCCATGCGATTCGTAGAATTGCATGTGTAGGTTTTGTGCGAGTCTTTAGATAATGAGGTACCTCAAAAACTTAAACTGTGTAATAATGGGATAACTAAAGAAAGAGGAACCAGTGGGCAATAGCTGTTATTTGGTTCTTCCACGCTCACTTGTGTCTCGTAGGACCCTGAGTTCTTGATTCGTGTTCATTTACTATTCGCATTATCCACATTCGGGAGACTCTATGGATCCCCCTTCGCCTGAGCTTGATTCACACTTTATTTCTTGGAGCCACAAAGTAGTTTGGGGCTTTATTACTATCCTGTACTTGTGCCATGCTTTACTGCTTTATTTACGATTGTGCGCGGAGCGCCTGTACTGCTTTGGAATGCGGAGTGTTTTCGCGGTATCGACAAGACCAATCACACTTTCTGGTTCCCAGTTGTTTACAGCCATGGACGCAAACCCTGCGTCCATCTCAGAGCCGGCCAACTTTGTTGCGGGTCGCTTAGTGGGGTGGCCCCTAAAATAATTTATGAATCTTGTGAATGCATTGTCGTGAGGCCTCGTTGCTTGATCATGTGTGTGTTGCTATTTGTGCATCCCTGCAGGGTAAATCTTTCTAAAAGTCGTGTCTGTGGTTATGGATGACTTGGAGCACAGTTTCTCAATCATAGACAAGTATAACTAAAGCACCGCCATTAATTTGACTAAGACATGACTAGTAAATAGTGTAATACCCATGGAATGGTTAATAAAATTGCCAACAGATGGGATGTTCTTTCGCCTTCTTGTCAGTAAGAAAGAAGGTGGGCGAGCAATGTTTATTTATGTTGCTTATATAACTGTTGTTACTATATACCGAGCATCCATCCATCTCTGGTTGGGTGGATGTGTAGCGTGTCTCTATAGAACTATTTAGCTATTATCTTTCGCTGCAATTGCATCACCCTAGGTTATTCCTTTTAGATGCATTAAGACTTGCTGAGTACCCCTAGGTTCTCACATGATAAATATTTGGTTCAGATGGACAAGTATACTCTCAAGAAGGTTACTGGGTCGAAGAGGCTGATGATGGTGGCAATAAGAACATTTCATGATCTCTAGTGTTTTGTGTGTTAGATAACAATACCATGGATCATCTCATGTGTGCTAAGTGTTGCAGATAATTTTTCATTTGAAAAGCAACCAAAAACAAATGTTGAGGGGCAGATTATCCGCCCCTACCAAGGGCCGGATAATCCGGCCTAGCCCAATCGTCAAAGGTGGGCAATGCGTAATGCAGTATGGGGGCGGATTATTCTTCGGATTGTCCGGCCAGGGCTGGAGTGTTTGCTCGGGCCAAATAATCTGCCCAAACGGGGCCGGATAATCCGCCCCCAGGAAGTTTTCAAAGGCAGCCAAGGCGTGTCGTGTAGTATGGGGGTTGGATTTCCCCTGGAAAATCCATTTTCGGGGCGAAGTTTTGCCCCGGCCGGATAATCCGGCCCCCAAAGTCTCCAATGGCCGAGTTTGGCAGGGGTATTTATTCCCCATCAATCCCTCTTGCCAGAACTCTTGATTCATTCGAAAAACCTCAAACATGTTCTTCAAGTTCCAAGCAAGATCTCCATCCTCACCCACCCAAAGGCTTCGATCTTTGGGGAATTTAAGGAGGAGGACTCGATCTTCATCAACACCAATCAAGCGCTCAACTTCCCCTTCATTCACTTGGGGGATTCTTGATCTAGTATTTCTTGCAAATATCTAGATCCTAGTTTTGATTATTTGATAATCCTTGTTCTTATGGCAGCTTGTTGTCATCACGGGAGCCTCCAATTCGGTTGTGGATGTGTGCCCTGCTAGTGTTGTGAAGGCACCGGTTCCCGCCTCGAAGGGTATCAATAGTGGAAAGGTGGATCAGGCCTTTGGTGGCGAGATCCATCGAAGAATAGGGTGACGCCTATTGTGGTGTGGTGGTCCTAGAACCACCCACCCCTCCAACACAAATGTACTTCCCTTAACAAAGAAGGAATTGTGGTCAAACAAATCCCCGTGTCTCCGCGTGCTCCACTACAGTTTCCTCGCTCCTTTTTACACGCTTAGTAGTTAGGTTGGCATATAGGGAAATTCTCGTAATTGCATATCTAGAGAATTTATATTTGTGTCAAGCCTAAAATTGAAAAAGAACTAAAATTTGAAGTAGCACCTATTCATCTCCCCCCTCTAGGTGCCCATACGATCCATTTTAGCAATGACTGTCAGGTGTCGAGATTCTGGGGATGGAGATCCATGAGATCTGAGGGCGGGGTGTGCTTATTTTCAGGGCATCTTATGCCAATTTTCTTCTTGTTCGTACTCGGATCTTGTTTTCCGCTTCTTCTTGATACTTTGATGTGTGATGTATGAGGATGTATCCTAAACTATTATCTCTATCTAGGATATTTGGATCTTGTCGTATGGCATTGTATATTTCTGTTTCTATTGTTTCTAGATGGTGTGGCTCTGATGACTATTGTATGTCGCTAACATACATACTCATTTGTGTATGTTTTTGATTGCTTTACCTGTCGACGTCACGCCACTAGCTCTTGTCCCGATGTTCTTGAAACTGGGTAGGGTGGTTGGCCGGTACCGTGCCCTGCTCCGCTTCTACGGGCCTACACGTGGGTGGCCTTGGGCCTCCGCCATGTAATCCCTTATTACCCTTTTGGGTTCATCAAGACTTGATCTTAGAGCATAGGGCCCGAGGTATTACAATTGGTATCAGAGCCATTCCCCCTTCAGGGTCTCAGCCAAGATGGTCGTTGTCAGTCTAGAAAATATTTTGGTAGCTATGTATACTAAGGAAAAACTAAACATGAGAGTAGGACTGCTTCCATTTTCTTCTTACCCACCCACCCACCCTTTTCTAGTAAGGAAGTGTAATGTTTGTCTATCCTCATCTAAAAACTCAAACTAGGATTCACGTGTTCGGGGTATCTGTAGTACCATAGGATGTGTTAATCCTTTATTGATCTGTTGCATCCAACCTTGCTTCACACTCTGCCTTTGGTTATCAACTATTGGTACATTCCATACCAAAAGGCTTGTGTGTAAACCAATGCGATCTATCCAACTCTTTGTTAACCAACACAATCTTGTCAAGGGTGTTCTTCCTTTCTGCATGCTTTCACAGAATGTGAGTTGCTAATCTCTATCTGATAAGTGGTTTTGCGCATCTAGTTGGTATTTCAATGCCGAAAAATGCGGAATTTTTTATTTGATGCATCTGTGTTTCCACACTCCTTTTCAGTCGTGTGTGATATGATATCTATCTTCTTTTTGTTGGCATGTTCATGCTAATTCGATCTTTTGCCACCGGTGCATAATCTAAATTTTTCTTCATCTTTAATTCTTTGGGGGCTAAATACATAACATGTGTCGATTTGATGCTTGTGATTATAATTTGGTTCTTGGTATAGCTATATGACACTTATCAAGAGTGGAATATGGTCAATGCTATCAATCTAATCCTCCAAATGATGCGGTTATCTCTTGTGAATTGAGTTGTACCGTGATCTTACCTATATCATATTCAAGTATCTTTGGTGAATCCAAAGATTTCTGAAGGCATTATTGTGGATTATCATCCGTTTATCATGCTTCATATGTTTTTGAACTCTTCATCTACAAAGATTCTCTTTGATACAGGAGAATCTCATCCTTTCATCTCTGATGGCTTTGCTTAAATGTATGAGTTATCATCACTTCTTTATCCAAGATCTCCTTATCTTTTCAACTGGTGATCCTATCGACTATGTGAACAAGTTGGCATCTCTTTTCTCATCCGAAGGGCCAGATAATCTATTATTTTAATGTATCTCTCTGCATACAATCCTTGCTCTTAATGTTGATTTTTCGAAGAGCGTTGAGCTGAGAAAGTGTTTCGAGCATTCGTTTGTTTCTCTCGCCTCATGAACTTGGTATTCTTGGATTATCTCGTTAAATTTATTGGTGGTACATCGTGATGATATGCTTGCGTATTCTATATCAATGGAAGAACATGAAGAACATCTTCTTCACTTTATCTCAAGCTTCGTGAACATCTCCTGTGTGCAAAGTTCTCAAAGTGTGAATTCTAACTTTCTGAAGTCACCTATCTTGGCAACGTCGTTCTGCTAAAGACATTGCTACAATTCTAGAATCAGCAATTCAACTGCTAATTCCATCCTCCACCTTCAACCAAATCTAGAGCTTTTCCTTGTTTAGCAAGTTATCATCATCGTTCCGCTGAAGTTTTCCTCAAGACAGCTATATCTCTCTCTGATCTTCGTAAGAAGGACAAGACATTATTTGGTCTTCTGCTCATCGAAGGAACCTTTTGAAAACCTTGTAATGCTACTTGCCTAGTCTATATATTGCTACCTCTACATAATAATTATTGCATCATCATAATATCATGCTCATGTCATCATGCCACATTGCATTTGAGCATCATCATCATATCATGCATATGTTGCCTAAAGCTAATTTCTAAAAGGCTATCTTTGTTTTTTAAATATTCCCCTTCTTTATGTCAAATTATAAAACTCCAATCTTCCCAAATAATTTGTTTGTCTAAAACTAATTACAAAAAGTCTTTTATAAGAAAATAAAATTGTTTACCGGGGGAGGCAGCCTAGCCGTTAGGCCAAGCCACCTACAACCCCGGTCCAACAAAACCCTAACCCTAGTCTACACAGCCGTCGTCGCAGCTACAACACACTCAAACCCTAAAGCCTTGTTTTGCAGAGGGGGTTTATTTGGGATTATAGAATTTAATCCCAGTGGGATTCGGTGAAAACGCTTGTGACTCCCAACCCCCTGGATTCCACCCTAGTCCCCTCCAATTTATCTGTAGGCATCGCTTTGAGCTGATCACGACCACCGGAGCTACGACGCATAGAGCGATCTCAAAACGCGAGGGACCAGGCGTGTCGTGAGTTACACTTGGATTGAAGAGTTTTTCGGGGATTCTCAGGGCTGAACCCAACAAATACCTGGCTGCAAAACGGCCCACAAGAGTTTTCTGGTGTTTGGAGACCGGACCGGGATAATACTCCTCAAAACACTGAAAACCTCTCGTGCAAAACAAGGCCTAAGGGCATGTTTAATGGCGGACACTTGTGCAGCCGCTAGAGCGAGCTAAAATAAATACACGGAAATCCTCTTGTTAGCTAAGCGCCGGGTCTGCCAACACGGAGAGCTTAACTGGGTAGCTAGTCCGATTAAAAGAAAAAACGAACGCTTGCCTAATTTCCTCTACAACGCCAGGCGTTTGTGGTGGACGTTTGCTGCACCAACAGAGCTACCAAACCGGTCAGTGTTCACTCCCGTGAAGCTCTGTGCCCCATCCCTACCGGCCACCGCTGCCGATGTCATCGCCGCCTCCCACCGGCGACAAATCTCTCTATCCCGTCCTCGTCTCCATAGCAGTAGCTTCAGCCGGTTGATCTCGAACTCACTCAACACCCTCGTTCTTGATTTCGTCAGATCTGGCCAGAGGACGCGGTCGGCCGGAGGAGGAAAGCCTCTGGTGTAGAACTGGCTTGCAGAGTCCACCCGCAACGGCGACGCCGCCTCAGCTGCCGCAAGCTCACCCAGCTTCAACGTCAGCGTCCACCATCCGCCCCTCCTCCCAACAGGTACGCTCATGCTCCTCTTGTGCAAATCTTATCCATATGGCCTGGGAGTTAGCTCCAACTCTCTCGAATCTGAGTGAAGCTATTGTCACTTCGATTTGGGATTTTTTAGGATTGGTGATGTTTTCCCCTAATTGATTCACGAGTCTTTTTGAATGCAAGATTAGAAGCTCTATAGATCAGATTTACTAGAGAATTGGTTCTGTAGCTAATGTTTTTCTCTTCATTTCTGTGTGTGATGTATACATTGCGCTGAAATCACTCCCAAGTACCGAAATGTGTAGCAAGCTTACTACTCCTAGAGCTGATTTGACTCACAAGTGCTACTTAACATCTTCTAGTAGCTGATTTTTTCGTCAGCTAATTCTGCGTGTTTGCACAGAAGTTAGAAACCAAATTAAATAACATCTTGAACTTTCTTTGTTATGTTTTTGAGGTTCCTGATACTAGATAAACCAAATGAAACTGAAAAATATTCAACTAAGTTCAGTTTATTGGAACATAAGTTGTTAGCTAAGGTAGGCAAGATCACTTTGTTGGAACAATAGGTGGATATGATATATGGTCACAGGCTCACAGCTGAGTACTCAATTGAGTGTTATACATTGTCGAGGTACTCTTGGTAAAACCAATTCTGAGATAGTATATTGTATTCCCGAGCTCCAAACAATACTCAAAAAAACCTGCTGTAATAACAGCTTCTCTGAACGCCTGAAAAATAATTCAGCTAATATCTAAGTAAATACCTCGGTCACTGAAAATAAATTATTGGATATCATATGGTCGCAGCTGACTGCTCAGCTCAGCGATGTACTCTGTCAGAGACATTCTAGGTAAAATCAATTCTGCATCATATATCTCAACTGGGAGCCAAATTCTGTTGCAGAGCATTCAAAGTACCAAGAAGAGTTAAGAGTTGATGCAACTGTGAATGATCCTTGGAGTAATTGTAGAAGTTCTTGCTAGTTTGTAAGAGTGGTCCTGTTTGGTACAACTCACTGCTTTCTGCTACAAATTTTTATATAATGTTACTGATGCATCAATGTTACTAATCTGAGCATTGGTTGTCCGCTTAGTTGGGGGGACATTTATTTACATAAAATGGGAACTTATTTTAGAGGAGAGGAACATAGTAATCATAAAATTGTGAATACAAGGGATTATGT
This sequence comes from Avena eriantha, assembly GCA_910589775.1. Lineage (NCBI taxonomy): Eukaryota > Viridiplantae > Streptophyta > Magnoliopsida > Poales > Poaceae > Avena > Avena eriantha. The sequence continues at coordinate 455,660,790 of OU342744.1, read as the reverse complement.
TTGCAACAATCTACACAAAGGAACTCAAGATTTTTAGCATAAAGTAAACCATCTTTGGAATGAGTAATAATTCCGCACTTCATACTCCATAATTTATTACTACATGAACCAACCAATAAATTAGCGGAACAAGCCTCCGCTAAATTGCAAAAGACTGTATTTGAATGAAAGCGAAGCCAAATAATATTTATTAGAAGTTATTGTAAATAAAGCGCTATATCTAATCGCTCTCTTATGTATCTACAAACCGTTGCCATATATGCTCAACTAAGTCTTTCTTCGACTGTTTGTGCTTTCTTCTGTCACGAATTTCGTCATTCCTTGCAAGTAGATTGGTAAATCCATCAAGTGGTCCATGTTCTGGTATGACAGGTGGTACCGGTTTATCTCCTTGGTCGTACGTATTGAAGTCATATCGGACAGTATATGTATCTCTCTCGTCTTCAACTATCATGTTATGAATTATGATACATGCATACATTATCCTACTAAGAGTTTTCCGGTCCCATAGCCGCGCTGGACCACGCAAAATAGCAAACCGTGCTTGTAAAACTCCAAAAGCTCGCTCCACATCTTTTCTCGCCGCCTCCTGGCATCGTGCAAATACTTTGTCCTTATCATTTTGAGGCAGTGGGATTGTTTTCACAAATACAGCCCATTCAGGGTATATTCCATCCACCAAATAATACCCCATGTTGTATTGTCTTCCACAAACTGAAAATTGAACCGGAGGAGCTCGGCCTTGCAAGATGTTGGTGAACAAAGTGGATTGATTCAGCACATTTAGGTCGTTGTTCGATCCCGCAATTCCAAAAAATGCAGAGCCTGAGCTGGGAAAAAAAATAGGTTCACACCTTTGACGAACTTCCTCAGGCATTTTATTGAAGTGGTAACTTCAATCCTGAGACTGTCATCTATTGAATCGGCTGAAGATCCATATGCCAACATACGCAAGGCAACATTGCACTTCTGTAAAGGTGAGAATCCTTTCATGTTGAAAAAAAACATCCCATTCTTTGTTGAAAAAAAACATCCCATTCTTCAAGAGCTTCAACAATACGTCTAAATACATGCCTCCGCATCCGAAATCTGCGACGGAACTGAGCGTCGGTGTATGTCGGGTTACTGGAAAAGTAGTCTCTCATGAGAAGTTCATTGCCTGCCTCACGATTTCTATCGATGTATTGCCTCTTACCGCTGCGCCGCCGGCGGCGGCTCCGACGGCAACGCCTAGTACCATAAATTTGATCTTCGATTTGAGAATCCATTGCAGCAGCAAAACGCTGATCAAACTCGTCTTCATCTGGGAAGATGATACCAGTGTCATCGCTTGATCTGTCCGACTCTGAGGCGGAAGATGCAGAGCCTGAAGATTGGGACATCACGCCGATCAAGTGAGGAGCACAAGCTACCAGGTTAGCCTCCTCGTGAACCTATCTTTTCCTATTGAACGCTGATCAAACTGCCGTGACCTTATATTATTGTTGACATAGGGCACGTGCAAGTACAAGTCCTATCTAAACACAACACCTTTTATTATTGTTCACATAGAACACGCGATAGTACAAGTCCTTTGTGAACACAACATCTTATATTATTATTGACATAGGACACGTGGTACTACAAGTCCTATCTGGACACAACATGATGTAACATATAAAACTTGTATCGTTCAATACAAAATCTCTTATTACCTATTTATTTCAAAATGCTAAATAGGTATATTAATACAATTTATTGTACAAAAAAGACTGAAAATGCTCTCTTTCAAAATACATATTATTCGCTAGTGTCGCTTTCTCCAAAAAGTATGTCACTAAAATATTTTAGTGCTCTACGGTGTTCCATCTTTTGGAAGTCATCCATGCGAGAAGTGTCCGCCATAAGTAGCTCCTTGTATGTGTTGGACATTTTCATTCTCTCTTTTCTTTTCCAGAGTTGGAGCTTCACCTCGGCCATCTTTCTTGGGATGATGCTTTAAGTGCTTGTGTGTCATGATATAATTGGACATCATCATCAGAAAGTGTTGAATAGTCATCATCAGTTTTACCTTTTCTTTTGGCCTTTGTAGCTTTTTGTCCCATCGGGCGTTTTTCTTTAGTCATATGGTCTTGTGCGGTTCCATCCTCTTTACCCTTTCCCTCTTCAACTTGTCTACTTCCCACCAATACATAAGTGTGAAGTTTTGCTTTGTCTCCTTCTTGTACATGACAAGGGATTTTTGCACAAGCTGCAAGTCGCTCTGTCCGCTGGCATATACATCTCTGAGCCTGCTGTAAACATCATGAAAGGCAACAACATTTCGGTTCATTATTTGTCAATGGTCTTTGCAGTTTTTGCCGCTTCTCCTTCGATCGGACGGACTATTGTTATTGTAGTCCTCCGTGACGTCCTTCCAGTAGAACTCTCCTTTTTTATTGTTTCCATCGACAGAAACGATGGAGTTATTCAACCACGCGCTAATCTGCGATGAAAAAAAATATCATATTTTACTATAGTTTCATAAAAGAAAGCATAAAATTAAGAAAAATATTTGTAAGGGTACTAACAAGACGAATATTGTCTTCTTCGGTCCAAGCAAGCCGTCGAGCTCGGTTTTGTTCTTCAATGTCATTGTCGCCATCTTCCTCGCCTCGACCATCAGTACCATTGTGTTGCATGCTTGAGGAGTCATTGTAAGTAGCCGAATCGAATGACTGGGAAGAAAATTGTATGGGATAATCTGGAGGTGGATACATCTCTGGGTTGTATTGTGAATTTTGGGAAGTGTACCATCCATCATCAAAAGGGTTTATCTAGGAAGAATGTAGTGTGTAGTTTAAGAAAATCTTTGGAATGTGTGTAAAAGTAGAAGATTTTGTGAGAGTTCTAGGGAGTAGAAGCTACGAGCATGAATATATATTGCTTGAGTGCATGCAAGATTCTGTTGCAAAAAAAAACAACCTGTGAGTGAATGAATGGCTGTGACAATTTCACAATTTTATTATATTCTTTAACTCTTGTGCATGGTTTTAGGTTTGCGAGGAAGGTTATCCCAGATCTCTCCGTGCCGGTTAAATCGAGTGTATCTATGCATGTATTGACCTAACGATCTTATCTATGCATGCCTTGACCTTTTCTAGATTAGTTTTTTGACAAGTTTTAATTATAGCAATCTGTTTCTACCACAGCTATTTATGATTTTGTAACTGACTTAATTATTTTTACGTGCTAATTATTTTATATGTGTACGTGACTTGTCGTGATTCTAAGAAAAATCTGTAAGTTTTTTTTGAGATAGAATATGTCTATTCAGCTGAAAGTTCGCTGGAATTGAGCTGGTTTCGGTTAAATAATTGACGTACAACTCTCCAACTGTTTTTTTTCAAACGCCGGGCTAGCTCCCACCGCTTGTTGTTCCAGGATCGTGTGGGGAAAAAAAAGCTAAACACCCGTCGCTTGTTGTTTCGTCGACGCTACGAAAAAACTCAGAATTGATCCGAATACGGCCACGAAATATTGGGTAGCGTGAGCTTAAATGTCCGTGTAGTACATGCTCTAAGCGTGCGCAGTAGCAACCCAGCCCCACCCGCAGCGCAGGAGCACACTCACGCACACACCCTGGTCCACCGACGCAACCAACACACGATCTAGCCCCACCAAGCACACGACTCCTACACGCACGCTTGGTGCAATGCACCCGCGACCCGCAGCAGCGACGCGCGCGCCTCACACCGCGCGGTGCACCTCATTGACACGCCCCAGTCTTCCTGGCCCCACTCGCCAGTGATGCCAGCGCCCCACCCCGCTCTCTCTCGCCCAGCCTGCACGCTCCTCTCACATAACCTATCTCTGTCGCTAACCCCGACCCAACCCCTCTCCCTCATGACAACCACCGCCACCTCTGCCCAATCTTTGCCGGCAACCAACGCGTCGTCCCGAGCTCCTTCGGCCGGCCCATCTCACCGTCGCGGCCCCGAGCCCCTGCTTGCCTCCTCCTATCGCCATAGGTAGCCACGCCGCGCCGTCGCAGTGACCCTCCACCTCGACCTTTTTCTTCCCGCCCCTTCCTCGCTCAGTGGCCACCCGAGCCCGACCTTCTCCTCGCCCAGCGCCGCCAACCCTCGATCCCCTCCCCCGCGCGCACCTTGCCGCCAACCGCCACAGCGCCGCCTCCCTCTGGCCGTAGCTCCGCTGTATCTACAGGCTCAGCCACCCACGACGTCCAAGCTCCGCACCCGTCGGGTTCCTCGTCGGCTGTCCTCTACCCGTCAAGCCACGTCGTCCCAGTGCCCTCCCGTTCGCGGTGCCCCGCCACCTAGCCGCCGCCCGGATCTCCGAGCCACTGGCGACCTCCGCCTCCCCGCGCCTGCCGTCGCCCGGCTCGAACCAAGCCGCCGCACGTGGGCTCGCCTGTGACACCGCGCGCTTCACCCGTCGCGCGTCCCTCTCCTTCGCATCGCCCCGCCACCACCCGTCCCCGGTCGGACCTCCTCGTCGCTCCGGTCGTCACCAGCGCCTTTGGACACCACCTCCTCGACGTGTTGCCGACCTGGAGCTTGGTCCCACTCTGCTTGTGCTCGCCTGCGCCCTAGTACAAGTCGTCGATGCCAGATCCCTGGACTCGCGCCTCTCCTTCCTGTTGGCGCCGCCCCTGTCCTACATGTTTGATGCTGCTACCTGTTGTTAGTGGGAGTGCTAGCTGGGTCGCTGCCTTGGAGACTTTAGTGATGCCGTTTGTGAAGCATGTGGTCTTCTATGTGTCAACAGAACCTTCTCGATGACAAGATCCGCACCTCCAAGCCTGCAACTTAGAGTTGTTTCACGATGAGCATTGCCCGGTCCAGTCCTCTGAAGCAATTTCCGTGGAAAAGCCTATCGCAAAGTCGTCAAGATCTTCCGAGGACAAATCGATGCCAAGTTTCACCAAGACCGTCTTCGCCTGCCACTGCAAGATCTTCTAGTGTTATTGTCACCCGAAGGCCACCGACACAAGTTCCACGTCTCGGAACGACAAGTACTCCATCATGAATCCGAAACCTTGAAGCCCGATCCCGGAGTCTAAAGACTGATCCCCGTCGAACCACGAGACCCCGGATCCAAACGCCAATATGATCCCCTTTCTGAGATCCCTATTTTATAATATGACATTATCACTTGTTGTTTACTTAATTTGTTCATGATCACATACATATTCCTTTGTTTGAGGGTACTTCGTTGTTTCACCTCATAATTAAATATGGAGGCTATATGCTGGCTATTCTAGTCCTATATTAACCCCATTTAAATTTGTGTAGAAAATTGGTGCTATGTTTTGCCTTGTTAAGGCAACATTTAAACTGCGGGGTATCTAAACGACTTGAACCTTATAATTAATTGTCGGGATCCCGATTCCGCTTAATATTGTCTAGTTGCATCACATCTTCGCCATATCATGCATCATATAAATATAACGAATACAACAATGTTTATGGAAGTAAAACATGCATAAATAATTAATTAAAGTGCTTTATTATTGTTCTCACACCTCACCCATGTCATGATTGTTGGGGATATACTTTCCGGGTATCCTTATAGTTCCTCACTGACCAGGGTGGCCCACTTCGGGTTAGAGCTTTACTTCACGGGCGGCCCAGTCAGGAAGAAGAGACGGAGTTCAGTCCGGCTACGGGAAGGCCCAGAAGACTTACCGACTTAGGCCCATGGTGTTACTTGTAGTCCAAGATATACTCTGTAACCGACTCTTAGTCGTAGCTGGATAGATCTCTCATGTAAACCCTAGACCGGATATCTATATAAGCCGTCCTAGGGAGAGCCTTTAGGGCAACACTCAATAGTCTACAATCTCAACTCGCACAGGTGAACCCTTGTAAGCCATATTCCGGCTCTGCCGTATTACTAGATTGCTAGCAGGAGTAGGATCTGTCCAAAGCCGGCGGATTCGAACCTGGGTAAACTTGTGTGCTCACCGTCCCGGAACACCGTACGTCTCACACCCCTCTCTTCCGCACGCCTCGAGGACCCCCTCATGGCATACTTGTCATCAATCCGACGATAATGATATGTTCTACCATACAACTGTGCATCATTCCATCATGGCATACTGATAGTTGTGAGATTCAACACATTTTTTATGGCTTTTATTGATGGTTTTCTCCTGGATTTGATCGTTTTCTAGATTTACATGACGCTAATACTTCGGTAGCAAAGAAAACTTGGTTTTTAATGTGTGTTTTAGGTTCTGAACGTCAAAAGAAGATTTTAACCAGAGAAACACAATATTCAGGCGAAAACAAGCAAGTCTCTCTTTGGAAGCAATCGAGGGAAGCACACAAAGGCTTAACGAGCAACTATACGGCGGGAACATTTTCTCCGGCCGTATAGTTCCCGCCGTATAGCTGCCGCCACCTCCGTCTTGTAAAAAGGGACAACTTCCGTGAAGAGGCCAGACGCGAAATCATAACACATCAGCCGCCATCCCATCCAAAAAGGAGATACAAGAGATCCGGAGAAGAAGGGGGAGACGTTCTTCATCTCGCTCCACGATCTTTGACCTGCTAGCCATTACACCCCCATAGCCATTACTTGTACTTGAGAGAGAGAGAGAGAGAGAGAGATCTTCGCCTTGCAAGGTTAGGGTTTGAGATTGTTTCTTCCTATTTTGAATTATGTTGGATTACTTTTCCATTCTTATCGTGGATCTCCACGGTAATATCGAGAAGAACTCCCTTTATTTAATTATATCGATGATGGTTTCTTCTCTCATGTGTGAGTAAGTTCCTTTAGCGTGGGAGATTTAAGGGATTGATGAGATGTGATGTGCCTTAATATATTTTCCATTAGTTTGTGATTGATTTTAATTACTATATTATATGTGCTTGACTATTTGTGGGATGTATAATGCTTGTTGTCCAATTAAGGGCCCAAACAACATGATGCTTTGTTCTACATAGATAGGATCTTGTTCGTTGGCAGACCGGCGACCCTCGAGTGACACGGGGATATCAATGGGAAACTAGTTGACTCGAGGATAACGAGGAACCACTGTACTTATTGCATTAGTCCAATCCAAGGAGCTTAATTGCTAAGAAACCTGAAGGGTCTTAATCGTCTAGTGTCTGACCATGGTTTTGGTAACAGACTAGTAGGATTATTGAAGTTGGGATGAAATCTACCAAGAGGAGTTCCGGCTAATTATGGGTTGCTCGCCTACACATATACTTATAAAATTACAATTGTTACACTTATCATTCGTCCACCTGGCACAGTCACTATCACCATGAACTGTATCTCCCCGCGCCTTTTTTGTTATCTGCAGAAAACAACAAACAACCGAATCGTTCTTTACTTTTATGCTTTTTATTTCTGAAGTTTACATTTTAGTTTTATTCAAATACATCCAATTTAATCCAAATCTCTTTCTTATTTCACACTTGCAGTCAATTCAGTTGAATACCTGTGACAACTTTGAGTGTGATAGAGACTTCACCCATAAACACTTACCTTTGGGATCCATGTGGGATCTATATCTATACTTCAAAACTAGCTACAAACGATCTGTGCACTTGCAGGCATCAAGCTATTTTCTGACACCGTTGCCGGGGAGCTAAGCGCTAAGTGTTTGTCTCTTGACATTTCAGGTGTTACTACTACAAAATGGTCTCCCTAGGAGACAAAGGGTCTACACGCTCTGGTAGGACCTATTTACCAGATTATTTTGAGCACGTGCCTATTCAGAGGCGCGAAGAAATTATTGAAAAACTTTTAAGATCGGACAAGGCTGAAGTTGAAAACCTGAGTGATATTATGGAAATCATGTCTATTTACACGACAACTCCCAAGAAACCTGAGAAAACTCTCAGAGAATACAATGCTCCAATCTCTGCTTTCCTTAAACAACTAATATAATTCCTAACCCTGGAGTTAGAGAATATCAATTTGATGGTGGAATTATTAAAATTTTGCAGGAAAAAGCTTTCAGTGGAAGGGAAGATGAAGACCCAGGAAGACATATTACAGAGTTTGACAATTTGATGACAACACTTGGACAAAAAGGTTTGCCAAAAGATTTCTCTCGTCTTAAATTTTTTTGTTGGTATCTTAAAGGTAAAGGTCTAGACTGGTTATATTCTCTTCCTCGCCATTACAGTAAATGTTGGAAAAATTGTATTGTCAAATTTATAAACATGTTTAATCCTTTTAAAAAGGTAACTAAAACTAGAAAGAGCATAGGCAACTTTAGTTAGAATGTGGGAGAAAACTACCCACATGCCTAGGATAGATTCTTTGGAATGATCAATAAAGTTCCTAATCATGGCTATTATGAATAAACTATTTGCCATTTATTTTACCACGGTATTAATCCTCAAAGCAGAGAGTTGATTGATTTATCAGCGGGAGGATCGATAAATACTTTAATTGTTAAAGCATGTTTGGAATTGATGTCTACTAGGGCTAAGAATGATTCTTTATACAATCCTGATTTCAACACTAAGATATAAAAAGGGATGCTTCGTATAAATCCTGATATTATGTCTGAAGTATGCAAAACAATGAAATAAAAAGGTATACCTTCTGAACTTGTTAAGGAGAACAAAGTAGACTTGTTACAAGTTTTTACTGAAGAAGATGAGACTAGAAAAGTTTTTCAAGAATTAAAACATCGACAAGCTAAATATCATAATAACCTACATAAGCATTTTCAAAAACATAAAAAGATTTTGGCAGAACTCACGGAAAATTATGATGAGATTGAACAAGAAATAAAATTATTTCACAAGTATCTTAGTATGATTTAAACTCAATGCAAACAAATAGCATCTGGTTATCAAATTTTTCTTTGAGATGATATAGATATTCCTGTTTCTACTAATGTTGTCACAAGAAGAGGTGCAGTTGTTACAGGACCATTAGGACCACCCGAATATGAAGATGAGAAAGAGCGAAAAGAAAAGGCCTTGCTCAAAGCAAGCCAAGAAGATGATACACTAGTGGATCCTCAAGATGAAACTGCCCAAGAAACTCAAGATCAAACCAAGGAGGACCAAAATGATGCACATGATGACCATTATGACTATGATGTAGAGACGGTTGATCCAAGAGAAGAAAAGACAAGCAATGAAGATGAAGTTGTTGTAGTAGAGAAGAAGAAAAGCGACAAGCAACAACAAAAGAAAGCAACAAAAGAGCCTGATCCCCCACAAAAGTTAAAGACGAAAATAAGAAAGGTGAGCAAAAGCTTCCTTATCCAAATCGAAAAAAGAAAGCACCGGACCAGGTAATCTATGATTCTTTCAAAAAATCACTTGGTGATATTCGTTTAGAAATTCCATTTGTAGATCCAATAAAAGTTCCCACCTATTCTAGATTTTTTCGTGATATTCTTAGTAGAAAGAAAGAAATAACTGAAACCGTTGCCATGGTGACTAGTTATCCTGCAAATTGGAAGCTATTGTCTAAATCGGGAGATCCCGAAATACCAACTATTTCATGCTCAATTGGCAAAACTGATATTCACACTGCCTTGTGTGATTTAGGTGCAGGAGTTAGTGTAATGCCATATTCCCTATATAAAAGTTTAGGATCAGGGGAGTATTCCTCTACTACTATCACTTTACAGGTGGCTGAAAAGTCCACTAAACAACCCATTCGTATGATTGAGGATGTTCTACTTAGAATAGATGAGCATGTTATTCCCACTGATTTTATTATTCTTGAAATGCCAGAGGATGAAAAATTATCTATAATACTTGGAAGACCTTTCCTTAGTACTGCAGGAGCATCAGTTGATTGTACTGAAGGAAAATTAATCTTCAATGTTTATGATGCTGAAATCATCCGGTATTTTCTAAAAAAGCTAGAAGCAGGAAAAGATATATTCCACCGGCAAAACGAGTCCATGTGGTAAGTGACTTTGATAAGGGGCAACCCAAGGTAAGAATTCGAGAACAGAGAAGGGGTTGAGTTATTCAACCATCCTTAATAAAATGCTTTATGGGAGTCAACCCATCACATTAATAAAATAAACTATAGAATAAAGTGTTCATCGCATTCTTACAACTTTTTCATAGACATTTTTGCGGAAGGGCGCCCGTGAAGATGCAGCTGTCAAAAAGTAGTAGAAATATCGATTGAACAAGTGTAGAATAAGTATAAAAATAAAGTTTGAGTTTTCTCTACAAAAACTAGCTTAATCATTTTAGTCAAGATCAAATAGTGAACCTCCAGTTGAGGAGAAGAAGATAGGTAGAGCTAGATATTCTGCTCTATACATGCTGTTTTTGGTCGATAATTTCAACTGTCATTTTTCTATCAAAAACAAGGTGTTTCGCTAAGTTTCAGGATAAGAAGGTATTCTTGAAGAAACAATTTTTTGTTGATGAGTATTGATGGTTTAACGACCAACTATATGGCAGGAATAAAATTTCAGGCCATATAGTTTGGCCGTATAGATATCTTTGCCATCAATAAATTTTCTTGCGTGGGCACAAAGAACTCAATGACCAACTATACAGCGGGAATAAAAGTTCTATACGTATGGCTCTAGTATATAGATATCGATGCTTTCGTACATTTTCTTCTCAAAAGTATTGACGGTTTAACGACCAATTATACGATGCCTATTTTAGAAAATTTATCTTGAGGCTACAGACGGTTTGACTACCAACTATACGGCGGGATCATTATGATCCGGCCGTATAGTTGCGTCCGTAAAGCTGTGTTCTACATAAAGAAACCCTAGTTGCCGGCACCGCCGCAACTATACGGCGGGAACAACATATCCTGCCCGTATAGTTGTGGCCGTATAATTCGACGCGACCTCAAATCGCGTCGGGGCGGCTAGGTTTTCCTCCCTCCTCACTTTTTTCTCTCATATTCTCTCTCCAAACCCACCTAGAACTCTTGATTCTTTGCAGATTTCGTTCGTTTGAGTGGGGGAATCAACAGATCGGTATGTTTCTCTCCCTATCCATGCTTTATTTTCAGATTTTCATGGTTTAAACTCTCACATTGATCTAGTGGATGAACTCAAGCTTATTTTTCTTTTCCTCTTAATTTCTCACATTAGGATTAAAAATTTCCACGTAGAATCGTTCGTATATCATGTAGAAACTATATGCCTAAGGTTCTATGGTGAAATTTTTTAGTGCATCAAGATGAACAAAATTAGTAGCATTTTTCGCAACAGCAAGCGCCAACGTGGCGAGAGTTCGGGGCACCAGGCCAAGCTCAACCCCAAGCTGGCCGTAGTTTCATCAAGGAGGATGCTACCCACACCTTGGGCCTATGATAGCTTTCTCACCGTGGCGGGCTTGAGGGCGGACTTCGACCTCATGTGTGCAAACTCAAGACTTGCAGTACTCGCCTATGCAAGCCACAACACCTACCCAAGCTCATCTATGAGTTCCTTTCCTCCTTCTACGATGATCACAGGGAGAAAGGTAATGCATGCACAGTAAGCTTCACCATGAACCAGCAGCCTTACGAAATAACTTGTAAACAGTTTTGCAATGCTTTCATCTGCCCTCTCGATGGGGAGGCAAATGTTAGTAACCTATACAGTGTCACAAGTGGAGAAACTTGGGAGGTTGTTTCCATTAATGGTGGCACGAACTTGTACTAGAAGAAGATGTCCACCATTAAGAACCCAACCATTCGCTACTACACATTGTTCCTCGCCAACACACTGCTGGTAAGAGGAGATACCGGTTCCATGGCCAATGCGGACATGGCAATGATCACCAAGGCACTCTTCCCCAATGCACTCTTCCCTAATGCACCGCAAAGTCTCAACCAGGGGCTCTACTCATCCAGCACTTCCGTCACCAAAGCAACAAGACGAAAGGTGACATTCGCATTGGTGGATTGGTAACCCACCTTGCTCATCAATTAAACATTGTCTTACATGCGATGCAACTTGTTGATGGCTCCAAACTTATGGATGTCAAATACTTGACTGCTTGTGGCTTCCTTGGTGTTTACCGAGCTAACAGGAGACTGAGCATATCAGTTTGGTTATCCTGGTGATGCGCAGGTTGAGCAGGTTCTGTTGCCCTATCCCCAAGCCTTCTGGATTGTGGAGAAGGACACCTGGATCCTCACCAAGGATCAGGTGCCGGAGATCATGGCTGAACTCTAGTCTGATCAAGAGGAATATGAAGAAGGAGAGGGGCAGGATGAGGATGAGTAGGAGCAAGAGCAGGAGTAGCAACACAACCCTGCTTGGGAGGGACAGTAGCAGCAGCAACAGGGGGATCCTGGGACCCATGGCCTAATCAGCCGCAGCAGGGGTTCAACTACGTCCCCTATCAAGAATTTAAGCAGCTCAACCAGCGTGTTGGGGAGATTGACCATACTCTACAAGGAGTGAATGAATATGTGAGTGCCTTAACTCAAAACTTCAGTCACTTCATGACCAACTTCCCCAACTATTATCAGCAGTATCCGCACCAGCCGCCAAATGATGGCAACAACTAAGCCTAGCAATAGCCGAAGCTTGGGGGAGGTTTGAAAACATCCAAATCTTGCATTCATATTTTTATTTCTTCTTTTGATTTATTTTACTTCTTCAAAATTGCATGTTTACTTTCACTTTGCATTCCTAAACCAAAAATACAAAAAATTCGTTGTAGCCTTTATTGCAAATTTGTTTCTTTGTTTCTCTAGGAGATTGCTCAATTTCAGGTGACTTAGCAATAGGGAAATATAGAGGGGGTTCGACTCAAATATGAGAACGAAGCAAGCAAGAGGAGGTATCATATTCCTTTCATCACCTTTTTTGCAACCTAGAATTGATCCTACAATTATTTACTCGCTTGCACTGGAGTCACTCCCCACTTAGCTTGCTATCCTATAAATTATATTCCTTTGATAGTGTCTCCTTTTTAGCTTTGAAACAATGAGAAATGAACTTGGTTAAAAATACTTCCTACATTTTTAAAATAAGAAAAAGCATCTAAAAGATGACTTGAGTCCATGTTTATCCCAAAGGATTTGATTTTAGAACTACTCCATCCCATTTGAGCTTAATTTAAATAGACTCAATAGTACCCTTGAATGAAATTGTTTGATAAAATGGATGCTTCGAAGTACTAGAGATTGTGCCACTTCTTTTTCTAATAATTACCGTAAGATATTGCTTTACGCGTGTCATTACAACACTGTCGTACTCCATGGGGAATTATTAACTTTGTTAGCCAACGAACGATCTAAATGTGGGAAACCACTTGATTTCGGCTATTGAGTTATGTAAACATGTGTAGCAGCAATGCTATGACGGGTAACATTTTAGTCTCCTTGTAGTTTCACGTTCCAAGTGAAATTGTAGTACTCCTCGGACCCACTATTTCTCAACAATTATTTATTGGCATGGTCATGAGTGCACAACACAGTCCCAATTAACGTGTTAAAAACAGTGGCATGATTTCTCTATGAAAGAGGTGAAGTTTTTGAAAGGCAAGGAAAGGAAAAGATGCTTTGAGAGTCTTGAAATTTTGACATGGGAATAGATGAGTTGTTTTTAAATTAAATGTTTTGATGCCAACTTGAGTACTCTTACTTGATTAAAGAAACAAGAGTAAAAAGTTTTCATCTCTCAACAAAGAGAGACACCAAAAGAATTTGTCTCACTTTCCTAGCTAAACTTTTGACACTTGCTCGGGCATATGATTTATTTGCTAGCAAGATATATGTGGTTAGGAAGTGGACTCAGTGCAAGCTTGTGAATACTTGTATGATCATGTTTAAGATTGTAGGAATTGTGAAGAAACGAATTTGACACCAATTCAAGCTTGTAAGTTCTTTTATTTCAGTCTCAAATCTCCGCTATTCTTCCTTATTTCCTTGTCACTCGAGGACGAGCAACATCTAATCTTGGGGGAGTTGATAGCTCTGAGATTCGACACATTTTTGATGGCTTTTATTGATGGTTTTATCCTGGATTTGATCGTTTTCTAGATTTAGCTAACGCTAATACTTAAATAGCAAAGAGAACTTGGTTTTAAATGCATGTTTCAGGTTTTGAACGTCAACAGAAGATTTTAACCAGAGAAACACTATATTCAGGTGAAAACAAGCAAGTCTCTCTTTGGAAGCAATCGATGGAAGCACATAGAGGCTTTAATGAGCAACTATACAGTGGGAACATTTTCTCCGGCCGTATAGTTCCTGCCGTATAGCTCTCGCGACTTCCGTCTTGTCAAAAGGGACAACTTTCGTGAAGAGGCCAAACGCGAAATCATAACACATCATCTGCCATCCCATCTAGAAAGGAGATAGAAGAGATCCAGAGAAGAAGGTGGAGACGTTCTTCATCTCGCTCCATGATCTTCGACCTCCTAGATATCACATCCCCATAGCCATTACTTGTACTTGAGAGAGAGATATATATATTCACCTTTCAAGATTAGGGTTTGAGATTGTTTCTTCATATCTTGAATTGTGTTGGATTACTTTTCCATTCTTTTTGTGGATCTCCATGGTAATATCGAGAAGAAGTCCCTTTATTTCATTATATCGATGATGCTTTCTTCTCTCATGCGTGAGTAAGTTCCTTTGGCATGGGAGATGTAAGGGATTTGTGAGATGTGATGTGCCTTCATATATTTTCCATTAGTTTGTGATTGATTTTAATTACTATATTATGTGTGCTTGACTATCTGTGGGATGCCTAATGCTTGTTTTCCAATTAAGGGCCCAAACAACATGATGCTTTGTTCTACATAGATAGTATCTTATTCGCTAGCAAACCGGCGACCCTCGAGTGACACGGGGATATCAATGGGAAACTAGTTGACTCAAGGATAACAAGGAACCAATATGCTTATTGCATTAGTCTGATCCAAGGAGCTTAATTGCTAAGCAATCTGAAGGGTCTTAATCGTCTAGTGTCTGACCATGGTTTTGGTATCAGGCTAGTAGGATTATTGAAGCTGGGATGAAATCTGCCAAGACGAGTTCCGACTAATTATGGGTTGCTCACCTGTAGCATCCCAATTGTCTAACAATTGTAATGCTACTTGGTCTAGTAATATAATGGCTACTTCCTATATATAATTGTTGCATCATAATTATATCATGCTCATGTCATCATGCCACCTTGCATTTGAGCAGCATATAAAACCCTTTTTCTTTTGGTTCTTCTCTCATATGCATTATTAATTGTATTTGCCTCTTGATATTGTATTTGGTTATTGATATATTGTGTAAATGCCCAGGTTGAGTTGGGGGCATATCTTTTATTCCACTCCACCACCTTTCTTTGTCACCACCTTATAATTCCACCATTCCAATTACCCATGAGCTTGTTTTTCTTTTTATTTTGATATTTATTCTAGCTCATGTGGGTTGGGGTGGATCTAAGTCTATAATTTCTTTTGCTTAGCCTTTATTCCACTCCTTGGGAATGCATAAGAATAATGCCATATTATTATTATTATTATTGTTTTCACAAAATAAAACATGGCATTTATTATTATGCATGGGCCATGCAAGAGCACCACCACCTTTAGCCCATTTGTTTTTTCCCTTGTCTTAGTGGTTCTTTCTTTGTGGGGTCATCTACATCCTCTCTCCACCATTCCCATGTCCTCCTCAACATCATTCTTTTCCTTCATGCATGATCAAATGAGGCTTTTCCCCCTACACCCCTTTCCTCTCTCTTTTTTCTTAGTTTCACCTTCACCTCACCTTATGCTAAACCAAAGCTTCTCCTTTCTTCTAGATTGATCTTATAAACATGATTAAAACCTAAACACCTAATCTAAACCCTAACCCTAGTATCCTCTCTTTTCTTTCTAACCCTAATTCTACACTAAACCCTAACCCTTAACCTCACCTCTCTCTCTATCTCTCTCTCTACCATGCTGGACCCACCTAGCCACCCTCTCTCCCTGGTCCCACACCTCAGCTAACCACCTACCCCAACCCTAACAAAACCCTAACCCGAGACCACACCTAGCTAACCCGAGCCTCCCCTCTCCTCTCTCTTTCTCTCTCTGCCGAACTAGCCCCACCCCCAGCTCCTCTCTGCTGTCCCACCTGCCAGGCCTACCTGCCCTTGCCCTGCTCACGCCGAGCCAGCTCGAGCACGTGAGAGGAGGTGGAGAAAGGTGGCCGAAGCCACCTTTATCTAACCCGAGCCCCACGGCGACCCTCTTCCCTCTCCCTCGCTTTGTCCTCATCCCACACATCTCCTCTGCCTCGCCAGATCCACCCCCAAGCCCTGCCTCTCCTCTCCTTCTTCTTCACCGTCGCCAGATCCTGCCGCCGGTCGCCGCCAGTACCCCCTGCGTCTCGTCGTTCTTGCCGGCGTGCACGACGTGGAGGTGGTCGAGGAGAATGAGGAGGGTCCCCTACTTCGCCTCGTACGCGCCAGCGAGGAGGAGAAGGTCCCCAGCAGCCACAGCACGACGACGTAGCCGAAACCCTAATCGCGCCGGCCGCCAGCCTCCTCGTCGCCTTGCTGCGCCTCGTCCCGATCCGCCACCACCGACAACCTCGTGGTGAGCTGCTCCACCGCCCTGACATCCTCCCCCTCGCGAACACCCTCCGGACACGCCGTTTGTTTCAGCGAGCACCCTCTGTGCGCCAGAGGTTGCTGGTGTCTGCACGTTCCCGCGCCGCGCGGAGCCTCATCTGGCCGTCTAGCCCCCACCTAACACCAAACCCAAGCTGCCGCAGTGGCTACCACCCCCCAGCGCATGCCCAGATCCCCAGTTCGATCCCCCGCTCCTGACCGCCTCTGCCGCGCGCGGATCTGGTCGTCAGACCGAGAGGAAGATCCACAGTGCCGCCGCCGTTTTGCACATCCACCCCTACCTTTTGATCTGCTCAACCCGCGGTACCCCAAGCCCCACCAGTTAGCCTCCCATGCATCTTACAGAAACGCCCCCGCAGTTTGAGCACATTAACCCGCGCTCCAGCGCGACCCCACCGGTCAGCCTCCGCGAGCTTAGCCGCTGTCACGTGGGCCTCTAGTCGCTGGCCCACCTGTCAATCGCAGGGGCTAGCTAAGGCCGAGGTGAGAAAAGCCTTTTCCCGCACGCGTGGCCCCAGTCAGCAGCGGCCCACCCGTCAGTGGCTTGGGTCGAATTTTCCTGGGTGTAAAAAGTTTCCCTGTTTGTCTGTTTTAATAAAACAAATTCAAATTGTTTAAATTCAAATCAAATTTTAAATAATTTTTAAATACAAATCCAAATAATACAAATGATATATGTTTTTGAATCAGAAAAATGTGAGGAATTCAAATATGCCATTCAAAATATTGTTTGAACACTTTAAAATTTCGAGATGATTAAAATTACAAATAAATGCCCTTTTCTTAATAAATTAATAACTTTAATTCTATAACTCCAAATTTGGCAAATAATATGTCTAAATCGATCAGCGCGACGAGACTGTTCTATCCATGCAGTCCTTGTTCTGAATTGAAGCATGCATCATGTCATTATTGAAAATCTGAACTGTTTATGGCCATAAAATTTGACTAAATAAATCATAAAATGCTTTATTCTTGTACCTCACACCTCACCATGCCATGCTACTTTAATGCCATGTAAATTGTGCATCATTCATCATGGCATGCTTGTTTGCTTGTCGCATTTTAATTCATATGCTTGTGCACTTTATTTATGTTGGCCCTTGTTTGTTTGGTTCTTCTTCGAATAGACTCCCAACAGGAGAATTACCAGGAATCACAGGAGTACTACCCAGATCCATCTCTCGCTTCAACTGAGCTGCCAGGCAGGCACTACCACATGCTTGCATACATACAGTACCTATTGCCTCTATATTATTCTTGCATCATTGAGTCGCGATTGCATTAAATTGAATCCCAAGTACTGCATAGCCTTTACATTTAAACCCCACCAAAGCTTGGTCCTCCATCCCATGAGCCATTACTACAGGAGTTGTTTGAGCCATGCGAGTCGTAGAAAAGCATGTGTAGGGTATGTGAGTGTCTGATGGATAACGAGGTACTTAAACAACTTAACCTGAGTAGTAATGGGATAACTAATGAAAGAGGCACCGGTGAGCAATATCTACTATTTGGTTTTTCATGCTCACTTGGGTCCCGTAGGACCCCGAGTACTTGATTCATGTTCCTTGACTATTCGCACTATCCACATCCGGGAGGCCTTATGGACCCCCCTGAGCCAGAGCTTGATTCATTCTTATTTCTTAGGGCCACAATTAGTTTGGGGTTTTATTACTATCCTGTACTTATGCCATGTTACTGCTTTATTTAAGATTGTGCGAGGAGCACCTGTACTGTTTTGGATCGTGACACGTTTTCGCTGTATCGACAAGCCCAGTCACATTTTTGGGTTCCCAGTCGTTTACCGCCGTCCACACAAACCTTGAGTCTGTCTCGCAGTCAGCTAGCTTCATCGCGGGGAGCTTAATGGGGTGGCCCCCTGAAATATTTCTAAATCCTATGATTGCTTTGTCGTGAATGCCTTGTTGGATTTTGAGTTGGTTTTTCCGAGGTTGATCGAGTGTGTGTTGCTATTCGTGCACCCCTGCAGGGTAAATCTTTCTGAAAGCCGTGTCCGCGGTTATGGACGACTTGGAGCATAGTTTCTCGATCATAGACAAGAATAACTAAAGTACCGCTTTTAATTTGACTAAGTACTTGACTAGTAAATAGTGCAATACTCATGGAATGGTTAATAAAACTGCCAACGGATGATGGGGGTTGTTCGTCCGCTTCCTCGTTGGTAAGCGAGGAGGAGGATGGATCTGTTAATTATGCTGTTATAACTGTTGTTCTTAATTCACGGACATCCGTCTATCATTGGTTAGGCGGATGGTTAGCGAGTATCTATAGAATTGTTAGATATAATCTTTTGCTGCAATTGCGTCACCCCAGGTTGTGTCCCCTTTAGTGGCATAAAGACTTGCTGAGTACCCCTAGGGTCTCACACGATAAATTGTTTGATTCAGATGAATAGGTGTACCCGCAAGATGGATACTGGGTGGAGGAGACAGATGATGTTGGCAACGATCATTCGGTGTAGAGATTCCGGGAACAGGAATCCGTGAGATCTGTGGGCGGGATGCGTTTATTTATGTGGCATCTTATGCCGATTTGCTTCTTATCCGTACTCAGATCTTGTTTTCCACTTCCGCCTGATACTCTGATGTTTGTTGTATGAGGAGCTATCCTAAATTATTATCTCTATCTAGGATATTCGAATCTTGCCGTATGGCATTGCAATATTTCTATTTCTTTTAGATGGAATGGCTTTGAGTACTGTTGTATGTGTCTTGCATACATACTCATTTGTGTATGCAGTTGATCCCTTCGCCTGCCGATTACGCCGCTCGTTCTTGTCCCGATGTCCTGAAAGTGGTTAGGACGGCCGAAAGGTCTACCGTGAGTGGCCCTGGGCCCCACCATACTATTTTAACCACTTTCGTTCATCCAGGCATGTAACTAAGAGCGCAATTCACCGAGGTAGTTACATCACCTACACATATACTTATAAGATTGCAATTGTTACACTTATCATTCGTCCACCTGGCACACTCACTATCACCATGAACTGTATCTCCCCACGCCTTTTTCGTCATCTGCAGAAAACAAACGAATCATTCTTGACTTTTATGCTTTTTATTTCTGAAGTTTACATTTTAGTTTTATTCAAATACATACATTTTAATCCAAATCTCATTCTTATTTCACACTTGTAGTCAATTCACTCGAAGACCTGTGACTACTTTGAGTGTGATAGAGACCTCACCCATAAACACTTACCTTTGGGATCCTTGTGGTATCGATATCTATACTTCGAAACTAGCTATAAAAGATATGTGCACTTGCATACATCACATACCTTGATTGCTTGTCGCATATATTCATATGATTGCGCACTTTATTTAGTATGGCCTTTGTGTGTTTGGCTTTTATTTCGGACATACGCCAAGCAAGGGAACTACCAAGAGAACCGAGAGTACTACCCGGATACCGGTTACACCACCGTTGATCCATAAGGCAAGCAATTCCCCATGCTTGCATACATATAGTACCAATGCCTTCTATCTTATTCTTGCATCATTGAGTCACGATTGTATTAAATTGAATCCCAAGTATTGCATAACCTTTTCTTTTAAACCTCACCGAAGCTTGTACCCTCAATCCTATGAGACATTACTATAGGAGTTGTTTGAGCCATGCGAGTCGTAGAATTGCATGTGTAGGGTTTGTGCGAGTCTTTGGATAATGAGGTACCTAAACAACTTAAACTATGTAGTAATGGGATAACTATATAAATAGGCACCGGTGGGCAATAGATATTATTTGGTTCTTCCACGCTCACTTGTGTCCCGTAGGACCCCGAGTAGTTGATTCATGTTCCTAGACTATTCTCACTATCCACATTCAGGAGACTCTATGGATCCCCCATCGTCTGAGCTTGATTCACACTTTATTTCTTGGGGCCACAAAGTAGTATGGGGCTTTATTACTATCATGTAGTTATGCCATGCTTTTTTGCTTTATTTACGATTGCGCGCGGAACGCCTGTACTGTTTTGGAATGCGGAGTGTTTTCGCGGTATCGACAAGCCCAGTCACACTTTTGGGTTCCTAGTCGTTTACAACCATTGACGCAAACCCTAGGTCTGTCTCGGAGCCGGCCAACTTCGTTGCAGGTAGCTTAGTGGGGTGGCCCCCTGAAATAATTTATGGGTCTTGTGAATGCATTGTCGTGAGGCCTCGTTGCTTTTTATTTGGTTCTTCCCGAGGTTGATCGTGTGTGTGTGTGTTGCTATTTGTGCACCCCTGCAGAGTAAATCTTTCTGAAAGACGTGTCCGCGGTTATGGACAACTTGGAGCACAATTTCTCGATCATAGACAAGTATAACTAGAGTACCGCCATTAATTTGACTAAGACATGACTAGTAAATAGTGCAATACCCATGGAATGGTTAATAAAATTGCCAACGGATGGGATGTTCTTCCACCTTCTCGTTGGTAAGAGAGAAGGAGGGCGAGTGATGTTTATTTATGTTGCTTATATAACTGCTGTTACTAAATAACGAGCGTCCATCCATCTCTAGTTGGCGGGATGTGTAGCGTGTCTCTATAGAACTGTTTAGCTATTATCTTTCGCTGCAATTGCATCACCTCAGGTTGTTCCCTTTAGATGCATTAACACTTGCTGAGTACCCCTAGGTTCTCACACGATAAATATTTGGTTTAGATGGACAGGTATACTCTCAAGAAGGTTACTGGGTCAAAGAGACTGATGATGGTGGCAACGACTGTCAGGTGTAGAGATTCTGGGGATGGAGATCCGTGAGATCTATGGGCATGATGTGCTTATTTTCAGGGTATCTTATGCCAATTTTCTTATTGTCTATACTCGGATCTTGTTTTCTGCTTCTGCTTGATACTCTGATGTGTGATTTATGAGGATGTATCCTAAACTATTATCTCTATCTAGGATATTTGGATCTTGTCGTATGGCGTTGAATATTTATGTTTCTATTGTTTTTAGATGGTGTGTCTCTGATGACTATTGTATGTCGACTATGCCGCTCGCACTTGTCCCGATGTTCTTCAAAGTGGGTAGGGTGGTTGGCCGGTATCGTGCCCTGCTCCGCTTCTACGAGCCTACACGTGGGTGGCCTTGGGCCCCTGCCGTAGAATCCGTTATCCACTTTTGGGTTCATTCAGGCTTGAGCTTAGAGCATAGGGCCGAGGTATTACATGTATCATGGCTAAAGCCTTCGTGGTAACTCCTCCAACCACTATTCCTCCTTCTATTGATGCATCTTTGTATGATGATGATGATATGAGTCTCAAGATTAAGAAGGAAATAGTGGAATCCACTAGTTTCTTAACTTGGAAGGAGAAGCCAAGATGTGTGTTGAGGCTCTCATGAGCCAACTAGGTGAAGCACGCTATATCATTGTCGAGAGGGATGATTCCATCTCGGAGATTTTGGGCATGCTTGTGAGGCCACCATGGATATTGCCGCCTTGACCTATGCTCTTGAGTAAGAGCAAAGTAAAAGAGTTGCTCTTGAAGAGACCTATATTTCCCATGAAGAATATTTTAACTTGAATGTCTCTAAACTTGTTAAAGAATGTGGCCATGCTCTTGCACTAACTAAAGTCCTTAAAAAGGAAAATCTTGAGTTTGGGGTTGGTCATGATAGACTAAATGAAGGCTTTGAGAAACTCAAGAAGGAACATGGGTCCTTGTTGAGCAAATTCTCTAATCTTTCAAATTCACATGAACAACTTCGAACTCAAATGACAAAATATGTTTCAACCTTGTCAACTAGTATTCTTCATGTTCTACTAACCCTTGTTGTGCGCATGGAGATCTTCTCGAGGAGAACAAGAGGTTGAAGGCCACAATTGACAAAGGCCTTGTCTCATGCATTCAAGGTGACAAAATCCTAAATGACCTTTTAAGTAATCAAAGGGACAATGTGTCTAATGCAGGACTTGGATTTTCAACCAAGTCAAAGAAGAAGAGTAATGGCAAGAACAAGAAGAACTTGCCCACTCCCTCTTCCAAAAATGATTACCTTTGTGAAGGAGGGGAGAAGGGAAAAGAGAAGGAACCAAGTGTCATTAAGAGTGGTGATGAACCCTCTCATAATGATTTTGCGAGAAAATATAACCCATCCTATGTTCTTATGAAATCTTATGATGGTCATGTCTATGCTAAATATGTAGGCACCTCTTATGGTGATGATTACCATTGGGCCATTTGGGTTCCTGATACGTCCATTTTGCATCACTATTCTATATCATAATTTACTGTTATTCATTGATATATTTCATATTAAGAGATGATACTTATGTTATTTCATCTGTTTTTGCATGGTTGATGACTTTTGGAGCATGGACCACTGCAGTCAGGATTCTGATAGAAAAGGTGCTGTTTGGAGGCAAAATTCGTGAAGATCAAAAAATCCGGGAAAATATACAGAAAATCCTATTTTTCCACAAGACGAAGAAAGCCAGAATGGGGGCTGGAGATGGGCCACAGGGGGCCCACACCACCCCCTGGCGCGGGCCACCCGGGGCCGCACCACCAAGTGGTGTGGCCGCCCTGGTCCACCCCTGGCTCTCCCCTCTGGCGTATATTGTCCTCCTGAAACACTAAGACTCGGGGAGCGACCACAGAAAGATTCCCCCGCCTCTGCGGGACGGAAAACACCGAGAGAGAAAGAGCTCTCCGGTAGACAGAATTCTACCGGGGGAATTCCTTCCCGGAGAGGGGAGATCGTCGCCATCAACACCACCATCAAGCTGGACTTCATCGAGATCATCATCATCATCACCACCACCATCACCATCAGCACCCTCATCACCATCTCCATATTGTTGTAACAATTGGGTTGAATCTTGCATTAGTTCTTAGGGGAAACTTTCCCGGTGTTGATTACTCTTTGTAGTTGATGCTATTGAGTGAACCATTGAATTATTGTTTATGTTCAGATTGTTATACATCATGGATCGTGTTTCGAGACATCACGT
The DNA here is from genome assembly GCA_910589775.1 of Avena eriantha. Taxonomy (NCBI): domain Eukaryota; kingdom Viridiplantae; phylum Streptophyta; class Magnoliopsida; order Poales; family Poaceae; genus Avena; species Avena eriantha. Next base: position 455,637,310 of record OU342744.1, on the reverse strand, counting down.
GATGATCGGGTGTACTCGACTCTACGCTTTCATACAACAGGTGTAAGACAGTTTTACACATGCGAATACTAAGGTTCTTACTTGGCGAGCCTAGCATGTACAGACATGGCCTCGGAACACGGACCGAAAGGTTAAGCATGAGTCATATAGTTGATGAGATGCCCATATTGATGCTCGCCTTTGAAGCTACACCGACTCACGTGATGATCGGACTTGGTTTAGTGGATTTGGTTCATGTAATCACCAAAAAGGTACGAGGGATGTCGTTTTTGAGTGGGAGTTCATTTCTAATTTGGATTATTCGAACTCAATTTGTCATAAACTAAATCGAAGTGAATTTGCATAATTTGTTGTAGTCATTGGCATCTGTTTACTACCTTACGCTTAGTTTTAATTGAGATAATAGAACTATATAATTCTGGATATTTACTTTATGAACTGGTATCGTATTGCTTTGAATGTCAATTTAAAGTTTAAAAGTCCTATTGCAAACTTTCAGCAAACTCTATTTACTCCATGAAGTTTAATAAGTAGTATTAAATGAAGAGTAAGAATTCCAATGTTAGTATCTAAAGTATCATGTTTGCCTCCATGATTCTTGATATTAAAAAGTTGTTTTAATATCGAGGTTATCTAGGAGCTGAAATAATTGTTTCAGAAACCATCATGTGTGGAAGATATTGTGATATCTGAAACAATGTTTATGGTTGCAATATGATAGAGTACTAGATCATGTAGGCGCGCGTTGCCGCGCCCGTCCATTAGAAAATTCATAGTTATGAAATGGCAAAACTCTATTTGAATTAAAATTTACCTTATAATTTGTATTGTATTTGTCTACGTAGGTTTTCCTTTGTCAGTCTTCTCTCTCTCTCATTCAGGCTCCATAGAATTTTGTTAGGCGCATAATTTTCTTACACAAGATTCGTGATGTTTTGTATGTTGATAAAGGACCGTGCTACTAAAATATTTCATGATTTTTTAAATTGGAAGGTGAACATGAGTACATCAAATAAATTGATGATGGATTTAAATAGCATGAAGGAAGTAATAGAAGCATGTCTCTTTGTAAGAGGAGCCACATCCATAGAATGTAAGCAGATGAGCTAGAACAAGTAGAACCTGCAGAGAAATATATTTCTGATTTAGAAAAGATGATAATTGTTATCTGAAGAAGATGGGTATTTCATTTGAAAATATAATCAACCTATCATACCACCATTAGATCTGGAATCTGCCATCAAGTGGGAGTAGCACATGCAAAAACCGAGGCAAGAGATTTTATAGGACATGTAGGAAGTATAGTAACATACCATAATCATCTATCGCCGTCAATTTGTGCACCATGGCTGCCATTAGGGATTTGCAAGAACTAAAAAAATAACACGGTCTAAAGATCAATGAAGACCGGTGCATCAGGTCTCCATAAATGGGGAGGCGAGGGCAAGATCTGTACCGCATCCGCAGGAGAGATCGATGGCCGCTCCATATTCTAGCCTACATTCGAACGGATCGGGAGGTGTGCATCTGGTCTCGATCGGTCGAATCTCGATTGGAGTCTACTGCATGCCTGCTCTAGATTTCGGCCTGCGGTCCAATCGATCGGAGGTGTGTGTCTTGTCTGGGTGGTCGAATTTACATTGGAGTCTGCCGCCGCATCGTGTGTCCTCTTCAAAAAAAATCTGGTGGTTCTATATGAGCAAGGAGATCTGGTTTCCATTGGAGTCTGCTGCAGCATGTGTCCTCTTCAAAAAAAATCCGGTGGTTCCCTACGAGGAGATCCGGTTGTCGAAAGGTGGAGTAGAGCAGGCCGAAATAGATATACATTCCAGCCCAATTAAGCATAGAAAGGCTTTTTGATGTCTAGAGAAGCGTCCCTAAGAGATAATTCGGTCCACGCGGGAGCTGAGGATCATCCAACGGCCAGAATGACGTGGGGTGCACGATCGAACGGCCAAAACTGCCCAGTTCGTGGGAGGCCTCCTTTTTGACTCAGTTTTAATATCCCTAATAATTTAACAAAATACACGTTCTCATATTGTATGAGAATTTGTGAAGGATGGAGATGCTAGGCGTCCTAATCTACCAAAAAGGTTTTGGAACTGATATTATACTTGCGATTCTTCCTTATAGGCTATAGTAGCTTGATCATGAAAGTTGTCATGATAAGGATGAATAGAAGATGTAAGTAAAATGTTTACTACACTAAAAGATTACTAAAGAATGGATTTTTGAAAGAATGCCAAACATTTGATGATGGTGATCCACTTCAAAGTGCAAGTCCAAAGGTATTAGTGTTTGACTATATACGCTTTGTACTATGTGTCATGTGAATGACACCACTATTGATGTTGATAGTTTCTTTTAAAAGGAAAAGGAATTGCTGAAAGAGAATCTATAAAATATTTGGCAGAAAAGAAAAGGTTGGAAATGTCCAGCTTAGGTATATAGAAGATATACATGTTATGGTTGTATTCCTTGCTTGTAAAACAATGTGGTTCTTAGGTATTGGATACCGGTATTGGATACTGAATTGGTTGGTATGAAGTGTCATACAGGTCGGTACATTAGCACAGGTTCACCCACACAACACTTAGCAAGCTAAAGAAGATTAATCAACTATATGAAGCGAAAGCACTTGACAGTCTTCCCATGTGTCCTCGAGAACGTTTGGTCATCTTAAGTAATACAACCAGCTTGTCCTTTGCTGCATAAAGGATTGGGCCACTTGCTGCATTTATTCCTACCATCTTTTATTTACTCGTACTTTGTTTACTTGCTTTATCAAAAACCCCTAAAAATCCGTTTGCTAAGTATTTGCAGAGAATTCCTGATCCATACCACTAGCCAGCACCTTCTGCTCCTCATTGGGTTCGACACTCTTACTTATCGAAAATACTGCGATACACCCCCTATACTTGTGGGTCATCAAGACTATTTTCTGGCGCCGTTGCCGGGGAGTGAAGCGCTATTCGAGAGTGGAACTGGCAAAGGAAACTTCTACTTTGAGTATTGTTTACTTCTGTTAGTTGCTTTATTTTCGTTATGGATAATTCGCTGAGTTTCTTATTTGGTAATGCTACTACCACTGCTAAGGTAGTAGATAAGCCACCACCTGCCGAGAATGATGCTTTTAAAATACCTACAAGAATTGTTGATCGTGTTATGATAACTACTATGTTGGGGATGGAACTGTCCATCCCGATGATCATTTACTCTTTATACACGAATTATGCGGGTTGTTCAAGTGTGCAGGTATTACTACAGATCAAGTTAAGAAGAAGTTATTCTCATTATCGCTGAAAGGAAGAGCTGAGGAATGGTATAAGCTGCTGAAGAATGGTCAAGCTCTAGAATAGGAGGAAATAGTGCCTCTCTTTTATTCAAAGTTTTATCCTCCTAGTGAGATTCATAAAGATCGGAATCAAATATACAACTTTTGGCCTCTTGATGGAGAGAGCATAGCTCAAGCTTGGGGGAGACTGAAGTTACTAATGCTCAAATGTCCCATTCATGAGCTCCCCAATAATATTATTATCAATAACTTTTATGCAAGGCTCCCTCTACATGATAAGGATTTACTGGATGCTTCTTGCGCTGGATCATTCACTCGCATGGAAGAAGAAGCTAAATGGGATCTTCTGGACCGTATTCAAGACAATGCTGAAGCATGGGAGAATGACAAAGGAAGAAAGTCAGGTATAAATTATGATTATGAATGCATTGAATCTTTTATGGGAACTGATGACTTTCAAAATATTAAAAATGCTTATGGTCTGGACTCTTAAGCTATTGCTTCTTATTTTAAGGCTTTTGCTTCCTACATTGAAGTGCCTAAAAAGAAGTGGAATAAGTACCATGAACCTTATAAAGATATTGCTAAGAGTGTTCCTGCAAGAAATACTGAAGTTTATACTGCTAATCATGTCTTACCTGAACCTTATATTGAGAAAATGCCTTTTCCAGTTAAGATAAAGGAACATTCTATGATAGCTAGTATGGTTAATGAAAGTACATATAAAGCTGTTGAACCTGATAAACAAATGGTTGATGAACCTATAATAGCAAATGTGAAAGACTTTGTTACTAAATATGAAGAAGAGGGACACACTATCCTTTGTAAGGATACCTCTAATATTGTTTCACAAAGTAGTATTATGAGAGCTAATATTCCTGTGTTTTCTGTTAGAATAAGTGATCATTGTTACAATGGTCCTTGTTCTAGTTATATGGTTAAATTTATGCATGATACTGAAAGTTACTATGAGAGAAGGAAAGGTGTTCTTATGCATCTCAATAATATCAAGTTTCCTCGTTTTATGTTGAAAGTTTTTATGTTGCACTTCTTTTGCCTTCTTATGCAAGTAGCCTTTGGTTTCAACAACTTGTTTGTTTACAAAAATACCTTGCATAGTAAGTGCGTTAGACTTATATGTGTGTATTTATGCTTCTTAATGCTCTCTTTCACTTCAATTCTTATTCCTATGTGAGCATCTCCAAAATTATCATGTCCAGCTTAATGGCTATAAAGAAAGAGCTTTTTGAGAGACAACCCAATTTGTTTTTGCTTTCAGTTTGTTTTTGTTTCTTTGAGTCTTGGAATTTATTACCTTGGTAATAACCTCTCCTTATCCGTTTTGTTTGGTTTTTGTGTCAAGATCAACCTCTAGTGAGAGAGAAGTAAGATTTGGGGAAGTTGCTGTCCCGAAACAGAATTTTGTGCTTCACCGTAAAAATTCGTGAGAGATCTGTGTATGTCGGATTGATCTGTAATGTTTTGTGCCTATGCCCCAGGTTGTTATTTAACTTTCGTTAGTTTTGCACTTTTTGATTTGAGCAACAGAAGATTTTTGAACAAATTGATCTTTACCCGCTGGTCTGTTTTGACAGATTTTGCCACTCAAGTAATAAGTGTATGAAGATATTGATATTGATATTATTCAAGTGGTGACTCTGGAAGAATCTACTGCACACCAAATTCAGAGACATGCAGAGTTCGTTTTCAAATAGGTGACAATTCTGGCAAGAAAAGTTCCGCAAAAATACTATCCAACTATATTTTTGCAGTTTTCAGTCAATAAGGAAAGCTATGAAGCGAAAGAGGGACAAAAACGGAGCCAGTGTGGCTCAAACCACCCTGTGGCGCGGGCCCACCCCTGGCCGCGCCACCAGGTGGTGAGTCCATCTCGGACTCCGCCTTCGACTAGTTTTCTCCCAGTACCTTCCTTTTGATATGAAACTTCGTAATATATAATCCCCTGGATCCCCTGAGGTTCGTATATCATGTTTTTGTCGTGTTTTTGTTTCGATCTGTTTCTGCCAGGACATACTCTTTGAAGGTTTAGAAGCACAATGGTGTCCGCCAAGGATAAAGGAAAGGAGCCTATGGAGGAGGATTCTCAAGACCCTAAGCAGGGGCTGGTACCTTTAGTCTCTTGCCCCACATCAACGGAAGCTCTACGAGTCACTAATGAGTTCTGCGATAAGTACTGAGACTTGAGGAGGAAGGTGGACATGCTTCAAAGAATAATAGGCTTCGCAAGATGCTGGAACACTTCCTCACGTCAACTAAGAAAATATTACCACCACCACCAAAGGAGTAATTCGTCATCAGGTTTGGCATCACCTTGGTTTGTTCCAAGATTGGGGGAGTGCCGCGGTATCACATCACTATCTTCTATCTTTTTACCTTATTAGTAGAGTCATATCATGAATGGAGAAGTTATTATGTAGGATGGTTTGCATTATGGAAGTGTCCCCTCTCTCATTAGATATGTATCCCTTGGTGTGAGTTGCCATTATGGAGTATTAATGAGAAGTTCTATCATTTACTCTTTTGCATATCTTATATTAGTTTTCAATTCGTGGTTATATGATTGATCTTGTTGTTAGTATTGGTATCACTTTGGGATCATTGAGTTAATTTAGTTGGTTTTGGCAAACCTGGCTTGGTCAGTAGCAACACTATTTTTGGAGTTGAATGAAAAAGATAAAAGTACTCTAAAGAAATATAATTTCGTCATCTTTCTTTCTTGATTTGCTCATAAGTCTAGTATTCTCTAGTTAAGATCTTTTGTGCTTCCAAGGAAGATTGCATGTTTGTCTTTATCACTTGTATGTTTGTTTGTTTCCTTCAACTCTTATACTTGCTACCCAGCCTTGCTAGCCAAAAAACCTATACTGAGAGGGAATTCTTCTCGTGCATCCACCTCCTTTAAACCAAAAACCATGCCATTTGTGTCCATACCTATCTATTAGCACTATTGCTATTCCAAGTAAATTCTTGTTTTGTCTACCTTCCAAATTAAACTTGTTATGTGAAAATTAGTGATTAAAGCTCTCACGAACTTGATGGCACACTTTACTTTCTTGCATTTATTAAGCTTGAACCATTAGGTCCTTCTTTGTTGCGTATATGCTTGCGCTTTATGAGTTGAAGTTAGCAGAACCATGTATCATGGGGACCGCTTTCAACACTACATTGGTACTTTGTACCTAGTTGATATCATGTTCTTTTGCTTATGGATCCCGGTGGTGTGAAATAAAAGTGGAACTTGTAAGATCATGGGGTTTATATGTGTGTTAGAGAAACGCCTGGGCCACTAGCCTAAGCCATGCCTAATCATGGTGGAAACTTGTAGCATAACTATAGTGAGCATTCTATGAAGCATCCTCAATAAAAACCTATGCAAATAGCAAATAAAAAGATCACTGAGATGCTCACTGTCTGCTTGCCTTGTCATTTTGATTATGGGATAGCTCTTGTGTCATGTGCAAGGGGTACCCCGTTGGCGGTTCTCAATGATACACATGTATTTACAATGGCAAGAGCTTACTCGTGACTGAAGTTGAGTAGAATGAGGTTCGGTACTTGTAAGTAAGGGGCATGGGACTTCAAATTATAACTTGTCAAGCATATCCTCTTAGTTGTGTCACTTTAACCTTAATTACCAAAAGATGCCTATGATAGGGGCAATGAGAGCTGAAGGCTAATAAGTATCATAAATTTTGGGAGCTCTTTATGGGACTTGCAATCCCTGCTTCCCTCTGCAAAGGGCCTTTCTTTTACTTTGTAGTTGAGTCAGTAAACCTACTCCCTTCTATCTCAGCAAGTATTTTGAGTTGTTGTGTTTCATTCATTCATATGATGATTTATTCAATCATGCTTCTTATGTTCCTTGTTTTGCACATTGCTCTTATATTGATGTTTACTACTTTGAAAGCTATCATTGAAAACTAGTTATTTGTGAACTCTAGCAAATTATCAACAATTCTTCGACCAAGAGCTAAGTTTGCCATTACCAATTATGATTCACTTTATGTATCTTTATTGTGTTTCCTTTACTTATTGCAAGTTGAGTTATATAATAGTGAGTTTTCTTATTTTATGATCTATGTATTGATGAATGTGATGCTTCTTGTCCATATTCTTTTATCGACTCTTCACTCCATAAACCTGAGACCATGTTTATTGAGCTCAGTTTCGCTTGGAGACAAGCGAAGTCTAAGCTTGGGGGGAGTTGATACGTCCATTTTGCATCACTATTCTATATCATAATTTACTATTATTCATTGATATATTTCATATTAAGAGATGATAATTATGTTATTTCATCTGTTTTTGCATGGTTGATGACTTTTGGAGCATGGACTGCTACAGTCAGGATTCTAATGGAAAATGTGCTATTTGGAGACAAAATTCACGAAGATCAGAAAATCCGGGAAAATATACGGAAAATCCTATTTTTCCAGAAGACGAAGAAAGCCAGAATGGGGCTGGAGATGGGCCACAGGGGGCCCACACCACCCCCTGGCGCGGGCCACCCTAGGCCGCGCCACCCGGTGGTGTGGCCACCCTGGTCCACCCCTGGCTCTCCCCTCTAGCGTATATTATCCTCCCGAAACCCTAAGACTCGGGGAGCGACCATAGAAAAATTCCACCGCCTCTGCGGGGCGGAAAACACCGAGAGAGAAAGATCTCTCCGGCAGACAGAATTCTGCCGGGAGAATTCCTTCCCGGAGAGGGGAGATCATCGCCATCAACACCACCATCAAGCTAGACTTCATCGGGATCATCATCATCACCACCATCATCACCATCGGCACCATCATCACTATCTCCATATTGCGTAACAATTGGGTTGAATCTTGCATTAGTTCTTAGGGGAAACTTTCCTGGTGTTGATTACTCTTTGTAGTTGATGCTATTGAGTGAACCATTGAATTATTGTTTATGTTTAGATTGTTATACATCATTATTCCATCTCTGATCATGATCCATAAGATGTCTTGTGAGTAGTTCGTTTTGTTCTTGAGGACATGGGAGAAGTCATGTTGTTAGTAGTGGAATTGTGTTGAGAAAGATTCAATGGTTTGATATTTAAGTTGTGGTGTACTTATTCTAGTAGTGTCATGTGAACGTCTACTACATGACACTTCACCTATATGGGCCTAGGGGAATGCATTGTGTATTTGGCTACTAATCGTAGGGGTTGTCGGAGTGACAGAAACCTGAACCCCTGTTAGGAAACCATTGCACAAGGGACGTAAGGGTCTTAGAGTTTAAAGTTGTGGTTAGGTTTCTACCTTAATTACTTTCTTGTACTTACGGATGTTTGCAAGGGGTATAATCACAAGTATGTATTAGTCCTAAGAAGGTCGGTACATTAGCACAGGTTCACCCACACAACACTTAGCAAGCTAAAGAAGATTAATCAACTATATGAAGCGAAAGCACTTGACAGTTTTCCCATGTGTCCTCGAGAACGTTTGGTCATCTTAAGTAATACAACCGGCTTGTCCTTTGATGCATAAAGGATTGGGCCACTTGCTGCATTTATTCCTACCGTCTTTTATTTACTCGTACTTTGTTTACTTGCTTTATCAAAAAACCCTAAAAATCTGTTTGCTAAGTATTTACAGAGAATTCTTGATCCATACCACTAGCCAGCACCTTCTGCTCCTCGTTGGGTTCGACACTCTTATCGAAAATACTGCGATACACCCCCTATACTTGTGGGTCATCAGTTCCTAAGATACTTGTGACTAACAAAAGAGGACCCATTCAACAATGGGTACCTACAAAACAAGCATTTATTTCTTGTAGGACTATGCTTCTGGTGGAAGAAAATGGGTGGTTAATAGTGGTGCCACGAGTCATATGACCGGAAGCAAGGATGTGCTTGATGAGGCAAGACCTAATACTTCCAACATGTGTGTCACTTATGGAGATGGATCAACCTCTAAAGTATTGGGTTTGTGTAAGGTAGTGTTCACACCGGATATATCCATTTTGGACATTATGCTTGTTAAAACCCTTTCATACAATTTACTTTATGTTCATCAACTCACGTTTATGGGCTTTGTAGCCTACTTTACCCCTAAGGTTGTGGTTCTCATGTGGAGCAAGACTCTCTCTATAGCCTTTGTTGGGCATGTCGATAACGGTTTATATGTGGTAGATTTCGATAAGAAACCCACACCTAACGTGGCTTGCCTAATAGATAAAGGTGACGTGGGATGTCTTTGGCATCGCCGGCTTGCCCACGTCAACATGAGGTCTTTGCAAAGCCTCCACACGGGAGGTCACATCCTTGGACTAAAATATAATGTTTGTTTTGTCAAAGATCGTGTGTGTAGGGTGTTTATTGAAGGTAAGATCGATGAGATGGCTCATCCCCCACAACAACCATCTATTCCGATGGGAACTTAGAGGTTCTTCACATGGACCTGTGAAAGGCCCAACTTTGGTCGACTAGAGGGAGGGGGTGAATAGGAGACTACCAATTTTTATTCTTTTCTTGCAATTTTAGGCTTTGCACAAAGTAAAGTTCACTAGAGATGCAACTAGATGAACAACCTATATGGCAAATGATACAAAAAGTAAACAAGACGGTAGTTGCAGGTAGTAAAGGAGAGGAACGAATAAACCGGCAAGGGAACATAGAGATGTAATTCTCGTAGTTCACTTACAAGGAAGCTACGTCTATGATGGAGAGGTGTCCGGTCCACACAAGGTCACTGATACGTCCATTTTGCATCACTATTCTATGTCATAATTCACTATTATTCATTGATATATTCCGTATTGAGAGGCGATACTTATGTTATTTCATCTGCTTTTGAATGGTTGATGACTTTTGGAGCATGGATAGCTGCAGTCAAGATTCTGATGGACAAGGTGCTGTTTGGAGGCAAAATTCGTGAAGATCAGAAAATCCGAGAAAATATACGAAAAATCCTATTTTTCCAGAAGACGAAGGAAGCCAGAAGGGGGCTGGAGATGGGCCATAGGGGGCCCACACCACCCCCTGGCGCGGGCAGCCCTAGGCCGCGCCAGCAGGTGGTGTGGCCGCCCTAGCCCACTCCAGGCTCTCTCGTCTGGCGTATATTATCCTCCTGAAACCCTAAGACTCGAGGAGCAACCACAAAAATATTCTGTCGACTCTGCGGGGCGGAAAACACCGAGAGAGAAAGATCTCTCCGGCAGATAGATTTCTGCCGGGGGAATTCCTTCTTGGAGAGGGAAGATCTTCGCCATCAACACCACCGTCAAGATGGAATTCATTGGGATCATCAGTATCATCACCACCATCATCACCATCAGCACCCTCATCACCATCTCCATATTGCTGTAACAATTGTGTTGAATCTTGCATACTTCATAGGGGAAACTTTCCTGGTGTTGATTACTCTTTGTAGTTGATGCTATTGAGTGAACCATTGAATTATTGTTTATGTTTAGCTTGTTATACATCATTATTCCATCTCTGATCATGATCTATATGATGTCTTGTGAGTAGTTCGTTTTGTTCTTGAGGACATGGGAGAAGTCATGTTGTTAGTAGTGGAGTTGTGTTGAGAAAGATTCAATAGATTGTTATTTAAGTTATGGTGTACTTCTTCTAGTGGTGTCATGTGAACGTCGACTACATGAAACTTCACCTATATGGGCCTAGGGGAATGCATTGTGTATTTGACTACTAATCGTAGGGGTTGTCGGAGTGACAGAAACCTGAACCCCCGTTAGGAAACCATTGCACAAGGGACGTAAGGGTCTTAGAGTTTAAAGCTGTGGTTAGGTTTCAACCTTAATTACTTTCTTGTACTTACGAATGTTTGCGAGGGGTATAATCACAAGTATGTATTAGTCCTAGGAAGGTCGGTACATTAGCACAGGTTCACCCACACAACACTTAGCAAGCTAAAGAAGATTAATCAACTATATGAAGCGAAAGCACTTGACAGTCTTCCCATGTGTCCTCGAGAATGTTTGGTCATCTTAAGTAATACAACCGACTTGTCCTTTGCTGCATAAAGGATTGGGCCACTTGCTGCATTTATTCCTACTGTCTTTTATTTACTCGTACTTTGTTTACTTGCTTTATCAAAAACCCCTAAAAATCCGTTTGCTAAGTATTTCCAGAGAATTCCTGATCCATACCACTAGCCAACACCTTCTGCTCCTCGTTGGGTTCGGCACTCTTACTTATCGAAAATACTGCGATACACCCCCTATACTTGTGGGTAATCAATCACCCGAGCGCCACAAAGGCCTCACCTTCTTCTCCAGTGAGCACCACCACAAAGGCGGCCTCACAATCCACTAACCGGTGACCTTGAAGGCGCCAACTGAAACCTTTACAACAAGGTTGAGGGGAAACTCCACAAATAAATTGGAGGCCCTCAACGACACCACGAAGCTTCACAACAATTGCCCTAGCTTTGAGGATGCCCTACAACGTCTAGGGTTCCAAGAACCCAAGAGTAACAAGATCCACTAAGGATGGGTGGGGGAAATCACGTTTCCTTTGGTGGAAGTGTAGATCTTGGTCACCTCTCCCAATACTCAAAAGATCAAGAGTTTTGAGTGGGTAGGGAGAGAGATCTATGCAAGTGAAGCTCGTGTATTAATGGAGGAGAGAGAAAAAAGAGATGAAATGGAGAGGAGGAAGAAGAGAGCCTTAAATAGGCCTCTTCAAATCGAGCCATTTCTGTCCACCCGCGACACCACTGGTACTACCGGTGGCAGGCCAGAAGTTCCGGTGAGCAGCCCCCAACGGTCCGAAGGCGCTCCATGGAACAGTCGGAAGGATAGCTCAGTGGGTGCCACGACCTGACCAGAACTACCGCTCAAAGTTCTGATCCAGATTCCGGTACATAAAACGCTTCGATACAGAGATGTATCTAAATTGATTTCATCTTTAAGGAACTTGGAGCGGAACAAGGGTCAGAACTACCGGGTCGCGAGGGACTGACCAGTACTACTGGGCGGGAGCGGTACTACCGCTCAAATCACCTGGGGCTAGACAACGCTGGCCGGAAGTTCCAGTCCAGCTGGACCAAAACTTCTGGCCGGTACTACCGGTGCTAGTTCCGACACTAATTCCGGCAAATATAGCACTTCGATATAGAAGTACATCAGAACTGAATTCATCTTTAGCGGAATTAGAGCTGGAACAACAACCGGAAGTACCACTCGATCAGCTCCCGAAAACCTCTTAGTGGTACTACCGGTGCCTGGCCGATACTACCGGTCAGGACAGAAAACCACTCAACCTCCTCAAGGGATCTCTCTCTCGCTAAAAACATGGGAAGGATGTGGATGTGCTGATATGGTCTGTGCATGAACGTGTGATTTCCCACAACCTTCCTAGGTGGACCCTCTCTTGATAGTATGGCCTCCTAAAACAAAGAGAAGAGAAAGTGCATATAATAGCCACCGTGTTCAAGCTCCTCCAAGAGAAGAGTCCACCAACTAAACCGTCTGTAGATAAAACCTGCAACTTAGGCACATAGTTAAACAACAAATGAAGTTGTCATCAACACCAAAATACATGGAGAAAACAATATCCTTTCAATCTCCCCCTTTTTGGTGTTTAATGACAACCCCACAAGATTTGCATAAAAGATATCAACAAGGAAAAGCCTTATGAAAGAGAGAAATAAGAAGCTCCCCCTAGATGTGTGCAAGATATATGAACAATTGCTTCTGGAATGCAACAAGCACACATGCGAGAGAGCTCCCCCTGTCTAAACAAACCAACAAGGCTGCAAGGAAAGGAATATGAAAGAGAGGGACTCATACCTTGCACCAATACCAATGTGGTGAGACAGTATTAGATAAACGAAGATACCCCCGCAAGATAGCTAAGCCCACAATAACCAACCACTAGAACATCACATAGATACCACAACACATAATCTCACCAACATAGTAGAATACATAAACGAGGTCCATAGAAAAATATATAACGGAGGTCCACAAGCATATATAACGGAGGAAAAGCATGCACGAGCATAAAAATATCAAAGAAAGAGCGAGCTCGTGACACAACCCATGCAAATACCATAGTCCTAAGGGAACACTTTCTCCCCCTTTGGCATCAAGACGCCAAAAAGGGACAAAGTAGACAATCTAAGCGCCCCACCCACCAACATACGGATGAGGAGGCTCGGGGTCCCATGAGGCATTGTTCCAAGCGGGCGGAAAAGGACCGGTGACCTTAGGCTCATCATCACTATCAGTCCACCTGCAATGAGAATTGACCCACTGATCCTTGGGCATGGTGATAGAACTAGACTCAGAAGATACCTCAATATCAAGCTTCCTCATGATTGCCTTATCCCTCTTGACACTGTGCCTCTGAGCAACATAGGACTGATACTCACGGTCCTCAATAAAGCAGAAGAGCTTCTTCACTTTCTTCAGCAGCTTCTTCGCCCATGATGGCTGTCTCTCAAGTCGGGGTGGAGGAGAAGCCTCAGCACGGTCCCCATCACTAGCATAACCTGATGCCTCAGCAGCGTCTCGTGCAACCCTCAAAGCAGTAGCTTCCTTCTCGGCTTGAGAACAGGGTTTCTCATGTTTCATTACACAGAGGGTCTTCTCATCATGAATAGTGCAGGCATCTGAGGATAAGGAGTGTGGGTGTCTTCCAGCCACTTACCATTGATAAGAGTCTAAATGTACGTAGCATAAGGGCACAACCTCAATATAGAAGGGCTCCAAAACTTTAGGAGCAGAGGCCTTGGCCCCGTGAACGTGCCAACCATTCGCACGCTTGCCTGGCAGAATGGGATAACCAAGAAGAGTAACAAACTCAGACCATTTGGCAGTCAAATACCTGTTTTGAGTCATCCACTTCATAGTTCTATCCTGATGATCAGCATCAATGTAAAGGGTGGTGTAGAATTGTGCAATAGCCCTCTCATCATAATTCTGACGATGCTCCTTAAGAGTAATTATCCCAAATCTCCTGCACATATCGAGAGCCTCACCAAAATAACCAGGCTTGTTTTCCATGTTTGCCACGTTGATGTGTTTCTAGGGGCAACCACATTCTTCTTCTTGGAGACATACACCTCGAGATAGACTTCTTCTTGGCGCTTGGTATGAAAGAAAGGGTATTGATCTAGATGATCACAGGGAACAATATAGGGATCCACCTTGGCAAACTGCTCGTATGATGTCCGAGGCTATGAAGAGATCTGAAGCGAATATGCCCGAGAGGCAATAATAAAGTGGTTATTATCTTATTCCATGTTTATGATAAATGTTTATTTTGCATGCTATAATTGTATTAATTGGAAAAGTTAATACAGGTGTGTTTAATAAACAAAATACAAAGTTCCCAGTAATGCCTCTCATATAAACTAGCTCGTTATTAACAAGACGATCAAGGTTTCCTGATCATGGACATTGGATGTTGTTAATAACGAGGTCACAACATTGGTGGAATGATGTGATGAACATTCATCTGAAGTATAGCATTACGATCAAAGTCATTATGTTTATATTTCTATAACATCATACGAAGTAATCTTAGTCCTTAGACCATGAGATCATGTTAATTGCTAACACTAGAAGAGTATCTTGATAACACCAAACGTCACACCGTAACAGGGGGACTATAAAGGTGGGTTCAGCACTACAAAGGCGTTATGTTGAGGCTCATGGATCAAGAGTGGAATTTGTCAATCCCGATGAAGGATAGATATACTCTGGGCCCTCTCGGTGATATCACATTAAGATAGCTTGCAAGCAAGTGATGTGATCACTAGAATGTTATATCACGGGAACAAGAAAAGAGTACATGTCGGTAATGAGATAAAACTAGGTATTTGGATACCGATGATCGAATCCCGGACATGTATTATATCATGAGACAAAGGGATTTAGTTACTAGCATTAAAGGTTCTCACGATCACAGAAGTCATCGTTGAATGTGTAGGAGTCAATATGGATCTCCAGGTCCTGCTTCTGATTATTGATCTCAGAGGGGTCTCGATCATGTCTGCATTATTCGCGAACCGTAGGGTGACACGCTTAAGGGATACTGACACCATTTGGAGAAAATATGTTTTAGATAAAGATTTAAGAAAGCGTTGGAATTATTTCAATAGACACTGAAACTGTTTCGGGTGAAATTGCTGAAATTGGTTCTGCATGTAATATTGAAATGTTGCAGGGGGTTTTATCTGAATGTTTGTTAATTAAAGTAATTAACAAAATTCTGAATAAAATTAATAAAAGAGTTTTATTAAATGAGAGAGCATTAAATTTGGAGAAATTTAATGCATTTAAAGTGGGGACTTTAAAAGAGAATGTGAAGGGGCAAATTTATGTGGAGGGAGTTACCACCACATGAATGAGGAGGTGAGGGGTCACCCCTTGGGCGCCGGCCATGGAGAGGGGCACCCCCCTCCTCCTATAAAATGCCCCCCTCACACCCCTTCTTCCTTACAGTTCCTCGTGAAGGATCTCTCTCCCCCTCTAGTTATTCCCCATGGTCTCGGATTAGCGAGATACATGTTCCCGGTGGCTTTATCTGGAAAGGAGTTGCTGCTTCCGCTGCTTTGCTAGAGCGAGTAATGGAGGTTGTTGGGGTACCGAACGTGTGTGCGACCATGGATGCACCGCTGCTTTGCGGTGCTGGACTTGGTGGTGCTGGACTTGCTAGAGCTGGATCTGATGGACGTGCTAGAGCCGGGCCTGTTGGACTTCATCACAATCTTGAGATCGACAAGTGTATGACTACATCATCCACGAGTTCCAACTCATTAACAAAGCTTTGTTGTCTTTGAGGGTAAGTTCTCTTTGGATGTATATCCACCCGTTGCTTGTATCTAGTAGATAGATCTTGACGTATAGTTCCCATCGTAGGAATTTTTTGTTTTCTATGCTGCAAACCCTTTAGCTATGTTTATATGTGGGTGATGATGATAATGTTATTGCTTCTTTCATGTATTTTGGATATTGGTGGCATAGTGGGATGAAGCGGCCCGGACCAACCTTACATGTCATCGTACATGAGACCGGTTCCAAGACTGACATGCAACTAATTTTGCATAAGCGGCTGGCGGGTGTCTGTCTCTCCTACTATAGTCAATATCGGATTTACAACGAGTTGCTAATAACTTGGTTATCCTCGTTGTGGTTCCATGTTCGTAGGTAAGAATAGTTCTATCTCCTAAATCCCTAAGCCACGTAAAACTTGCAATGGATAAATTAGAGGTGTCTAGTTTAGATCGTTGCTGGGCTACTGTCATGATATGGTAATGTTGTAAGTAGATGTATGATAGATACTCTTACAACACACCTAACATGTAAGTTCCATAGACCTTGGCCATACATACAAAGGAATGATAGAGATCATACCATGATGCATATGATAGAGATCAAATGCATGGACCATATCATCCCAATTTACACATTAGATGTTTGCATCTTATATTGCTAGTTTGGCGCTTTTAGTAGCATTGTAAGATGATCCCTCATTTAAATATCAAGATAAAATGTGTTCTTCCTTAAGTATGCAACGTTCTATGGATCGTGTTTCGAGACATCACGTGATGATCGGGTGTACTCGACTCTACGCTTTCATACAACAAGTGTAAGACAGTTTTACACATGCGAATACTAAGGTTCTTACTTGGCGAGCCTAGCATGTACAGACATGGCCTCGGAACACGGACCGAAAGGTTAAGCATGAGTCATATAGTTGATGAGATGCCCATATTGATGCTCGCCTTTGAAGCTACACCGACTCACGTGATGATCGGACTTGGTTTAGTGGATTTGGTTCATGTAATCACCAAAAAGGTACGAGGGATGTCGTTTTTGAGTGGGAGTTCATTTCTAATTTGGATTATTCGAACTCAATTTGTCATAAACTAAATCAAAGTGAATTTGCATAATTTGTTGTAGTCATTGGCATCTGTTTACTACCTTACGCTTAGTTTTAATTGAGATAATAGAACTATATAATTCTGGATATTTACTTTATGAACTGGTATCGTATTGCTTTGAATGTCAATTTAAAGTTTAAAAGTCCTATTGCAAACTTTCAGCAAACTCTATTTACTCCATGAAGTTTAATAAGTAGTATTAAATGAAGAGTAAGAATTCCAATGTTAGTATCTAAAGTATCATGTTTGCCTCCATGATTCTTGATATTAAAAAGTTGTTTTAATATCGAGGTTATCTAGGAGCTGAAATAATTGTTTCAGAAACCATCATGTGTGGAAGATATTGTGATATCTGAAACAATGTTTATGGTTGCAATATGATAGAGTACTAGATCATGTAGGCGCGCGTTGCCGCGCCCGTCCATTAGAAAATTCATAGTTATGAAATGGCAAAACTCTATTTGAATTAAAATTTACCTTATAATTTGTATTGTATTTGTCTACGTAGGTTTTCCTTTGTCAGTCTTCTCTCTCTCTCATTCAGGCTCCATAGAATTTTGTTAGGCGCATAATTTTCTTACACAAGATTCGCGATGTTTTGTATGTTGATAAAGGACCGTGCTACTAAAATATTTCATGATTTTTTAAATTGGAAGGTGAACATGAGTACATCAAATAAATTGATGATGGATTTAAATAGTATGAAGGAAGTAATAGAAGCATGTCTCTTTGTAAGAGGAGCCACATCCATAGAATGTAAGCAGATGAGCTAGAACAAGTAGAACCTGCAGAGAAATATATTTCTGATTTAGAAAAGATGATAATTGTTATCTGAAGAAGATGGGTATTTCGTTTGAAAATATAATCAACCTATCATACCACCATTAGATCTGGAATCTGCCATCAAGTGGGAGTAGCACATGCAAAAACCGAGGCAAGAGATTTTATAGGACATGTAGGCAGTATAGTAACATACCATAATCATCTATCGCCGTCAATTTGTGCACCATGGCTGCCATTAGGGATTTGCAAGAACTAAAAAAATAACACGGTCTAAAGATCAATTAAGACCGGTGCATCAGGTCTCCATAAATGGGGAGGCGAGGGCAAGATCTGTACCGCATCCGCAGGAGAGATCGATGGCCGCTCCATATTCTAGCCTACATTCGAACAGATCGGGAGGTGTGCATCTGGTCTCGATCGGTCGAATCTCGATTGGAGTCTACTGCATGCCTGCTCTAGATTTTGGCCTGCGGTCCAATCGATCGGAGGTGTGTGTCTTGTCTGGGTGGTCGAATTTACATTGGAGTCTGCCGCCGCATCGTGTGTCCTCTTCAAAAAAAATCTGGTGGTTCTATATGAGCAAGGAGATCCGGTTTCCATTGGAGTCTGCTGCAGCATGTGTCCTCTTCAAAAAAAATCCGGTGGTTCCCTACGAGGAGATCCGGTTGTCGAAAGGTGGAGTAGAGCAGGCCGAAATAGATATACATTCCAGCCCAATTAAGCATAGAAAGGCTTTTTGATGTCTAGAGAAGCGTCCCTAAGAGATAATTCGGTCCACGCGGGAGCTGAGGATCATCCAACGGCCAGAATGACGTGGGGTGCATGATCGAACGGCCAAAACTGCCCAGTTCGTGGGAGGCCTCCTTTTTGACTCAGTTTTAATATCCCTAATAATTTAACAAAATACACGTTCTCATATTGTATGAGAATTTGTGAAGGATGGAGATGCTAGGCGTCCTAATCTACCAAAAAGGTTTTGGAACTGATATTATACTTGCGATTCTTCCTTATAGGCTATAGTAGCTTGATCATGAAAGTTGTCATGATAAGGATGAATAGAAGATGTAAGTAAAATGTTTACTACACTAAAAGATTACTAAAGAATGGATTTTTGAAAGAATGCCAAACATTTGATGATGGTGATCCACTTCAAAGTGCAAGTCCAAAGGTATTAGTGTTTGACTATATACGCTTTGTACTATGTGTCATGTGAATGACACCACTATTGATGTTGATAGTTTCTTTTAAAAGGAAAAGGAATTGCTGAAAGAGAATCTATAAAATATTTGGCAGAAAAGAAAAGGTTGGAAATGTCCAGCTTAGGTATATAGAATATATACATGTTATGGTTGTATTCCTTGCTTGTAAAACAATGTGGTTCTTAGGTATTGGATACCGGTATTGGATACTGAATTGGTTGGTATGAAGTGTCATACAGGACAACGCAATTCATGAACTGCAATGGCCTAAGTAACTAGCAAGAGAATAAGTGATGATGTTCATCGAAAAAAATAAAGTGTTATTGTGTTTTTCGTTGTCGTCAAACCTAGCTTTCAAGATTTGTTTTAATAATTGTTATTTTGTTTCGGTATTTTGAGAACAATGGTTGTTCAAATAATTACCGTATTCCATAAAGGATAGATGAACTTTTACAAGTCTAGTGGGAGAAATCACATCCATAAACACTATTGCTAAAATGTCCCAAGACAGATGATTGAAAGATCACTTATGAAGTGACATCGCTGTTTAAATTATATTGGAAAGAAAATATGAAGAAACTCCATGTTGATGGATTTTTGGAGTCTTTGATTTTGATCAACTAACGCTTGTGAGACTTTCCTTGAGATAATTGAAACTCCGTCCATAGGCCAAAGAGGAACGGGTGATTAACTTATCGGATATTATACATATTGATGTATATAGTCCATTATATAGCGATGGATTTTTTTGCTTCATATGCTTTCTCTAGAAATTTGAGTGAATATATCTATATATTTACTTAATAAGGAAGAAGAATGAAACATTTGAAAATTGTTCAAAGTCTTTCAAGATGAAGTGAAAAATCATTGTAACAAGAAAATAAAAGAGTTTATGATTTGATCATAAAGGAAGATATTCGAGTTACATGTTTAGCAAAACACCTAAGATTTGAGGAACTGTTCCATGATTTATGTTTCCCGATAAACCATAGGAGTATGGCATATTCGAGAGATGAAATCAAACCATGTTTGACATGGTAAGATCAAAGGTGTCATTTATAAAAATACCATTATGTTTTAAGGATTGAAGCTTTAGAGACTACCGCTTTTACACTAAAAAGAGCACCATCATGATCCGTTGAAATGACACCATATAAGTTATGGTTTGGGATAAAACCCGAATTGTCTTTTCTTAAATTTTGGTATGCTATGCATAAGTAAAATGTTTACAACCAAATTCGGATAAGCACATCTTTGTAGGTTATCCCAAAGAATTTGTTGGGAATTTCTCCATAACACCAAGGACAAAAGAGTTTGTTACTTGGAACATCAAGTTTCTTGAGAAGGAATTTTTCGTGAAAAGTTAAGTGGGAGGACAATAGAACTTTGATAAGGTTGTTGAACCTTAACTATATGTGCTAAGTAGCGCAGCGCCGGAAAGTGTCCCGGTGGCGGCCACAATGCTCATGGCTCCTGTGATTACAAAGGGTGTGATCTCAGAGATTAGAGTTCCTATTGAACCGTGTGGGTCGGTAAGAATCAAATAGGGTGATTTGATAAGCAAGTCGTTATTGTTTTGACAATGATGAACCGAATACATGCAAAGAAGAAATGATGGGCCCTGACTCCATAAAATGACTAGAAGTCATAGAATCCATGATAGTATCCATACATGAGAAATCAAGTTTCTGAACTTGGAAGACCCTCCGGAAAGGCGTGAAGCCTATCGATCGTGTTTGGATCTATAAAGAAATAGACATGGATGTTTAACATCTATGAAATAGTCGACATGTTGGAAAGAAGTTTACAACAATGTTCAAGGAGTTGACTATGACAAGATTTGATCTTTCATAGCGATATTTAGTCTTGACGGATTAATGTAGCAACCACTACATATAATTTGGTATATGGTAGTTGAATAAACAAAACAAGGTTCTTCTAATAGAATGATTACCTAGGACGTGTACATGACACGGTTCGAAGGATTTTGTTAATTCAAAGGGTGCTAAAAGGGGCATGTAAACTTCAATAGTTGAAGTGAGCATAGCGGAGTTGGAATCTTCACCATGATGAAAATGTTAAAGGAGTTTAATTTCATCGGAGATGATGAAGATGCTTGCATTTGCAAGAAATTAAGTGGGAGCGCTGAGACAAATTTCCAATACATTATGCAGAGTACATATTGTTGATTGGAAATGATGTATCTTTTGTTGACACAAGTTAAGAATTTATTACAATAAGATTTTGATGAAAGACTTGGGCAAAGCCGGAATATTTGGCATCAATATCTATATGGATAGATTGAGGCGCTAATATGGTTGTGCCAGACATCATATATGACATATTGAAAGGGTTCAATATGGAAACAACAAGAAAGGTTCTTGCTACATGGAAATGATTGTATCAAGATTCAAGTGTTTCAACACTTGGTGAGTAAAATCACATTAAGATTTTGATCGATTATACCGTGATATGTATATATCCAGAATTTCCTATGCTCTAAATGTTATGAGCACATACCAGAATGATTCATAAGATGATCATTGGACGATAGTAAAGATATTATTATGAGCTTTGGAAGAACTAAGAATATATCATGTATAAGTGACAAATAGTTAAAAGGTAGTTCATTGTAAAGTGTTACATTGATACTAGTTTTGTCACAAGATACAAATTAAAATTTATCTCAATTTAGACTATGGGTGGCACAATGTAATGGAAAGGATGTTCCATGATGGATTTAGATAAGTTCCAAAGTTGAGACATTGTGACGGATACTACAACAAAAGGCTAAGTATATGACTGCTATAGTAGCAGCAAAGGAGGGCATTTGTGTTAAGTAGTTTGTTATCAAACTAGGTGTGGTTCAAAGTGGGCTAATACTATGAAGATATATTGTATGACAATAATATCAACATATTTTAACCCGAACGAACTAAAGGTCTCACCAAAGGACCAAATTTATACAATGCCATCTCATTTGAGAATGAGTGATGCGTAGAGACGCAAAGACATGCAAATACACACGGACCTGAAACTGTTAGATCCGGAGATTATGTTAACCACTAGCAATCGCGTATATGCAACGCCAGAAAGCCATATGTGTTCAATACGCAAAGTTTTTCAAACTAGATTATTGACTCTAGTGCAAGTGGGAGACTGAAGGGAATATGCCCGAGAGGCAATAATAAAGTGGTTATTATATTATTCCATGTTTATGATAAATGTTTATTTTGCATGCTATAATTGTATTAATTGGAAACGTTAATACATGTGTGTTTAATAAACAAAATACAAAGTTCCTAGTAATGCCTCTCATATAAACTAGCTCGTTGATTAACAAGATGATCAAGGTTTCCTGATCATGGACATTGGATGTTGTTAATAACGAGGTCACAACATTGGTGGAATGATGTGATGAACATTCATCTGAAGTATAGCATTACGATCAAAGTCATTATGTTTATATTGCTATAACATCATACGAAGTAATCTTAGTCCTTAGACCATGAGATCATGTTAATTGCTAACACCAGAAGAGTATCTTGATAACACCAAACGTCACACCGTAACAGGGTGACTATAAAGGTGGGTTCAGTACTATGAAGGTGTTATGTTGAGGCTCATGGATCAAGAGTGGAATTTGTCAATCCCGATGAAGGATAGATATACTCTGGGCCCTCTCGGTGTCATCGGATTGAGGACAAGTACGCCATGAGGGGTTCCTCGAGGCGTGCGGAAGAGAGGGGTGTGAGATGTACGATGTTCCAGGACAGTGAGCACACTAGTTTACCAAGGTTCAAATCCGCCGGCTTTGGACGGATCCTACTCCTGCTAGCAATCGAATAATACGGCAGAGCCGTAATATGGGTTACAAGGGTTTCGCCTGTGCGAGTTGAGATTGTAGACTATTGAGGTGTGCCCTAAAGGCTCTCCCAAGGACGGCTTATATAGATATCCGGCCTAGGGTTTACAAGAGAGATCTATCCGGCTACGACTAAGAGTCGGTTATAGAGTACATCTTGAACTACAAGTAACAGTATGGGCCTAAGTCAGTAAGTCTTCTGGGCCTTCTTATAGCCGGACAGAACTCCGTATCTTCTCCCTGACTGGGTCGCCCGTGAAGCAAAGCTCTAACCTGAAGTGGGCCACCCTGGTCAGTAAGGAACTGTGGGGATACCCGGAAAGTATATCCCCAACAGCAGCCCCCGGAAGTCTCCAAGATCTAAAGTCGGATTTTATCATCGTCTAGCTTGATCTTCGGCTTGCAGAATCTTGAAGGGTTCCTGAAACGTCACAACAAAAAATACGATCCGGGTCTTAAAAATAAGTCGGACCTATCAACAGGTTACTTGGATTTTCTAGCTTGATTTCAAACTAAGCCAGAATTTGGTCTCTAACGCCACAAGTCATGGTCAAGTCACGTCATCTGACAGACATCCTGTCAGCACGACCGTTGGTGGGTCCGCGGTTCACAGAACCGAGGCACCGTTTCAATGCATGCGCAGAGATTGAGGCGACATAATCATCGCGTGGGTCCTTCCCAGTTCCTTCCACGACGCGTGGCGGTTACACTGTAGCATTTGCACAAATCTTGGCACGGTTAGGTGGATATAAGGGGTTAGGATTTCTTCCTTCTTTCTTTACCTGTTCCCTTTGCCTTTTCCTCTCCTCCAAATCTCCCCTGCGCGCACAGAGCTCCTCTGCTTTCCCCCAAAAACTCCCAGCGCCGCCCCTTTTAGGTCTCCGGCGCACCAGAGAAATGGCTTCGTCTTCATCTTCCGGATTGGCGGCTGTGGTGGCGATGGAAGCGGCCGGGGAGAAGGAGAGCTTCCGCGGGCTCTAGATCCCCTGCATACTTGACGACGAGAAGCTCCAGAACGTGGAGACAGAAGGGTTCCTCCGTGCCGGCGACTGGCGGAGCGGCTTCGGGGAAACCGTCCCCAACCCACGCGCCGGCAGGCGGGTCCACTTCGGCACCCACCTCGACAAAGGTTTGTCATTCCCTCCCTCGGAATTCTTTTCCGAGGTGATAGATCACTATAGTGTTCAACTCCAAAATCTTCCTCCCAACTCTCTTCTAGAGATGAGCACTTATGCTTCTTTGTGTGAGGGATTTCTCGGCATTAGGCCGAGTTTGACCTTATTCCGGTATTACTTTCATGTCCGGGGAAATTCTATTACTGCCGGTGTTCCTTATATCACCAGTACCATTAGTTTTTTGCTTAGACGCGAGCGCGCATATCCCAAAATCTTAGCCAGTGACTCGGTCAAATAGTGGCCAGCCACATTCTTTTATCATAGGGATATTCTAGCTCCCGACAAAGCTACTGCTTTGCCGGCTTTTGTTGATGGAGCTGGCACGGCCCAACCGTCTTGGTACGAGGCCGCTCCGGCTCTCAGTGATGATCTGATCCTCGCTAAGAGGCGGGTCGAATATCTAATCAAACACAAAGGACTGAAGGGATCTTACTTGGTCCAATCCTAGGTGTCATGCCAAATCCAGCCCCTTCAGTACCACAGAGACCGACTGATGCACTCCATCACGTCATCCAAGAAAGACTCCCTCCGCATCAGCCCCAGAGCCTACACCACGCATGGCTATATAAGCCAGATTAAGTGGCTGATAAGGGAGCGGATCGAGAGGAGGATCCCGGAGGTTTCTCTAGATATGCATACGGCGGAAAACCCCGTAGTGCCGGTAAGTTTCTATCAACAAACCTTTTTATGCATTTCAATCTTTAAGTTATACTGCAATACTGATATGTTTTCTTCTTTTCAGCTTCCTGACCTCCCCGAGTCGGAATTTGCTCCACTCGAGGGATATCCTCCGGAGTTTTCTCAGGAGGCAGAACTGGTCCCATTGCCGGATATTGCGCTTAAGAAGCGCAAAGCTCCGACAGTGGCTGTTGGCACAAAGGAGGTGCCCGTCGTGAAGAGGTAACTTTCAATCACAACTTCCGCCTTTGCACTTTACTCAAAATTTCTTCCGAGATGTAATGTTTCCGACTTTATCACATTCTCAGAGCTAAACAGCTCATCAAGGGCAAGGGGAAGGGAACTTCTTCAAAGCCCCTGAGACAGACGAAACTTACCATAGCTTCTCCTGCCATGGCTCCTCCGACTCCTGCCCCTCAACCTTCCGCAACGCAGGTGATCATTCCTTCTCCGGCCGTCGCAGAAGATCTGGCTCCTTCGATAGAGCCTGCGATCCTTGAATCGCAAACTTACATCACCATGGGTGAGTCAGGTTTAGATAAGGGTGAACCCTCCTTGGGTAATGATCCCTCGGCAGAAACCTTTGTCGAAAACCTTCTCAGCAATCCGGGACATGCCAAGTTTGGCCTGTCCCGGAAATCTGCTGAAGAGATCCAGCGGCTGGCCAGGCAATGCCTGGAGAAAAGAAACTTATCTGCCGAAGAAGAAGCACAAGAAGCAGAGGACATCAAGCACTCTGATCTTCTTGAACAAGTGCGTCTTTGCAACGAGAGGATTAGGTCCGGTGAGCTTCCAACTGCTCCAGTGACCCCTCTGACTCTCGCTGAAAAGGTTGTTGTAGAAGTAAATGCGAGTTTGGATAAACTTACTCGCGAACAATATGTAAGTCGGAATTCTAACTCCTGTTTTTCCTTTATTTCATATCATATCCTCTAGCCCCCAAGCATGAAGTAGGATAAATAATCCGGGTTTATGCTTCCTTAGGATGCCAAAGAACGAACTAGTGTAGCCCCCAAGGCTCGTGCTGATATTAGCAAAAATATTAGCCCGAGTCTTTAGTAGCTTTCTGACTTTGGGTATTCTGACTTATAGAAAGTATATTCCTATAACCAGGATTTGTTGAAGAATGTTTGCGATAAGCGGAGAGAGATCAGAGCTCTTCGACTTAAGAATGCTGAGCTTAAAGTTGCCAAGGATGAGGCCGAAGGTAAACATTCTGAGACTCAAACCTTGTCTTTGTGTTTTCATAGTCAAAATTTTTTGTTGAACTGTTGTTCTTTTTGAGTTACAACACTGGTGAAACAATCCTGTGCCATGATTGAAGAGGCCGAGAACCTCAAACTCTAGTGGTGGAGAACAAAGAACTTCGCCAAGAGCTGGATAAGCTCAAAGCGGATCATGAGAAGAGCATAGCTCAAGTTCTCGAATCCTCCTCCATGGCTACTGATGAGCGTGATCGTAAGATTGCTGCTCAAGATCAGAAAATCTCGGACCTCAATAACGAGCTATGCAGAGAGATGGAACTTTCCGAGGCACTCCGGGCTAAACTCTAGAGTCTTCGGGAAGAGAAGACCAAAATTGACGACGTCATTTTCGGTACGTTCCATCTGTCTGACTTTTCCACTTTCTTCGACTTCTTTCAATGTCAGATTTTCTTAACTTGTTTTGTGTATAGGTCCTCTGAACTTGACGAAATCTTCCTCCACCGAGCCCCGCACCCACCGGCTTACCCAAGTCGGTGACCTGCTTCATGACTTCCGCCAATCCCTTGAGGACATTGGCGAAGCTCTCAAGATTCTGGACATGCACAGCATGTCGGATTTTCAGGTGCGGGACAAGGCAAAGGAGATGCCACAACTTGTCTAGGATTGGAACATGTCCTACGCGCGGACTGTGGCGTAGAACGCTCTCACCATGGTCATGAGCCACCGTGGAAACATGGAAATATGGCAAGTGACCAGAGGGTACTGCAAAGTAGACGAAGATGGCCAGGCACAGGAAATCAAGGCCATCATGGACTCCTGTGCCAGATATGGGTGTCACATGGCTGATTTGACCAGCTCCGAAACTCCCTTCTTTTCCCGCGTGGACAGACCGCCTCCGCCTCCCGAAGAATCAGCAGAAGTTTCCGACGATGACCACACCGTATCGGATGTGGACATCTCGGAACGATATCAAGGCGACATATCCAGCGAGCCGACAGCTCCTTCTCCTCCTGCATCATAGATTACCAGAAAAATATGTATTATTCTGAAAAACATGATGGGTCTGTAATATGCAGTACTATAATTTTGCTAGTGCTAAGCTTTTGATCTATTCAGCACTTTTGGCTTTAAATTTTTCTGTGCCTGAAATGTTTACAAAAGCACTTTGAAGTTTTTTCGCCTATACTTATCATTTATCTGGCTTTCCGCCTCGTCCCTTTCATGAGGCGGCTAAACCTTTTGCCCAGAAACTTTGCCGAGCAACGGAGCTCAATTGCTAAACCAGTTTAAACTCGGAAACAAAGCCGACTTCCAGTACCAACAATTCACTACTCAGAAAATGTTCGCATCCAGCAATCGGACAAATAACCAAAGTAAAGACTAGAAACTTTAAAGTTATACCCGAGGGTAGAAATTTTCAAGATCGAAAATCTAAACCAGAACGAACATGAGCATAAAATACTTTCAAGCATTCTGGGATTTTCGACTATGACATGATCATTCAGAAATAAAATGGTAAGAACTTCTCAGAAAAACTTGAGGCAACCAAAACTTTTATTTCTCACAGAACATGTACATATATATGATTACAAAGAAGGATAAACTAAGAATAAAAGGGACATAGCTGAGCAATATTCCACGGTCTGTCTAACTCATCCGGATTTGTACTGCCTCCAACTCTCTTTCTCTTCTTAGTAGCAGGTCTTTCTTTGACTGGCCTCATGCCAGTTAAGTAATACGAACCATTGTGCAATACTTTACTAACTAAAAAGGGCCCTTCCCATATTGGGGAAAGTTTGTGCTTTCTTTGCTGCACAAGCCGGAGAACCAAATCACCTTTATTGAAAGATTTGTTTCTGACTCTCTAGCTATGATATTTGCGTAACTTCTGTTGATAGGCTGTTGATCTCATTTCAGCAACGACGCGAACTTTTTCGACTAAGTCAAGATCATTTTGTCGAGAGATCTCGGCATCCTCTTCAATATACGCGGCCACTCTAGGAGAAGTGTGAATCAAATCACTAGGAAGAACTGCTTCTGCACCATAGACCAAGAAGAAAGGTGTGTATCCGGTTGACCTGTTCGGAGTCGTTCGTAAACTCCATATTATAGAGGGTAATTCCTCTGCCCAAGCCCCCACAGCATGTCGTAGTGGTGCTTCGAGTCTCGGTTTTAGGCCTTGTAGGATTAAACCATTTGCTCTTTCGACTTGTCCGTTAGCCTGTGGATGTGCGACTGATGCAATGTCAAGTCGGATATTTTGTTCGTTGCAGAATTTAGTCAATTCTCCCATAGAAAAGTTACTCCCGTTGTTCGTGATAATGCTATGCGGATAACCATACCAGATTATAACATCCTCGACAAATCTTTTGGATGTTGCTCCATCACAACTAGTGATAGGTTTAGCCTCGATCCATTTGGTGAACTTATCCACCATCACTAAGAGGTGAGTAAATCCACTTGGAGCTCGTTTAAATGGTCCTACCATATCAAGCCCCCAGACCGCAAAAGGCCATGTTATAGGTATTGTTCGCAGCTGATCATCTAGAACATCTGCCTGAGCTCAGAAAAATCCATGTCTAAAATCTTTAGTATGCCAAGCAAGCTCATGTTCTGGCTGATCAGCTGCGAACAATACCAATAACATGGCCCTTTGCGATCTGGGGGCTTGATATGGTAGGACCATTTAAACAAGCTCCAAGTGGATTTACTCACCTCTTAGTGATGGTGGATAAATTCACCAAATGGATTGAGGCTAAACCTGTCACTAGTTGTGATGGAGCAATAGCCAAAAGATTTGTCGAGGATGTTATAATCCGGTATGGTTATCCGCATAGCATTATCACGGACAATGGGAGTAACTTTTCTATGGGAGAATTGGCTGAATTCTGCAACAAGCAAAATATCTGGCTTGACATTGCGTCAGTCACACATCCATAGGCTAACGGACAAGTCGAAAGAGCAAATGGTTTAATTCTACAAGGCCTAAAACCGAGACTCGAAGCACCACTACGACATGCTGCGGGGGCTTGGGCAGAGGAATTACCCTCTGTAATTTGGAGTTTACGAACAACTCCAAACAGGTCAACAGGATATACACCTTTCTTCTTGGTCTATGGCGCAGAAGCAGTTCTTCCTAGTGATTTGATTCATACTTCTCCTAGAGTGGCCGCGTATATCGAAGAGGATCCCAAGATTTTTTGACAAAATGATCTCGACTTAGTCGAAGAAGTTCGTGTCGTTGCTGAAATGAGATCTACAGCTTATCAGTAGAAGTTACGCAAGTATCATAGCCAGAGAGTTCGAAATAGATCTTTCAATAAAGGTGATTTGGTTCTCCGGCTTGTGCAACAAAGAAAGCACAAACTTTCCCCAGTATGAGAAGGGCCCTTTTTAGTTAGTCGAGTATTGCACAATGGATCGTACTACTTAACTTACATGAGGCCAGTCAAAGAAAGACCTGCTACTAAGAAGAGAAAGAGAGCTGGAGGCAGTACAAATCTGGATGAGTTAGACAGACCGTGGAATATTGCTCAGCTACGTCCCTTTTATTCTTAGTTTATCCTTCTTTGTAATCATGTATATGTACATGTTCTGTGAGAAATAAAAGTTTTTGTTGCCTCAAGATTTTTCTGAGAAGTTTTTACCATCTTATTTCCAAATGATCATGTCATATTCGAAAATCCTAGAATACTTGAAAGTACTTTATGCTCATGTTGGTTCTGGTTTAGATTTCTGATTCTAAAATTGCTACCTTCGGGTATAACTCTAAAAATTTCTAGTCTTTACTTTGGTTATTTGTCTGATTGCTGGATGTGGGCATTTTCCGAGTAGTGAATTGTTGGTACTAGAAGCTGACTTTGTTTCCGAGTTTAAACTGGTTTAGCAATCGAGCTCCGTTGCTCGGCAAAGTTTCCGGCGGAAGGTTTAGCCGGCTCACGAAAGGGACGAGGCGGAAAGCCAGATAAACGATAAGTATAGATGAAAAAATACTAGTGCTTGTGTAAACATTTCAGGCATAGAAAAAAAACTCAAAGCCAAAAAGTGCTGAATAGATCAAAAGCTTAGCACTAGCAAAGTTAAAATACTGCATATTTACAGACGCGTCACGTTTTTTCAGAATAATACAAAAATTTCTGATCTATGATGCAGGAGGAGATGTAGGAGTTGTCGGCTCGCTGGATACGTCGCCTTGATATCGTTCCGAGATGTCCACATCCGAGGTGGTGCGATCATCGTCGGAGATTTCTGCTATTTCTTCTGGAGGCGGAGGCGGAGTGTCCACGCGGTTGAAGAATGGAGTATCGTAGCTAGTCAAGTCAGCTACATGACACCCATATCTGGCATAGGAGTCCATAATGGCCTTGATGTCCTGCTCCTAGCCATCTTCATCCACTACAGAGTACCCTCTGGTCACTTGCCATATCTCCATGTTCCCATGGTGGCTCATGACCCTGGTGAGAGCGTTCCGCGCTGCTGATCGCGCGTAGGACATGTTCCAATCCTGGACGAGCTGCGGCATCTCCTTTGCCTTGTCCCGCACCTGAAAATCTGACATGTTGTGCATGTCCGGAATCCTGAGAGCTTCGCCGATGTCCTCAAGGGATTGGCGGTAGTCATGAAGCAGGTCACCGACTTGGGTAAGCCGGTGGGTGCGGGGCTCGGTGGAAGAAGCGTCCGTCAAGTTCAGAGGACCTATATACAAAACAAGTTAAGAAATATTCGACATTGAAGAAAGTCGAAGAAAAAGATAAGTCAGACAGATGGAACGTACCGAAAATGACGTCGTCAATTTTGGTCTTCTCCTCCCGGAGACTCTGGAGTTCAGCCCGAAGCGCTTGGGAAAGGTCCCTCTCTCTGCTAAGCTCATTCTTGAGGTCCGAGATTATTTTATCTTGAGCAGCGATCTTGCGATCACGCTCTTCAGTAGCCATGGAGGAGGATTCAAGGACTTGAGCTATACTCTTTTCATGATTTGCCTTGAGCTGGTCCAGCTCTTGGCGAAGCTCCTTATTCTCCACCACCAAGGTCTTGAGGTTCTCGGCCTCTTCGATCATGGCGCAGGATTGTTTCACCAGCGCTGTAAGTCAAAAAGAACAACAGTTCAGAAAAAATCGACGTTGAAAATAACAAAGACAAGGTTTGAGTCTCGGAATGTTTACCTTCGGCCTCATCCTTGGCAACTTTAAGTTCAGCATTTTTAAGCCGGAGAGCTTTGATCTCTCTCTGCTTATCACAGACATTCTTTAGTAAATCCTGGTTATAGAAACATACTTTCTGTAAGTCGGAATACCCAAAGTCAGAAAGCTACTTAAGACTCGGGCTAATATTTTTTCTAAATATCAGCACGACCCTTGGGGGCTACACTAGTTCGTTCTTTGGCATCCTAATGAAGCATAAACCCAGATTATATATCCTACTTCATGCTTGGGGGCTAGAGGATATGATATAAAATAAAGGAAAAAACAGGAGTTGGAATTCCGACTTACATATTGTTCGCGGGTGAGTTTATCCAAACCCGCGTTCACTTCAGCGGCCACCTTTTCGGCGAGAGTCATAGGAATCACTGGGGCTGTTGGGAGCTCACCAGTCCTAATCCTCTCGTCACGAAGGCGCACTTGGGCGAGAAGGTCGGAGAACTTGACGTCCTCTGCTTCTTGCGCTTCTTCTTCAGCAGATAAAGTAATTTTCTCTAGGCATTGCCTGGTGAGCCGCTGGATTTCTTCAGCAGATTTCCGAGACAGGCCAAACTTGGCCAGTCCTGGATTGCTGATAAGGTTTTCGGCGAAGGTTTCTGCCGAGGGATCATTACCCAAAGAGGGTTCACCCTTATCTAGACCTGACTCACCCATGGTGACGTTAGTGTGTGATTCAAGGATCGCGGGCTCTGTTGAAGGAGCCGGA
Organism: Avena eriantha; assembly: GCA_910589775.1. Classification (NCBI taxonomy): domain Eukaryota; kingdom Viridiplantae; phylum Streptophyta; class Magnoliopsida; order Poales; family Poaceae; genus Avena; species Avena eriantha. The sequence goes on along the minus strand of OU342744.1, from coordinate 455,605,311 downwards.
TCTTCTGCAACGACCGGGGAAGGAATGGTCGCTGGCGTTGCAGAAGGTTGAGGGGCAGGAGTCAGAGGAGCCACGGTGGGGGGAAGCTATGGTGAGCTTTGTCTGTCGCAAGGGCTTCGAAGAAGTTCCCTTCCCCTTGCCCTTGATGAGCGGTTTTTCTCTGAGAATGTAGTAAAGTCGGAAACATTACATCTCGGAAAGAAATTTGAGTAAAGTACAAAGACGGAAGTTGTGACTGAAAGTTACCTCTTCACGACAGGCACCTCCTTTGTGCCAACAGCCACTGTTGGAGCTTTGCGCTTCTTGAGCGCAAGGTCCGGCAATGGGACCACCTCTGTCTCCTGAGAAAATTCAAGAGGATATCCTTCGAGTGGAGCAAGTTCCGACTCGGGGAGGTCGGCAAGCTGAGAATAAGAAAACATATCAGTATTGCAGTATAACTCGAAGATTGAAACACATAAAAAGTGTACTGATGGAAGCTTACCAGCACTACGGGGTTTTCCGCCGTGTGCATATCCAGAGAAACCTCCGAGATTCTCCTCTCGATCCGCACCCGGATCAGCCACTTGATCTGGCTTATGTAGCCTTGAGTGCTCTAGGATTTGGGGCTGATGCAGAGGGAATCTTTCTTGGATGACGTGATGGAGTGCATCAGTCGATCCCCATGGTACTGAAGGGGCTAGATCCGGCGTGAGACCCAACATTGGACCAAGTCGGATCCCTTCAGACCCTTGTGTTTGATCAAGTATTCGATCCGCCTCTTAGCGAGGATCAGATCGTCGGAGAGAGCCGGAGCAGCCTCGTCCGAAGAAGGTTGGGCCGTGGCAGCTCTGTCAACAAAAGCCGACAAAGCAGTGGCTTTGCCGGGAGCCGGAATATCCCTATGATAGAAAAACGTGGCTGGCCATTGTTTGACCGAGTCACTAGCTAGAATTTTGGTATACGCGCGCTCGCGTCTAAGCGAAAAACTAATAGTGTCGGTGATGTAAGGAACACCGGCGGTAATGTAGTTTCTCCGGACATGAAAATAGTACCGGAAAAGAGTCAAACTCGGCCTAATGCCGAGAAAGCCCTCACACAACGAAGGGTACGCGCTCATATCTAAGAGAGAGTTGGGAGGAAGATGATGGAGTTGAACTCCATAATGATCTATCACCTCGGAGAAGAACTCCGAGGGAGGAAATGACAAACCTTTGTCGAGGTGGGTGCCGAAGTGGACCCGCTCGCCGTCGCGCGGGTTGGGGATGGTTTCCTCGAAGCCGCTCCGCCAGTCGCTGGCGGCAAGAAGCCCCTCCTTCTCCATGTTTTTGAGGCCCTCTTCGTTGAGGGTGCAGGGAATCCAGATCCCGTGAAAGCTCTCTTTCTCTGCTACCACTTCCACCGTCGCTGCCGCCGCCGCTGCCGCCAACCGGAGGAAGAAGATGAAGCCATTTCTCCGGCGAGAAGTTGACCTAAAAGGGGCGGCGCTGGGAGTTCTGTGGGGGAGGAACAGGGGAGCTCTATGCGCGTAGGGAGATTGGGAGGAGAGGAAAAGGCAAAGGACTGGTGGAAGGAGAAGGAGAAAATCGTAACCCCTTAGATCCACCTAACTGCGCCAAGATTCATGCAAATGCTACAGTGTAACCGCCACCCGTCGTGGAAGGAACTAGGAAGGACCCACGCGATGATTGCGTCGCCTCGATCTCCACGCACGCATTGAAACGGCACCTCGGTTACGCGAACCGCGGACCCAACAACGGTCGTGCTGACGAAATGCCTGTTAGATGACGTGACTTGACCATGACTTGTGTCAGGTGGTGTTAGGAACCAAGTTCCGGCTTAGTTTGAAATCAAGCTGGAAAATCCGAGTAACCTATTGATAGGTCCGACTTATTTTTTAAGGCCTGGATCGTATTTTTTGTTGTGAAGTTTCAGGAACCCTTCAAGATTCTGCAAGCCGAAGATCAAGCTAGACAATGATAAATCCGACTTTGGATCTTGGAGGCTCCAGGGGCTGCTGTTGGGGATATACTTTCCGGGTATCCTCATAGTTCCTCACTAACCAGGGTGGCCCACTTCGGGTTAGAGCTTTGCTTCACGGGCGGCCCAGTCAGGGAGAAAGACGGAGTCCAATCCGGTTACGGGAAGGCCCAGAAGACTTACTGACTTAGGCCCATAATGTTACTTGTAGTTCAAGATGTACTCTGTAACCGACTCTTAGTCGTAGCCGGATAGATCTCTCCTGTAAACCCTAGGCCGGATATCTATATAAGCTGTCCTAGGGAGAGCCTTTAGGGCAACACTCTAAACACCTCAATACTTTAGACCCTCAACTTGCATAGGCGAAACCCTTGTAACCCATATTCCGGCTCTGCCGTATTACTGGATTGCTAGCAGGAGTAGGATCCGTCCAAAGCCGGCGGATTCAAACTTGGGTAAACTTGTGTGCTCACCGTCTCAGAACACCGTACGTCTCACACCCCTCTCTTCCGCACACCTCGAGGACCCCCTCATGGCGTACATGTCCTCAATCCGACGACAAAACTTAATCATAAACTATATGAAATATGATAATAGTCCTTACTACTATTTGTCTCTAGGGCATATTTCCAACAGGAGAATGAGACCGCTTGGAGCCACCACGAGAACCACCTTGCCTGGAGAAGAAAGCATAGAGTAGAGAGGGAATGGATCATAAGTGCACAAGGTCGAAGGAAAAGCACATGAGAAGAGATTGACAGAATACAAGAAGTGAGTTCAAATTTGGGTGGACCGGTAGTTCCGCCGAACACAGCAATTCATTGGATCTAGAGGCACCAAAAAGTGAAGTACCGGTCGCTCCCACCAGTGGTGCGGAGCCCATCGGAAGTACCGGTCGCTCCCACCGGTAGTACCGGTGCGAGCAAGAACACAATAATTCATCGGATCTAGAGGTACCAAAAAGTGAAATCTGACCAATGTATTGGGTAAATCTCTCCTACAACGAATCCTAGCCCTACCATGATCTCCCGAAATAGTTCTAGCCAAAGAAGAGCCCTACTTTGTGGTGTCCAAAGCTATAGCTAGAGAAATCAATAATTCACAGGAGTGCAAGGCTTACTGGAATGCTTGGGTTACTAATTGAATGATAACATCAACGATAATCTCTTGCATCCCCTTGAATCTTTAAAGACATGGCATGCCCTACTCAACCACAAGAATGGCAAGATCTCCATGAACGGAGGGTGAGAGGAGCAAATACCAGGGTCCATGGCGGAAGATCGAGGTGGGGAAGATTCCCATGGAGCAGATCTAAAGGGGGGCGGACGGAATCAGTGGTGCCAGCGGCGCCACCGTGGAGAACCTCCTTGAGCGTGAGTTTTCATAAGAAGAGGGTCAGGGGCAAGTGGGGAAGAAGACCCCGTGGCCTCCCTGGCCCGCAGCTTATGGGACGAACTCTCGACCAGTAGTACCGGAAAGGGGCCGGAACTACCGGTGACACAGGTAGTTTGGATCAGGGCGGTAGTACTGACCCGGGGGGAACTTCCAGAGAAGTTGAGCCCAGAGCGGTAGTACCGGTGCTGGCCGGAACTACCGGTGATGCCAATAATATTTTCTAGATTTGAGATGGCAAGGAAATGACCTTGTGCAATAGAGAGAGTGATTTATGGGGTGGAGCAAAGGCTTGGGGTAGATGGCACAAACTCTGAAAAGCCAAATAAAGATCCAAAAATGACTAACAACACCGAAAACATGAAAAACAAGGGGAAACACCACGAATGAATACAAGGAAACCCCCACAATGTCGGTGGCCTAGGCCACCATATATGAGTATATTTGGCTTGACACCGTGAAGATATATCTTGGGTTCACTACGAAAACTCATCATTTAAGATCATTTTGTCTCCTTGAGAGACCATAGAGAACGAATGCATTAATGTGTGCATAATAGGGAGAGTGTTGGTTCATATGAGGAACTACACTCCCCCTAAATCCACACGTACATCCAAACAAGATATTCTTTGAGACCCGGGTAGGTGTGCAATATACTCAAACCACATTGCTCGAATCTATGATATTTAGCTCATGCCTCAACTCTCAGAACCTTGCTTCATCAAGGGGCTTCGTGAATAGATCTGCTAGATTGGCCTTGGTAGGAACATACTCCAAAGAAATGTCTCCTCTTGCAACATGATCCCGAATGAAATGATGACGAATCTCAATGTGCTTGATCTTGTTGTGTTGCATCGGCTTGTGAGCAATAGCTATGGCACTCTGATACATTGCAAATGTATCTATAATTTTTGATGTTCCATGCTTAGTTTTATCCACTTTCTTGTGTTTTGTCCACACGTTGGAGTACTTTTCATATGATTTCTTGGACTAACCTATTAACAAGAGCCACAGTGCCAGCTGCCTGTTTTCTGCTGTTTTTGGTTCCAGGAAAGTCAGAAAATGAATATTCACGGAATTGGATGGGACAAAAGCCAAAGTGCCTATTTTTCCGGAAGTCATCAGATGCCAGAATAAGAGACGGAGAGGAGCCAGGGGGCCACCACACCACCTGGCCGGGCGGGCTAGGCCTGGCCACGCCAGGGGGTGGTGTGGCCACCCCAGGCACCCCATCGGCCTCTCCTTCCGCCTATAAGATGCCCTCGGGACGAAAACCCTAAGTACCCGATCAAAAATCCACGAAAGAGTCTGTAGCCGCCGTCATCTCCATCCCTAGACCGGGAGGGATCTGAAGCTCTTCCCGGCACCCTGCCGGAGAGGGGAATTCACCCTGGAGGCCTTCTTCATCACCATGCAAGCCTCCGGTGTGATGCGTGAGTAGTTCATCCTTGGACTACGGATCCATGTAGTAGCTAGATGGCTGGTTCCCCTTCTTTGTGTTTTCATGTTTAGATCTTGTGAGCTCCGTTCATGATCAAGATCATCTATTTGTAATTCTGCATGTTGTGTTTGCGGGGATCCGATGGATATTGAGATGCTATTTCAGATTGATTATTGATTCTATCATGTCTTTGTTATTTGTGATCTTGCATGCTTTCCGTTGTTAGTAGCTATCTTGGCCAAGTAGATGCTAGGAACTCCAAGAGTTAGTATTTATGCTCAATAGTGGGTTCATGCCTCTGGTAATCTGGGGAAGTGACAGAAATCTCTAAGGTACTAGATATGATGTTGCTACTAGGGAGAAAACAACAATCCTTTGTTCATAGAACAATCGTATTGTTTACTTTACACGCAATTCGTAAAGCAATAATCTGTTGCTTGTAACTTAATACTGGAGGGGGTTCGGATGATAACCTGAAGGTGGATTATTAGTCATAGATGCAGTTGGATGGCGGTCTATGTATAATGTTGTAATTCCCAATCAAGTTCCAAAGGAGTCAAGATGATTAGTATATGCATGTATTGCTTTCTCGATGTTTGTCAATTGCCCCGCTGTAATTTGTTCACCCAGCATGTTATCTATCTTAAGGAGAGCCACCTCTAGTGAACTATGGATCCCGGTCCTTTTCTTTACATACAATCTATAAACTATTTACTATTTTGTGTTTACTTTCTGCAAACTTTTACTTCCTTCCATTCGATACGTTTAATCCTTTGTTTTCAGCAAAACACGGTGAGATTGACAACCTCATCGCAAGTTGGGGACAGAGTTCAGTGCTTGTGTTGTGCAGGTCTCCACGTTGCTACTAGCACCGGTAATGTGCCCTGCCAAGGCTCAGCTAGCAACACCTTTGGGGTGTTTCCTTGCTCCTACTGGTTTGATTAAACCTTGGTTTCATAACTGAGGGAAACTTGCTGCTGTGCTCATCATACCTTCCTCTTGGGGTTCCCAACGAGCTCTACATCAACACTGAGCCACCACACTCTCATTGTCACAAAAAAGGGGCACCTTGTTGAAAGAAAGTCCAAGATCCTTCAAGGTTTGCTTCATCCATAGCAATTGAGCACAACAACTTGTGGCAGATATGTACTCGGCTTTGGTGGTGGACATAGACACGCAGTTTTGCTTCTTCAAGGACCAACACACCAAGGATCTTCCAAGAAATTGACAAGCACTGGAGGTTAACTTCCTTTCCACTTTGTCTCCCACCCAATCCGAATCCGTGTATCCAATGAGGTCAAAGCTTACTCCCTTGGGGTACCATGGCCCAAAGTTAGGGGTATGAACCAAATATCAAAAGATTCTCTTGACCGCCACCATGTGGCTTTCCTTTGGTGCATCTTGAAATCTTGCACACATACCCACACTCAACATAATATCCGGTCGAGATGCACAAAGATAGAGCAAAGAATCAATCATCGAGTGATAAAGTGTTTGATCCACATCCTTACCCTTGGGATTGAGATCAATATTAACCTTTGTGGGCATGGGAGTTTTGACTCCATTTACTTGATCAAGGTTGAACTTCTTGAGCATATCTTGGATATATTTGGCTTGGTTGATGAAAGTTCCCTTCCTCAATTGCCTGACTTCAAAACCAAGAAAGAATTCCAACTCCCCCATCAGAGACATCTCAAAGCGATCGGTCATGATCTTAGCAAAATCCTCATAAAAATATTTGTTAGTAGACCCAAATATAATACCATCAACATAGATTTGGCAAATGAACAAGTTTCCTCCAACTTTCTTAGTAAAAAGAGTGGGATCAATGAGGGCTACTTCAAAACCACTGTCTAACAAGAGCTCTCTAAGGAACTCATACCATGCACGTGGGGCTTGTTTGAGACCATATAGTGCCTTATCAAGTTTGTAGACATGGTCCGTGAAGAGAGGATCCTCAAAGCCTGCTTTTCTTGCTTTTCTTCTTTTTTCTTGTTCTTCTTATTCTTGGGACTAGGAATGTGCCCAATACCCTTCTTGTCAACTTGCCCTTTTGCAAGTTGAACATTCAACTCCTTGTGTTCCTCAACAAGACTCACATGCTTGCAACAAGGGTTAGAAGAACAAGGAAAATGTATAATAGGAATAGCAAAAGACTTTGATTGTTCATTGTTCAATTGAGTTTGAATTCGATCCTAAAAAATACTTGAGAATTTACTCTCCAAGGCATGATGTTCCTCCTTGAGTTTCTCAAAGTCCTTGAGACATTCATGACTAACACCAAACTCAACCTTTTCATTTTTAAGGACATTCAATGAAGCAAGAGCATGAACTCGTTCTTTAACAAGTTATGATATGACAGCATTATGGTCATCCACAAGTTTAGCCACACTTTCCTTAAGAGTTATTCTCACATTATGTTCATCTTCAAGATATTGTGATACAGAGGCAATTTCATCGGTGGCCTCTCTTTCATTTTTACCTAGCATGTCAACTAGCTCTTCCTTCTCATCTAGCATTTCCCTAGCATGATCAAGTTGGTTTACAAGGGTTTCAAAGCACATTATAGTATCATCATCTATATGCTCCATGGATTCACATATGCTTACCATCTCTTTCTTAACCTCTAGACCATCTAGATCATGCAAATGGAGTTCATTTTGGGGAGACTTGGAAGCGAGAGTTACCTTGGTGGCCTTGGCCATGAGACGCTTTTGGTTGCGGTTGGTGATGTTCTCACTTGGCGAGTCGAAGAGATACACTCATGGGGTAGAAGAAGTAGCAATAGAGGCAACTCCCACGATCTCTCCAACTTGACCTTTACTCTCATCATCATCATCCGCGCCCGAGAAGTACTCTTCATGGACCACCATTTCCCTCTCCTTGTTTGGAGGGTTCTTGTTTTGGAAGTTCTTGTCCATGGGCAGAGGATGTCTTGGCTTTCTCTTGCGAATAAGACGGCCTCCATTGTCCTATCTATTCTCAAAAGGACATGGGGCCACGAACTGACTGTTGTCGTTACAATTGTAGCAAGATCTTGCCTTTGGAGCCTTCATGGTTGAGTTGAATCTTGTGTTGTCCCTTGACCTTGACTTCATGCCTGGCTTGTTCCAAAAGGACCTTGATGCAATAGACAAGTGTTTGTTAAAGGCATACTTGATGTCCTCTTGATACCACTCACTCGTGTCTTCATCTTCATCAACATCCACCACTTGGGCCTTCAAGGCTAGGTTCACCTTTTGAGACCCATAGGCACGAGAACGAGCGGACTCCGCATTATTCTTGGCAATAGTCATGGCAATAACTTCAGTCAACACATATTGAGATGACATGATGTGGTAGTTGCTTCTCCCCTTGATAGAGTTGAGCTTTTGCTCCTCAAAGGGAAGGAGGGCTTGAACAAACTTCCTCTTCATGAACTTGTCATCAACATAGGTAACACCAAGGTCCCTCATAGTGCAACAAATAACCTTGAGACGGTGATACATGTCCTCAGGATTCTCATCATCTTGCATTGCAAAGCCATCGGACTCATTGTTGACTTCATCAAACTTGGAGCTTTGAATGCTAGCATTACGGACATATAACTCGATGAGATTATCCCAAGCTTCTTTGGTGGTGGAGAATTGGTGAATGTGAGCAAAGTCCTTGGGAGTCAATGCCTTTTGGAACATTCCCAAAGCGATGGTATTGAGCTTATTTTCCACAACCTCGGCCCAGCTCAACTTCTTTGCATCATATGGGGAGAATCCTTCTTCCAGAATCCTCATCAATTCAATTGAAGAGCTAGAAATGTAAGATTGCATTAGATATTTCTGATTGGCGGAATTAGAAGTATCTAGCATGGGAGGTGCTCCTTGAGGTATGATATGTGGCATGGGAATAGGAGGGTCCGGAGTGTACTTTGGCGGTGGTGGTACCACCGAGTAGTCATTTCCCTCCTCTCCCTCTTTGTAGGAGGAGTCACCTAGCCCCTTGGTTCTCTTGCTTGGGCGCTTGGTGGTTTGAGCCACAAAGCCTAAGCCCAAGTGTTTTGGGGCAGCCATGGGATTCACCCCAGGGGTGACCACTTGCACAATAGTGGGAGGGGACTCGGCGGTTTGAGATGCATCATGAGGAGTAGCTAGCATGGGGTTAGGCTTAAGGGATTGTAAGAGGGTCATCATTTCCTCAAACTTGGTTATCATGGATGTCTCCAATCGATTGAGGTCATCCATGGAGGCTGAGTTCTTGGTGGTTGCACCCACACCCACATCTTCGGCGGCCATTGTCTCTTAGGCGATTAAGCCCGAAATAAGAGCCTTGGCTTTGATACCAATTGAAAGGCCCAACTTTGGTCGACTAGAAGGGAGGTGAATAGGAGACTACCAATTTTTATTCTTTTCTTGCAACTTTTAGGCTTTGCACAAAGTAAATTTTACTAGAGATGCAACTAGACGAACAACCTATATCGCAAACGATACAACAAGTAAACAAGACGGTAATTGCAAGTAGTAAAGGAGAGGAACGGATAAATCGGCAAGGGGACACGGAGTTGTAATTCCCGTAGTTCACTTCCAAGGAAGCTACATCTATGTTGGAGAGGTGTCGGGGCCACACAAGGTCACCCGAGCACCACAAAGGCCTCACCTTCTTCTCTGGTGAGCACCACCACAAAGGCGGCCTCACAATCCACTAACCAGCGACCTTGAAGGCGCCAACCAAAACCTTTACAACAAGGTTGAGGGGAGACTCCACAACTCAATTGGAGGCCCTCAATGACACCACGAATCTTCACAACAATTTCCCTAGCTCCGAGGATACCCTACACCGTCTAGGGTTCCAAGAACCCAAGAGTTACAAGATCCACTAAGGATGGGTGGAGGAAATCACGATTCCTTTGGTGGAAGTGTAGATCTAGGTCACCTCTCCCAATCCTCAAAATATCAAGAGGTTTGAGTGGGTAGGGAGAGAGATCTAGGAAAGTGAAGCTCTTGTATTAGTGGAGGAGAGAGAAATGAAGAGATAAAATGGAGAGGAGGAAGAAGAGAGCCTTAAATAGGCCGATTCAAATCGAGTTGTTTCTGTCCACCCGCGACACCACCGGTACTACCGGAGGCGGGCCGGAAGTTCCGGTGAGCAGCCCCCAACGGTTCGAAGGCGCTCCACGGAACAGTCGGAAGGACAGCTCAGCAGGCCCCATGACCTAATCGGAACTACCGCTCGAAGTTCTGATCCAGATTCCAGTAAAGAAAACACTTCGATACAGAGATGTATCTAAATCGATTTCATCTTTAATGGAACTTGGAGCGGAACAAGTGTCGGAATTACCGGGTCGCAAGGGACTAACCAGTACTACCGGGTGGGAGCGATACTACCTCTCAAAGGGGCTAGGTCTGGATAGCGATGGCCGAAAGTTCCATTCTAGCCGGACCAAAACTTCTGGCCAGTACTGCCGGTGCTAGTTCCGACGCTAATTTCAGCAAATATAGCACTTCGATACATAAGTATATCCGAACCGAATTCGTCTTTAGCGGAATTAGAGCCAGAACAACAACCAGAAGTACCACTCGATCATCTCCCAAAAACCTCTTGGCCATACTACTGGCGCCTAGTTGGTACTACCGGTCAGGACAGAAAAGCACTCAACCTCCTTAAGGGATCTCTCTCTCGCTGAAAACATGTGAAGGCTATGGATGTGCTGATATGGTTTGTGCATGAACGCGTGATTTCCCACAACCTTCCTAGGTGTACCCCCTCTTGATAGTATGGTCTCCTAAAACAAAGAGAAGAGAAAGTGCAAATAATAGCCACCGTCTTCAAGCTCCTCCAAGAGAAGAGTCCACCAACTAAAACGTCTGTAGATAAAACCTGCAACTTAGGAACATAGTTAAAGCACAAATGAAGTTGTCATCAACACCAAAATACATGGAGAAAACAATATCCTTTCAACCTCTTTGGTCCTCCATCCTTTGAGAGCCTTAGGGGGAAGAAGTATTGTTTGGTTATTGTGTATGACTACTCAAGATACACTTGGGTATATTTCTTCAAGAAAAAGAGTGAGACTCAACAAACCATCATGAAGTGCAACATTAACATACCAAGCAGATCTTGGCCATTAGAAGTGACAATGGTTTCGAGTTCAACAACTACACCTTAGATGAGTTTCTTGGTGATGAGGAGATCAAGCACCAATATTCCGCTCCATATACCCCTCAACAAAATAGTGTGGAAGAAAGGAAGAACCAGACTCTTATGGATATGGAAAGAACCATGATTGCAGAGTTCAAGTCTCCGTATAATTTTTGGGCCAAAGCTATCTCAACCGCCTATCATATTGCCAACTGGTTTTATCTTCGCAAGAACTTGAACATGACTTCCTATGAGATCCTCAACGGCAAGAAGCCAAGTATCCACTACCTTCGAGTGTTTGGGTGTAAGTGCTATATTCTCAAGAAAGGAAATTGGTTATCTAAATTCGAGTCTCGAGCTATTAAAGGTATATTTTTTGGATATGCATCGGACTCTCACGCTTATAGAGTCTATAACAAGTCCACCAAGCAAGTTATAATATCTTCTAATGTGAAGTTCTATGAGCATCAAGGCTCCTAAGTGGGGAAAATTGATCTTGGTGATGCAGGTGATGAAATTCCTCCTCAAGCCATAATAAGAATGGGTGTGGGATTTTTCGGCCCTTTTGAGGAACCCCTTGTGATGGAAGGAGAAGGAGAATGCTCTACTCAAGTGTATCCCTCAACTACTCAATATCTACATCAATCACATAGCCATCAAGATACCATGGTTGAAGAGATAGCTCAAAATCAAGGTCAAGAACAAAGGAATGTTGGGTGCATGTCACCCCATGTTGTCCAAGGCCAAGCTCATGAAGAAGGACAAAGCCAAAATGTCTAGCAAGCTCAAGAATAGGAGCAAGCTGAATTTCAAGGACAAGACAAGGATCAAAATTGTGGTGATGACCAAGTACCTTCTCAAGAATCCATTGAGGAAGGTCAATCTCGTCGTGAAGCAAGAAGGATCTCCAAGCTCATCCAAGAAGGACTTACCCTTGAAAATGTTGTTGATGATCTTGAAAGGGGCATTACTACTCATAACCAAGTGGCTAACTTTGTTGGCCACAATAGTTTCATTTCTTGTGTAGAGCCCCAAAACATGTATGAGGCACTTGAAGACCCAGATTGGCTTGATGACATGCATGAAGATCTTCACAAATTTGAGCACAACAAAGTGTGGTCATTTGTGGAGAGACCCAAGGAGTGCCATAATGTCATTGGGACAAAGTGGATCTTCAAGAAAAATCAAGATGCAAATGGGATGGTCATTCACAACAAGGCAAGATTGGTGGCTCAAGGCTTCTCCTAAGTCGAGGGTATCGACTACCATGAAACTTTTGCCCCTAATGCCCGTCTTGAATCCATTCTTATCTTGCTTGCATATGCATATCATCATAACTTCAATTTCCAACAAATGGATGTTAAAAGTGCATTTCTTAATGGTCCTCTTAATGAGTTGGTGTATGTCAAGCAACCTCCGGGTTTTGAGGATCCCAAGTTTCCAAACCGTGTCTACAAACTTGATAAGGCACTCTACGGACTTAAACAAGCTCCACGTGTGTGGTACGAGCACCTTAGAAATTTGTTGGTAGACAATGGTTTCGAAGTTGGGCTAATCGACCCCACTCTTTTTGCTAAGAGAGTTGGAGGAAACTTGTTCATATGTCAAATTTACATTGATGATATTATCTTTGGTTCTCCTAACAAAGCTTTCGATGATGTTTTTGCTAAGCTAATGACCGATGAGTTAGAAATGTCTATGATGTGTGAATTACAATTCTTTCTTGGATTTGAATGGAAGAAATTGTTTGGAGGTATCTTCATTAATCAAGCCAAATACATTCAATATATGCTCAAGAGATTCAAGTTGACAGATTTAAATGGAGCCAAGACTCCCATGCCTCTCAAATGTGATCTCACTCTTGATACTAAGGGTAAAGATGTGGATCAAAAGGTATATTGTTCTATGATTGGTTCTTTACTCTATCTTTGTGCATCTAGAACGGATATCATGTTGAGTCTGGGTATTTGTGCATGGTTTCAAGCCACACCAAAATAAATCCACCTTGTGGCGGTCAAGCGAATCTTTCGATATTTAGTTGATACCCCAAACTTTGGCTTATGGTATCCCAAGGTCTCAAGCTTTGTACTTCATGGATTCACGGACTCGAATTGGGCGGGAGACAAAGTTGGAAGGAAATCAACCTCTAGGGCTTGCCAATTCCTTGGTAGGTCCTTGGTGTGTTGGTCATCTAAGAAGCAAAATTGTGTCTCCTTGTCATCCGCTGAGGCTGAGTATATTGCGGCCGCTAATTGTTGTGCACAATTGTTGTGGATGAGGCAAACTTTAAAGGATTACGGTGTCACATGTGACAAAGTGCCTCTTATTTGTGATAATGAAAGTGCAATCAAGATCGCCTACAACCCGGTGCAACACACAAGAACAAACTATATTGATATTCATCATCATTTCATACGTGAGCATGTGAACAATGGAGATATTGACCTCTCATATGTGAGCACTGAGAAGAATCTAGTGGATTTGTTCACCAAGACCCTTGATGACAAGAGATTACGAGAGTTAAAGCATGAGCTAAATATCATAGATTCAAGTAATGTGGCTTGAGATCGTGCACCCATACCCATGCTTTCATATGTTATTCCATCTAGATGTAGGCATGGATATAGGGGGAGTGCGGTTCTAATTGATTGGGTGTAGCCAAATGTCTAACATTGTAATGCTACATGGTTTCAATCAATATAGGGCTATCCCTAAATAATAATAATTGCATCATCATAATATGATGCTCATGTCATCATGCCACATTGCATTTGAGCATCATATTAAAACCCTTTTCATTTGGTTCTTCTTCTCATATTGCATTGCCTTATTAATTATATTTGCTTCTTGATATCTTGTAGTTGCTTCTTGATATATTGCTTCATGGCCAAGTTGAGTTGGGGGCATATCTATTCTAATTCGACCACCTTTGACACCTTCCTTTGTTTCCACCCCCTTCTACCATTCCATTTATATATGACTCGTTGCTTTCTCCCTTGACTTTTATCTCTATCTCATGTATAGTGGGAAATGGTTCCTTATAATTATACATGCTCCCATATATATGTTCCATATTATTTTCACAAGATGAATTATGGCAGCCACATGACCACCTTTGCATGTCATGTGTGTAGAATTCCTCCATAACCTTCCATATGGTCTTATTTGAATCAAGGTCATGTTTTGAATATATTGTGGCCATATGATTTAATAGTGTAACATACACACTAGCATAAGGCCACATTCTTATTTATGCAAGGTCATGATCCAAATGAGTCATATGAATTGAAAATCTTCCATAAACATTTTTTCTCGGGTTTTAAATCAAATATTGGAGGAATTGAGGTAGACATGGCATATACCATCTATGGTGGTTTTCACCACCATAGAGCATGTATTTGATGCATGCATGTGTGTCCCATACAAGGTTTGTCATCTTCTATCCCTATCCATCTCTACTTGATACCCTTCTTGGTTTTTAATGTCTTAGACTCAAACAAGCTTTGCATATAAAGAAAACAAACAAAAGAAGATAAAATCAAAACCTATCTAACTACCCCACCTATCTATCCTAAAACCCCAACCAGCTAGGCTCATGATGTGCCCTTGGGTCTGGTCGAGCCAGGCCACACCAAGACCCTACCTACCTACCACCCCAGCCCTAAACCATGCCCTAACCAAGCTCCCCTCTAACTAACCCATCTGACCATGGCAAGCTTGGCCAGGAGAAGCCCACGTCGCCCACTTTTCCTCTCTTGTTGACCAAGGCAGCGATCCAACACCCCCACGCCCTGGACCATCCCTCCCTTTACCTCTCTCAGCAAGAAACATAGGAGAAAAGGAGAGGGCAAGCCCGAGCCCTCCTCCCCAACTTTTTGCAACCAACCCTCCATGTGCTAGCATAACCTTCCTACTTATCTACCCTGCAGAAAACCCCAGTCCCAAATCGAGATCCAACCCCTGCCATTTCCCCCGCCCTTCCCAAGCACGGCCATGGCTGCCTCCATGCCTTACTTCTCCTAGTTCGTCCAACGCCATACGGCTGACATTGGGGAGCAGGAGGAGAGGAGAAGAGGGGTTGAGGAAGAGGGTTGTCACCCCTGGAACCTGCCTGTACACGGAGACAAAGTGAAGGCACCCTAGGACAAGCAAAACTCGGGGAGGCCGAGAAGAAACCCTAGCCATGCTTGCCCGAGCCCCATTCTAGATTGTTGTCGCCTGGAGCCATTCCAACACCACCGTCAGCCCCGCGGTGAGCTCCTGAACCTCTCGGACATGGTCCCTTGTTGTTTTGCTTCATGGTGTGCCTCTTTGTTTCAGCGAACACCTTGTTGGCACCGCCTCTTGTCGCCACCCCGCGAGCTCACTATTGTTGCAACGCGTCTCTTTGTCGCGCATGAGCATGCTTGTGCTCACCTCGCTGTGCCACGTCGAACCGACCCAGCCTTGCTACCTGGAGCCTACCTAGCCACGCCGCCGTGACTCGGACGTGCCGCTGCTAGCACCGCCCGTTTTAGGTCATCGGAGTCGCACCATAGAGACTTACCTAGCGCCACAGCCTAGAGTTACCCAAAGCCCCAGCATACCACAGTGGCTCCATCCCACCAGATCAACCTAGAGGTCCTAGGTTCGAGCGCTGCACGCTCTCTGAACTTTTTACTATGCGTGTCATTTTCCCGTGTTAGTTAACCATGAGAGAGAATAACATTATCATCACTTAGCCCGGGGACATTTTCTAGAAAACTCCCTGCTGCTTTCGTTCGTCAACATGTGGTCCAGCTGCAGCCCTACCTGTCAGCCTCACTATAAACCCCTCCGAAAGCTGACAGGTCAACCTGGAGAACACAAATCCTCAACATGCGGTCCTCGCCTTGCCCATGTGTCGCTCGCTTGCTGGCCACACGCCCAGTGGCCCCGCCAGTACCTCGGACCCACTTGTCTGTGATCGTGGCTAGGTTAGCGCTTGGTGAGAAAACCATGTTGTTTCCAGATATTAATTCAAACTCGAATTTAAACATTTTTCTTAAGTCAAACCTAATTCAAACTTTGACCAGAGATTCAAATAAGTTCTATAACTAATTTGGGAAAACTTAAAACATCAAAGTTGCCTGTTTTTTAATTTTCTACATGAATCTGTCCTCTGTTTATTTTTGTCAAACATTGAAAATACTTAATGTCTTGGGAATATTTATAAATGCTTTAATAAATGTTAAATATTATCTTTTCTTCGCTTTATTCAAATATTGCAAATGATATATATTTTCTAGTCATAAAAATGCGAGGAATATGAATATGCCATCTAAAATAATTTCTGGGCATTTTAAGTTTTCAAATTATTAAATACCATTAAAAGCATATTTCTTAATAAATCTATATATTTTAAACCGTAATTTCGAATTCAACAAATGGTATGTATAAATCGATCAGCGCGACGAGCCCTTTCGAACTATGCATTCCATGATATTAATTGAAGCATACATCATATAAATATTAAGTATACATCAAGGTGTATGTAAGTAAAACTTAACTAAATATTAATGAAAATGATTTATTCTTGTTCCTACACCTCACCCTTTGCCATGCTATGTTATACCATGCAATTGTGCATCATTCCATCATGACATACCATGTTTTGCTTGTTGTATATGATTGCACACTTTATTTATTATGGCCCTTGTTTGTTTGGCTTTTATTCCGGATAAACGCTGAGCAAGGAAGTTATAAGGAGACAACAAAGTATTACCCAGAGACTAGTTATCCCACTACTGAGCTAACAGGCAAGCATTTCGCCATGCTTGCATTACATATAGCACATATTGTCTCTATATTTATTCATGCATCATTGCGTCGCGATCCGAACTAAATTGCAACCCCAAGTACTACACAACCTTTACTTTTAAACCCCACTGAAGCTTGTACCCTCAATCCTATCAGCCATTACTACATGAGTTGTTTGAGCCATGTGAGTCGTAAAACTGCATGTGTAGGGTTTGTGCGAGTCTGTTGGATAACAAGATATCTAAACAACTGAATTGTGTAGTAATGGGATAACTAAAGAAAGAGACATTGGTGGGAAATATCTGTTATTTGGTTTTTAACCGCTCACTTGTGTCCCGTAGGACCCGAGTACTTGAAGCATGTTCCTTGATTATCGCACTATCCGCATGTGGGACCATGAATCCCCTTTTCCTTGATTCACATCTTATTTATTGGGGCCACAGCTAGTTTGGGGCTTTATTACTATCATGTACTTATGCCATGTTTTACTTCATTATTTACTACTACTGCGCGTGGAGCGTTTACCTGTACTGTTTTGGAATGCAGAGTGTTATTACGGTATCGTCAAGCCAAGTCATACTTTCGGGTTCCCAGTTGTTTACAGTCATTGACACAAACCCTAGGTCCGCCTTAGTGTTGGAGATATGCCCAAGAGGCAATAATAAAGTGGTTATTATTATATCTTTATGTTTATGATAAATGTTTACATCCCATGCTATAATTGTATTATTAGGAAACACTAATACATGTGTGTTTTGTAAACATAAAAGAGTCCCTAGTAAGCCTCTTGTTGAACTAGCTTGTTGATTAATTAATGATCATGGTTTCCTGATCATGGACATTGGATGTGATTAATAACAAGGTTATATCATTAGGAGAATGATGTAATGGACACACACCCATAGTAAGCGTAGCATAAGATCAAGTCATTAAGTTCGTATTGTTGTAAGCTTTCAAATACATGGTAACCTAATCCTTCGACCATGAGGTTGTGTTAATCACCATCACCGGATGGGTACTTTGATGACATCAAACACCGCTTCGTAACTGGGTGGTCATAAAGATGTCATTGGGTATTCTGAAAGTATGTGTTGAAGCGCATGGACCAAGATTGGGATTTGTCCATCCATATGACGGATAGATATGCTCTGGGCCCTCTCGGTGGAATGTCATCTAATTAGCTTGCAAGCATGTGACTGGGTCACAAGGGATGACATATCACGGAACGAGTAAAGAGTACTTATCAGTAACGAGGTAGAACTAGGTATGGAGATACCAACGATCAAACCTCGGACAAGTATAGTATCGCGAGACAAAGGGAATTGGTTTCATATGTAAATGGTTCAATCGATCGCGAAGTCATCGTTGAGTATGTGGGAGCCATTATGGATCTCCAGGTCCCGCTGATGGTTATTGATAGGAGATGTGTCTCTATCATGTCTACATATTCACGAACCGTAGGGTGACACACTTAAGGTTCGAAGTTGTTTTAAGTAGATATGGAATATGCGTTGGAGACCGAATGTTGTTCGGAGTCTCGGAATGGATCCGGGACATCACGAGGAGATCCGGAATGGTCCGGAGAATAAGATTCATATATAGGAGATCATTTTATGAGTTAGGAAATGTTCCGGAGTGTTTGTATGAGGATTCTAGAAGGTTTCGGAATGTTCCGGAAGATTCTAGAAGATATCTTAGAGTTTGCTTGAAAATCAAGATAGGGATCAAGGAGTCCTGGTGGGTCAAGACACGAATTCGTGGGGGAGGAGGACTCCTTCCCCCTCCCCAAATTCGTTGGCCATAGAGGAGGGGAGTCCTACAAGGACTCCCCCTCCCCAGGCGCGCCTCCTCCCCTTAAATAGAAGGGCAGGGGCGCCCCCTCCAAGCCCTGCTCTCATAACGTCCAATCTTTGCCGCCTCTCTCCTCCACCTATCTTCTGCACATGCATAGGCGAAGCCCTGCAGAATTCTCTACTCCACCACCACCACCACGCCGTCGTGCTGCTGGGATTCCGTGGAGAAGATCTACTACCTCCGCTGCTCGCTAGAACGGGGAGAGGAAGGTCTGCTTCAACTCCGCACGTGTGACCGACTGCGAAAGCACTGCCGAATCGTGGCGCCGGAAGGATCGTCTACTTGACCAAGGGCGGAAGCGCTGCTGGAACGCGACGCCGGAAGGATCGTCTACTTGACCGAGGGCGGAAGCGCTGCTGGATCGCGACGCCGGAAGGATCGTCCACACGATCTTGAGATCGGCAAGTGATCGACTACATCAACCACGAGATCTAATCTCGTTAACGCTTTCGGATCTACGAGGGTTAGTTCCTATCTATCTCGTTGCTCATGTCTCATAGATTAGATCTTGGCTTTTATCTAGATTAGATCTAGGTTTTGTTCGTTCTTGCGGTAGAATTTTTTTGTTTTCCATGCTACGAACCCATCACTTAGAGCCCGGCCGACTTTGTTGCGGGTAGCTTAGTGTGGTGGCCCCCTGAAATCATTTTTGAATCTTGTGAATGCTTTGTCATGATGTCTTGTTGCTTTTATTTGGTTCTTCCCATGGGTTGATCGTGCGTGTGTTGCTATTTGTGCACCCCTGTAGGGTAAATCTTTCTGAAAGCCATGTCCACGGTTATAGATGACTTGGAGCATAGTTTCATAGATAACTATAACTAAAGTACCATGTTTAACTTGACTAAATATGCCTAGTAATTAGTGCAATACTCATGGAATAGTTAATAAAATTGCCAACAGATGGGGCATTCTGCCGCCTTCTTGTTTGGTAAGCGATAAGGAGGATGGGAGATATTTACTTTATGTTGCTTATATAACTGTTGGTTTCTAATTAACGAGCATCCGTCTATATCTGGTTAGGCGGATGATGTAGTGTATCTCTATAGAACTATTTAGCTATTTATTTTTTGCTGCAATTGCATCACCCCCAGGTTATTCCCTTTAGATGCATAAAGACTTGATGAGTGCCCCTAGGGTCTCACACCATAATATTGATCAGATTGTCGCAGGTTACTACATCGATGAGGCCGATGATAGAGACACTGACCCTCTTGCGTAGAGATTCCGAGGATAGAGATCTCTGAGATCTCTGGCGGGAATATGCTTATTTCTATGGCATCTTATGCCGATTTGACTCGCAATCCACACTCGAATCTATGTTTTCTGCTTCCACTTGATGATTTGTTGAGTGATGTATGAGGATATATTCCTAAAATATTATTACTACTATCTATACAAATTTGGTTCTTGCTGTAATGGCATTGCAATATATTTTTATTTCTTTTAGATGGAATATCTCTGAGTACTCTTGTATGTCACTGACGTACATACTCACTTGTGTACGCTAGACTCGCAGTCAGCCCGTCACGTTTATCACACTCGAAGATATAACCATGAAGTATTGGATGGATGGTTGGCCGGTACCATGCCCTACCATTGCGACCTGCTTGTGGGTGGCCTCACGGCCTCCATGACAGTACGTCCTCCCCAGATTCGGGTTATACCGGCTATTGTGATTTAGAAACATGAGGTCCGGGGATTACATTGGGCTATCCCTCCCCCATTATGCCCAAAGTGAGAAAATCATCCTCTTAATATCATTTTGTGATATATGAGCTTCATTGATGAGTTTTGGTAATGGACCTAAGATATATCTTCGCGGTGCCAAGCCAAGTATTCTCAAACATGGCGGCCTAGGCCACCGACCCTCTCATGTGTGAGAGGTTGTGTTTTACTCGTGTTTGTCATTCTGTGACTCTTTTTTGGGTTCTTTAGAACATGCACTCACATTTTCTCATTGTGTTGATTCTTACTTCTTAGAGTATTTGGTTCTTTCTCTTAGTTTGATCTTCCAACCTAAGCCTGCTTTCTCACTCCCCCAACCTTTCTTCTGATCTTACATGCTTGTCCCTTTGTAATTCTGGCGTTTTCGGCATTGGAGGTCGGAGACTCCGGGGCTTAACCCCGGAGACTCCAGCCTGGATGATTTCGCAACATAGGGTTATGAGCATCGGGTTGAGGGGTAACAGTTGTTCCCCTCATTCACCCCTGATGCCCACAACTCCTCCACCCTCGTATCCTCCTCTACCGCTCGTTGCCAAGGCCATTGCTCGCCCTCGGATTTGTCGTTGCCGCTGGCCACCCTCCTCCCTCTGCCGATGGCCCTCCTCCCTATCAGCAGGTACCCCCATGGCTCAAGGTGCCCTCTCTCACTCAATCCATCTCTAGGGTTTCCCTTGGATGCTTTGTGAGGATTGGGTACTCTTTCTCCCTGGATTTCTTCATGTAGCTAGTGGCAATGCCATTTTTCATGTGTTGGTTAGACCTCCAATCTACTCCGTGGACTCAAGTTCTTATCACAGCGCTCGGCCAAACCCCCATGGCTAGAGACTCTAGAGTGCGCACCCCGAAGACTCCAATGTTCAACCTCGGAGACTCCGGCCTTGCTGGTAGTTCAGGGGTCAGGCTGTTGTGACAATGTCTTGCCTCCATTCTTGATCTGATTTCTAACCAATATACTCCACCATATATGTCTGGACAAGCATTCTCACCTTTTTTCTATCTCCCTCCCTCTTTTTTTTCACAGGTGGTTCCGGTAACTCTTGTCCTCGTCGTACCAAGTCCAAGCCTCCGAACTATGGGGGAAATCCTCGCAAGGCTGTTGGTCATCATCCATATGACAGTTTTAAGGAGCATGTTTCAAGGCAACCAAGCAAGAAAACCATATCCTTTCAAAGGAATGAGGAAGAGCGTCTTCGTCATGAGAAACTCGCCAAGAAGAGGAAGTATGACAATCTCACAACCCTTACAAAGTTGAACACCGATGATTACCAGGTCATGAGGGGGCAATAGTTCTATGAGATGGTAAACAACAGCCTAGACAGTCGTTTTTGGAGGCGTGAGCAGTATTTGATCGTGACTGAGGTGTACGCTAATCTGTCTATGAAGAAGCCTGTGTGCCCATATTGTCCTCTTGACTTTACCTTCATGAACAACAAGTCCTATTTCTCTTATGCTCTCTAGATCACCGAGAAGCTTGGGTTGCATCCTCTCATGAGATTTCAGCAGTACTACAACATTCATATCATGCATCGGTTCCTTTCCTCTCTTGTGTTTGGAGGAGGGCGCGAGATCCCTATGACTTGGATGACTGGCAAGGTCCGTTGTCAGTCTAACTTCATTGAGTTTGCCGAGGTCTTAGAGTATCTATTCGAAGGAAAGGATGCACCAGTTGGTCTTCGCATACATGAGACTACCGACCTTGTGTATAATAAGAAGCCTCTTGCACCTGTATACTCTAAGAATGGCATTCTTGGTGAAGCAAGAAACCTCAAGCCACCGGTCCAAATTGGTGCATCCTTTTGTTCAACTTTGGTACCTCTCATGGCTCTTGCTCATTCCATGTATCTCGAGGGTCCTGAAGCTCCTGCCACTCCACTCGATGTCATGTACTTTATCTTCATGGAGATAGCCATCAATTTGGCTGAGAAGAATACTCCCACCTATGCTCCCTATGTCATGAGGCTTGTGCTCTCCACCTTCGTGAAGATGAACTTGCCCTCCTCGCTTATCGCTCTTCCTCTTGTTGAGCATGCTAGTCTCCAGTTGCAGTGTAAGGCTCCATCCACCACCGCGGATCCTCATGGCTATTCTGCTCCCATGCCAACCAATGATGATGAGATTAGAGAGGATGAGGAGGACAACCCTCCTGCTGCTAGCCATGTTTGGGCTAGGAGGAAGAATGCCAGTAATGCTCGGATGCCACCACTTTCTTGTGAGTATGTTAAGGGGCAAGTGAGGAAGACCACCTTTTGGGAAAGGATGTTCCTCTGCATGAACATTGATATTCACAAGGGACAGTTGGACCAATGGGAAGATAGTGACGCCGAAGGATCAGGATCAGCTCAGCAACAACTCTCTTGCACTCTCTCATATGGTTCTTGGTCTCAAGGTCAAGTTTATTGGCATGTGTTTTAGGATGATGCATCCTCTTCTCTTCATGGCAAGGGCCCGACTGCTGATGATGCTCAAGGTTCCGGGGAGCGCTCTAAAGAAGAAGAGGAGGACGAGGAGGACGAGTGATCCGGTTCGGCGTGTAGACTTCCTATTTCTCCCCTTTTGGTGTCTTGATGCCAAAGGGGGAGAAGTTGCTATATTAGGTTGTGCGTGGGATTTTCATGGGAAGTCACATGCTTGTTCTTGATTTGAACTTTCGCTACTTGTGAACTTGTTCTTTTTCGCCTCATATTATTTGTGAACCTATGTGTTGTATGTGTGCCTTTATGTAAGTGGATACTATGTGAAATTGTATCTTATGGATTCATATCTCATGTGTGGTGAATACTTCTCTAATTGATTGCCCGTCTATAACTCTTTAGCACATTAGTTGGTGCAAAGGTATGTGTATCATTTAATAATCTTATTTCCTTGCACTTGGGTATAATTGTAATATTTAGGGGGGATGTTCTTCCTTGTTCTTGTGCACTTGTATTCAAATAAAAAATCTCAAATGTGCACACTTCGAGGGGGAGACTCTCTACTTCTTGTGTGCCTTGTTGTGTTTATCTATTATTGTCCTTTCATTTGTGAAAATCTGTGTGTTGTCATCAAACACCAAAAAGGGGGAGATTGAAAGGGCATTTCTTGCCTTAATGATGTTTTGGTGTTTGTTGTCAGCACAAGTGTGTTTTTGCCGTGTGCTAAGTATCTTGCAAGTCTTATCTATTAAAAAGGCACTAGACGGTGTTCGATCTCGCAATGGAGAAGAGTTCAAAAATAATCCAGAAAAGGTTGTCAATTTCGCAAGTTGGGGTCAGAATCTTCCCAAGGACCGAAGACTCCAAGGTCCAGCACCGGAGACTCCGGTGTGCGTGACCGGAGACTCCGGCCTAGTCTTCGGCCCCCAGGATAACTCTCTGTCTGCGACCCTGGAGTGTGGCATGGAGTCGAGCACTCCCATGGAGACTCTGGTGCAGGTGTCTGGCAACTCCGGCCAAGTCTCTAGGGTTCCCCGAAGAGCTTACAATGCACCCCCTCAGAGTCCAGAGCGGAGTCATGTGCTCCCCCTGGAGACTCTGGCTAGGGCTAGAGACTCCGTCCCTGGAGACTAGAGACTCCAAGGTTAGTGGACTCCAATGACTCTAATTAGGGGATATAAATACCCCCTTCTTCCCCAAGTGAAGGTTGCAGCTTCTACTCTCTCTCCTCCATTGTTGTTGAGGTCCAATCTCCTAGTTATCCCTCCCTAGCCACTAGAACTTGGTGCCCCTTGGGGAATCAAGGGAGGAGACCTAGACCTAGCTTTCCACCAAAGGGATTTATGTTTCCCCACCATTTGTGTAAGAAGTTGTTGCTCTAGGGTTTGAGGAAACCCTAACTTGAAGAAGTCGCCCTCCATAGCTCATCCTTGTGTGTAAGAGCTTTGGGGGGCATCTTGGGAGCCTCCAATTCAGTTGTGGAGAAGTGCCCCAAGGATTTGTGGAAGGTTTCGGTCACCGCCTTCAAGGCCACCATATAGTGGACCGGGTGCTTGCCATGAGGCGAGTGCGCGGGAGAATAGGGTGAGGCCTTCTGTGGCGCTGGTGGTCCTAGTACCACCCACCCCTCCAATGGAGACGTACTTCCCCTCAAAAGGAATGAACTTCGGGAAAACATATCCATGTCTTGTATCAGTTATTTCTATCCTTACTATCTACTATTGTTGTTTGCATGCTTGCTTGTCATATAGGTTATCTCACCTAGTTGCATATCTAGAGGACTTACTTTGTGTCAAGCCTTAATTTGAAAAGAAGCTAAACATTGAGTAGCGCCTATTCACCTCCTCTAGTTTCTTATACCGATCTTTCAAAAGGCCTACTTCCTGCTATATGTATTAATCGGAGAGTGGTAACAAGAGGAGGTCGAACTTGGTGATGAGGGCAGCGAGTCGCCTCTATGGGGTATATCAAAGCGTGTCCCTATAGAGGGTACCCTAGGGAGGTTTATATAGTGCTACCTTGCTAGGGTTTACAAGGAACATACCAAATCGGTTATGGTTTCATTGATCTTGACCTAATCCAACTAGGCCTAGCTATGCTTCTGGGCCTTCTACATCTAGTCACTAAGCTTCTTAGGCCTTGATGTTTCCAGTCGCCGTACTAGAGAGCCTACTCGTTGTGAGCATGGCTGGTAGAATCCTTCTCCTGGCCGTACCCCTATTGGCATATCCCCATCACATAGTGATTATTAGGAGAAGAATATTTTCCTAAACTAATTCACAAAGGTGTTACCTATATTGTCTGGCATGAACTGGAGAACATCATTTTCATCTTTCACTAAAACAATCGTGTTCCTTATTCTTATTTTTGTGATTGCTTTGTGGAAGAAAGAAGTGTTTTTGTCTCCATACTTTATCCAATTATATTTTGCTCTCTGCATATAAAAGTCAGTTAGCTTGACCATGTTTTGCTCATACCTTTCTACCAGGTCTATTTCAAGGGCATGGTCTTGATCATGTAGAGGCTTTTGTTGGATTTCCTTTATCTTCTTATCCATCTCATTTAGCTCCTATTGGATGGGATTCTTTTCCTGCTCCAAACCTTCAAGGCTCCTACAAGATGGTTAGTTTTTGCAGAGAAGTAACATGTTGCTTTAGTGGCCCTGGTTGCTTTAGCATGTCGTTGAAAGTCCTTTTCTTTAAGCTACCAGTTTTCAAACTTAAAGGGACGTTTAATTTTACGAGTTGAGCCATCAGTAGAAATGAATGCAATATTTGGTAGCATATACATAAGCATCACAATTTGTCATCCTTATGTTTATACAAGAACACATACGAGCTTGCAACTTGTCAAAATAACATATGCAACATCGTTGCACAAATCATAAAACTTCAGTATAAAATAACTACCTCGCTAGCGGCAAATATGGCTCGCTTGAGACCCATTGGCACTAGATCTGATGACCCAAACTCATTCCCCTTAAGCCCACCATCTTCCCTAGCATGGGACTTATCAAAACCCTCGGGTTCACACTCCCATCATAAGACATCCATGGTTGCACGACAAGGTCCATCATGGAGTGCATCCATGGCGGAGTGGTGGAGGAGTGAGAAAGGAGGAGAATTGTAGTGGTAGAGGAGGTGAACAGAACTGAGGTGACAGCGCAGCATTTGGGAAGCAATGGTGGAGACCTTGGGTGAGGTAGATTCGATCATGCCAACTAGTTGGGATCCTAGCTCGACAGGGTAAAGCATGTGTACAAGTGGCTTATCTGAATCTTCATGGAGTCATCCTTAGAGATGGTCACCGAATCTATCGGCTCATCCATGGGGTCGAGCAAAGAAGGAGATTAGGCCTCCGGTGACCAGCTAGGATCCAAGTCATGGAGGTGAAGCTTGTTGATCTAGTAGGCGATGAAGCACATGCCCTAAATAATAAATATGTCTTGGATGGGCGACGATGCCCTAGGAGGCGTGAAAGGATAGAGATGTCGCCTAGAGGGGGTGAATAGGAAAGTTCAAAACTATTATGGTTTTGGATTGATAGAATGCAAAATTAAACTAACATTTATTTTATAAGCACAAAACCTAAATACAATAGGCTCAACTAAGTGCACCACCAACAAGTTAAGCTAAGAAAGATAGCACAAGATATAAAAACTTCAAGATCGATGGCTATCACAAGGAAAGTAAGCTCGGGTATAGAGATAACCAAGGCACGCGGAGACGAAGATGTATTCTCTTGTTCTCTTACAAGTAAGGTACGTCACGTTGGAGAGGTATGGGATTCCATGAAGGATTTCCCAATGCCACGAAGGCTCACCTTCTTCTCCGAGTCTATCCCACGAAGGAATAGGCCCTTTCCTTATGGCTAGCTCTAGCTCCACTCCAAGAATGGCAAGCTCCACAACCACCTCACAAGATCCACGAAGGAGAAGACTAGGTCTCTTCATAATCTTCCACGAAGAGGACACCATGGAACCAACTACCAAGCCAACTAGGAGGTCACCCTCCAAGAGTGACAAGTTCACGGTCTCTCACTCGAACAAATCATAATGGAGAGCTAACCACTTATGCAAGAATGCAAAGCAAGAACACCAAGGGTGTTCAAATCCCTCACTCTCAAATCTCACCAAAGCAACAAGTGCTAGGGAGGAATTAGAGAGGAAGAACAATGGTGGAAATCAACCAACAACTTCAAGATCTAGATCGAATGGAATCCCCTCACTTAGAAGAGGGATTGAATGGTGGGGATTGTAGATCTTGATCCCCTCTTCCAAAGCCCTAAAAAAGATGCAACGTAGGAGGGAAAGGAGAGGCACCAAGCTCAAGGGGGTCAACAATGGAGGTCAAAACATGCTCAAGAACCCTAGAACTTTCAGGAAGATGCCCCTCTTTTATAACCGTTGGGGTCAAAATGAGCTGGTAAGACACGTTCCGGTTGGAAAACCGGTACCACTGGATCTAGCGCTAGAAATTTCTAGTTGACCGAAAAAGTTCTGGTTTTCACCGAAACAACACACTGATCAAATTTCCGGTGGTCGCTAGAAATTTCTGCCGCTAGTTCTTTTTTTAGGGTAAAACAGTGGGAAAGAATCCCACTGCAATTTTTCATTAATAATAAGGTGTTTTGATACAAGCTATGTACAAAGTCTCACCAAAATAAAAAATATAAAAATAAGTTTACATGGAAAACTACACTTGTGACGGTAGCCATTCCTTGAAGGTCTCTACATGTTTCTTCCTCATTTTGTAACTAACCATTCTCAATTCCTGTTTATAGATCTCTTTCAATTATTCAAAACTAGGTCTTTGCTGATTGAAAAGTTTATTGTTCCTTGTAATCTAGATGCTCCAAGCTGCCAGGATAATAATTTCCATTGCAAAAGGAGCTTGTAACCTGTTTTTAATATCCAAAATACCATCCAATACTGAGAGATTTTGTGTTCTCTGTGGGCAAATGAAATCACAACATCTTATAGAGAATGGACGGGTAAAAAAAGATGTATAAGAGTTTCCTCATGGGGGAAATTTATCATGATGCAGGAATATGACTGTAACTGCATATTTTTTCTTCCCGGCAAGTTTCTTGTGTTTAATCTATCAAGTAAGAGCATCCAAAAGAAGAATTTGTGTTTTGGCTGACAGGAAGATTCCCACATCCAGGTAAAGTGTGGGGGAGCAGAGTTGTGTCCCATCATTACTTTGTAAGATTTTTGTGAGCTGAATATGTTGGATCCCCAAATATAACTCCATGTGTCTTGATGTCCTTCCCGAATCTTTTGATATGCCTGATCATAGATATCTTCAAACTGAATGAATTCTTCATAAGCTTGTTGAGAGAGAGGTAGATGAAATAGGTCCTATAGGAATTCAGTGTTGACAACATCATGAATGTTTAGATCTGTTTCCTTGGCATATGATAGAAGGTGTGGAAGTTTGTGCTGCGTGCATGACTGTTGCTAAAGATCAGACCAGAAACTAATGGTTTTGCCATATCCAAGGTTTCCTCTTGCCATTCCCTTATATATATATATATCCAATAATTTTAAATGTGCTTTCCACCAGAAAGAACCTTCCATATAAGTACCCTGTAGAATTCCATTATTGTAATATGAATGTCTGATCAATTTAACCCAAGGTATGTCATGGTTATTGTAGAACTTGTCCAAGTTTTTCAGTAGAAGAGCATTATTCTGAATGTTGAGATCAAGGACCCCCAACCCTCCATGTTCTTTTGGTCTACTGATTTTTGACCAAGCCACTAGAGCAGAACTTCTAGCTTGGACCTCTGTGTTTTTCTTCCTCCAAAGACAATGTCGCATGTACTTTATCACTTGGTTTTTAATGGTAGGAGGAATGTCAAGGCATCACATGTAAAATAGAGGCAGAGAGGATAGTACCGATTTAACCATTTCAAGTTTTCCTCCATAATTGAGGAAGTTTGCAATGCCACAAAGTCTTTTTTCAACTCTAGAAACCATGGGTAAAAATGCTCCAAGCTTGGTTTTGTGATACCAAGAGGTAATCCGAGATAAGTAAATGGAAGAGCTCCTTTTTGATAGTTTAGAGTGAGGGAAAAATGTGTTAGCCTTACCTCATTCATATTTATAGGCATCATGCTTGATTTTTGATAATTGACTTTAAGACCAGTGGAACTAGCAAAAGAATTTAGAATAGCCTTGAGGGTTATAAGATGTGCACATCAGCATTTAAAACCATTAAAGTGTCATCTGCATACTGAATCACAGGGAAATCAGGACATGCAGGGTGATTCAGAGGAGTAGTTAGTAGACCCAGGTTCATTGCTTTATTAAGGATTGATTGTAAAAAGTATGCAGCTAGGACAAAAAGTAAAGGTGAAAGGGAATCACCCTGCCTAACTCCCCTTCTACAGAAGAATTTTTTTCCTTGAACCCCATTGAGTAATACTGAAGAAGTGCCATAAGCAAAGATCAATTCAATCCACTTAATCCATTTTTCTCCAATACCTCTAGCTTTGAGAATATCAAGGATGGTGTTATGTTCAATCATGTTAAATGCTTTTTCAAAGTCTAGTTTTAGAATAAGGATCTCTTTCTTAGATTGGTAAAATTGAAAGAGTTATTCAAAAGCCCACCCCAAACAGTCTTGAATGGATCTTTTCTTAAGGAACCCATATTGGTTTTTGTGGACCAATTTTAGAATAATCCTCTGCAATCTATTTGCCAGAAGTTTTGTCACAATTTTCAAGACACTATTGAGAAGTGATATAGGTCCTGAAATCCCCAAGAACCATTGGAAAATCAGTTTTGGGAATAAGAGTGATCAGTGATGAATTAATACTTTCCAAAGCAATGTTCCCATTATGAAAGTCCCGAATAAGAGAAATGATTTCATCCTTGATAATTGACCAGCAATTCTTGATAAACTCATTATTACATCCATCTGGTCCAGGGGATTTATCATTTGGTAAATCCCAGATCACATCTTCTATTTCCTTTGTAGTGAAAGGAGCTTCTAGAGCTATGCTAGACTCATGATCCATTCCATTTTCATAGAAATCATGAAGATTGAATTGTATCTCAGGTTTGTCAGATTTACCCATTCTTTCCTTGAATGCATTCTAGAGAATTTCAGCTTTTCCTTCATGTTCAGTAACTTCTAAGTTGTTGTTGTCCTTCAACATAGGGATGAAATTGTGCCTATAATTGATGGTGGCTTTTGTATGGAATTTTTTTGTGTTTGAATCTCCTAGCTTGACCCAAGTAAATTTCCCTCTTTGTTTCTTTGATTTTGCAAAAGAGTGATGATATGAGTTTTCAGGATGTCCCTTAGATTCCATTCAGAAACACTGAGAGATCTTACTTCCTCCATGTTATCCAATAGGTCAATGATAGAATTTACCTTTGCTATGAGCAACTTTAGACAAGGCAGACTTTTAGACCATAATTTGATAGCTCTTCTGACATTCTTCAGTTTAGCATTGACTTTTTTGCACTATCAGTATAACCAATTGGAATATTCCAAGCATTGAGGACAATCTGTTTGAACTCACTGTGTTGTAACCAATAATTCTCAAACCTGAAAACTGGCTTTTGGTATTTTTGTTCCAATGGAAATAATGCAGGAAGATGGTCAGAAGTTGGTTTAAGCAAAGGGTATACAAAAGAGGAGGGATATGAGATTGTCCAAGAATAGGAAGTGAAAAACCAGTCTAATCTTTCAAGGAGAGGTTCGTTTTTGCATATTACTCCAAGTAAATTTTTTGCCTTTAAGTGGAAGCTCAATTAGCCCAAGATTACTGATAGCCTCATTAAACAACAACATGTTATTGACATCACCACCACTCTTGTTTCTATCAGAAACCTTCCTCATCAGGTTGAAATCCCCAACTAAAATCCAATCAGTGTCATTTGGCATGTCAATATTACCAAGCCAATCCAAAAAAATTGCCCTCCCTTTAGCATTGCATGGACCATAAACATTTGTTAAGACCCAGGATCTGGCAGAAATATTACAGGTGAATTTGATGGAAATGGAGAAATCATTTGTGAAAGCTAGTTCTCCATCAAAAAGGGCACCATTCCATATAACAACCAATCCTCCAAAAGCCCCCTGGGAGGGGATGAAATGAAACTTATTAAACTTTTTATGACAAAACTTTCTCAGATATTCAATATCAAAATGTTGTCTCTTTGTTTCTTGCAGGCAAATTATATCATAGCCTTCTTCCTCAATTTTGCTAGCTAAAGCCAGCCACTTCTTATCTGAATTTATCCCTCCAATATTCCAGTTCATTATTTACCATCTTCTTGTATTATTCATAAAAAACTGTATGCTCATAGGATTTGTGGGTAAAACAAACATATGCTTTCTTCCCACATCTTAAAACATTGCTTTTATATTTCCAAGCAACCATCACCCAGGAAAAAAGACAATGGAGCAAAACAATATAGGTTTTACTGAATAACAACCAAACCACCATTCCAGTACTATAACCAGGTTTAGACATAGACCAACTGCCAACACGGCAGGTAAATCATTTGGATACAGACAACATTGGAGAAACTTATTTAGGAGTTTTCTTTTTAGCTTGTTGGGAACATGCCCCAACAACACTTTTCTTGGGAGCAGCATGTGTTCATTTAGTGGCTCCCTCCTCTTTCTTTTTCCCCTTCTGGGTTTCCTTTGCTCCAGGTGCTTTTTTTCCCTTCTCCAGAATCTTACTCTTCTTTAGTAGCTTATTCTCCAAGCCTACTTCAGCCACCTTATAGAAAGACACAACAAGAATTTTCACCACAGTAGGATTTATATCAGGAGGAGTAGCATGACAAGATAGGCAATTTTTATCAGAGCAATGCACATGATTCTTAAAACCTCCATTCAACTCAATAATTCTAGGACTTCTCCTAACCTCAGTTTCAACCAGAGAACTTCCAGATTCCCTCCTTTTCCTTTTAGGGGTGGTGAAAGAAGGCACAAAGTTCTCATGCTGAAAAATTGGTTCATCAATATCAGAGATCAAACATGAAGGTGCCAGGGAAGTAACACACTTATCAGGAACCATGAAAGTGACAGTTAACTCATGTCCAATTGGTTCAGTTATTAATTCCCAAAGTGAAGAATTAAGAAATCCCCTTGTCCAGTAAAATTTCTCAGGTGTCAGAAGCATTAAAGTTATGAAGTGAAACCAACTTACAAGAACATGAAAAATGGATGAAGCATTGTCATTATCTTGCTTTGTTGCATGAGGAGCAAAGAACCTCTTCCAAAGATCCACACCTTGGGTGGAGAAAGATTGTAGCAAAGCATGCTCATCAGGTATCTGTACAAAATTTGTTTGCACATACCAACTTGCAGTTGAAAATGTGCCAGGTTTGGGGAATCCATACCCACATCCTCCAACATGCCATCATTGTTTATTGCAATGGCATCAACTCCCAGTCCTGCAGCTTGTACCCCCAACATCCACTACATCCATGTTTGTAGCCTCAAAAAATTCCTCAACAGCACCCATATCTTCCTATTCCTGATAAGCTTGAAAAATATTTAGCAGACCATCTCCCAGGAAGGCATGCTCATGCTGCTCAACCCCAACATCAATTTGATTTACCTCAACATTGATAGAAGAATTATCAGAATGGACAATGACACTACTGTTCAGGTCTTGAGGTGGTAGATTCATTGGATCAATTTGCATACCAATAGGTGGATCAAATTGAACTGCATCTTGCTGCACATTTTGCTGACCATTATTTCCCATTACTCAGTGATCCCATCCCCCAATATCCTCATTGTTCATTTCAGGTGGAGGTGGAGGGGGTGGAAATGGTGCAGCACTACCAGGAATATTATCTAGAAGAGGATGGGGGTCAACGCTCTCATCGGCAAAAAGGATCTTCATCAGCTGGCCCACCACCAAGCAGGTTATTAAAAAGAACCTCCACGGAGAAAGTCCAAGATTTAGCATCGGGACTATCACCTTCAGTGAGCCTGACACTTTTAGGAATATCAGCAATGTTAGTGACCCTGAGCTTAGCAAGAATCCTGCCCTTCTTATTGGGGTCCCTTTCCTAGAGCAACAACTTTCCAATATCAGCAAAAACAACATTAAGATCTTCAGTACAGCAGTGATCCAGAGGTGGACCAACCATCATCACCCAACACTCTGTATTAAATTGTGCACGCCTCTAGTTTATCCCTTCATTGTGCTTAACAAAAGAAATATGGACATCCTCAAAAGAAATAGGGCTTTATCTCACTAATCACTCATGATCACTAACATTGGTAAACTGAACATATGCCACACCAAGGATAGTCCTGGATCGCTCTAAATCCAACCCCAGCAGTATTGTGCAGGAAATCTTGTAGAACCTCTCGAATATTTGCAAAGAGGATCTCACTTGGGGGCAGAGGGTTGATTGGAGCAATAGCATACTGTTCATGTTCTTGTGGTCGACGTGGAACCACCACCCTTTTAACTAAAATTCTTCCCGCCACCTCCTGAATATCAAACCCATGAGGAAGAAAAGGCCTGGGATTGATAGGAATATTCGCCATGGGCTTCGGTGCGAGTAAGTGAGGAACAACAGTGGTCGGAAAAGCAGAGGCGTAAGAGTTTAGGGAGGAGGCAAAGGAAGACGAGGAGGCAAGCGTGCATAGTTCATCAGGCGAAAAGAAATGCGAGAAATCAGCCGCTGAAGTTAATGCCACAATCTCTCGGTGCCGTCCCAATAGCCCAAAACCATGAAAGTTAATTCATATTAGGCCAGCCCTTAGTAGAAAAGGAAGGAAACTTCCAATTTTTTAACTGGCCCAGCAATAACGGATAAGGGCCAAGAGTTGCCGATTGATTTTGTCTAAATAATAAATGTCGTTGACCTCGCACCGCATCAGCATAGGAAGGTCCATAAGAGCAATTCGCGGCGGTAACGTCCTTCAATGGCGCAAATGAATTTTCCTTAAAATTTCCAACGATAATAGACTGCGAATCAAGCTGGGTCAATTTTTTGAAAACAGATATACGGTTATTACTTGTATTGCCCTTTGACTTCACCACTTGCCAAGCAGAATCCCGTTCCTTGTAAAATTTGAGTTCTTCGAATCTCCAATTAGGACCCTCATTGCCCCAAAGATTGATAAAGCACTCAAAATCTTTTTGAGTATATTTTCTAGTATTATAAATTTCAAACCCAATGGCTCTTGAGGCAACAGTGAAACGAAAAGTACGATCTTGGAGAAGACGAACATTAAAAAACTTGGCTTTTACACCAAAACAAGCTTGCAACACTAGACCAACAGTGAAAGAATCAATCTTAAAATTAGCCCTTCCAAAAAATATTACCAGAAAGAATTCCCTATGACCACGATTAACAAGGAAGTTCATTGGATGTCCAAACTTTTCCTTAACGAAGTTTTCAAACAAGATACCCTTTTCAAAGTTTAGAGAGGGGGCAAAAACTATCTGTCCTTCATCCTTTTCAACAGTACCTTTGCTCAAGACCTCATGAAACTGATTTGGAGTATGCAAAATTGACTCTTTCTTAGGAACCAGATCAACATCAAGAATTTGAACTCCAATAGAGACACTATGAACAGATAATTCAATAGAGGAATTTTCAGAGATAGTTTCACCATGAAGTAGGTACCTTGCATCAATGACAACTTCACTATGATCAAGAAGAACCAGTCTTCTCGCCTGAGGTCTCAAAATGAGAGTAGCCTCAAAGGGTGACGAAACTTGAGAATGATCAGTACATACAAACTTCCATCTCAGAACCTTGAAACCAAGAGCAGTTTTTGAAACCAGCAGGTGATCTAGCCAAAGATCTAGAAGGTCCAAGAACATTGACTAGGTGAGAGGGGAACCTCACAACAGAATCCACTTTGATTATCTTCCCATTTTCTAACTGATGCCCAACTAAAGGTGCCCCATTAGCCTTGAGAAGAACAATCCAATCTTGATTAGACCACATTTTACGAGTTTTGGAGGTAGGAAAAATATGTGCCCACGAAGGCAATACATGTAGCGTGTTGAACCACTAACCTACGATTGCTGACCCCAACATTCATGTAAATTTTGTATAGTTAATGGCCGATATACATGCGACTGAATCATTCGATTAAAATGCCTTCATTTTAACTTTATAGATGGATTCTCTCACACCGCAAGTCCAGTGAACATACTCATTTTAAAGACTTGTCTCACACCGGTAACGGAGTTGAAACCTTAGATGCCAACAAGAGGCAACATGCTCGACAATGATATGCTCATAAGAGTTTTACCCCATAGCCGGTGTGAATAAGCCTCGGCCACCGTCAAACAAGTCACTATTTTCACTGAATTATTGATGCATGAGATGGACGGAAAGCATTTAGTTCAGTAAAATAACGAGCTATTAAATGTTTTTTTACTTGCGCCGTGGCAAGGACACTTTACTAGTAAAAAAAATCAAAAATCGCAAGGCACGGACACTTTATACTAGTAAAAAAATCAGAAATCTATGGAACTAGTAGACGTAAGACCGAGGTTCATTGATCCAGTTGGACAAGAATAAACGGTAGTCAGGACAAAGATAAATCAAAATGGCAATACCGCCAAAAATTAAAAAAACAAATGGAGATGCGGGGGATCGAACCCCGTGCCTCTCGCATGCAAAGCGAGCGCTCTACCATTTGAGCTACATCCCCGTACGTGAATGTGCTATTATTACCTTCTAATTCTACGCAAATACTGTTACACGACGAGGTGCTCAGGGAACGAGGTGAAAGCCTCAGGTTCAAACGCAAACGCCACTCACAGAGAAATCCTCCCTCCCTCTTACCTTTTTCATATTTCACCCTGTATCCCCTCGCCCTCTTCCACTCTAACCACTTCTCTCAAAGCTTTTCTTTTTTCATATGACGCAAAATGCGCCCTTCTGTGGTTGCTGCCTCTCAAGTCTCAACCAGCCAGGCAGCTACACCGTGGTAAAGAAAAAGGAGCAGTTTAAAAGATGGAACCGATTCATGAGAACGCGGAAAGCCAGTTCAAATTGTCAAAACAAAGAAGCGCATTAGATTATTTGGTACGCTTCCCAGGAATCAACATACAAGTGATAGGAAGATTTGGCTCACATCTCATGGAGTAAATATAAGAGAAAAATGGCTCTAAGCGTGTAAAAAGGAAGACACGGTAAAGTAGCTTGAGAGGTCTCTCTCCAGATCCGGGCTAGACCAGGGCCCTCCTGGCAGCGATGTCGCCTAGGAGTGGCTGAGGCAAGGCTCCTGTCGCCATAGTGTGCATAGTAGGTCTAGGGTTTGCTGTGTCTGGTCATGTATGGCGTTTGGGAGTAGAGCACTAGGTCTTCCCGGCCAGTTTTGGTTCGGCCTGTGGGTGATCTTCTTCATGGGGATGCGCTGGTGGTGAGCGTTGTTGCTGGCGGAGGAGTTGTACCCTCGAGGCTCTTCGCTGATAAGGTTGTGGGGTTGAGCCTTTGCGTCTTGGTGCACTGGCGCGACAGCAGTCGCTCGTGGCTTACTGAAACCACCAGAACACACCAAGCAAACTAATCCCTCCGTTTCATAATATAAGATGTTTTAGTTTTATGAAGAGAGTGTATCTAGATCTCTTCTAGTATGTAGGTTCACTCCAAATCTAAATGAACCAAGCTGTCTTTAGGCCCAAGTTTCCCGTAATGTTTGAGTAAACTGTTATAAGGTGGTCTGAAATTTTGGTTTTGTGAATTTTACTCTTTTGAGAAAGGAAAACGCTACCCCAAAATGGATCGACATTTGTTTGGGCCCTGGTCAGCTAACTACCACGACGATGCTAACAGCTGACCCATGACCAAGCTGTCTTTAGGCCCAAATGGCACACGTCCACGTCTTGACCTCCCATTAGGCCCGCCATCACTCTCTACCTGTCGTCATCGTCTGCACGCCAGAAATATTCTCCTCAATGGTGCTGCTTTCCCTTTCTCTCTCTCTCTTTCTCCTCTATCTGCAGACTCCAGAGCAAGATTCCACTCTCGATACCTGGGAGATATCGCCGCCGAGCAGAAGATTCCCCCTGTCGGCACGGCTCTGCTTCTCTGAGTAAGTGCCTGATCCTGCAGCTCTGTTGTCTTTCCCGCACTCGGAGCCAAATTTGTTTTCTGCTGATCCATCAGGCTTGCCCTGGCTGATTGGATCAGTTATCCCATTCCCTTTGGAAGCCCAGGGCAGGCCATCAACCCCGGCTCCATTACGTCTAGATAATTAAGCGGAATTCAGCGATTTCTTGTTTCTTTTTGTGTGTGGCTTGCGGGTGTTTTAGGTCTCCGTTTGGGCATTTGGGCCTAAAGACAGCTTGGTCTGGATGTCCAATGAAATTGACTGGCGATCCATTACTTTAGGATTACAATGATCTGCGTCTCCCTTTCGTTATGTTCCATATGACTGTGTTGTCTTGGTTTAGACTTAAGAATTTTATGTCTAATTTACATATTTTGCTAACAAGATCATCCACCGTATATGCTTTCTATTTTCTACTGTTTTCTAGGTGTGTTTATTCTATGCTTGCAGTTACTATGATCAATGATTCTTTGATTTAATTTAATTTTACTCTCTTGGTGATAATTTATGAAATATTGGTCCAGTACTCCGTTCAGGACTTTGAACTGAGGTCTTTGTCTCCGGTTATGGAAATAGTTTCATTGGTGCCATATAAATTCCTAAGGTGCTTCAAAATGATGTTGCACATTGAGAAATTCATAGATGTAAAATGCTGTGCGATGAAGTATGAACCAACAATTTTTGGAGAAAACATGTCCGTTTGTGTGTTAAAAATAAAGGAACGTGAGTCTAAAAACACTTTCTCATTTTCTTTTGTAGGGCGTATTCTGACTGATTTGAGAGAAGGCTTTTTGGTCAACAGTTGTTCCATTAGTATGTACTCTATATAAAATAAAATTCTGTCATTAGATTTATATTGAAATATGTACTCCCTCCATCCAGAAATAACTGACTTGGATTTGTTTAGATTCGAATGTATCTATACACTAAAATGCGTCTAGATACATTCGAATTTAGACAAATCCAAGTCAGTTATTTCTGGACGGAGGGAGTACTAACTAATGATTGTGATTTTGTACCACAAAAACACCATATTAGCAAAGTAGTTGTTGGTTAATGCCTTGTCTTAACAAATCAAAATACACCCTACAAAAAGAAACGGAGGCAATTGCACTTTTAAGTGTACAATGTTATTTTAGGTCTAACACACAGATGTGAACATTTTTTCCGAACATTTTCAGGTTCATACTTCATCCCACGATGTATTTGCAAAAAAATCTCATTCTTTTTGAATTGCACAACACACAGTATGAAGAATAGTGCCGCATAATATTTTGGGGCACCTCCGCACCAGTGCCATATGATCAATTCACGCCTATGCAATATATTTGCAGTATTTGATAATAATCATGCTTTTTTTCTCGCGATGGACCATATATGTTACCTATACCTTCGTTTGGTTCATTTTTTCCTTCTTCAAGTCAGTGGGTCAGGATAACGCTCGACCTGCTTTTTGGGTTTGGTTTCAGTTTTGAGTTTCTAGTAGGTGTCTTGTCAGCAAGATAGGGATGGTATTTATGTACAATTTTTTTAATTGGTGGGTCACTCTTTCTCTTTTACTACTTAGAATTCCATGCTGTACACTTGCTTTTTAACAAAGATACATACGCTAGTGTGCATGCAGATATAGTCTTCATTAATTGATTATTAAATTTAGTGAGATTGTACGTGTTAACATCATGAGTTTGCTCTGTCTGCATATTGGATCTTATTTAAATATTTCCTAATTGCAGGAAAGTTCCCTCCTTGAACAAATCAAAACCTGAACAATTTGTGCACAAGGATTGTACGGAAATCAGAAAGTTTCTGTTTCATTTTATGAATCACTAATCACCAATATTGCAATTGGTCAATCATAATCAGGCAAAATGAGCTCCCAAGGCGGTGGCACCGCCGTCACGGGCAAGAGGCAGCGCAAGGCCAACATTCAGACACTAGCCAGGGAAGGCTCTCTCTACAACCTCACCCTCAGTGAGGTCGAGAGCCACCTTGGTGCACCACTGCTTAGTATGAACCTTGATGACCTCGTGAGGAGTGTTCTTCCAGATGACACGAACCTTCCATTACCAAATGGTGTTGGGAATTCAGGCAGTCGGAGCACATCAGCTTCTGGTCTGGAGCGTCAGGGCAGCAGCATTACTGTGCCCCCGACACTGAGCAAGAAGACAGTGGATGACGTCTGGAGAGACATCCAGCAGGATCAGGAGAGCAGTGACGAGGAAAGGAGTTCAGGTTGTGAGGCACAGATATCTCTTGGGGAGATAACACTTGAGGAGTTCTTGCACAGGGCTGGCATTGTGACTGGGCAGTATCAAAAGGATGCTGATAAGTTAGTTGGTCCTGTAGGAACTGGAGAAGGTGCTCATTTGATGACTAGAGTGCAGGATTTCCCACAAGGTACCAGCTCAATTGATGTGTACATTGCACGTCAGTCAAATGCGCAGCCGCTTAGTGTTGCAATCCCTTCGACTATGGATGCCATTTACCCAGACAGTCAAATGAGTATTTCACCATCACTAGAACTTTCTGATCTTCAAACTCCTAGTCGTAAGCGAATGTCTTCTGGGGATGTGGTATACAAGGTTGTTGACAGGAGGCAAAAGAGAATGATCAAGAACCGTGAATCGGCAGCACGTTCAAGAGCTAGGAAACAGGTTTTTTTGTTTTTCCTGCCTCTTTACAGTTCAAGTCATGGCCATACAACTTTCTTAGCAATTTGACATGATAAAAAAAGCTTTTATTAGATTTATAAACATACCAGCAGAAGAAAATCAGAATTAGCTCTCACGTTAAGCTAGTCCAGCTAGCAAGGAACCTAGCAAGAGGTATCTAAACAGAACAACTCCCATAGGCTAGTTTTTTTGTTAGAAAAATATTTACTTGGTTCCTCTGCAAAAGAACAGAACCAACAACCCCTCTTTACTGGATTAAAACTCACTAGGCTACTTCCTATATTACACCTAGATAATACATTTATTGCCCTGATGTACACATTTTATGATTTCAGTTCTAGGTCATCATACTTCACCGCGATATGTCACTTTGTATAGCTAAGCAGTTTTCTCCTTTGGAAACTTAACTTCTATGAAATTTAGGCCTACACAAGTGAACTTGAAGGCAAGGTGGCCTGTCTGGAAGAGGAGAACATGAGGCTAAAGAGGGAGAAGGTACATCATGCTCTCTTTTTGCATAACCCGTTTATTTGATTTAGAACTCTCATTAAAACCCTTATTTTTTCTGATGTTTTTGCTTCATCTTATAGTTTGCACTTCCAGTGTCAGGGTAGACTGTCGTACCTTGTTTCACCATATAATTTACACCTTGAGCTGTCCTCCTTTTCTGTTTGTGTTCAACAAAATCAAAGCATGACTTTGCATGTGATTTTCAAATACCAGTGGACCTGCGGTATTCCTGAAGGCATGACTGCACAAATAGGCATAGAAGAATAATACTTTAAGAATTATCTGTTCAATATTTGTTGCCGAAGGAATTGCATTTCCCTGTTCTTCTGTTCGCCTGCTATCGGTTTCCTTTGCAATATTTGCCTCTTGATTTATACACATGAGTACAAAAACACACAAATACACTATATTTGATGTGATTTGTGCATGTAAAATAACTGTGGCTACTTGCTTTGAAAGCGTGAGCTTGTATTTGGTTGGTCACTATTCCCCGCACCTTACTGACCACTAGGATATTCGACCACATTCGCTTGCAGGAGTTGGACATGTTATTGAAGTCTGCTGCACCCCCTCCAGAACCGAAGACGCAACTTCGGAGAACAAGATCGACCTCTTTCTAACTGTGTGTACAGTACAAGGTTATGGTGGATTGGTCACTCCTTTGTCTTCTCTTTTTGCATATAATTATGCAGTACTAGCAGTTTGCGTGCTTGTAATTTGTAATGCCCTAGGAGACTTGGCAATCTCGTGACATATCATGTCCCTTTGTTTTCAGATTTGTAAATCTAGTTGCTTCAAATATGCTCGCAACACAGATCCCAGTGTACAGATAGTGCTGCAATACTGCTGTAAGTTTGGAAATTCAAAGTTGCTCCCAGGCCCAAGCAACTGTCTAGAAAAAAATGCATTCCAGATGTCTAAAATATCTGAAAATTAACACATGTATATGCC
The DNA here is from genome assembly GCA_910589775.1 of Avena eriantha. NCBI lineage: Eukaryota > Viridiplantae > Streptophyta > Magnoliopsida > Poales > Poaceae > Avena > Avena eriantha. The sequence continues at coordinate 455,564,432 of OU342744.1, read as the reverse complement.
CATGTCCTATGTTCAGACATAAACTGTTAGGGGAGAAAGACATTTGTAAAATATCGGCCCCAAAAATCGCTCTATACAGCGCTTTTTTTTTTTCTTGTAGGACACAAAATATGATTTTTATTTATGAAACTTTGCAGACATGTAAAAGACATGAGCCAAAATTCCCAGTGTAATTTTTTTACCAAAGATTCTCTGTAGCCTGCAGCTGCATGGTGACCTCAATGGACCTTGTAGTATCTGATTTGCATTGTTTTTTTCACTGTCAAGAGACTGTTCCACATCATTTTGAACTGAACCACAGAGCAACAGATGGTTCTGTACTTCTGTTTACCTAAGAAAAACCCTTTTGCAGTCATCCCATGTTCCATATGCCATCTACCATCGTGGTCCTAAGAGAAGAGGCCAAGAATGTCTCAATGATTGAATGAAGAGGAAGAAGCAGCAGCAGCTGGGCAGTTAACTTGGGCAATTATTAGCTGGTCAAGCTTGTCTGTAGACTTGGGACTTGAGAGACAGATGGTCCATGGCCAGCCTCTTCCATGTGGAAATCAGGCATTCTATCTAGTCTCCGAGCTGGTACCGCATGAGCATTATTTACTCGCTTTTTTCCTCGAACACGCACCAAAATGCACGTCTTTGGTGGATCATGCCAATTTTCCCCTCGTCTTTTTTTCTGAGCTCATGTTTTGGGGATATGAGATCTATCCAATAGGTGGCCTAGTTTGGGATGTGGGAACCTTTCTCACAGTCTGCAGGAATTGAACTGTTTATGTGAAGTTTATCTGTTTATATGAAAAACTTCTGCATCGGTAAAATGTTCGGCATCGTATGAACTACATGCTCTTATATGGTTTGGTTGGAGCAAGGCATTCTTAAATATCCCCAGTGCACTAGGGAGAACTAATGTGAATGTTTGATCTGATCACATGCCATGACGCTGCTTGCCATAAATTAATTTTAATCAAAACAATTGTCTGTGTATATATATATTAGTCAAAGATGAACGTCGTCACATGGTCGGCATTCAATCAGGAGGTCCAGACTGCGGCTGCACTGAAACCGGCGTGACCAATCCATCATGATCAGATCAGTACAAATATGACCTTGCAGAAACAAAAGAGGAGCCGATCTTTTTTTCTAGAGAAGGCAACCACATATATAGGAAATTGTATGCACGGAAGCATACATGTGCTTAGCCCAGTGGAGTGTGCGTACGGGGTTAGGTACTTGAGTGTGACCAGCCTACGAAAAAAATCAGGGTTCACTTTAATTTGCCGTAGAACGTCTTGACAAAGCTAAATTAGTTTGCCAAAACATTCTATAATATGAAACAGAGATAGTATCCCCTACAATACTTGGTATTGTTTCTAATTGTGTGAATTCCACTTGTTAGCCCTAGCTATGCATTTGTTACACTAATTACCCATCGAGTGAAAATTCGTTTAAATTACCCCTTTTAAAAGTTTTAGACCCTACGTGTCCATCGAACAAGGTGCAAGGTGATGACCTGGGTTCGAAAATACCGAAGACGACAATGAATGGAATAAATGGATAGGAGAAGTCTAGACATGATCGTTGACACAAGATTTTATTCAAGAAAGTGGATCCAGACCTCGTGGTGACACGTTCCCATATGCCTCATGACTCCTCCATTCCGTGGCCAAGAAGGAAAAAAGAAAGGGACGGGAGAACATGTTCTCTGCACGTTCCTTCCCGCCAAGTAGCTAGCTGCTGCCGAGAGTGTGATCGCCAACGCATAAAGACACACACGCCACTCTCATCTCTCAAACTCCAACTCGTAGATCATCATGCCTCCACGCAGCGCGCTCCTCCTCCTCCTCTCTACCATCCTCCTGCTCCAGCTCCTCCTCCTCCCGGGCACTATTTTCGCGACAACGACGACGACGACAATCTCGCCTCCCGAGGACGGTGGCGGCATTGCTACAGCACAGATCAGCCGCCGAGGCCCCACGGCTAGGAGATTGCTGCTTCAGCAACAGCAGCCGAGCGGCGCAGCGGCCACCAACTCCTTCGACGTCCGTCACGCGGCTAAAGGGAAGCCGAATGTGGAGTTCAACGCCGGCCAGAAGCCGGTGCCTGCGCAGAGAGCTAATCCCAGGAATAATTAGTTAGTCGATCATCAGCTAGCTATAGCGCCCTTCTTGGTTCCTTCTCTTGTAGGTAGAAATTCATTTTTGTATAGTAGCTACTACTAACTAGGTGCGATGAGCAAGTTTGCTTTATTTGTTTAGCTCAAAGATCAGCAAGTAAATCGTAGGCCGGTTTGGAACACAGGGGTTTTTCTAGATTTCCTGCAGCAATGAATCTGTTTCCCATGGATTTCCTGCACTAGGACATCGCAATTTTCCCATGGCTCCTTTTGTTTAGATGAAATTTATCTCCCTTGAATTATCACGAATTGTTCTAAACTAGTAGCATATCAGCTCCCACATTTTGCCAATTACAGCTCTCTTGAATTATCATTTCCTTACTCTAAAATCTGAATTGACAGCACATCCACGCCCGCAGAAAGAACAAACCTAAGATAAACAGCAAACTTGCACACAAAATAATACATTAAATGAAATACTATATTAAATCAACCGATCAATAAATGTAAAGAAATGTTAGTCTAATAGTACTTATATATTAAAACAAAAACATGATGGTTTATCATGTATCTATGAGACTATAGCATGTGTTCCAAAGCAACTGCTAAGTTCTAAAGTTGAGAGGAGCCCAATGTTCCATCATTTGGGCAACTCATCAAGTAACAATATTTGTTTGCCTCAAGACTAATTAAGGAGCCATGGAACAACGAAGAGTCTAACTACTTCATACGGCCAACCTCGCCATACCAAAAAGGAACAGTTATGAGTTATACATCACATCACACAAACCACAAGCCTATTCTACAAAGTATACAAACCTTCCGAATTCATAGGCATTGATGCTCCTGCTTGACTTGCCTGCAGACCTGCCAACTAACACTCTGGAATTCTTGCTTAATATACAAAATTAGCACAAGGGTGCCATCTTTTTTACCTCACGGTTGCTATGTGATCATTGCCGCTGGACTGAAGGTGATTGCTGCATCTGAACCGGCGGGAAGAACGCCATGCCTGGTGATGGAAAGAAACCAGTTGATGTTGGAGATTGCTGCGGTGCCTGTGGAGACTGCTGCTGCTGCTGCTGTTGCTGCTGGGTCTGGCTCTGATTCTGGGCTGGTGAAAGAGGAGGTGGAGGCGGTGGTCCACTTGGTCTTGGAAAACCTGGAGGTGGCATGTTGGGCAGTGGAGGTTGGATAGAGCTGGCGATCATCCCGAAAGGTACCATTCCAAACATTCCTCCAGCATTTTGACTGAATTGCTGCAGAAGTGGTGGCAGAACAGGAGGCAGTGGCGGGGGAGGTGGTGGAAATGAACCTGTTGCTTGATTTGCCTGCGCTGATGGCTGCATGCCTGCAACAGAAGTAGGTGGTGCTCCATTCTGTTGTGCCTGTTGCAATTGCCCATAGACAGTTGGAGCACCCATATCACCGGCCTGCACAGGATTCTCGATTCTAGGCCTCTTTGGTGTAGAGAAGCCTGGAGGCCCTTCTGAGAGCTCTACGGAAGGCGGAGCACCGTTCATAGAAGCAGCTTGTTCAGCAGCAAAGGTGGCAAAAATGGAGGAGAGCACTTGCTCTGGAGATGACAAAGATGCAAGTTTATCTGCCATAGCTGCTGCTGTTTTCTTGGGCTCGTCCACTCCAACACTGGCTGTAGCAGAGAGCGAAGTTGCCAGATGTGGTAGTTGATACTGGGGAGATATTGGGCTTATTGCTGCATTCTGGATCATCGCTGCAGTTTGCTCTGAAGGAATTGTAGTCATTAGTGTACTAGAACTAGACCATGCCCCACTAGTAACATGGGCACTATCAAATCGCTGTCTTAGTTGCGCAGCATGTTCAGCCTCTGCGCGAGCAACCTGTGTCAATTAACTCTGATTAGCAGCACTCAATGTTGAAGAAAATTAACTGCAACCTCATAGAAAAACTCCAGCAATAAGTGAATAGAAATGGATACTACATACGCAGAGAAGATACATGTTTGGATTGTGAATATTTAAACATATACCGCTCGAGAGAACCCTTGAGCTGTCTAATACAAGCTGGTCAGCTTCGCAACTCATAAGAACCTGTAATGGTACAACAAATATGCATTGTTCATCACTACGACCCCATTTTTCTACCGCACATGTCCATTGAATAGTTGGAACAGGCAAGCAATCTAAGTGGGAAGTGGCTTGTTGTATTGGAAAGCCTCAGGGTGGCAATGGGAGCTTGTAAGCCGTAAGAGGCAGATTTGTGCTAAATATGCCAGTCAACATGTGTACGCACTTGCAAGATCAGACCATGTTTAGCCTACTGCCTTCCATTACAAGGCTGAACCGTACCACAGATTCAGTAGTTGCTTCCTAGCCCATTAGGCCTCGTTTGGTTGCAGCAAATCCCTCCAGGATCCTCTCCTAAAACCAGGGTGCAGAATCCACGGGCCAAAGTCAGCCCGGGAAAAGCCACTGGTGCATTTGGAGACCCTCCCGACGGGGCTATGCTGCCCGATCCACGTCTTTTCCCAGGGAAAAGGATCCACACCTAGCTATGTCGGGGAGGAAAACCTCGCCTCTGTCTCAGCGACTGAGCGCCCTCCACTACTGAGTCAAACGTGACCTCCTCTTCCTTCCATTTTTTTCACTGGTGTCCAAATGGAAACAGAATGTCGGTATCCCATGTGCTCAGGGAAATACCCCCCGAGGGGTTTGCTGCCCAGGCTTTTTAATTCCGACCAACCAAATGAGGCCTTAGAGAGTTAGGCTTTAAGCAATACGACTATGTCAGAGGTTACATGTAGAGTCTACATTCTACATGTGTTTTCTATGTTATTTTCATTATCAGTCAACACACTACTCAATACCCATCCGGAAATCTGGAAACATAAACGGCTGAATGTCACAGCAACATTCTAGCTATGTCCACTATCATGGGGCTCTTAGCAAGCATCAAGTTTCAAGAATGGTGCCAAGATTATCACAAGATGGTTAAATGGCTCAAACCATAATGAGGATGCTGACGAACCAATAAAATGCACAGCGCGATCATGTATTTAACCTAACAAGCTTCCCCCTTCTATTTCGTTATTTGGTCCAAATAACAAACCATGGATGTGATTTCCTAGGAAAGATCACGAGTTCATGACAGAATGGAAAAAGGACAAAAACATGTAGAAGGGCACGGCAACATTACTTACTTGCAACTGATTGTGGAGAAGCTCTGATTTTATTTCCTGTTACAAATAAGCACAAAAGAATATAAAGCTTTGTTCGTTTGTATGCTAGATAATATGCATTCAAGATAGAACATTTCAAAGATGATAAGAAAGGTGCTAAGGACCTGTTCACTAAGAGCTTCTTTTAGGTGATTGATCAGGATTATTCTAGCCGTATCAACACTTTCAAGTTGCTCAATGCACTGCTTCAGGATTGCTTCCTGTTCTTGAAGGTTGGAAATCAGTGACGGCGCTTGCTGAATATCTATGGCAAAATAACTCAAGAATTAGTACTGCCTATTGGATAGGTATGCTCAGGTGATGAAGTGGAATCATATTATAATGTCGCATTGTATTATAATGTCAAGAGCACAAGAACCTTTTCATGTCCATTTTCTTCTTACTTTGTAGATATAGAAATCTAGTGTAAATTCAGGTTCAAATTTTTCAGAGGTGAGTAGCTCCAGAACACAGTAGGTGACTATTAATATGAGCCTAAATTTGTACTCCATAAATCATGGGAAAGACGAAAGATATATTTGAATTTGATATTAGCATGCCAACCATAATTATGACAGAATGGACAAGAGCTATTATTTCAATACATAACAGCATGCAGAGCACCTGAATGTGATGTAATGAAGTAATACAAATGCATGGACCATCATTTATGACAATAGATAACGTATGTCTGAAATTCTTTCTTCCATTTAATGTGCCCATGTGATCATGACATAATGAGGATTCATCAACGCACAGATTCTCCCCGTTTCCTTCTTTTTTCTTTTAAGAACACCTAATAAATAACTTAAAATAATGCTGGAACTGGATGTCGAATAGTACTGAAACAACCAAGACACGAGACACAACTAGATAACTGAACGCAAGAAATAAAAATGGAGCTAAACATTCCGCAATGGCAGGCAGTTGTCCCTAACATTCGGAACTAGCGAAGCAAGCAAAATCCTTACCATTAGTACAAGCCTCGTCTACATCTTTATCCATCTTCTCCAAAACACTAACGGTAGTCTTACATTTGTTTAAAGCTGTGTCCTCGTCAAAATATTGACTGAGTACAGATTGGTACGCAGTTATAATCTTTTCAGGCATCCCGCTAACAGTCAGTTTCTACAGTTAAAGACAAATAACAACAAGAGCTGTCACTCTCAAATTCATCACAACATACTGAATCAAGGTAAATGCAAGGAAGAAAAAATCTGTCACTGGAGGGCAATTTACTTTTATTATTGGAGTAGGATCCTTTTGAGCAGAGTTTGAAATTGAAGAGGGCTTGGAGGTAGGATCTGTACTAGCGTCGTTGTTACTCAATGTAGAGGGATTGTCACTAAGAATATCTTTCAGACTTTCACTGCGCGTTCCAAAAACCTTCCGCTCGTCCCAAATCCCTATCTGTAGATCCAAACCAACAAAACTGAAAAGTTATTTTTTCATCTTGGCATTGCAATCACAATAATGAATCTATTTCTTGAATTCACCACAGAAGGTAATTTTAGTCTCTCAGTCAGAATATATAAGGACAATAGACGAATAGCCACATAACATAAAACAACAGCAGGATATGCATTCTAATTAGCACGATGATGGCACCAACACATTTTCACCCCTCAGTGTTCCTGGACAAATCTAGAGAACAGATAGACTTTCTGGACTGCAGTAAATTAACTATGAAAGAAAAGCAACTTACTAATCTTGCCACAACTTTCTTTCCATGTTGTCCCCCATTTTCATAGAAATCTTTCAGTAACCCAGGAAGAACCCTCCAGAACTCATTCACAAATTCACTTCCCTTGCGTTTGCTATTTTGCAGGATGTCATTTGATAGATACAGGAATGATACTTTCTTATCAGTTGTTGCATTATTGAACTGCCTCTGCCATGTATCGACCACCCTTTTGGCTCTCTTCCGGTGAAATATGCACCAATTTGAAAGTGCTTCTTTGAATAAAGGAATACAATAGACAAGCTAATGCAGTATATATTGCACAGTCATAGGATAAGAGGAAGCAAATAACTTAAGCTGACATTTGGTACTCCAGAAAACTGGAATTGATCAAACCAGGTGACACGACGACATGATCAGAGCATACAATGTAAGTAAATAGAAGTTGAATAATTAATCTTCTTGCAGATTAAATACCTAGATGCAGACTTAGAAGGACTGGAGGCCCTAAAAGGAGACAATGCTATGCTTAAAATTTTTAGGCATTTGCAAGAAACACACTTTTGTAACTTCACAAGACTTGATTAGATGTTTGAAATGACAGATATTAACTTGAGTATAACCTAGCATATAGCATGGAGTGCCTACCCTTCCTTAAATAAGAAACAAGCACGAGGGCATGCAAACAATCATATGATTCCACATTTTTTTATGGGAAAGCATCTGCATGATGAATGCTCTCTTCTTGCTCAAACTCCAAGTATTCCCTTTCCAGCAATCGTCTATTGTACTTGTGAACGATTAGTGTAAGATGCAGTTCATCGAACTGATTAATTGATCAACATTAAAGAAAGTTGAGATGCTTTGCCAATACAACTCAGTGGATCAGTGCAGTAAAATGCTAATGCAATCTGTTCTTGACACATAACAGATACATACCATCAGAATAAGAACAGCACAAAGATTGTTCAAGCAACTAACCTAGTGGGGTGGGGTAGGTCAACTGGCAACCAGAAGAAACTAGTTTGATCCTTCGAAACAGATTTTTTACTTTAATCCCATATTACAGGTTAGAAGTTTGTGCTCAGTTAATTTGCTAACCGAGCTACAACAAGGCCCAGGCCACCTAGAAGATGCTACTGCGCTGTATTTAGAGTCCTAAGAGTCCCTGCCATCACATATCCTTTCTTGTAGAAACCATCATTCAAACGCAGAGTGCCAAACATCTTTATCCCGGGATTCAAAGAGAAATGAGAGCAAGTATTTGACAGTACACACACAAGTAGTCAACAAACCAAAATTGTAACGCAGACATTTTTTAGACCAAAAATTGATGGCACAAACTTGATACACCACAAAACTAACTGGACATCCAAAACGTGTTCCTAGGCTCATTTAAAATACAATTCAAATACACAGAAAAAATCTCATATAAGAAGCCCGAGAAGATACACGAGTACATGACCAAAATAACGACCCACGAGCTACAGAGATATTAGTCAGGTTATAAATATAGATAATACAGTATTATAAGTTCTTCTCGGAGTTCTACTGGTGCACACCAACAAACAATGATAAAAAAAATTGTGTGGAAAAGAAGACCGTGAAAGTTAACCAATAAAATGGTGCAGGGAACGGTACATGGAACACCAAACGGGATATTCTAGGTCAGTTAGTTTGTTACATTTCCACATTGCAGTTCACCAGAATACTAAATTAAGCAAGACTACAAGAACGACACCAAAAGCTATGCTGCTGAATTTCCTAGCGTGCGATAAATACGTTCGAAAATAGATTAATAAAGGATACTCTGGATGCTCGCCGCTGAGCTGCTGAGCTTATCAAGCTTATCGGAGAGTCTCTCCTCGGTGAACGAGCCGCCGCCGCCGCCGCCAGTCGGCTCCGCCTTTGCGTCCGCCTTCGTGGCCGCCATCACGAAGGCTCCGCCTAACTCCGCTCCGTCGCGGACCCGCTAAACCCTAGAGGAATATGCACTTCCTGAGCGGGCAAGATCGAGCCAATCTTGGCGCAGAAAAATCGAGAAAAAAATATATCAGAAATCCCGGAGAGCTGAGATGAACGACTGGAGCTTATTGGAGATCCTAGGGAGAGAGGTGCGCACCACGGTTGCGAGCTCCCGAGCTTGAATTTGCCTCCGAAGAGGGAAAAGGGGGGAGGGGGAGGGGGAGGGGGGCGGGGCGGGGCGAGACGAGAGGGTTTCCTCTGGTTTTGGGGTGGTTTCTCTGTGGGTGTGTATTCCCCTTTTGGGCGAGTTTTTTCTGCTGTGTTTGATGCAAAGCTGCTACAGAATCAAGGATTGAGGGTTTTATGCTGTCAAAAAAATTTGTGGGGGGTTTATTATAAAATTACTAAAGATTGCAAAAGTATATGAAGAGATAGACATAGACATTATTGATCTTGTGAACTATGGAAACACGTCCACGACAAGTAACTATTTCTTCTCTCGGAACCGTCTACTTTTGTTTACAGGCGCTACACCGGTGGTGTGATAAAACTCGTGAACTATAAAAAGACTAGCCTCGATTTTCTTTTACGAGTTCAGCATTTCAGTATATACCAATGACATGCATCAAATTTATTTTCACAGTCAAGCAACATGACAGGTTTTCGGATCTTTCAACTACCATAGGAGGACACAAATAAAGTTGAAGAACAAAAACCAGTGGTAATGAAGAGAAAATAATGGGTTTCATATTTAAATTCCAGAGTCAATATAACCTAAAACTTTATTTCACTTTACAACGGTCTCTTTTTGTTTCTCATCAACTGATTTGCGCAGGATACAAGTGCTACTCGTTCTTGAAGTCATCAACGTCAGGGAATCATGATAGCCTAACACATGTATGTTATCTGTGTCCTACTATTTGATCACTTATTCTTTCCATGTCTTATTTCTTCTTCTCGGTCTCTCGGCTTTTCCTTTCATGCATTTTTTATGATTCGAACAAAACATGTAAAGATGGAAGACAAAACAGATTAAGAAATTGGAAATTAATGAATTCATTTTCAATACAAAAAACTTGTAGACAATATATACTTGTAGGCTTCTTGTTTGGCTTCTTTTTCTTAGAAAACAATGACGAATCCAAATAAGATTTTAAAGGGAATATGTCCTGAGAGGCAATAATAAAGTTGTTATTATATATATTCCAAATATATGATAGATGTTTATTTTGCATGCTATAATTGTATTAATACGGAAACCTTAATACATATGTGTTTAATAAACACATAGAAAGTTCCTAGTTATGCCTATCTATAAACTAGCTCGTTAATTAACAGGATGATCAAGGTTTCCTGATCATGGACATCGGATGTTTGTGGCATCCCGCTAAAACCACTATTAGAAAATCGTTGTGTTTTTGTGCATTGCATCATCATGACCGCATGCTCATGTCATCACGCCACCTTGCATTTGAGCATCGTCATCATCATGCACATGTGAGTCTGAAACTATTTTCGAAAAACCTGGTTTTGTTTTCTAAACGTCCCGTTTTTATTTCAAATCAAAACCCCGATCTTCCGGATTATTTTGTTCGTCTAAAAATGGTTTACAAAAGCCCCGTTTTAAATAAATAAAATATTTTAAAATTGTTTTTAGGAGGCAGCCCGCCAAGCCCGAAAGCCCGGCCGGCCACCTCCAAACCCTAGTCTAAAATACCCAGACAAATCCTACCCCTCCTCTCTCCACCCCGCTGCCAGCCACTTCCTCCACCCCTCCACCTCACCCGAGCCAACCCCGTCTCGCCACCTCACCCCCCCCCCACACCACGTCACTCCCCCAACCGCCCTCTCGCCTCCGCTCTCCACTCACGCAAACCACGCCTGCCTTCCACCCCGCCTGGCCACCTCACCAGCCCACACTCCCCTGCCCCAAACACCCACCCACTCAGCCACCTACCCCAGGCCCACCCCGTACACGCGCCCGTCTCCCTCGTTCCTATCTCCCCCTGTTTCCCCGTCGCCCTCCTCTGCGGTAGCGCCGATGCCGGCCTCCTCCCGCCGCTCACCTTCCCAGCGCCTGCTGCCGCTATCTCCCCTTCCTCGCGTCGCCTCTGCGCGCCGGCCTCGCCCGAACCTCCTGTGTGCCGCCGTCGCTAGGACCTCGTCGGCCCCGTCTTCCCCAGCCTCCAGGCCTTCCCCTCGTTGGAGCCTCTCCGCCGAGCTCGCCCTGAGGCCAGCACCGCCGCGGCCCTCCTCGAATCCGACCTCGCCGGCCCCGCTCAAGGCCTTCCCCCACCTCCCTGAGCTCCGCCTGCTGTGTCGAGTTCCGCCGCCAGCGCCACGTCGCCGCCCTCCCCGTCTCATCCTCGCCCAGAGCCGCCCCGGCCGCCTCGCCTCCTTCTTCCACCGAGCCTCGCCGCCGGCTGATGCGAACCTGTCCAGCACCGCCTGCAGTGACCCGCGTCACCGGAGCCCTGCCTGCACGACCCCATCTCTGACCTCACCAACGGCTCGACGCTTCCCCCAAAGCCACGCCACAGTGCCGCCGTCGGCGGCCTCTTCCTGCACGGACACGCCCTCCCGCGCGTGTCTTCGTCGTGGCCCCGCAAGCTATCGCGCCTCCCTCCACCATCCGCCGCTCCTCTGCCTCTTCCTCCCCATCACCTCGTCGGCACAACCTCTCTTGGACGCACGTCGCACGCTCTGTCGCGTCCGTTCCGTCTCCGTCAGGCCGTGCGCAGGCCCTGCTCGGCTCCACTTGAGCCACCTGCCGCAAGCTCTACCACTGCTGTTGTTCTTGTCGTGTTCAGTACCACAGGGTGCTAGTCCTTCTATCTGCCGTGATCTGGCTACTTTCCGACTCGCTCTTCTTTTGATGAACCCGTGCAGCAAACCAGGATCCTCCCTGCTGTAGGGCCACCTGAAGCCCTAAGATATTCTTGGTCACGCCTCTGTCTTTCGCTAGCTCGCTTCCGTTTGACAAGACCTCCGTCGCTGGTGATTGAAGGACCAAGACAGACAGGTGAGATGACTCCGAGGAACCATACCGCAACCGGCGACACTAGAAGAATCTCCGACAAGATCTTCTTCGCGGGTCGAGACTCGAAGATCTCCTTCACGGACACCCGAAGCCAAGAACCCCGAAGACCCTCGACAAGATCTCCTTCCTGGATCCGATGGCCGAGACCTCGGACCCGAAGACTGGTCCGGAGCGCCAAGGCCTTCGACACGGAATCGACAAGATCCACACGGAACAACAAGAACTACTTCGCGGACACCGAGCGACAAGTTCTCCTTCCCGGAAGCGTTGACACTGGTACGACAAGACCGTCGACATAACTCGAAGACCGCGGATGCGACAAGATCTACTCCGTTGTCCGAGAACATTCCCGCCGAGACCGATCCCTGTCGAACCCCGAACCCTCGGAACCCAAGATCTTCCGAACCCAGATGTGTGACCCTAAGCCCCTATTTTTATAATATGACATTATCAACTGTCGCATATCAAATTGTTCATGCATGCATACCTGTTTGTGGTTTGGGGGCATTATGTCGATTCACCTCATAATTAAATATGGAGTGTTTATGCGGGCTATTCTAGTCTTATTCCGGACTCCATTTAAATTTGTGTAGCGAACCGATACCATGTTTTGCCTTGTTAAGACAACATTTAAATTGCGGGGTATCTAAACAACATGAACCTATTAATTAATTGTCGGGACCCTGGTTCCGCTTAATATTGTCTAGTTGCATCGCATCTTTGTCATGTCATGCATCATATCATAATCATGTCGGATCTTCTGCCGTAGTATTAAGTATTGCATCCGGTGTTTCTTCTAGTGTTTGCTTCTTCGCGGACTAGGCCGATGAGTGGATGCGAGTGTCGACAAGTCCTTCGGATAATGTCTCTTCGGAAGTGTTTCCCAGGCGAGCATTCTTCCCCTTTCTACCTATTTTGCATTTATAGTCTTTACTTCCTCCTGTTGATCTATTGATATCCGTGTTGCGATGCTTTAGTTTCCGTGCACCCTTTATATTCCTTGCAGCCTCTATATTGCCTTGGACACATCCTATTGCCTGTTGTTTGATAGATAGTCGGCCTCGCGAGTCGTAGTTGCTTGCTTATGTGTTGCCTCGCGTCATTGTCATTCCACCATTGACGGCAAGTTGGCACATGATAAATGGTGGAGATGCTTAATGGTGGGGATGATCGTGACTTTAAATACAACTATTAAATTGCTGGGACAACTAATGAAAGAGGCACCAGTGGGCAATATATGCTATTTGGTTTTTATGCCCACTTGTGTCCCGTAGGCCCCGAGTACTTGATACCTGTTCCTTGACTATTCGCACTATCCACATACGGGAGACTCTATGAATCCCCCTTAGCCAGAGCTTGATTCATTTCTTATTTCTTGGGGCCACAAACTAGTTTGGGGTTTTATTACTATCTTGTACTTATGCCATGCTTTACTGCTTTATTTACGATTGTGCGTGGAGCACCTGTACTGTTTTGGATCGCGGCACGATTTCGCGGTATCGAGAAGTCCAGTCACACTTTCGGGTTCCCAGTCGTTTACAGCCGTTCTCGCAAACCCTGGGTCCATTCCGGAGCCGGCCAACTTCGTTGCGGGTAGCTTAGTGGGGTGGCCCCCTCAAATATTTTATGAATCATGTGATTGCTTTGTCGGGAAAGCCTCGTTGGGTTTTGATTTGGTTTTTCCGAGGTTGATCGTGTGTGTGTTGCTATTTGTGCACCCCTACAGGGTAAATCTTTCCGAAAGCCATGTCCGCGGTTATGGACGAATTGGAGCACAGTATCTCGATCATAGACAAGCATAACTAAAGTAGTGCTATAAATTTGACTTAATATGTGACTAGTAATCAGCTTCACTACAATGGAATGGATAATAAAAGTGCCAACAACTGGTGGAACTGGTGTGTATCGTGTCATGTTATACATGCCTAGTAAATATCGTAACTCCAATGGAATGAAATAAAAGTGCCAACAACTCCTGGGTTTGGGATGTCACATGCTAATGGTATCTGACTAGTAAGTACTGCAACTACAACTGAATGGTTAAATAAAACTGCCCACTACTTATGCTATTAGGATGACCCGTGTTATCTATATCTGACTAGTAAGTGCTTCAACTATAATGGAATGAATAAAACTACCAACTGTGTGAGTTCCTCGGTTTGACTTCCTCGTTTGGTCTCGAGGGGGAAATGCCACGATGGGTATGATTGGTGTTAGTATAAGGTTGGTCCCGAATAGATCTTTCTTATCTCTATCTAATAGCCGTCAGTTAATCGAGTCTCTATAGGTTGTTTAGTGCATGCTGCGCTGCCGTTTTAGTCCACCATACCTAAGAGACCGTGAGCTTGTTGCTCTTGGAGGGTGACCTCCTAGTTGGCTTGGCGGTTGGTGCCACGGTGACCTCTTCGTGGAAGATTGTGAAGAGACCCGGGCTTCTCCTTCGTGGAGCTTGTGAAGTGGTTGTGGAGCTTGCCATCTCCGGAGTGGAGGAAAAGCTAGCCATAAGGAAAGGGCCTATTCCTTCGTGGGATAGACTCGGAGAAGAAGGTGAGCCTTCGTGGCGTTGGGAAATCTTTCGTGGAATCCCACACCTCTCCAACGTGACGTACCTTACTTGTAAGGGAACACGGGAATACATCTTCGTCTCCGCGTGCCTCGGTTATCTCTATACCCGAGCTTACTTTCCTTGTGATAGCCATCGAGCTTGAAGTACTTATCTTGCCTATCACTTGTGGTATATTTATCTTGTGCTATCTTGCTTAGCTTATCTTGTTGTTGGTGCACTTAGTTGAGCCTAGTGTATTTAGGTTTTGTGCTTGTAAAATAAACGTTAATTTAATTCCGCATTCTATCAAGCCAAAACCGTAATAGTTTTAAAATTGCCTATTCACCCCCCTCTAGGCGACATCTCTGTCCTTTCAACAAAGGATTGAACGTATCGAATGGAAAGAAGTAAAAGTTTGCAGAAAGTAAACACAAAGAAGTAAACAATTGTAGATTGTATGTAAAGAAAAGGACCGGGATCCATAGTTCACTAGAGGTGGCTCTCCTTAGATAGATAACATGCTGGGTGAACAAATTACAGCGGGGAAATTGACAAACACCGAGAAAGCAATACATGCATATACTAATCATCTTGACTCTTCTGAGACTTGATTGGGCATTACAACATAATACATAGAGCGCCATCCAACTGCATCTATGACTAATAATCCACCTTCAGGTTATCATCCGAACCCCCTCCAGTATTAAGTTGCAAGTAATAGATTATTGCTTTACAAACTGTGTGTAAAGTAAACAATACGATAGTTCTATGAACAAAGGATTGTTGTTTTCTCCCTAGTAGCAACAGCGCATCTAGTACCTTAGAGATTTCTGTCACTTCCCCAGATTACCAGAGGCATGAACCCACTATCGAGCATAAATACTAACTCTTGGAGTTGCTAGCATCTACTTGGCCAAGATAGCTACTAACAACGGAAAGCATGCAAGATCACAAATAACAAAGAAATGATATAATCAATAATCAATCTGAAATAGCATCTCAATATCCATCGGATCCCCGCAAACACAACATGCAGAATTACAAATAGATGATCTTGATCATGAACGGAGCTCACAAGATCTAAACATTAAAGCACGAAGGAGGAGAACCAGCCATCTAGCTACTACATGGATCCGTAGTCCAAGGATGAACTACTCACGCATCACACCGGAGGCTTGCATGGTGATGAAGAAGGCCTCCAAGGTGATTTCCCCTCTCCGGCAGGGTGCCGGGAAGAGCTTCAGATCCCTCCCGATCTAGGGATGGAGATGACGGCGGCTACAGACTCTTTTGTTGATTTTTGATCGGGCACTTAGGGTTTTCGTCCCGAGCGCAACTTATAGGCGGAAGAAGAGGCCGAGGGGGTGCCAGGAGCCACCACACCACCCCCTGGCACGGGCCCAGCCTGGACACACGGTCGGGTGGTGTGGCCGGCCCCTGGCCCTTCTCCGTCTCGTATTCTGGCACTTGATCCCTTTCGAAAAAATAGGCACTTTGTCTTTTGTCCCATCCAATTCCGAGAATATTCATTTTCTGACTTTCCTGGAACCAAAAACAGTAGAAAACTGGCAGCTGGCACTGTGGCTCTTGTTAATAGGTTAGTCCAAGAAATCATATGAAAAGTACTCCAAAGTTGGAACAAAACACAAGAAAGTGGATAAAACCAAGCATGGAACATCAAAAATTATAGATACATTTGCAATGTATCAACTGGTGAGATTGACAACCTCACTGTAAGTTGGGGGCAAAGTTCTGTGGTTGTGTTGTGCAGGATTCCAAGTTGGAAACAACACCTTGGAGGTGTTTCCTTGCTCCTAGTGGTTCGATAACCTTGGTTTCATAACTGAGGAAAACGTACTGTTGTGCTCATCATACCTTCCTGTTGGGGTTCCCCAACAAGCTCGACATCAACCACGAGCCCACAAGAATTTTTCTGGCACCGTTGCCGGGGAGTGAAGGACATCTTCACAAGGGGAGTCCCTCACAACCAATCTCTTTGTGTTGTTGTTTTTGGTTTGCTTAGTTTATTTCTGCTTTGTTTGCTTATTTCTTTATCAAAAACACACAAAAATTAGTTGTACTAGTTTGCTTTCTTTATTAAAAACACACAAATTTTTTATTAGTTCTTATCTTAAGTTGCCATTATGTATAGCATTGAAAACATGATTTTCACTTCCAAACAAGGAATTGAAGAGAGTTTCAAAGAAGCTTGGTCGAGAATCTCTGATTTACATGAAAAAACTGAACCTAAAATGACTCAAAGCTTGTTTCTTAGCAGTGTTTTCCTTGGAATTACTCTTTGCTATAGATATGCTTTGGATGCTGTAGTGGGAGGAGATTTCCTACAATGCAATGAGGATGATTCTTTTAATGCCATAAAGAAGTTGGTCTTTACTTACAACTTGCCTAGCAAATCTGATTCTTCCTTTATAAACATATTTGCTAGATTGAACACTCTTGATACCCGCACTACTAGTTTAAAAGATTGCTATAATACGCTTAGAGAACATCATGATTATGTTCCAATAAATTCTAAACCCTCAAAATGGCTTCGCATAGTAAAGATTGTTATAAACAATGAAACTTTTCATGCTCGCTGTGATATTATGTATGAATTTTGTCTTATGCCTAAAGATATCTATGAATATTTGAATCTTTGGGGACTTTCTGAAGGAGGAGAAGAAATATTTCTTGCTAATAATGCCACAATCTTACCCATTGGGATAGCTAAAGGAGTGTTTACAAAGATCAAGTGGAAAATGGTTTCTACTGATTATCTTGTTATTGAATGTGTAGGAAAAGGACAAATTACACTTGGAAGATCCATATTAAAACTCCTTGGAGAAATAATAAATGTGGAAAAGGTCACCATGCACTTTTCTTCTCCACCAAACAATCATACGTTCCCCAAGGTTAAGAATAAAAGTAAGAGAGGTAAGGGCAAGAAATTTTGTTCTAATGCTACTTCATTTGAGAACACTTGTTTCTTTACAAGATTCCTATACATAGGAAGTGGGTTAGACTTAAATGTTCTTTGAATTTGCTTCTTGATGCTCTCTTTTACTTCAATTCATATTTCTTATGTGAGCATCTTCTCAAACTAGCATGCCTAACTTAAAGGCGTTAAAGAAAAGTACTTATTGGGAGATAACCTAAAAGTTTTAGATGAGTCTTGGAAGTTATTACCTCTGTAATAACCGCTCCTTATCCTTTTATTTGCTTTTTTGTGCCAAGAGTAACCTCTAATGAGAGAGAAATAATGCTTGGGAAAATTGTTGTCCCGAAACAGATTTTTGTGCCTCACTGTAAAAATTCATGTAAAATCTTTGTACGTTGTTTTGAGGCGTGAAGTTTTTTGCTTCTGTTCCAGATTGTTATCTAACTTTCGTTAGTTCAACACTTTTCGATTTGAGCAACAGAAGGTATTCAAAAAAATTGGTTTTCACCTACTGGTCTGTTTTGACAGATTTCTACCATTATTTGCATTTGCTTCTTGTTGATTCCTTTTTGAGTTCTCTTTGGGGAATTGAGATTTTTGAGGGAAGTTCTATAGTAGCTTGTGTTTTAATGGAAGTTTTATTGGTGTTGGAACTGAACCCGATGACTTATTATCTTGAGTGCACTAATGTTGCTAATAAAGATTGTGTGAACTTTTGTATGAAGGAAAAATTTCAGGTGTAAGGAAAGAGTGATGTAATGAGGTGAAGAATGGACTAAAGCTCAAGCTTGGGGATGCAACCTGTGTCACCCCAAGAAATATCCAAGAAGTACAAGCGTCAAAGCATGGGGATGCCCAAGGCATCCCCTTCTTCATCAATAAAAATCTCAGGTTTCTTCCAAACACTTCATTTTATTGTTTCATGCACAGTTGTGTTGTTCTTGGAGCGTCTCTATTTTTTTCTTGGTTTATCATTTGCTTGGTTTTCTTAGTTTTCTTGAATAAATTGGTTGGACCCCCTCTTTCATACATTAGTTTTCGAATAGTCAGGTTTGGATTGGAAAATAGTAGGAAAAGTTCATGCTTAAGTGGTAAAAGGAGCTTGCTTTTTTACTATGGCCTATGCTTTGTCATGTCATGCTTGGTATTGTTTTGGCTCTATGCTTAGTGATTTTTGCTGTAGCATGACATGTTATAAAAAATTGAGATTGCTTAATGTGCCTTGAAAGAATCATGCGTTGTTTTAGCATATTAAAGCATAGTATTGTGGTATTCTCCTTTGATGCTTTATTTGGGTTGACTTGGCGCATGCTCACACCACGTTATGACTATCCCAAGTCACCATAGCCTCTATGATCCTTTAGTTTTCGACTTGTAATATCACTTTAATTAATGATGTTTTATCGCTTTGCATGATTATGTCCAGTATTGCTCTCTTAGTTGGTCGCTCCCAGTCTTTTGTTAGCCTCCATAACCAAGTATGACTTCCACTCATGCATCCAAATCCAAATAAAACCAAGTTATTCCAAAGAGTCCGCCATACCTACCTATTAGCATTTGCTATTCCAAGTATATTCATGTTTTATCTACCTTCTAAATTAAACTTGTTATGAGAAAACTAGTGATTAAAGCTCTCACGAACTTGATGGCACACTTTACTTTTCTTGCCCCTAATAGACTTGAACCATTGTGTTATCCATGTTGTATATGCTTGCACTTATATGTTGGGGATTAGCAGAACCATGCTGTCATGGGGAACGCTTTCAACATTGCACTTGTACATTGTACCCAGTTGATATCATGTTCTTTTGTCTAGGGATGTCGTCGATGTGAAATGAAAGGGGAGCTTGTAAGTCCATGGAGTTATGTATGTGTGTTAGAGAAACACCTGGGCCGCTAGTCTAATCCATGGCTAATCATGGTGGAAACCTTCAACGTAACCATAATGAGCAATCTATGAAGCATTCTTCTTAAAAAAGAGATAGAGATTGAGAAAAAGAAAAAAAGAGATGAGAAAAGAGTAAAGAGAGAAAAAGTACCATTTTCCCATGGTAAAGAAGAAGATTGATGAGATGCTCATTGTCTGCTTGCCTTGTCATTTTGATATGGGGATTCTTCCGTATCATCGGGCAAGGGGTACCTTGTTGGTGGTTCTCTATGATACACATGTACTTACTATGACAAGAACTTACCGGTAACTAAACTTGAGTAGCATGAGGAGCGGCCCTCGTATTCAAGGGACATGAGATTTCCAACTTATACTTTGTCAAGCATATACTCCATGGTTTGTTCACTTTAACCTTAATCAATTTAAGATGATTATGATAGGGGCAATGAGAGCTGAAAGCTAATAAGTACCATAATTTTTGGAAGCTCTTTATGAAACTTGAATCCCTGCTTCCTTCCATGTAGGCCTTTCTTTTACTTTTATGTTGAGTCTCCATCTTCTATCTTCATGCACCTATTGAGAGAGCATAGTGGCCATTCTTAGTTTAATGTGCATTGTCCCAAGACTTGTTGATTGATGCATAACTTTGGTATTGCCTGTTCTTAAACTATTTGTATCTAGTCACCCTTATTATGAACTTTGAATGTGTCCTATGCATTTATGTTTTGCTACTCTATGAGGGACAAGCTGAATGCCACTATGATATGTTTTCTTTATGTGAAACAAACAAACATCTTGCAAAGCATTGTTTTTCATGAATCTTTTGTTTGTGCCTTTTTCATGTTACAAAATAGTTGCTATGTCTTATTGCTAGAAATTTATCTTTCATGCTATGTTGAAGTACTATGATCCCAGCTATTAATGTTTTACAAATACTTTGATCAACTTTATGATGGTGCATGTCACCTCAAAAATTAATCTTTCTTTTTTATTACTTACCTATTCAAGGATGAGCAAGAGTTAAGCTTGGGGATGTTGATACATTGCTAACGGATCTATAATTTTTGATGTTCCATGTGCTTGATTTTTATCTACTTTCTTATGTTTTGTCCACACTTTGGAGTATTTTTATACACTTTCTTGGACTAACCTATTAACAAGATACCACAGTGCCAGCTGCCTGTTTTCTGCTATTTTTGGTTCCAGGAAAGTCAGAAAATGAATATTCTCGGAATTGGATGGGACAAAAGCCAAAGTCAATATTTCACCGAGGGGGAAATGGAGCCAGAATACGATACGGAGAGGGGCCAGAGGGACGCCACACCACCTGGCCACGCGGCCAGGCCTGGCCCGCGCCAGGGGGTGGTGTGGCCGCCTAGGGCACCCCCTCGTCCTCCCCATTGGCCTATAAGATTCATCCGATACAGAAATCCTAAGTACCCGATCAAAATTCCACGAAAGAGTCTATAGCCGCTGTCATCTCCATCCCTAGATTGGGAGGGATCTGAAGCTCTTCCCGACACCCTGCCGGAGAGGGGAATTCACCCTGGAGGCCTTCTTCATCACCATGCAAGCCTCCGGTGTGATGCGTGAGTAGTTTATCCTTGGACTACGGGTCCATGTAGTAGCTAGATGGTTGGTTCTTCTCCTTTGTGCTACCATGTTTAGATCTTGTGAGGTCCGTTCACGATCAAGATCATCTATTTGTAATCCTACATGTTGTGTTTGCGGGGATCCGATGGATATTGAGATGCTATTTCAGATTGATTATTGATTTTATCATGTCTTTGTTATCTGTGATCTTGCATGCTCTCCGTTGTTAGTAGATATCTTGGCCGAGTAGATGCTAACAACTCCAAGAGGGAGTATTTATGCTCGATAGTGGGTTCATGCCTCTAGTAATCTGGGGAAGTGACAGAAATCTCTATGGGACTAGATGTGCTGTTGCTACTAGGGAGAAAATAGCAATCCTTTATTCATAGAACAATCGTATTGTTTACTTTACACGCAATGTGTAATGCAATTATCTGTTGCTTGCAACTTAATACTGGAGGGGGTTCAGACTGATAACCTGAAGGTGGATTATTAGTCATAGATGCAGTTGGATTACGGTCTATGTATAATGTTCTAATGCCCAATCAAATCTCATAGGAATCAAGATGATTAGTATATGCATGTATGCTTTCTCGATGTTTGTCAATTGCCCCGCTGTAATTTGTTCACCCAACATGTCATCTATCTTAAGGAGAACCACCACTAGTGAACTATGGACCCCGGTCCTTTCTTTTACCATCAATCTACAACTGTTTATTGTTTTCTGTTTACTTTCTACAAGCAATTACTTTCTTCCACACAATACGTTTAATCCTTTGTTTTCAGCAAAACCGGTGAGATTGACAACCGCACTGTAAGTTGGGGGCAAAGTTATGTGGTTGTGTTGTGCAGGATTCCAAGTTGGAAACAACACCTTGGAGGTGTTTCCTTGCTCCTACTGGTTCCATAACCTTGGTTTCATAACTGAGGGAAACTTACTGTTGTGCTCAATATACCTTCCTCTTGGGGTTCCCCAACGAGCTCGACATCAACCACGAGCCAGTAGGGTCCAACCAATTTATTCAAGCAAACTAAGCAAATGAAAACCAAAAACAAAAACGAAGACGCTCCAAGAACAACACAACTATGCATGAAACAATAAAAATGAAGTGTTTGAAAGAAACCTAAAATTTTATTGATGAAGAAGGGGATGCCTTGGGCATCCCCAAGCTTTGACGCTTGTACTTCTTGGATATTTCTTGGGGTGACACGGGTGGCATCCCCAAGCTTGAGCTTTTGTCCATACTTCATCTCATCACATTACTCTTCCCTACACTCAAAAATTTCCTTCATACAAAACTTCACACAATCTTCATTAGCAACATTAGTGCACTGAAGATAACAAGTCTTTTGGTTTAGTTTCAACACAAGTAAAACTTCCATTAAAAAAAGCTACTGTAGCACTTCCTTTAAAAAGTTCGAGAAATTGGCAAGAACTCAAAGAGAAAGGGATTTAAGAAGCAAATGCAAATAATGGCAGAAATCTGTCAAAACAGACCAGCAGGTAGAAACCAATTTTTTCGAAGACCTTCTGTTGCTCAAATCGAAAAGTGTTGAACTAACGAAAGTTGGATAATAACCTGGGGCATAAGCACAAAATATTATAGCTCAAACCGACGTACAAAGATTTTTCACGAATTTTTACAGCGAAGCACAAAAATTTGTTTCGGGACAGTAACTTTCCCAAGCATTACTTCTCTCTCATTGGAGGTTACTCTTGGTACAAAAACCACACAAAAATGATAAGGAGCGGTTATTATAGAGGTAATAACTTCCAAGACTCAACTAAAACTTTTGGGTTATCTCCCAATAAGTACTTTTCTTTAACGCCTTTAAGTTAGGCATAAAAGGCAAGAAAAGAATGAAATATTCTCAAATGAAGAAGCATTAAAACCAGATTGCTTGCCCTTACCTCTCTTACTTTTAGTCTTAACCTTGGGGAACGCATGATTGTTTGGTGGAGAAGAAAAATGCATGATGCCCTTTTCCACATCTATTATTACTCCAAGGAGTTTTAATAGGTATCTTCCAAGTGTAATTTGTTCTTTTCCTACACATTCAATAACAAGATAATCAGTAGACACCATTTTCCCTAGAATTTTTGTAAACACTTCTTTTGCTATTCCAATGGGTAATATTATGGCATTATTAGCAAGAGATATTTCTTCTCCCCCTTCAGAAAGTCCCCAAAGATTCAAAGATTCAAAGATATCTTTAGGCATAAGACAGAATTCAAACATGATATCACAGCGGGCATGAAAAGTTTCATTATTTATAACAACTTTTACTGTAGGAAGCCATTTTGAGGGTTCAGAATTTATTGGAACATAATCATGATGCTCTCTAAGCATGCTATAGCATTCTTTTAAACTAGCAGTGCAGGTCTCAAGAGTGTCCAATCTAGCAAATATGTTTATAAAGGAAGAATCAGATTTGCTAGGCACGTTATATGTTAAGACCAACTTCTTTATGGCTTTAAAAGCTTCATCCTCATTGCATTGGAGGAAATCTCCTCCTACTACAGCATCCAAAGCATATCTATAGCAAAGAGCAGTTCCAAAGTAAAAACTACTAAGAAACAAGCTTTGAGTCATTTTAGGTTCAGTTTTTTCATGTAAATCAGAGATTCTAGACCAAGCTTCTTTGAAACTCTCTTGAACTACTTGTTTGAAAGTAAAAATCATTTCCTCAGGTGACATAGTGATTGGATCAATGCTAGACATAATGACAACTTAAGATAGGAACTAATAATAATTTTTTTGTGTTTTTGGTAATGAAAGCAAACTAGTACAACTATTTTGTGCGTGTTTTTGATAAAGAAACAAGCAAACAAAGTAGAAATAAACTAAGCAAAAAAATAAAACAAAGTAAAGAGATTGGTTATGAGGGACTCCCCTTGTGAAGATGTCCTTGACTCCTCGGCAACGGCGCTATAAAAAAGAGCTTGATGGCCCAAAATATATTCGAGCTCGTTGGGGAAACCCAAGAGGAAGATATGATGAGCACAACAACGAGTTTTCCCTCAGTTATGAAACCAAGATTATCGAACCAGTAGGAGCAAGGAAACACCTCCAAGGTGTTGTTTCCAACTTGGAATCCTACACAACACAACCACAGAACTTTTCCCCCAACTTACAGTGAGGTTGTCAATCTCACCGGTTTTGCTGAAAA
This sequence comes from Avena eriantha, assembly GCA_910589775.1. Taxonomy (NCBI): domain Eukaryota; kingdom Viridiplantae; phylum Streptophyta; class Magnoliopsida; order Poales; family Poaceae; genus Avena; species Avena eriantha. The sequence goes on along the minus strand of OU342744.1, from coordinate 455,540,305 downwards.
CAAAGGATTAAACGTATTGTGTGGAAGATAGAAATAGCTTGCAGAAAGTAAACAGAAAATAGTAAATAGCATTGTAGATTGATGGTAAAAGAATGGACCGGGGTCCATAGTTCACTAGTGGTGATTCTCCTTAAGATAGATGACATGTTGGGTGAACAAATTACAGCGGGGCAATTGACAAACATCGAGAAAGCATACATGCATATACTAATCATCTTGACTCCTATGAGATTTTATTGGGCATTACAACATTATACATAGACCGTAATCCAACTGCATATATGACTAATAATCCACCTTCAGGTTATCATCCAAACCCCCTCCAGTATTAAGTTGCAAGCAACAGATAATTGCATTAAGCAAAGTGTGTAAATTAAACAATACGATTGTTCTATGAACAAAGGACTGATGTTTTCTCCCTAGTAGCAACAACACATCCGGTACCTTAGAGATTTCTATCACTTCCCCAGATTACTAGAGGCATGAACCCACTATTGAGCATAAATACTCCCTCTTGGAGTTGCTAGCATCTACTTGGCCAATATAGCTACTAAAAACGGAAAGCATGCAAGATCACAAATAACAAAGACATGATAGAATCAAAAATCAATCTGAAATAGCATCTCAATATCCATCGAGTCCCCGAAAACACAACATGTAGGATTACAAATAGATGATATTGATCATGAACGGAGCTCACAAGATCTAAACATGATAGCACAAAGGAGGAGAACCAACCATCTAGCTACTACATGGACCCATAGTCCAAGGATGAACTACTCACGCATCACACCGGAGGCGGTCATGGTGATGAAGAAGGCCTCTAGTCTGAATTCTCCCCTCTGACAGGGTGCCAGGAAGAGCTTCAGATCCCTCCCGATCTAGGGATGGAGATGACGGCGGCTACAGACCCTTTCGTGGAATTTTGATCGGGTACTTAGGTTTTCTGTATCGGAGGCTTCTTATAGGCAAGAGGGGAGGCCAAGGGGGTGCCCGAGGCGGCTGCACCCCCCGAGGCACGGGCCAGGCCTGGCCGCGCGACCAGGGTGTGTGGCCCCCTCGAGGCCCTTCTCCATCTCGTCTTCTGGCTCCTGTTCCCCTTGGTGAAATATTGACTTTGGCTTTTATCCCGTCCAATTCCGAGTATATTCATTTTCTGGTTTTTCTGGAACCAAAAACAACAGAAAACACGCAACTGGCACTGTTGCATCTTGTTAATAGGTTAGTTCCAGGAAATGTGTAAAAATACTCCAAAGTGTGCACAAAACATAAGAAAGTAGATATAAAACAAGCATGGGACATCAAAAATTATAGATATGTTTGCAACGTATCATATACCACTGTTGGGTTCACAGCATAGAAAACAAAAAATTCCCTATGATGGGAACTATTATACGCCAGGATATATCTACTAGATACAAGCAAGGGGTGTATATACATCCATAGAGAACATACCCTTAAAGAACAACAAAGCTTTGTTAACGAAACTGATTTCATAGTTGATGTAGTCGTACACTTGCCGATCTCAAGATCGTGATGAAGTCTGGCGAGTCCATCAGGTCCAGCACCAGCACGTCCGTCAGGTTTAGCACCAGCAAGTCCAGCACCGCAAAGCAGCAGTGCATCCGTGATCGCACACACATCCGGTACCCCGAAAACCTCCATGTCCTCACTCTAGTGATGTAGCAGAAGTAGCAACTCCTTTCCAGATAAAGCCACCGGGAACATGTATCTCGCTAATCCGAGACCATGGGGAATACTTTCTAGAGGGGGAGAGAGATCCTTCACGAGGAGGTGTGTTGCGAGAGGAGGAGAGGGGGCCTTTTATAGGGGAGAGGGGGCAGCCCCTCCCATGGCCTGCGTCCAAGGTGGTGCCCCCACCTCTTCCATCATTCATGTGGTGGATGCTCCACTCACATAAATATGCCTCCACTCACATGCATTAAATTTCCACCAAATTTAATGCAAGCTCTCATTAAATAAAACTATTTTGTTTATTTTATTAGAATTTTGTTAAGTACATTAATTAAAAAACATTCACATAAAACCCCCTGCAACATTTCATTATCACATGCAGAACCAGTTTCTACAATTTCACCTGAAACAATTCCGGTTTCCATCGAAATTATTCTAGCGCTTTCTTAAATCTTTATCTGAAACATATTTGCTCCAAATGATGTCGGTATCCCTTAAGTGTGTCACCCTACGGTTCGCGAATAATGAAGACATGATAGAGACTCCTCTCCAATCAATAATCAGCAACGGGACCTGGAGATCCGTACTGACTCCGACACTTTCAAAGATGACTCTTGTGATCGTGTGAACCCTTAATCTCAATACCTAGTTCGATCTCGTTACCGACATGCACTCTTTTCTCATTCCCGTGATATAACATTCTAGTGATCACATCAGTTGCTTGGAAGCTATTTCAATGTGATATCACTGAGAGGGCCCCGAGTATATCTATCCGTCATCGGGATGGACACATCCCAATCTTGATTCATGAGCCTCTACATAACACCTTTGTAGCACTAAACCCACCTTTATAGTCACCCTTTCACGGTGTGACATTTGATGTTATCAAGATACTCTTCCGGTGTTAGTGATTAACGTGATCTCATGGTATAAGGACTAGGATTACTTCGTATGATGTTATAACAATATAAACACAATGACTTTGATCATAATGCTATACTTCGGATTAATGTTCATCACATTATTCCACCAATGATTTGACCTTGTTATTAACAACATTCGATGTCCATGATCAGGAAACCTTGATCATCTTGTTCATCAACAAGCTAATTTATAAGAGAGGCATAACTAGGAACCTTCTATTTGTTTATTAAACACACATGTATTAACGTTTCCAATAAATACAATTATAGCATGCAAAATAAACATTTATCATAAACATGGAATAATATAATAACCACTTTATTATTGCCTCTCGGGCATATTCCCTTCATTTTTGCCCATTCGGCCATGGACTCTGACGACGAGGAGCTGTTCACCGTGTTGCTGGAGGAAGAGAATGCCGCAGTCACCGAAGATGTAGAGCACGTACAAATCCTCGCCTCTCTGGCATGGCTGTACATGCAGACTACAACGCCGAAGCGTGGAGGCTCGGCAAAGGGTCACCGAAAGTGCAAAGCAAGGCAGAAGGCGGAGGGCTACTACATGATGTACACCGACTACTTCGATGACAAGCCTCTCCATGAAGAAGCCGTGTTTCAGCGCCATTTTAGGATGAGCTGAAATCGTGCATGCCGTCCCGGAGTTCGACCCCTATTTCCTGTGCAAGAAAGACTACACCGGCATGGTTGGGTTTTCCTTACTACAGAAGTGAACAGTGGCAATGAGGTTGCTTGCATACGGAGCGCCGGGTGACAGTGCTGATGACTATCGCCGCATGGCCGATTCCATCGCCATCGATTGCTTATACAGGTTCTGTAGGGCAGTGATTGTAGTGTTTGGGCCACAGTACTTGAGAACACCCACTGTTGAAGACACTTCTCGGATCCTCCCAGTCAATGAACATAGAGGATTCCCTGGGATGCTTGGAAGCATAGACTACATGCATTGGCACTGGAAGAATTGTCCATTTGCATGGCAGGGGATGTACAAAGGCCACAAAGGAGGTTGCACTGTGATACTCGAGGCAGTTGCTACACATGATCTTTGGATCTGGCACTCCTTCTTTGGCATGGCAGGATCGAATAACGACATCAACATTCTCAACTCCTCAAATGTCTTTGCCAAGATTGTTGAGGGTCATGCTCCCCCTATGGACTTTGAGATCAATGGGCACCACAACAAGGGATACTATCTTGCAGATGGCATCTATCCAAGATGGCTAACATTTGTGAAGACTATCTCAAACCCGATACTCCTCAAGCATGCTCAGTATGCCAAGGAATAGGAAGCCTGCAGGAAGGACGTGGAGCGGGCATTTGGTGTGCTCCAATAGAGGTTCGTAGTTGTCCGGTTCCCTGCTATGACTTGGTCGAAAGATCAGATGTGGGAAGTGATAAATTGTTGTGTGACCTTGCACAACATGATCATTGAGGATGAGAGGAAGGACCCAATGAGTTTGGTCGAGCAGAACGAGCCATACTACAGACAAGGACCTCTTGCACAGCCTTATCACCAGGTACCGGCAACCTGGGATGCTTTCATTGCCATGCGTCAGGAGATCCGAGACCTAGTAGTGCATCAATAGCTGCATGATAATCTGGTTGAGAACCTATGGATACGCAGGGGAAACACATAGATGCCTATCATGAACTAGCCAAACTAGGCGGAAATATGTTGTATTTTCATTGTTCACCGAACTATGTTTAATTTTATACCGAACTATGTTTAATTTCATGTAGAACTATGTTGAACATTGCTTTGTTTTCATATTATGCCAAAAACTGGACGAATTTGAGCCGAATTTGTGCGAAAACACGCCGACCCGGGAACACGGCCTGGGAACACGGGTGGGAAACTGGGAATTCCCAGGCCGAAAACTAGCTCCATCTGGCCTAGCTCCGAATTTTGGCCTGGGAACGCCCAACGAGTAGAGATGCTCTTAGCTCTAGTCCAACGTGCGACCGATCAAAAACCACAAGGGGGAAGGCGGACGGCGATCCACGGCTGCCGGACGGCCTAAAGTGCATGAGGGGCAACCAAGCGAAGGATTTGTTTACTTCGAGATACACACTAAGTCACTAACTATTAAAAGAATGTATTAACCCGGAGCAACGTGCGCTTCATGGTGGATGTTGTCCAACCTGAAGGATGGGAGCAGGTGCATGCGTGGAGTGCATGCAAACGTAGTCCAATCTGAAGGATGGAAGCACCTAAAGTCAGTTCTGCTAACACTAATGATCAATTATTTGATGAGGTTTGCTCTAGTGCTATTCCTTTCCCAAACTCGTACAAATTCGTGCACGTACGTGTACAAGCCCATATTCAAACCCGTATTTCCACGTATAGGTAAACGTCATTATTCCCGTAGGCTATGCTCACACACGTCCCACCCATCTCCGTTCCGATCACCGCTGCAGTCATCGTCGGGCTTCTTCTCCACCGCCTTCAGTCACATACTCGTCGCTCTTCCACGCTAGAGGAGGTCGCCGGAGGAGGTAGTCCCTTTCCCGATTGCCGCCGTGTGGCAGATCGCCATGTTAGTTGCTTCGGCGGACTGTTCGACAGGTCGCCTGACAAGTTGCCGGACTGTCTGGCGGGTAGCCAGACAAGCTGCCGGACAAGTCGCCTCACAAGTCGCTGGACTGTTCGCCCGGGTCACCAGTCAAGCTGTCGTACAAGCCGTCGGATTGTCCAGCAGGTCGCCGCCAAGCACGCGCGATGCCTCCGCGCCGCCAATGCTACAAGCCACCGTATCGTCATGCCATCGCACTGTCGTTCCGCCGCCATCCATGCCGGCACACACCTACAAGGCCAGACCGAGGTGTGTGCCGACCAAATTCACCTTGGAGTCATCGTCACTAGCTCGCCGGACACAACCGTCGCTGCAACCAAATCGTCGTCTACGGTCATTGCTAGCGGTGAGCCGACATACATGCATAGTAGTAAACACATTTGCTAGATAGGCGTATAAATTGGTTGGTATATACGAGTTTTCTACGGGATTACGTATACATGATTCGTATTAAATATGAAGAGGTATCGAGCGATCTCAACCGTCCTTGTGTTTAAGTTTGCCCAAGTTTTATACGAGTTTGGTGGAGGGGTAGCACCGGAGCAAACCTTTTATTTGATTGATCCAAGATCACTTCCATTTTTCTCGAAATAGGCTTTTGTCCCGCTTTATAAATAAAGCCACACACAGCCGAACTGATACAAGGTGATAAGGAGAACCTCTTACAAAGCAGATCAAGGTAAATAAAAGAGTACACGAAGAACTAAGACTTGCCACCGACGATGGTGACACAAGAACGAGTCCTAGGAGAAAAGAGCTCCACGACAATGCCCCCAAGAGGGTAACGTCGCATCACGCCGTTGTCGTCGAGACCCGGCGGTCAAGGGTTTTCACCCGGGGCCCTAACGCAAAGAAGGTGTCCACAACGGCGTCCCTAAGAAGGTAACGACACCCATAGGTGTCGCTGCTGTTGGCATCAAAACTCGAAGCTTTTGCCCGTAAAAACCTTCGCCCACGCCCGCCATCGGACCTCCTCCTGTCTCTCTGAGCCCCGCCTTCACAACATGATCTAGGAAATGCCACTGCCGAAGCGCCGCCACCCCCAGGGACCCCTATCGTCTGCTCCTTGCCACCCAAGTGACCAAGGGGCAATACCATCACCATCGCCATGTCGCCCACCGAAGACGCTCACCTGATCCACCTTCCGGGGCCGCCACCCTGGCCTCCGTCTCAAGGCCAAGCGGTGACATGCGGTACACTACAGGGACCGACTCGGGCAAGGTAGGACGGCGAAGGATCAGTCGTCGATCAAGGATGTGCAACAGCCCATCAGAAGGGGCCGCCCATCAACGCCGGAGGCGGCTGTGGTCCGGACGCAGTAGCAGAACCACACCAGGCCTTGGTTGCTAGCGTGTGGTTGACGTGGGAGCTTCTTCTTCTTCAGTCCCCAGCAACAGCGCCAGAAAATAGCTTGATGTCTACGCACTTCTATTCTTGTAGACAGTCGTTGGGCCTCCAAGTGCAGAGGTTTGTAGAACAGTAGCAAGTTTTCCCTTAAGTGGATTACCCAAGGTTTATCAAACTTAGGGAGGAAGTGGTCAAAGGTATCCCCTCTCAAGCAACCCTGCAATCAAGATACAAGAAGTCTCTTGTGTCTCCAACACACCCAATACACTTGTGAGGTGTATAGGTGCACTAGTTTGGCGATGGTGTGGAAGAGACTAAAGGTAAACTGAAATAAAGATGGAAGCAAGCAAACATGTAATAGATCTAGTTGCAACCGGTGTTTCAATGTTTAGAAACAAGGCCTAGGGATCATACTTTCACTAGTGAACACTCTCATATAGATATATTATCTTCATGATACTACTCTGAACTACTTTTCGGTTAGACACTCTAATCCATGGTAGGGCTATAACAACACACCTCAAAGTAAGCCTTTTCCATCTAGATAACCCCACACTGTCAACTTGAGCACTAGATGGTTCCAACAAACACCACAATTTCATAAAGACATCCAACTCCAAATATAACTCATAACAAGTATTTGTAATCTCTAGCCTAAGTGCCACCATGGTGTGCATGCTGTCACTATCACACACATGGGGAGAGCAGAGATCTATTAAAGCACTTGAGTAGCAAGGCAGATCTACTTGATTACAAAGCTCATGATCAGAGTATGATCATGCATAGAGACCAAGATGAACACATAGCTACCGGTAGAACCCTTAGCCTCGAGGAAGAACTACTCCCTCCTCATCATGGGAATCAGCAACGGTGATGGAGATGGTGGTGGAGATCGATGGAGATGGCTCCGGGGGCACTTCCCCATCCTGGCAGGGTGTGGGAACAGAGACTTTATGTCCCCTGAATCTCCCCTTCGGTGGTGGCGGTGCTGCGGAACTTTTCGTGGCTGGAGGCTGGACTATTTAGGGTTTTTTGCATCGAGAGGAATCTTATAGGCTAAGAGGCAAGGTCGGTGGGCGGCCAGGGGGCCCACACCACCTGGTGGCGCGGCTAGGGTGGACCCGCGCCACCACATGGTGTGGCCGTCCTGTGGCCCCTCTCTGTCTCGTCGTCTGGCTCCGTGAGTCTTCCGGTAAAATATCAACTTTGGCTTTTGTTCCGTCCAATTCCGAGAATATTCATTTTCTGACTTCCTGGAACCAAAAACAGCAGAAAACAGGCAGCTGGCACTGTGGCTCTTGTTAATAGGTTAGTCCAAGAAAGTGTATGAAAAGTACTCCAAAGTTGGAACAAAACATAAGAAAGTAGATAAAACCAAGCATGGAACATCAAAAATTATGGATATGTTAGCAACATATCAACATCCCCAAGCTTAACTCATGCTCGTCCTCAAGTAGGTAAGTGATAAAAAGAAAGAATAATTTTTGAGGTGACATGCACCATCATAAACTTGATCAAAATATTTGTAAAACATTGATAGCTAGGATCATAGTACTTCAATCATAACATGAAAGATAAAGTTCTAACAATAAGACGAAGCAACTATGTTGCAACATGAAAAGGCACAAACAAAAGATTCATGAATAACAATGCTTTGCAAGACGTTTTGTTTGTTTCACATAAAGAAAACATAGCATAGTGGCATTCAGCTTGTCCCTCATAGAGTAGCAAACATAAATGCATAGGACACATTAAAAGTTCATAAGAGTGACTAGATACAAATAGTTTAAAACAAGCAATATCAAAGCTATGCATAAATCAACAAGTCTTGGGATAATGCACATAGAACTAAGAATGGCCACTATGCTCTCAAAGTAGGTGCATAAAAATAGAAGGTGGAGACTCAACATAAAATTAAAAGAAAGGCCTTCATAGAAGGAAGCGGAGATTCAAGTTTCATAAAGAGCTTCCAAAAATTATGGTACTTGTTAGCTTTCAGCTCTCATTGCCCCTATCATAAGCATCTTTAAGGTGATTAAGGTTAAAGTGACACAACTAAGAGGATATGCTTGACAAGTTATAAGCCGAAATCTCATGCCCCTTACTTACGAAGACCGAATCTCATGCTACTCAACTTTAGTCATGAGTAAGCTCTTGTCATTGTAAGTACATATGTATCATAAAGAACCACCAATGGGGTACCCCTTGAACATGATACATGAGCTATCCCATAATCAAAATGACAAGGCAAGCATACAATGAGCATCTCAACGATCTTTTTATTTGCTATTTGCATAGGTTTTTATTGAGGATGCTTCATAGAGTGCTCTTTATGGTGGTGCTACAAGTTTCCACCCTGATTAGGCATGGATTAGGCTAGCGGCCCAAGCGTTTCTCTAACACACATACAAACTCCATGATCTTACAAGTTCCACTTTTATTTCACACTGCCGAGATCCATAAGCAAAAGAACATGATATCAACGGGGTACAAAGTACAAGTGCAATGTTGAAAGTGTTCCCCATGATACATGGTTCTGCTAATTTAAACTTATAAAGCGCAAGCATATATGCAACAAAGAAGGACCCAATGGTTCAAGTTTATTAAATGCAAGAAAAGTAAAGTGTGCCATCAAGTTCGTGAGAGATTTAATCACTAATTTTCACATAACAAGTTTAATTTGGAAGGTAGATAAAAACATGAATATACTTGGAATAACAATTGCTAATAGGTAGGTATGGTGAACTCTTTGGAATAACTTGGTTTAAGGAGTTATATGCATGAGTGGAACTCACACTTGGTTACGGAGGCTAGCAAAAGACTGGGAGCGACAAACTAAGAGAGCAATAATAGCCATAATCATGCAGAGCGACAAAACATCATTAATTAAAGCATAAAGTGATATTACAAGTCGATAACTAAAGGATCATCAAGACTATAGTGACTTTGGATAGTCATAACATGGTGTGAGCATGCGCCAAGCCAACCCAAATAAAGCATCAAAGGAGAATACCACAATACTATGCTTTAATATGCTAAAACAAGGCATGATTCTTCCAAGGCACATTAAGCAATCTCAATTGTTTATAACATATCATGCTACAGCAAAAATCACTAAGCATAAAGCCAAAACAATACCAAGCATGACATGACAAAGCATGGGCCACATTCAAAAACAAGCTCCTTTTCTACCACTTAAGCATGAACTTTTCCTACTCTTTTCCAATCCAAATCAACTTATTTGAAAGAACTCACAAAGATAATAATAAATAAAGATCAGTGAGTTTGTCTGACAAATCCAAAAAGAAGAACTAAAAAGTTCTAAGCTGAAAGCACAAGAAAACTAAGGCTAAACACAGTGTTAGCAAAAGAGAACACTTACAAAACAATAAGAATGAAAACTAGAGTATTCTAGGCAATGAATAACGGGGTGTGTCTATCTCCAAAAGAAGTGATGGGATCCAACCAACTTATTGCAGCAAACAAAGCAAAAGAAAACTAAAAACAAAAACAATGACACTCCAAGAACAACACAACAGTGCATGAAACAATAAAAACGAAGTGTCTAGAAAAACCTAAGACTTTTATTGATGAAGGGGATGCCTTGGGCATCCCCAAGCTTTGACGCTTGTACTTCTTGGATATTTCTTGGGGTGACACGCGTGGAATCCCCAAGCTTGAGCTTTAGTCCATTCGTCATCTCATTACATCATTCTCTCCATACACCTGAAATTTTTCCTTCATACAAAACTTCACACAATCTTTATTAGCAACATTAGTGCATTCAAGATAATAAGTCTTTGGGTTCAGTTTCAATACCAATAAAACTTCCATTAAAACACAAGCTCCTGTAGCACTTCCCTCAAAAAGCTCAATTCCCCAAAAGAACTCATAAAGGAACCAACAAGAAGCAAATGCAAATAATGGCAGAAATCTGTCAAAACAGACCAGCAGGTAAACACAATTTTTTCGAAGACCTTCTATTGCTCAAATCAAAAAGTGTTCAACTAAAGAAATTTAGATAACAAACTGGGGCAGAAGCACAAAAAATCACGCCTCAAAAGGACGTACATAGATTTTACACAAATTTTACGGTGAAGCATAGAAATCTGTTTCGGGACAACAACTTTCCCAATCATTACTTCTCTCTCATTAGAGGTTACTCTTGGCACAAAAAGCAAATAAAAAGGATAAGGAGAGTTTATTATAGAGGTAATAACTTCCAAGACTCGTCTAAAACTTTTGGGTTATCTCCCAATAAGTACTTTTCTTTAACGCCTTTAAGTTAGGCATGATAGTTTGAGAAGATGCTCACATCGGAAGTATGAATTAAAGTAAAAGAGAGCATCAAGAAGCAAATTCAAAACACATTTAGGTCTAACCCACTTCCTATGCATGATAATCTTGTAAATAAACAAGTCATGAAAGCACAAAGCAGCAAGCATAGTAAAGCAAAATAAGTGCAACTTCAAAAATTTCAACATAAAGAGGGGAAACTTAATATTGTTGAGATACATAAAACCATGCTTCCCTCTCTCATAATAACTTTCAGTGGCATCATGAATAAAATTAACAATATAACTATCACATAAAACATTCTTATCATGAGCCACATGCATAAAATAATTATTACTCTCCACATAAACATATTCATTCTTATTAATTGTAGTGGGAGCAAATTCAACAAAATAGCTATCATTATTATTCTCATCACCATAATCATCAAATATAGGAGGCATATTGTAATCAGTAATTTTATCCTCAATAGTAGGTGGACTGAAAATATCATATTCACCATTGTAATCATCATATATTGGAGGTTTTGTATCATCATAAGTAATAGAATAGCTATCTTCCAAAGCTGGGGAACTAAAAAGAATTCATAAAAACTAGCTTACCCAAGCTTAGACTTTTCCATAGCATTAGCAATAATGGTGTTCAAATAATTCATACTAATAACATCGATATTAGCACGCAAATAAAGTTCCATAGGTTTTTTAATTTTCTCTTCAAACACTTCATGTCCTAACTCAACATAAATACTATAAACTCTCTAATTTTTTTATTGTTTTCCATTAAGCCTAACTAGTGAAAATAAAAACAAGAAACAAAAAGACAAAATTGCAGAATCTAAAGGAAATAACTTCGAGCACTCACACCGGAGGATGTGAGTACCTTTTACCTTACTTCCCTGGCAATGGCGCCAGAAAATACTTGTTGGAGTGTGGTTAACGTGGGAGCTTCTTCTTCTTCAGTCCCCGGCAATAGCGCTAGAAAATAGCTCGATGTCTACGCACTTCTATTCTTGTAGATAGTTGTTGGGCCTCCAAGTGTAGAGGTTTGTAGAACAGTAGCGAGTTTTCCTTAAGTGGATTACCCAAGGTTTATCGAACTTAGGGAGGAAGTGTTCAAAGGTATCCCCTCTCAAGCAACCCTGCAATCAAGATAAAAGAGGTCTCTTGTGTCCCCAACACACCCAATACACTTGTCAGGTGTATAGGTGCACTAGTTCGGCAAAGATATAGTAAAATACAAGTGATATAGATATAAGACAACAGTGTCAGAAAATAGCTTGATGGCGTGGAAGAGACTAAAGCCAAACTGAAATAAAGATGGAAGCAAGCAAACATTTAACAGATCTAGTTGTAACCGGTGTTTCAATGCTTAGAAACAAGGCCTAGGGATCATACTTTCACTAGTGAACACTCTCATATAGATATATTATCTTCATGATACTACTCTGAACTACTCTCAGGTTGGACACTCTAATCCATGGTAGGGCTATAACATCACACCTCAAAGTAAGCCTTTCCCATCTAGATAACCCCAGACTGTCACCTTGAGCACTAGATGGTTCCAACAAACACCACAATTTCATAAAGACATCCAACTCCAAATATAACTCATAACAAGTATTTGTAATCTCTAGCCTAAGTGCCACCATGGTGTGCACGCTGTCACTTTCACACACATGGGGGGAGCAGAGATCTATTAAAGCACTTGAGTAGTAAGGCAGATTTACTTGATTACAAAGCTCATGATCACAATATGATCATGCATAGAGAAAGAGATGAACACATAGCTACGAGTAGAACCCTTAGCCTCGAGGAAGAACTACCCCCTCCTCATCATGGGAATCAGCAACTGTGATGGAGATGGTGGTGGAGATCGATGGCGATGGCTCTGGGGGAACTTCCCTATCCCAGCAGGGTGCCGAAACAGAGACTTTTGTCCCCCGAATCTCTCCTTCGGTGGCGGCGGCGCTGCGGAACTTTTCGTGGCTGGAGGCTGGACTATTTAGGGTTTTTGCATCGGGAGACATCTTATAGGCGAAGAGGCAAGGTAAGTGGGCAGCCAGGGGCCCACACCACCTGGTGGCACGACCAGGGTGGACCCGCGCCACCACATGGTGTGGCCCCTCGCCGTCTCGTCTTCTGGCTCCGTGAGTCTTCCGGTAAAATATCAACTTTGGCTTTTGTACCGTCCAATTCCGAGAATATTCATTTTCTGACTTCATGGAACCAAAAAGAACAGAAAACAGGCAGCTGGCACTGTGGCTCTTGTTAATAGGTTAGTCCAAGAAAGTGTATGAAAAGTACTCCAAAGTTGGAACAAAACATAAGAAAGTAGATAAAACTGAGCATGGAACATCAAAAATTATGGATACGTTAGCAACGTATCAATGGTCAGGCCTAGTCGGCCCAGATCAGGCCCGTAAAGGTCCCGCCGCCGTGCTGCTGCGGTATGGTTGCCGCGCCTACCCACGCAGGCTGAGAAGAGACTCCTTCGCTTGCTGCATCGAGGAACGCTGGCCAACACGCGAATCGGCCAGGTCCACCCAACCTAGATCAAGCCCTAGAGGGCCCAGATCGTGGCTCACGCGCCCGTATGCCGTGGAGCTCCCTACCTCCCGTTGCCGCCCACAATTGCTCGACGCCAGGAACCGCCGCTGCGACAAGGAAGCCGCCGCCGAGCCAAGAGCATCTTTCCGCCAACCTGTACCGCCGCGGGTGAGCCGCCCCGCGCAGCCCTCCCTACGAGCAGGTTGAAGAAGAACCGCCGTCACAACATCCGCCCAGGCTTTTCCCGGCGGTGCTTGCCAGCAGCGGCGGGGAAGGAGAGAAGTAGGAGGGGGCGGTGGTCGGCTCTAGGTCTGGTCGTCTCGGTCGCCCGCGGGAGGCAACGCGAGACGGATCGCAAGACCTTTTTTTTCCCTCGCGAGGCTATTCAGATCACTTCTGTTTTAGCACGGGATTACTTTCTTTACCATGCTAAAATCAATTCCATAACTAATTTGTTTGGGTTGTAATTTAATGATTGGTAGATGTATCACTGTACAACAACATTGTCTTGTAATTTTTTATCACATTATGCACCGGAGAAAAAAAAGCGCCTTTGTAGGTCCTAGTTAGCATCGTTAGCTTTCAAAATGCACTAGAGTATTATAAGGCAAAAAAATTACACCAGGTGTCAAATAGGGAAGCAAAAAAATTGGAAACTAGTTTCAAATAAGGAATTCTCTCTAAATTAATAGAGCCGGCAGTACACGAGGTGTTGGAATTTGGGGTATTTCTGTATTAGGCTTTTGGCCCAGTATACTAATATAAATTCTGAAATTCTCTCTGGCCCATTAGGTGAGACAGCTCATGACTATACTAGTGGTGCTAAAGTTTCATCGCATATTGTTAGTGGAATATGTGTTGCACCATCTTATATACTAGGTTGTTCTACTCACTAAAGTGTGAGAAAATGGAGTAGTTCACGCACATCCCTCCTCCGACGTCGCCCGCCTCATCACGACGCGCACACATCGCGGGTTGCCGGAATGAGCTGAGCTCATGTGTTTATTTTGCTGCTCGGGAACACTCTAGAAATTATCTCTCCTAGATATTTTCTCTTATCGTTACAGTTCGGATTTTCTCGGCTCTCCCTTGTCGCTTCGTGTCCGGACTTACTCGTTCTCCCTGTCGCTTTGCGTCTGGGTTTTCTCGGCTCTTGTTCCCATGAAGCTTCCTTGGAAAGTAAGAGGTTCTTATCCTTTATAAGCAAAGACACGTCAGATACGATGATATACGAGACACATACACACTTCCAGTTTCAGTTCATTGAGGAGTCGCATTCGTCTTCTCCATCCTGGTCTACGGCGCGCACCGCAGATTGGGATAGTAGGACATCGCCTCTCGAGAACCCGTACGGGTGAGGGGCGATCAGGTTTTTGGTGAACGGTCAGCATGAATACTGGCAACCACGACGTCATCCGGTGACGAGTTTTCCGACGACGACATCTTCCCGGACATCAACAACATCTTTGACAATACAAACATTGCTGTTGCTCCGGCTGCACCATACGTGCCCGTAAACCTCCTCTTTCAGATTATGCTAGAATATCTTGTTCTAACGTTTGGAGTAGATCTGGTCGGTTTATCTTGTATAAATGCAATCGATTCATCTACTTGGTTAGTTTGCATGATTAGTTTAATCACTATTTTATTGTTCATGCCTTATTGATTAATTTGGATTAAATCAAATGAATTATTGCTCATATTTTCAACAATCCAAAAAAATTGACTATAAGCAACTAAATTCAACTGGCATAGCTGTGGCTACTAGGACACCTTCTGACATGGGCATACCCTACAGGTACTCGAGCTTGGTATATACGGTCCAAATACGTACAGGCCCACGGTGTCACCAAGGGCCGGATGGAAGGACTCGAGTAACTTAATGAGTCTCGATTGCTTGAAGAACAAGAAGAAGCTAAAGATAGAAAGTATGAAGGGGAAAACCATAACTTGTAACCGACTCGACCTGCTACCCGAGACCTAGCCTATCTATAAAGGCTAGGAGGGGGCGGCAAGGAGGACACACGCAACCCTAGTTTCCACAACCCTCGCCAGATTGCATCTGCGCACCATTGTAACTTTTGACTCCTTTGATAATTCCACGAGCAGACAAGCAGGAGTAGGGACCTCTGCGAGGCCTGAACCTGGGTAAATCTTTGTCCCATGTGTGCTTGTTTGCTAGCCGATAGATGTATCTAGCGCTACGTCCTTCTCCAAAACCCAAGTCCATAACAATGGGCATTGATGAGTTAAACCCTCGTCAATTGGCGCCGTCTGTGGGAATTGGGAGTGTTGATGTTGCGGCTTCTTCGGCCCCATCAACTGCGATCTACAACTCAGCAACAGCAGAGATTCGCCAGCTCTTCGGTGCATTCGACTTCACCGTCCACACGTCGGCCACCCGCCCGGCCTTCGAGTCCGTGGGCGACGGAATCAGCCTGGCGATTGGGAGCTTCCGCTTCCAAGTTGGTCAGATGGGCACGCTTCGCATGCCTGATCAGCCGACAGCACCGGCGATTGCCCCGGCATCGTGGTTCCCTCCATCGATCGGCACCCTCAGCGAGCTCAATGCCCCGGTGGCAGTCGAGAACACGGTCAGCGACAGCAGTCGCGATTCCGATATGAGCAATCTGGCCACTGAAGATGGAACCTACGGTTCCGGATCTGAGAGTTGTGGAAGCAACAACTTCCCCAGTCACTTCATCTGCACCGTCATCAACGCGGGCGACACCTCTGCCAATCGCGACAACGGCGGCAACCCTGGTAATGGCACCGATCCACCCAACACCGGCAACGGTGGCAACGGCGGCATTCGCACTCCCGTCAACAACGGAGGAGCAGTCGAACCTCCCAGCATAATCAATGAGCAAACTGGAGAACGTGTCGTAATCAAGCTCAACAAGCAAGAGTGGGATCGCTGCCGCGAGGCCTTACGAGGCACACCTTTACCCTTTGGTTCCCCGCAGGACCTGCTGATGGGGTATCACTGGCTCCTGAAAGAAGAATTCAAGCGCCAACTGCAAACAATCGCGCAACTTGAGGCGCGTAAAAAGGCAGCGGACGAATCGAGCCTTCGTCGCGCTGGGCTCTCCTCCTACGGAGGATCCTCCTCAAGAGGCAACAAGTACCTCGCCAAGAAGAGGCAATCGCGGATGGCTCACCTTACCGAACAAGAACGCATAGAGGCCACGAAAGTCCTCGACTTCGGCTCTATGACAGTCGACACGAGAGGCAATGTGGTCCCTAGGACGCCGCAGGCTGCGGTGACAGCAGCCACCATGTACCTCCTCAATCACCAGCCGCCAGCTGGAGATCCCCGAACTGCCATGCACTAATCTACGATTGCGGGTTTGGGATTAATCGAGGTTGCCCTCAACAAGGAGCCAACACCAGACCCAAAAAAGGGCAAAGCGCTAGCAAAGCGCCACTCCTCGCCCTCATCCAGCGATGACAGTCACGACCTGTCTCGGTGCCGCCGCTCACGGCGACACGACCGTGACTATGATGCGCGCGACGACCTCACGCCGCACAAGATCGACAAACCAAGGGCACGACATGCTCGGTCGACTGACACGGTAGAAGAAGATGGGGAGCTCTGCGGCGCCAGATGCTTCAGCAGATCCATTAGGCAGAAGCGAATGCCTAAAGGGTTTATACTCCCATCGGAGAACCCGAAATTTGACGGTCTATAGGACCCCAAGATCTGGCTGGAGGACCACATCTCCTCCGTCAGACTCCACGGAGGCAGTCGAAGCACTGCCATGCAATGCTTGCAGCTACAGCTGCAGGGCACCGCCCGAGCATGGCTCAATAACCTCCCACACGGATCCATTCACAGTTGGGATGAGCTGGTTTACAGCTTCGTGCGCAACTTTAAGGGCACGTACAGACGGCCTGCATCAATCGAAGAGCTGAGATGCTGCCAGCAAAGATCTGGCGAATCGCTGTGCTCCTACATCCAAAGGTGGTCCATCATCAAGAACTCTGTGGAGAACATCTCGGAAGACAGCGCGATTGATGCATTCAACGGTGGTGTCCGCCGCCTAGAACTCAGGGAGGAGCTGGGTCGCTCAAAGCCCCAAACCATCGACCACCTGATGGAGATTGCGAATCGGTGGGCCGATGGAGAAGATTCGGTGAAGAATCGCGCTCACTCCGACGAGGAGGCAGAACTCGAACGCAGACGCGACCGCCGAGGCAAGCGCCGCATGCACATCTACGATGACGACGATGACGTTAACATGGTCGCGGCCGGCTACGCCGATAGACGCGACGATAACCGCAACAGCGGATACCATAGCGGCGGATACCACGACTCCGGGAAAACCATGCAAGTATGGCAACGCTGCGCTCGCGATGAGGCACCCGCGACCTCCATCGAGGAAAACTATCCGGGCCATGCACGGTACACTTTTACATTGACAAGCATGATGGCAAGAGAAAATCCAGCCACCTCCTCAAGGACTGCCGTGAGTTTCTCAAGCTACACGAGGGATTGGTTCGGATGAACCGCAATGCAGTCGAAAGAGGCTACGGAGCCGCTCTAGGTGCCGTAGCACATGGCGCACCGCCACCACCACCTGGGCCACCCCCGAACGGAGCCGCACCGGACCAGCACCACGGAGGCGAACCGTACCCATGGGCCATGGGCACCATGATGATCCACAAGGGACGCCCCTCCAACAGGGTGCAGAAGGCCATCACTCGCCAAGTCAACTTGGCCACGCACTCGCCACCATCCACCAATGAGTACCTCAGTGGAAGTGAGTCATGCATCACCTTCGACAAGCGTGACCACCCGCCTTAGATACCCCGTCCAGGTCATTGCCCCCTCGTACTCGAGGCGCAAATTGGAGGCTTCGACATGAGTCACATATTTATGGATGGCGGAAGCGGCATCAACCTCATATTCGCGAGTACTCGTCTACAGCGGCATCAAGAAGCGACTCCTACGACCACTCGAACAAGCCGCGGGTTGCTGGCTAGATGAACTGCAATCCGTACTCTGGAGCCTACGTACAACTCCAAACAGCGCCATAGGTTACACGCCATTCTTTATGGTACACGGAGCAGAGGCAGTGCTACCCGCCAAAGTATGGTACAAGGCGCCACGCGTGGTCGCTTACAGCAAAAAAGAGTCATCTCTTGCACTCGAAGACTCCGTCGACCTCCTTGACGAAGCAAGAGAAATCGCCGCAGAAAGATCCACGATCTACCAGCAGAACCTACGCAACTACCACAGTAGGAGGCTTCGCCCCAGATCCTTCGTCGAAGGTGACCTGGTCCTGCGACTGAAGCAGTAGGGGCATCTCAAGCTCGAGTCCCCCTGGGAAGGACCGTACGTGATTACAGAAGTAATCCTAGGTGGCGCCTGTCGCCTTCAAGATTTAGAGACAGGAGTCGCATACTCCAACCCTTGGAACGTCGCACAACTGCGACGCTTCTATCCCTAGTCGTTTTTTACTTTTACATCGCAAATAAGGCTACTCAGCCAAGGCTACTTAGCCACACATTGTACCTCGCACTGTCCTTCGATTAAATAAAAGCTAAGTGCCCCAAAACTCTGTGTTCTCCTTTACTTTCCCAATTTATATACTCGGGAGCTGCGCCACCCTGTACACATATGTTCTCCGAACCAAAACGCGATATCCTGAGTAGCTGGTACATCAATCGAAACCCTTAACACAACATCAACCCAGCTGCAACACACCTGACAGGTTGACAAAGGACTGAGATACAAACATGACCACGCTAACGAAAAGGACTCGCATAGTGCCAGGCACTTCATACTAACAAAGCTCTTTATACGCATTCAACAAATAAATTATCTACAACATTTATACGAACTTTACAATACAAGTACACTTATGTGCAGGATACAAACTAGGCTACTATTGCAGCAGAAGAACGTTGGTTTGTTTCTCGAAGAAGTCAGCGATCTCTTCTGCTGGGCGGTCCACCGCCTGATAGTGCGGCACCATACTCCAAGCAGAACCTGCTGGCGGTGCAGGCGGCCCAAACGCAATGGCGGCAACATCTACGTCAGACCTGTGCAATCGCACCATTTAGAGAGCAGCCTTGGCACCAGCCACCAACTGTTGCCTCACGCATTCGCGAACCGCGGACAGATCTTGAAACTTGGCTAGGAGGGCCAGCAAGCTTGATGGAATATCATCCAACGGGAACATCGCCCGATAAATGTTTTTCAAGCATGACTGTGACTTCTTCAGAAAAAGCAGCACTCATGATGCACGATCCTGCAGGATCGCCAGTGCAGTCGCACGATCATGATCTACCCAGAAGTACCCACTCTCTTGAAGTTGCTCCTGGGTGAGATCATGCAGGCGAATAGCAATTCTATCCTTCTCCTCCTGCGGATGACGCGCGCTAACAACTACACGAAGCAACACCAGCAGCATGAGTACAACGTACCACTGCGAGTGACTACAAAGAAAAGGTGAGAACAAGCAAACTAACACTTGAACTGGTCACCCAGCTGTGTCACCTCACCAAGCAGATATTGCTCTCGGGCGGCGGCTTTTTCCGCCTTCGACTTCCACACGTCTGCGTTAGCGTGGAGCACGGGCAACTCGCGCTCCAGCTGCTTCACGCGATCACGAAGTCGGGAAAGCAAGGACAACTCATCTACCCTGGAGCGCGGTGGTGCCACGGTATCAGCAAGAGTTGGCGAGTCCTGGTTTCCCCTCATAGGATCACTTAATGTACCCTACCACAAGTCAAGATAGAAGAAAATAAGACGACCAAATCAACACAAAGACAAAAGGGTTAGATGCATTCAAGAACAGCATAAGTATCAACAGACACACTCGCCAGCAGGCATGTTCTTAAACAAAAGGACAATTAATCAACTACGACAAAAGCTAACTACGGAGCAGCTGGCTTCTTCGACTTCGACGGCTTTAGGGGCTTCATCAAGTCCGTGGCAGTGTCAGACGCCACTGACTTTCTGCCGGCCCCTGAGGCCGAAGCTTTCGCCGCCTTCTTGGCACGTTGGAGCTCCTCCGAGTAGTTCGCAATAGTATTTATCAAGTGATGCCCATATTTGCCACAGGCAGTCGCGAAAGGAGCGAAGACTACCTACTGACTGTCCGCGCCAATAGGCATCGCCTTCGACACCGCGGAAGGATCGATCTCGACTCCGTGGGCCTGCACCATGGCGAGTGACATGGACACGCCAGCCGCGCGGAGTGAGTTCTTGTAGCTGGAAGACACACCCCCGACGAGTGACTCCACCAGCTCGTCCATATTATCGATCAGCTCCGCCTTAGGCATCAACTCCTCCCGCAGGCGACTGAGGGCACCCTTGGCCTTGGAAAGTGTATCCTTGACGGTGGCGCTACGGTCCTCGACTGCAGACACCGCACCCGCCAGAGTGTCATCGCGATGAAGGGCCTGCGGGTCAAAACTCAAATCGCCAGCATCTGTACATACACCCAAACATGGACCAAAAAACATCAGCGCCACCAGCAAAAACATTGGAAGCAGAAAAGGATAACAATATCCACAAGAAAAAGTACCTGAGAGAGCCTTGGCGATTGCGAACAGTTCTTCTTCGAATAACTTTTCCTTGGCCGCAAAGGAGGCACGTAGGTCCTCTTCACGCTTCTGCACATCGTCACGTGCTGTGATTGCCTCGTCATGACCCTTCATAGCCGCGGAAAGTGTCTTCTCCAAGGTGGCGACGTTACGCAATAAGGCATTATGTTCAGCTACACGGCAATCAAAAGTTGATTATCAGTCGACTATATCAAAAGGAGAAGACGAAGAAGAATAAGTGTAGAACACTCACTTTCAACCACGTGGTGACACGTCTCCAGCATTGCATGCTGGCGGCCCATCGCCATCACCTGCTCTGCCAAGTGCGCGACTTCCTTTACAAGGAGCTATCGCACAAACAAGGAATCAGCAGAAGCAACAGATAACGTCGACTACAACACTAAAAAGAAGAAAAGCTATACTTACATGGTCCTCCAATGACTCCGAAGATGTTTGCTGTACCGTCATCCGAGCAACCATTCAATGCTCTCCTGCGTGAGGAGAGCTGGAAGAATTGTGCCCGGAGTGGGCCGCCAATGGAGGGGAAGGAGCGCGCTCGACCTCTTTCTTGGTGTTCGAGGTCGCGACTCCTGATTCCTTCAAAAATTCGACGTCGCCAGAAGATGACGATGCCTCTTGACTACAAGACAAAAGCCACAGTGAGAAAGGGCAAACTCCGGGACAAGCCAACAAGGAGAAAATAGAGAAGAACAAATGAACTAGAAAACTTACCAGTCAAACTTGTCAAAATCAAATGTGGCCTCCACCGACTCCGACGAAGCCTCCTTGGGCAATCGCATCTTCTTGCGAGAAGATGGTGCCACAGCTCTCACAGGAACGGCAGGAATTGCCGACTCCGCACCAACGCCTGTACCCTCCGCGGTCCAAGGAGACGACGCGTCGATATCCACGCTGCGCGAACGCTTGCGAGTATCCGGACTATTAGACTCAGGGGCTTCCTCCTCCACATCAGAAGGGACAGTCGACTCAGACTCATCCTCTTCCAAGGGTTCGCGAGGAATAACCCCCTCAGGGAGAGGGGGCATACAAGGCGACACCGCCCAATCCTGCATACAAACAACAAAAATCAACAAAAAAACAAGTAAGCAACAGAAAAGCAATCGACAAAATACGCTACTGCGTAGCACAACTATACCTCGGGAGGAGGATTCGAAGCATCAAAGGGAGGAACAACTGGCTCACTAGGAAGCACATCCTTGCCAGTGTACTTCGTGACCAGTCGAACCCTCTTGTCCACCTCACTCGCGGACATGCCATCGGCAGACACGCGAGTGGCATCATCAGCGCCAACCCATTGAAACATGGGATGGACTCTGGCTTGCAGGGGCTGGACACGACGGCGCGGCCAAGTGAGGATGAGAGCGCAGCCTCCCTCCTCTTTGCTTATGCGACTCTCAAGGTCATAGACGCGTTGATACAGCATGTCTGTCTCCGCGAGTTCGCTAGGCATAAGTACATTCTTCTAGGAGTGCATCTTCTTGCACGGTGTCGCGGGATGGAAGAGCGCGAGTCCAAAGTGCTCATCTTTGGCCTTCTGATCACGGACGTAGAACCATTTGTCCCTCCACCCTTGGACGGACTTCGTGAGCTTGATGTCGAAGTAGGTGGATGGGTCGACGTGGATTCCGCAACCACCTACGTCGTAAATTAAAGAGCCAGATGCGGACTGGCGCTTCAATTTGAAGATGCGCTTGAAAAGGCCGAAGTGTGGCTCGATTCCGAGCTAGCACTCGCAAAGTGTGATGAAGCAAGAGATGTGGAGGATCGAATTTGCGGACAGCTGATGGAGCTGGAGCCCGTAGAAAAAAAGAAGACCCCTAAAAAAGGGGTGAAGAGGCAAGGAAAGACCGCGAATGATGAATGCAAGAAACATCACTCGAAAACCAGCGGGAGGAGCAGGAATGGTCTCATCGCTGGGGACACATGCATCGGCGACTGCCGCGGACAGCACTCCGTCTTGGCGAATAAGACAGAGATCAGATGCCTTGATGATGGAAGGGCGCCACGCACCATTCGTGAAGCGGGTGCCCGCGATCTTCTTCTTCCCGCCGGCAGCGGTGCTGGTGCCCGCAGCAGCGGAGCCGCCCTTCTTCTTCGCCGCGGCAACAGTGGCCGTGGAATCAGCGGCAGCGCCTCCCTTCTTCTTCCCCATTGCACGACGGCGATGCGAGCGAAGGAAGTAGCTCGGGAACAAGCAGAGCTGGTCCAGCGTCATGGAGGAAACGGGCACAGGAAAAAGCAGAGGAGCAGCAGCAATGGCGATGGCAGCAAGGAAGAATGAGCACAGATGGGAAAATTACCGCCGTAGCGCCGCTACTTAACCCGTGGAAGATGCAATCCAACGGCTCAGAAAAACCCTATTGGACGCGTGGCACACATCGTGTTGGACACGTGGAGAAGGGGAAGCGCGAACCGTCCCTCCACTACTCCCATTACACACGGAAATCGAGGACGTGCAGTTAAAATAAAGATTACGCACACCCAGTCAAATCAAAGTCAGGAAGTGGGACCCACTGCTCGTCGCGTCCCGTCAAACTCGCTGACGCGGGCAACTGAGGTCATACAAGCGTCAGCACTGACGTCATCAAAGCTACGCAGCGGAAAACTTCGACTACTTTAGTCCTTGCTAGAGTCTTCGACTCCACCAAGCACTCGGGGGCTACTCCCATAGGGAGCGCTGGCCGCGCACCTACGATTTTTTTTTGCAGGAACAAGGACAATCAGAAGCAAACCCAAATCATTCGAAATACGATTCGACTATGGACATGGGTTACTCCCATAGGGAGCGCTGGAAAAATTCGACTAAAATAAGCAACCAAAAGACGACAGCAGTCGCAAAAGTTATTTAGTCCCTGCCTGAGTCTTCAACTCAACCAGGCACTCGGGGGCTACTCCCATAGGGAGCGCTGGTCGCGCACCCTATGATTATTTATACAGAAAACTGTGTGTTGATAACATCCGCACTCGAAGCTCATGGCGACACCTCCTCATAATTTTCCCTACAAAGAGACTGCGTCTCCTGGGTCACCCGAATCGTCTCCGTGATGATAAAATTCGTATGCCGCGCTTACAGCGTGAAGGTAAGACCTGAATAAGGCCTGGCAACGCATTTAGCTGCGCACTACCAGAAATATATCCGTGCCTGCAGGCACGATGAACATGCCTTGACGGACGCGTCGAGTGCTCACACCCATATAACTGGAATTCGACTCCTGTAAGACCTCCGTGGCTTGAGTCAAATTACGCCAGCACTTTTCCGGATTCGAGTTCGAGTAGATTGCGTTGTTTCACCCTAAGGTGGTTAACTGATACCGATACTTCGGTTACATCAGGCACGCATATCGACAATCCCTATGACACAAATAAAAGCAGTCGAAATGTACTCATTTAGGCACTCGAAGACTTCAAAAAGTCCCCAGTCGAATCTGCGATTCCACTGGACACTCGGGGGCTACTGACATGGGTATACCCTATAGGTACTCGAGCTTGGTATATACGGTCCAAATACGTACAGGCCCACGGTGTCGCCAAGGGCCGGATGGAAGGAGTCGAGTAACCTACGGACTCTCGATTGCTTGAAGAACAAGAAGAAGCTAAAGATAGAAAGTATGAAGGGGAAAACCATAACTTGTAACCGACTCGACCTGCTACCCGAGACCTAGCCTATCTATAAAGGCTAGGAGGGGGCGGCAAGGAGGACACACGCAACCCTAGTTTCCACAACCCTCGCCAGATTGCATCTGCGCACCATTGTAACTTTTGACTCCTTTGATAATTCCACGAGCAGACAAGCAGGAGTAGGGACCTCTGCGAGGCCTGAACCTGGGTAAATCTTTGTCCCCTGTGTGCTTGTTTGCTAGCC
The DNA here is from genome assembly GCA_910589775.1 of Avena eriantha. Classification (NCBI taxonomy): domain Eukaryota; kingdom Viridiplantae; phylum Streptophyta; class Magnoliopsida; order Poales; family Poaceae; genus Avena; species Avena eriantha. Next base: position 455,515,467 of record OU342744.1, on the reverse strand, counting down.
GATAGATGTCTCCAGCGCTCCCTCCTTCTCCAAAACCCAAGTCCATAACAATGGGCATTGATGAGTTAAACCCTTGTCACCTTCGTTCGATGGTACAAATTATAAGAGATGGAGCACGAGAACAGTTTTTTGTTTCAAAACTCTAACTGCTATAGCACCACTCTTGGCAAACCCGTTGAAGAGCTTTCTGCTGCTCAGGAGGAGGCCTTCAAAAAAGCCGATACCATGTTTATGGCGGCTTATTTTAGTGTTCTTGGGGACAACATTGTTGACCCGTATATGTTATTTAATAATGGCAAGGATGCCTGGGATGCGCTCGAGGCCAAGTTTGGGGTCTCGGACGTTGGCACTGGATTGTATGTCATGGAGCAATTCTATGAGTACAAGATGACTAGTGAGCACCCCATTATTGAGAAAGCTCATGAGATACATTCACTTGCTAGAGAGTTTGAGTAGTTCAAGTGTGTGTTACCGGACAAGTTGGTTGTAGGAGGCATCATTGCCAAGCTTCCTCCTACATGGGGAAAGTTTGCTACTTCTCTGAAACATAAGGGACAAGAGTGATATGGCGTCCCTTGTGGGATTGACCCTAGGGTGGACTAATCTTCACGGATTTGAGGCAGGAAGTGAGGGGAACCCCGATGAACACGATGAACGCAACTCTAATGTAAGACAAAGATACAAACACACGCAAAACTCACCCAATTTGATTTGCTCCCTTTGGTTCTAACAACCAATCCAATAGAATCCCTAGGTGAGAGATCTTGCGGTAGAATCACCTAAGGAGAGATTGCAAATCTTGATAGAATCCAAATCGAAGGAGAGAGTAGCAACCAAGTAGAATCCCAAACGGAGAGACCTAGCAGGACTAGAATCCTTGACAAGGAGATACGAAACACTTGAGGAGGGTCTTGATGACTACACTAACGATCACGCAAGGTGTAGGCCTTGTACAACTCATAGATAAACTATAGAGAGGGGGTTACCATCTAGGGTTAGGCACATGCCTTAATTCATGTTTATCTCTAGGGTTTCAAGGAGGGAGTGGTGTTGGTTTCACAGCATAGAAAACAAAAAATTTCCTACGGTGGGAACTATACGCCAAGATCTATCTACTAGATACAAGCAACGGGTGGATATACATCCATAGAGAACTTACCCTTGAAGACAACAAAGCTTTGTTAACGAGTTGGAACTCGTGGATGATGTAGTCGTACACTTGCCGATCTCAAGATCGTGATGAAATCTAGCAGGTCTGGCTCTAGCACGTCCATCAGATCTAGCTCCAGCAAGTCCAGCACCACCAAGTCCAGCACTGCAAAGCAGCGGTGCATCCGTGATCGCACACACGTCCGGTACCCCGACAACCTTCATCCCTCGCTCCAGCAAAGCAGCGGAAGCAGCAAACTCCTTTCCAGATAAAGCCACCGGGAACATGTATCTCGCTAATCCGAGACCATGGGGGAATAATACTAGAGGGGGAGAGAGATCCTTCACGAGGAGGTGTGAGTGTGAAGGTGTGAGAGGGGGGCCTTTTATAGGAGGAGGGGAGGGTGACCCTTCACCTCCTCATTCATGTGGTGGTAACTCCCTCCACATAAATTTGCCCCTTCACATTCTCTTTTAAAGTCTCCACTTTAAATGCATTAAATTTCTCCAAATTTAATGCTCTCTCATTTAATAAAACTCTTTTATTAATTTTATTCAGAATTTTTTAATTACTTTAATTAACAAACATTCACATAAAACCCCCTGCAACATTTCAATATTACATGCAGAACCAACTTCAGCAATTTCACCCAAAACAGTTTCGGTGTCTATTGAAATAATTCCAGTGCTTTCTTAAATCTTTATCTGAAACATATTTGCTCCAAATGGTGTCGGTATCCCTTAAGTGTGTCACCCTATGGTTCATGAATAATGCAGACATGATCGATACCCCTCTCAGATCAATAATCAGAAGCGGGACCTGGAGATCCATACTAACTCCTACACATTCAACGATGACTTCTGTCATCGTGAGGACCTTTAACGCTAGTAACTAAATCCCTTTGTCTCGCGACATATTACATGTCCGAGATTCGATCATCGGTATCTCCATACCTAGTTTGATCCCATTGCCGACATGCATTCTTTTCTCGTTCCCGTGATATAACATTCTAGTGATCACATTACTTGCTCACAAGCTATCTTAATGTGATATAACTGAGAGGGCCCAGAGTATATCTATCTGTCATCGGGATGGACAAATCCCGCTCTTGATCCATGAGCCTCAACATAACACCTTTGTAGCACTGAACCCACCTTTATAGTCACCCTGTTAGGGTGTGACATTTGATGTTATCAAGATACTCTTCCGGTGTCAGCAATTAACATGATCTCATGGTCTAAGGACTAAGATTAATTCGTATGATGTTATAGAAATATAAACATAATGACTCTGATCGTAATGCTATACTTCGGATGAATGTTCATCACATCATTCCACCAATGTTGTGACGTCGTTATTAACAACATCAAATGTCCATGATCAGGAAACCTTGATCATCTTGTTAATCAACAAGCTAGTTTATATGAGAGGCAGTAATAGGAACTTTGTATTTTTTATTAAACACACATGTATTAACGTTTCCAATTAATACAATTATAGCATGCAAAATAAACATTTATCATAAACATGGAATAATATAATAACCACTTTATTATTGCCTCTCGGGCATATTCCCTTTAGTCTCCCACTTGCACTAGAGTCAATAATCAAGTTTGTAAACTTGTATATACAATACCTAGGTGTTGAATATACGCGTTTGCTAGTGGTTAACATAATCTCTAGATCTGGCACTTTCAGGTCCGTGTGTATTTGCATGTCTTTGCGTCTCTACGCATCACTCATTCTCAAATGAGATGGCATTGTATAAATTTGGTTTCTTTAGTGAGACCTTTAGTTCGTTCGGGTTAAAATATGTTGATATTATTGTCATACAATATATCTTCATAGTATTAGCCCACTTTGAACCACACCTAGTTTGATGACAAACTACATAACACAAATGCCCTCCTTTGCTGCTACTATAACAGTCATATACTTAGCCTTTTGTTGTAGTATCCGTCACAATGTCTCAACTTTGGAACTTATCAAAATCCATCATGGAACATCATTTCCATTACATTGTGCCACCCATAGTCTAAATTGAGATAAATTTAATTTGTATCTTGTGACAAAACTAGTATCAATGTAACACTTTACAATGAACTACCTTTAACTATTTGTCACTTATACATGATATATTTTTAGTTCTTCCAGAGCTCATAAGAATATCTTTACTATTGTCCAATGATCATATTATGAATCATTCTGGTATGTGCTCATAACATTTAGAGCATAGGACATTCTGGATATATACATATCACGGTATAATCGATCAAAATCTTCATGTGATATCACTCACCAAGTGTTGAAACACTTGAATCTTGATACAATCCTTTCCACGCAACAAGATCCTTTCATGTTGTTTCCATATTAAACCCTTTCAATATCTCATATATGTATGTCTGGCACAACCATATTAGCGCCTCAATCTATCCATATAGATATTGATGCCAAATTGTAACTACCTCGGTGAATTACGCTCTTAGTTACATGCCTGGATGAACGAAAGTGGTTAAAATAGTACGATGGGGCCCAGGGCCACTCACGGTAGACCTTTTGGCCGTCCTAACCACTTTCAGACAACGGGACAAGAACGAGCGGCGTAATCGGCAGGCGAAGGGATCAACTACATACACAAATGAGTATGTATGCAAGCCACATACAACAGTCCTCAGAGCCATTCCATCTAAAAGAAATAGAAATATTGCAACGCCATACGACAAGATTCAAATATCCTAGATAGAGATAATAATTTAGGATAGCTCCTCATCCATCACACATCAGAGTATCAGGCAGAAGCGGAAAACAAGATCCAAGTACGGATAAGAAGCAAATCGGCATAAGATGCCCCATAAATAAACACATCCCGCCCACAGATCTCACGGATCCCCGTTCCCGGAATCTCTACACCGAATAATCGTTGCCAACATCATCTGTCTCTTCCACCCAATATCCATCTTGCGGGTACACCTGTTCATCTGAATCAAACAATGTATCGTGTGAGACCCTAGGGGTACTCAGCAAGTCTTTATGCCACTAAAGGGGACACAACCTGGGGTGACGCAATTGCAGCAAAAGATAATACCTAACAATTCTATAGAGACTCGCTAACCTTCCGCCTAACCAATGATAGACGGAAGTCCGTGAATTAAGAACAACAGTTATAACAGTATAATTAACAGATCCATCCTCCTCCTCGCTTACCAACGAGGAAGCGGACGAACAACCCCCATCATCCGTTGGCAGTTTTATTATCCATTCCATGAGTATTGCGCTATTTACTAGTCAAGTACTTAGTCAAATTAAAAGCGGTACTTTAGTTATACTTGTCTATGATCGAGAAACGGTGCTACAAGTCGTCCATAACCGCGGACACGGCTTTCAGAAAGATTTACCCTGCAGGGGTGCACGAATAGCAACACACACTCGATCAACCTCGGAAAAACCAACTCAAAACACAACGAGGCATTCACGACAAAGCAATCACAGGATTCAGAAATATTTCAGGGGGCCACCCCATTAAGCTACCCGCAACGAAGTTGGCCGGCTCCGAGATGGACCCAAGGTTTGTGTGGACGATGGTAAACGACTGGGAACCCAAAAATGTGACTGGGCTTGTCGATACAGCAAAAACGTGTCACGATCCAAAACAGTACAGGTGCTCCTCGCACAATCTTAAATAAAGCAGTAACATGGCATAAGTACAGGATAGTAATAAAGCCCCAAACTAATTGTGGCCCCAAGAAATAAGAATGAATCAAGCTCTGGCTCAGGGGGGTGCATAAGGCCTCCCAGATGTGGAAAGTGCGAATAGTCAAGGAACAGGAATCAAGTACTCGGGGTCCTACGGGACACAAGTGAGCATGAAAAACCAAATATCAGATATTGCTCACCGGTGCCTCTTTCATTAGTTATCCCATTACTACTCAGGTTAAGTTGTTTAGTACCTCGTTATTCATCAGACACTCACATACCCTACACATGCTTTCTACGACTCGCATGGCTCAAACAACTCCTGTAGTAACGGCGCATGGGATGGAGGAACAAGCTTCGGTGGGGTTTAAAAGTAAGGCTATGCAGTACTTGGGATTCAATTTAATGCAATCGCGATTCAATGATGCAAGAATAAGATCGAGGCAATAGGTACTGTAGGTATGCAAGCATGTGGTAGTGCTTGCCTGGCAGCTCAGTTGAAGCGAGAGATGGATCTGGGTAGTACTCCTGGGATTCCTGGTAATTCTCTTGCTGGGCGTCGCGGGGAGATTGGCGGTGCCAGATCGGGGCGAGGCGCGGTGGATCGTTGGCGAGGCAGGAGCTCCGGCGATCTAGGGTTTCGGGGAGCGGCGAGGTTCTGGCGGTCCTGGGGGCTCCCTCCTTCGCGTCGGCGTGAACGAGTCGAGGTAGGGGACTGCCCTTGATCTTCCAGGCCACCTCCACGTCGTGCTCTCTGACTGGAACGAGGAGACGGCGGGGTAGACGACGGCGACTGGCTGCAAAGCTGGGCGACGGTGGAGAAGAAAAAGAGGAGAGGATGTAGGCTCGGGCGGATCTGGGAGAGACGGAAGAGGCGTATGGAGGAGGGTAATGCGAAAGGGAGAGAGAGGGAGGCGGCCATGGTCAAGGGGAGATAAAGGTGGCTCAGGTGCCACCTTTTTCCATCCTCCTCGAGCACGTGGTCGAGCTGGGAGCAGGTGGGCACGGCAGGGGGAGGCTGCAGGTGGACCAGGGTGAGGGGGAGGCGCAGCAGCTGGGGCCAGCATGGTAGGTAGGGAGAAGAGAGAGAGAGGAGGGTAGAGCTCGGTTAGGGCTAGGTTTAGGCATGGGCTCGGTTAGGGTTTTGTTTAGGGTTGCGGTAGGTAGCTGGGGTGTGGGCCAGGGAGAGAGAGGGGGTCAGGTGGCCTCAAGGTAGAGTGAGAGATAGAGAGAGAGGTGAGGTTAATGTTAGGGTTTAGGTAGAACTAGGTTAGAGGAAAAATTAGAGAGAGAGAAAGATAGGTGAGGTGGATTAGGGTTTTAGGTTTATTTTGACATTGCTTATGAGATCATAACAAGAGGGAAAAAAATAATGAGGCCTTGGATTTAACATGAGATGAGGTGGAGGAATAAACAATAAAAAGAGAAAGAAAGATGTATGCGAAGAATCTCTCATATAAAACATGAATGTAGATAATAAAAATAATAGATGTTGATGAGAGTAAAGGAGTGGTAGAGATGGTGATGATCCACAAAGAAAAGACTCCATAAATTCAAAAGGAATCAAATGAACCAAAGGTGGGGGTACCCTTGCATGGCCCATGCAAAATAATAAATGCCATGAATTACTTTGTGAAAACAATAACAAAAATATGGCATTATTCTTATGCATTCCCAAGAAGTGTAATAAAGCCCAAGCAAAAGGGATCATAGAATTAGATCCACCCCAACCCACATAAGCTAGAATAAATATCAAAAGAAAAAGAAATACAAGCTCATGGGCTAGTAGGATGGTGGAATTATAAAGTGGTGGAAAAGAAAGGTGATGGAGTTGAATAAAATATATGCCCCCCAACTCAACTTGGGCATTTAGACAATATATCAATAACCAAATACAATATCAAGAGGCGAATACAATTAATAGTGCATATGAGAGAAGAACCAAAAGAAGAGGTGTTTTATATGATGCTCAAATGCAAGGTGGCATGATGACATGAGCATGATATAATTATGATGCAACAATTGTATATAGGAAGTAGCCAATATCTTACTAGAACAAGTAGCATTACAATTGTTAGACAATTGGGATGCTACAACTCTCCCCCACTAAACAGGAATCTCGCCCCGAGATTCTAGGAAGAAGAAGAAGACTCAAAGAGGGTAGGGTACTTGGCACGGAGCTCATCTTCGCGTTCCCAAGTGGCTTCATCAATGGAATGGTGCGACCACTGCACCTTGCAGAACTTGATGGACTTGTTGCGAGTCCTTCTTTCTGCGACTTCAAGAATTTTTGTGGGGTGTTCTTGATAAGACAGATCTTCTTGGAGATTGATGAGTTCATGGTCCACGGTCTTGCCGGGATCCTTGAAGCACTTCTTGAGTTGAGAGATGTGGAAAACATCGTGGACTTTGAGTTGTTCAGGGAGCTCAAGAGCATAAGCAACTTCTCCTCTTCTTCCACGAATTTTGAAAGAACCGATGTATCTAGGAGCCAGCTTTCCTTTGATACCAAAGCGGTGCGTGCCTCTCATGGGAGTGACACGAAGGTAAACGAGATCACCAGGGACATACTCCATGTCCGTGTGCTTTCTGTCATAATTGCTCTTCTGGCGACTTTGAGCAATCTTAAGGTTTTCAAGAATGATGTGAACTTTCTCATCCGCTTGAGTTACAATGTCGGGGCCAAACAATATTCTTTCACCTGCGCCCGACCAACCAATCGGAGTTCTGCACTTGCGACCATAGAGAGCCTCAAATGGTGCCATCTTTAGACTTTTCTGGAAGCTGTTGTTGTAAGAGAATTCAACATAAGGAAGACATTCTTCCCACTTCATGCCGAAAGAGATAACGCAAGCACGGAGCATATCTTCCAGAATCTGATTGATCCTTTCAACTTGTCCTTGCGACTGAGGGTGGTAAGTTGTGCTGAAGTTTAGTTTTGTTCCCAAAGCATTTTGGAAACTTCCCCAGAACTTGGAAGTGAAGATGCTTCCACGGTCTGAACTGATCTCAAGAGGAACTCCATACAGAGAGACAATTCTGTTGATATAGAGCTCAGCCAACTGAATTGCAGAAATTGTTTCCTTGACTGGAAGGAAGTGAGCTACTTTGGAAAGCCTTTCAATGACAACAAAGATTGCATTGTTGCCCATTTGCGACCTTGGAAAACCAGTGATGAAGTCCATTTCTACTTTCTCCCATTTCCATTCCGGAGGCTTCAATGGCTGTAGAAGACCGGAAGGTTTCTGATGGACAGCTTTAACTCTGCGACAGACATCACACTCCGAGACATACTTGGCACAATATCGTTTCAAACTAGGCCACCAATATTGTGTTTTCAAGTCCATGTACATCTTAGTGCTGCCAGGATGGATAGAAAGAACAGAATCATGCGCCTCCTTGAGAACTTGCTCTCTTAAACCCGGGTAGTTCGGAACAAACATCTGGTGTTCAAAGAAAAGAGTGCCTTGGTCGTCAACGTGGAAAGACTCATACTTCGGAAGTTGAATGTTGGAGATGATCTTTTTAGTGTAAGGATCCCCAAGATGAATGGAATGGACCTTTTCTTACAAGAGAGGTGTTGCTAGAAGGTTCAGAAGATACCCTTGATCCACAATTTAAAGGTTGAGCTTGCGGAATTCCTCGCACAAGAGAGGCTATTGTTCTTCCACCATGAGATTGTTGACATAAGCTTTTCGGCTGAGAGCATCGGCCATGACATTAGCTTTGCCCGGAGTGTAGTTGATGGTCAAATCGAAATCATTGATTGTTTCAATCCACCTCCTCTGACAAAGGTTGAGATCAGGCTGTGTGAAGATATACTTCAGACTCTTGTGATCAGAAAAGATCTCACAACGGTTGCCAAGCAAGTAATGCCTCCATACTTTCAAAGCAAAGACAACTGCTGCGAGTTCGAGGTCATGTGTAGGATAGTTGATCTCATGCATCTTCAACTGTCAAGAGGCATAAGCAACAACTTGTTTTTCTTGCATAAGGACCGCACCCAATCCTTGCAATGAGGCATCACAGAATATCTGGAAAGGCTTTGAGGTATCTGGAGGAACTAAGACTGGTGTGGATGTGAGCTTCTCTTTGAGTGTTTCAAAGCTTGCTTGACATGCAAGAGTCCAAAGGTATTTCTTGCCTTTCTTGAGGAGATCGGTAAGAGGCTTCGCAATCTTTGAGAAATTTTGAACGAAGCGACGGCAGTAACTGGCCAAACCAAGGAAACTCCGGACTTCTTTGACATTTATGGGTGGAAGCTAGTCCATAATTATCTTAATAGTTTCTGGGTTGACTGCAATGCCCTTGGCAGAGATGACGTGACCAAGGTATGTGACTTGAGGCATCCAGAATTCACACTTGGAGAACTTTGCATACAGGCGGTTCTCAGGAAGCTTGTTTAGGACACACCGAAGGTGTTCTTCATGTTCTTCCTTTGACTTAGAATAGACTAGAATGTCATCCAGATAGACCACAACGAACTTATCAAGATACTCCATGAAAACCGAGTTCATAAGCCTCGAGAAGGTGGCAGGTGCATTGGTGAGACCGAAAGACATGACCGTGTACTCATACAGGCCATAACGGGTGGTGAAAGCTGTTTTAGGAACATCTTCCTTGCGGATCTTGATTTGATGATAACCACTTCTCAAATCAAGCTTAGAGAATACCACAGCTCCAGCTAGCTGATCGAAGAGATCATTAATCCGCGGAAGGGGATATTTATTCTTGATTGTTTTAGCATTGAGTGCCCGATAGTCAACACAAAGTCTATCAATCTTGTCTCGCTTCTTCACAAAGATGGTTGGACTACCCCAAGAAGAAGTACTGTGCTGAATGAAACCCAACTTCTCTTGTTCATCAAACTGACGCTTAAGTTCAGCCAACTCAGCAGGACCCATTTTATAAGGCCGCTTGGAAATAGGAGCGGTACCAGGTTCAAGTTCAATGACAAACTCAACCTCACGATCCGGAGGCATACCTGGCAACTCTTCAGGAAAGACATCTGGGAATTCACAGACTACAGGAACACTCTGAATACCTTCCATAGCATCATCATTCAGAGCCGCCAAAGAATAAAGCTGAATTGCAGGAGTCAGACTTGGAGAATAGACTATATGGCCTTCAGGAATTTTCAGAGAAACCGAACGTTCAGCACAATCAATCACAGCTGCATTTGCTGTTAACCAATCCATGCCCAAGATAACATCAATATCAGAATTGCCCAGAATAATTAAGGAAGCCGGAAATGAAGAGCCACCAATCTCAATTTGATTGCCATGGCTGATATGAGCAGCCCTCATGTTTGACCCAGGAGATTGTACCACAAGACGGTGTAATAAAGGAACCATAGCCAGATCTTGCTCATGCGCAAACTTATGAGAAACAAAAGAATGCGAAGCACCAGAATCAAACAAAACTCGTGCAGGAACTGAGTTAATAGGAAGCATACCCATGACAACTCCAGGTGCATGCTCAGCTTGAGCGGCGTTGACACAGTTGGCACGAGCAACCGTAGACCTAGGCTTAGTGTTGATGTTGAGAGCCCGAGGTGGAGGTGCACGAATCATAGGAGCACTTGCCGCAGGTCTTGGAGGTGGTGGTGGAAGAGCTTTGTTGTTCATTGGACAATTCCAGTGCTGATGCCCAGTGTTTCCACAAGTATAGCAAGCACCAGGTGGACGTGGAGCAACGTAGCCAGGGACTCCGCCAGGCGCTCCAGGGTAGTTGTGGTTGTAGCCCCTGGGAGCCGCAGTGAAGGAGTTTGGTGGCCTTGGTGCGTAGCTTGACGGTCTTGGTGGAGCAGTGAGCGAAGGTGGGGTGTTAGGGACCCAGACACGACGCTTAGAAGGAGCTGTCATAGCAGAAGAGCTTGCTGTACCACAGCTGTGTTTCTTTGACTCCTCAAACACTTGCCTACTTGCTTCTTCCTGCAGAGCTGTGTGTTGAAGTTCCAGAAAAGATGCCGGCCTTGCATGAGTGATTGCATATTTGATGGAAGCATTGAGGCCTTGCCTAAACCTCTTTTGCTTCTTCTTGTCATCAGAGATCTCATCGCCACCATAACGAGACAGGTTCATGAAGTTTCTGATGTAGGTGTTGACATTGTCAGTGCCCTGTTTGAGGTTGAGAAACACTTCCTTCATCCTTTCCATGACAATTTCTGACAGATATTGCTCTTTGAAAGCAGCAGTGAATCGCTCCCAAGTAGGCTGAAAACCAGAAAGATCTGCCTTGAGGTAATTTTCCCACCAGAGAGCTGCATCTCCCTTCAGAAGGTGAGTAGCACACTTGACCCATTCTTGCTCGGGAACATTCGTAGTCATCAGCAACCTTGACACTGCACGAAGCCAATCATCCACATCAAGTGGCTGATCAGACACCTCAAATTGGCATGGGTTGAACTTGAGAAAACTCTTGATGTCTCCTCGTTTGGGAGGTGGAGGTAGCGGAACAAACTCATTCCTCCTCACGCTTTCCTCGAAGCGCTGCTGGTTCTGCTGCATAGTGCCCAAAGCATTTGCAATACTTGCCAAAGCAGCCCCGAGTTCAGGTGGTATGTCCTCCTCAGAACGGCGTGGTGGTGCCATCCTGTGATTGATATAAAACACAAGTCAGTACTATAATGGAGAATAATAATAATCCAAAATAGTACCAAAATGGAATTAATCAAGATTAAAGGTTACAATTCACTGAGATGATATTAAAATATCAACAAAGTTCAAGGCAACTAGAAGATATTAAGCATAACGCACACGACTGAAAAAGGAGTGTGGTACACAACTAACAAAGGAAAAATTTCCACAAATTTCGGCATTAAAATACCACTATATGCGCAAAACCACTTAACGAATCAAGATTAGTAACTCTACTAGTTCAATATACAAAAGCAAATGATAAAAGTAGTGGTATGGTCGCGACTCCATCCCGCACTCAAATCATTACTTTGCACATGAATCAGTAAAACACATATCCCAATACCTTCTTCTTAAGAGGAACCTAAAGATTGGTAACTACGAAAAAGAACACCCCAACAAGATAACGTCGGATAGCAAAGAGTAAGATAGATAGCATCGGTATACAACGAATCAGATAGATTGCGTCGGTTTACAAAGGCCTGTCAGTATGGAATGTACCAACAGTTGATAACCAAAAGGCAGATAGTGATAACATTTGGATGCAATAGATAGACAAGGAATTCACACACACACACAACCTATGGTACTACGGAACCCAGAACACGTGAATCCTAGTTTGAATTTTTAGAAGAGGATTGAAAATGTTACACTTCCTTACCAGAAAAGGGTGGGTGGGTGGGTAATAAGAAAAATGGAAGAAGTCCTACTCTCACGTTTGTTTTTCCCTAGTATACATAACTACCAAAATATTTGCTAGACTGACAACGACCATTTTGGCTGAGACCCTGAAGGGCGGGATGGCTCTGATACCAATTGTAACTACCTCGGTGAATTACGCTCTTAGTTACATGCTTGGATGAACGAAAGTGGTTAAAATAATACGGTGGGGCCCAGGGCCACTCACGGTAGACCTTTCGGCCGTCCTAACCATTTTCAGACAACGGGACAAGAACGAGCGGCGTAATCGGCAGGCGAAGGGATCAACTACATACACAAATGAGTATGTATGCAAGCCACATACAACAGTCCTTAGAGCCATTCCATCTAAAAGAAATAGAAATATTGCAACGCCATATGGCAAGATTCAAATATCCTAGATAGAGATAATAATTTAGGATAGCTCCTCATCCATCACACATCAGAGTATCAGGCGGAAGCGGAAAACAAGATCCGAGTACGGATAAGAAGCAAATCGGCATAAGATGCCCCATAAATAAACACATCCCGCCCACAGATCTAACGGATCCCCATTCCTGGAATCTCTACACCGAATGATCGTTGCCAACATCATCTGTCTCTTCCACCCAGTATCCATCTTGCGGGTACACCTGTTCATCTGAATCAAACAATTTATCGTGTGAGACCCTAGGGGTACTCAGCAAGTCTTTATGCTGCTAAAGGGGACACAACCTGCGGTGACGCAATTGCAGCAAAAGATAATACCTAACAATTCTACAGATACTCACTAACCATCCTCCTAACCAATGATAGACGGATGTCCGTGAATTAAGAACAACAGTTATAACAGTATAATTAACAGATCCATCCTCCTCCTCGCTTACCAACAAGGAAGCGGACGAACAACCCCCATCATCCGTTGGCAGTTTTATTAACCATTCCATGAGTATTGCTCTATTTACTAGTCAAGTACTTAGTCAATTTAAAAGTGGTACTTTAGTTATACTTGTCTATGATCGAGAAACGGTGCTCCAAGTCGTCCATACCCGCGGACACGGCTTTCAGAAAGATTTACCCTACAGGGGTGCACGAATAGAACACACACTCGATCAACCTCAGAAAAACCAACTCAAAACCCACCGAGGCATTCACGACAAAGCAAGCACAGGATTCAGAAATATTTTAGGGGGCCACCCCATTAAGCTACCCGCAACGAAGTTGGCCGGCTCCGAGACGGACCCAAGGTTTGTGTGGACGGCGGTAAACGACTGGGAACCCGAAAATGTGACTAGGCTTGTCGATACAGCAAAAACGTGTCACGATCCAAAACAGTACAGGTGCTCCTCGCACAATCTTAAATAAAGCAGTAACATGTCATAAGTACAGGATAGTAATAAAGCCCCAAACTAATTGTGGCCCCAAGAATTTAGAATGAATCAAGCTCTGGCTCAGGGGGGTCCATAAGGCCTCCTGGATGTGGATAGTGCGAATAGTCAAGGAACAGGAATCAAGTACTCGGGGTCCTACGTGACACAAGTGAGCATGAAAAACCAAATAGCAGATATTGCTCACCGGTGCCTCTTTCATTAGTTATCCCATTACTACTCAGGTTAAGTTGTTTAGTACCTCGTTATTCATCAGACACTCACATACCCTACATATGCTTTCTATGACTCGCATGGCTCAAACAACTCCTGTAGTAACAGCTCATGGGATGGAGGAACAAGCTTCGGTGGGGTTTAAAAGTAAGGCTATGCAGTACTTGGGATTCAATTTAATGCAATCGCGACTCAATGATGCAAGAATAAGATAGAGGCAATAGGTACTGTAGGTATGCAAGCATGTGGTAGTGCTTGCCTGGCAGCTCAGTTGAAGCGAGAGATGGATCTGGGTAGTACTCCTAGGATTCCTGGTAATTCTCCTGCTGGGCGTCGCGGGAAGATTGGCGGTGCCAGATCGGGGCGAGGCGCGGTGGATCGTTGGCGAGGCAGGAGCTCCGGCGATCTAGGGTTTCGGGGAGCGGCGAGGTTCTGGCGGTCCTGGGGGCTCCCTCCTTCGCGTCGGCATGAACGAGTCGAGGTAGGGGACTGCCCTTGATCTTCCAGGCCACCTCCACGTCGTGCTCTCTGGCTGGAACGAGGAGACAGCGGGGTAGACGATGGCGACTGGCTGCAGAGCTGGGCGACGGTGGAGAAGAAAAAGAGGAGAGGATGCAGGCTCGGGCGGATCTGGGAGAGACGGAAGAGGCGTATGGAGGAGGGTAATGCGAGAGGGAGAGAGAGAGAGGCGGCCGTGGGCAAGGGGAGATAAAGGTGGCTCGGGTGCCACCTTTTTCCATCCTCCTCGAGCACGTGGTCAAGCTGGGAGCAGGTGGGCACGGCATGGGGAGGCTGCAGGTGGACCAGGGTGAGGGGGAGGCGCAGCAGCTGGGGCCAGCATGGCAGGTAGGGAGAAGAGAGAGAGAGGAGGGTAGAGCTCGGTTAGGGCTAGGTTTAGGCATGGGCTCGGTTAGGGTTTTGTTTAGGGTTGGGGTAGGTAGCTGGGGTGTGGGCCAGGGAGAGAGAGGGGGTCAGGTGGCCTTCAAGGTAGAGAGAGAGATAGAGAGAGAGGTGAGGTTAATGTTAGGGTTTAGGTAGAACTAGGTTAGAGGAAAAATTAGAGAGAGAAAGATAGGTGAGGTGTGGATTAGGGTTTTAGGTTTATTTTGACATTGCTTATGAGATCATAACAAGAGGGGGAAAAATAATGAGGCCTTGGATTTAACATGAGATGAGGTGGAGGAATAAACAATAAAAAGAGAAAGAAAGATGTATGTGAAGAATCTCTCATATAAAACATGAATGTAGATAATAAAAATAATAGATGTTGATGAGAGTAAAGGAGTGGTAGAGATGGTGATGATCCACAAAGAAAAGACTCCATAAATTCAAAAGGAATCAAATGAACCAAAGGTGGGGGTACCCTTGCATGGCCCTTGCAAAATAATAAATGCCATGAATTACTTTGTGAAAACAATAACAAAAATATGGCATTATTCTTATGCATTCCCAAGAAGTGGAATAAAGGCCAAGCAAAATGGATCATAGAATTAGATCCACCCCAACCCACATAAGCTAGAATAAATATCAAAAGAAAAAGAAATACAAGCTCATGGGCTAGTAGGATGGTGGAATTATAAAGTGGTGGAAAAGAAAGGTGATGGAGTTGAATAAAAGATATGCCCCCAACTCAACTTGGGCATTTAGACAATATATCAATAACCAAATACAATATCAAGAGGCAAATACAATTAATAGTGCATATGAGAGAAGAACCAAAAGAAGAGGTGTTTTATATGATGCTCAAATGCAAGGTAGCATGATGACATGAGCATGATATAATTATGATGCAACAATTGTATATAGGAAGTAGCCAATATCTTACTAGAACAAGTAGCATTACAATTGTTAGACAATTGGGATGCTACACAAATATTCTAGTTTTGCCCAAGTCTTTCATCGAAATCTTATTTTAATGAAATTCTTAACTTGTGTCAATACAAGATACATCATTTCCAATCAACAATATGTCCTCTACATAATGTATTAGAAATATGTCTCAGCGCTCCCACTTAATTTCTTGCAAATGCAAGTATCTTCATCATCTCCGATGAATTTAAACTCCTTTAACAATTTCGTCATGGTGAAGGTTCCAACTCCGCTATGCTTACTTCAATTATGGAAGTTTGCATGCCCTTTTAGCACCCTTTGAATTAACAAAACCCTTCGGACCGTGTCATGTACACGTCCTAGGTAACCATTCTATTAGAAGAACATTGTTTTGTTTGTTCAACTACCATACATCAAATTATATGTAGTGGTTGCTACATTAATCCGCCAAGACTAAATATCGCTATGAAAGATCAAATCTTCTCATAGTCAACTCCTTGAACATTGTCGTAAACTTATTTCCGACATGTCAACTATTTCACAGATGTTAAACATCCATGTATATTTCTTTATAGATCCAAACATGACTGATAGGCTTCATGCCTTTCCAGAGGGTCTTCCAAGTTTAGAAACTTGATTTCTCGTGTATGGATACTATCACGGATTCTATGACTTCTAGTCATTTAATGGAGTCAGGGCCCATCATCGATTCTTTGCATGTAGTCGTTTCATCATTGTCAAAACAATAACGACTTCCTTATCAAATCACACTATTTGATTCTTACCGACCCACACGGTTCAATAGGAACTCTAATCTCTGAGATCACAACCTTTGTAATCACGGGATCCATGAGCATTGTGGCTGCCACCAGGACACTTTCCGGCGCTACGCTACTTAGCACATATAGCTAAGGTTCAACAACCTTATAAAATTTCTATTGTCCCCCACTTAACTTTTCGCGAAAATTCCTTCTCAAGAAACTTGACGTTCCAAGGAACAAACTCTTTTGTCCTCGGTGTTATGGAGAAATTCCCAACAAATTCTTTGGGATAACCTACAAAGACGTGCTTATCCGACTTTGGTTGTAAACATTTTACTTATGCATAGCATACCAAAATTTAAGAAAAGACAATTCGGGTTTTATCCCAAACCATAACTTATATGGTGTCATTTCAACGGATCACGATGGTGCTCTTTTGAGTGTAAAAGCGGTAGTCTCTAAAGCTTCAATCCTTAAAACATAATGGCAGTTTTATAAATGACACCTTTGATCTTACCATGTCAAACATGGTTTGATTTCATCTCTCGAATATGCCATACTCCTATGGTTTATCGGGAAACACAAATCATGGAACAATGCCTCAAATCTTGGGTGTTTTGCTAAACATGTAACTCAAATATCTTACTTTATGATCAAATCATAAACTCTTTTATTTTCTTGTTACAATGATTTTTCACTTCCTCTTGAAAGTCTTTGAACAATTTTCAAATGTTTCATACTTCTTCCTTTATTAAGTAAATATATAGACATATTCACTTAAATTTCTGGAGAAAGCATATGAAGCAAAAAGATCCATCGCATATGGCTACATATAATGGACTATATACATCAATATGTATGATATCCAATAAGTTAGTCATCCGTTCCTCTTTGGCCTATGGACGGAGTTTCAATTATCTCGAGGAAAGTCTCACAAGCGTCAATTGATCAAAATCAAAGACTCCAAAATCCATCAACATGGAGTTTCTTCATGTTTTCTTTCCAATATAATTTAAACAGCAATGTCACTTCATAAGTGATCTTTCAATCATTTGTCTTGCGACATTTTAGCAATAGTGTTTATGGATGTGATTTCTCCCACTAGACTTGTAAAAGTTCATCCATCCTTTATGGAATACGGTAATTATTTGAACAACCATTGTTCTTGTAATACCGGAACAAAATAACAATTATTAAAACAAATCTTGAAGGCTAGGTTTGACGACAATGAAAAACACAATAACACTTTATTTGTTTTCAATGAACATCATCACTTATTCTTTTGCTAGTTACTTGGGCCATTGCAGTTCATGAATTGCGTTGTCCTGTATGACACTTCATACCAACAAATTCGGTATCCAATACCTCAGAACCACATTGTTTAACAAGCAAGGAATACAGCCATAACATGTATATCTTCTATATACCTAAGTTGGACATCTCCAACCTTTTCTTTTCTGCCAAATATTTTATAGATTCTCTTTCAACAATTCCTTTTCTTATAAAAGAATCTATCAACATCAATAGTGTTTTCATTCACATGACACATAGTACAAAGTGTATATAGTCAAATACTAATACCTTTGAACTTGCACTTTGAAGTGGATCACCATCATCAAATGTTTGGTGTTCTTTCAAAAACCCATTCTTTAGTAATCTATTAGTGTAGTAAACATTTTACTTACATCTTCTATTCATCCTTATCATGACAACTTTCATGATCAAGCTACTATAGCCTGTAAGGAAGAATCGTGAGTATAATGTTAGTTCCCAAAACCTTTTTGGGAGATCTGGATGCTTAGCATCTCCATCCTTCACAAATTCTCATACAGTATGAGAACATGTAGTTTGATAAATTATACTCTATCATAATGCAACCAAAAACATTGTTTCAGATATCACAATATCTTTCACACATGATGGTTTCTGAAACAATTTTCAGCTCCTATATAATCTTGATATTAAAACAACTTTTGAATATCAATAATCATGGAGGCAAACATGATACTTTAGATACTAACATTGGAATTCTTACTCTTGATTTAATACTACTTATTAAACTTCACGGAGTAAATAGAGTTTGTTGAAAGTTTGCAATAGGACTTCTAAACTTTAAATTGACATTCAAAACAATACGATACCAGTTCGTAAAGTAAATATCCAGAATTCTATAGTTCTATTATCTCAACTAAAACTAAGCATAAGGTAGTGAACAGATGCCAATGACTACAACAAATTATGCAAATTCACTTCGATTTAGTTTATGACAAATTGAGTTCGACTAATCCAAATTAGAAATGAACTCCCACTCAAAAACGACATCCCTCATGCCCTTTTGGTGATTACATGGACCAAATCCACTACACCAAGTCCGATCATCACGTGAGTCGGTGTAGCTTCAAAGACGAGCATCAATATGGGCATCACATCAACTATATGACTCATGCTTAACCTTTCGGTCCATGTTCCGAGGCCATGTCTGTACATGCTAGGCTCGTCAAGTAAGAACCTTAGTATTCCGCGTGTGTAAAACTGTCTTACACCCGTTGTATAAAAGCGCGGAGTCGAGTACACCCGATCAGCACGTGATGTCTCGAAACACGATCCATAGAACGGTGCATACTGAAGGAAGAACACACTTTATCTTGATATCTAAATGAGGGATAATCTTACAATGCTACCAAAAGCACCAAACTAGCAGTAAGATGAAAACATCTAATGTGTAAAGTGAGATGATATGGTCCATGCATTTGATCTCTGTCATTTGCATCGTGGTATGATCTCTATCATTCCTTTGTGTGTAAGGCCAAGGTCTATGGAACTTACACGTTAAGTGTATTGTAAGAGTATCTATCATACACCTACTTACAACAATACCATAGCAAGACACTAGCCCAGCAACGATCTAAACTAGACGCCTCTAATTTATCAATTGAAAGTTTTACGTAGCTTAGGGATTTTGGAGATAGAACCGGTCTTACCTACGAACATGAACCACAATGAGGATAACCAAGTTATTAGCAACTCGTTGTAAATCAGATATTGACTATAGTAGGAGAGACAGACACCCGCCAGCCACTTATGCAAAACTAGTTGCATGTCAGTCATGGAACCGGTCTCATGTACGATGACATGTAAGGTTGGTCCGGGCCGCTTCATCCCACTATGCCACCAATATCCAAAATACATAGAAGATGCAATAACATGATCATCATCGCCCACATATCAACATATGTGTACTACCCGTGCTAAGCACCTACGCATAGATCAGGCTCTGATACCACTGTTGGGTTCGTAGCATAGAAAACAAAAAAATTCCTATGGTGGGAACTATACGCCAAGATCTATCTACTAGATACAAGCAACGGGTGGATATACATCCATAGAGAACTTACCCTCGAAGACAACAAAGCTTTGTTAACTAGTTGGAACTCGTGGATGATGTAGTCGTACACTTGCCAATCTCAAGATCGTGATGAAGTCCAGCAGGTCCGGCTCCAGCACGTCCATCAGATCCAGCTCCAGCAAGTCCAGCACTACCAAGTCCAACACCGCAAAGCAGCGGTGCATCCGTGATCGCACACACGTCCGGTACCCCGACAACCTCCGTCCCTCGCTCTAGCAAAGCAGCGGAAGCAGCAAATCCTTTCCAGATAAAGCCACCGGGAACATGTGTGCATAGATCAGGCTCTGATACCACTGTTGGGTTCGTAGCATAGAAAACAAAAAAATTCCTATGGTGGGAACTATACGCCAAGATCTATCTACTAGATACAAGCAACGGGTGGATATATATCCATAGAGAACTTACCCTCGAAGACAACAAAGCTTTGTTAACTAGTTGGAACTCGTGGACGATGTAGTCGTACACTTGCCAATCTCAAGATCGTGATGAAGTCCAGCAGGTCCGGCTCCAGCACGTCCATCAGATCCAGCTCCAGCAAGTCCAGCACCAACAAGTGCAACACCGCAAAGCAGCGGTGCATCCGTGATCGCACACACGTCCGGTACCCCGACAACCTCCGTCCCTCGCTCTAGCAAAGCAGCGGAAGCAGCAACTCCTTTCCAGATAAAGCCACCGGGAACATGTATCTCGCTAATCCGAGACCATGGGGGAATAATACTAGAGGGGGAGAGAGATCCTTCACGAGGAGGTGTGAGTGTGAAGGTGTGAGAGGGGGGCCTTTTATAGGAGGAGGGGAGGGTACCCCTCCTCATGGCCGGCGCCCCAAGGGGTGACCCTTCACCTCCTCATTCATGTGGTGGTAACTCCCTCCACATAAATTTTCCCCTTCACATTCTCTTTTAAAGTCTCCACTTTAAATGCATTAAATTTCTCCAAATTTAATGTTCTCTCATTTAATAAAACTCTTTTATTAATTTTATTCAGAATTTTTTAATTACTTTAATTAACAAACATTCACATAAAACCCCCTGCAACATTTCAATATTACATGCAGAACCAACTTCAGCAATTTCACCCAAAACAGTTTCGGTGTCTATTGAAATAATTCCAGCGCTTTCTTAAATCTTTATCTGAAACATATTTGCTCCAAATGGTGTCGGTATCCCTTAAGTGTGTCACCCTATGGTTCGTGAATAATGCAGACATGATCGAGACCCCTCTCAGATCAATAATCAGAAGCGGGACCTGGAGATCCATACTAACTCCTACACATTCAACGATGACTTCTGTCATCGTGAGAACCTTTAACGCTAGTAACTAAATCCCTTTGTCTCGTGATATATTACATGTCCGAGATTCGATCATCGGTATCTCCATACTTAGTTTGATCTCGTTGCCGACATGCACTCTTTTCTCGTTCCTGTGATATAACATTCTAGTGATCACATCGCTTGCTTGGAAGCTATCTTAATGTGATATCACCGAGAGGGCCCAGAGTATATCTATCCGTCGTCGGGATGGAAAAATCCCGCTCTTGATCCATGAGCCTCAACATAACACCTTTGTAGCACTGAACCCACCTTTATAGTCACCCTTTTACGGTGTGACGTTTGATGTTATCAAGATACTCTTCCGGTGTCAGCAATTAACATGATCTCATGGTCTAAGGACTAAGATTACTTCGTATGATGTTATAGCAATATAAACATAATGACTTTGATCGTTATACTTCGGATGAATGTTCATCACATCATTCTACCAATGTTGTGACCTCGTTATTAACAACACCCAATGTCCATGATCAGGAAACCTTGATCATCTTGTTAATCAACAAGCTAGTTTATATGAGAGGCAGTAATAGGAACTTTGTATTTTGTTTATTAAACACACATGTATTAATGTTTCCAATTAATTCAATTATAGCATGCAAAATAAACATTTATCATAAACATGGAATAAGATAATAACCACTTTATTATTGCCTCTCGGGCATATTCCCTTCAAGTGGGGCATAAATATAGGCTAACCACGAGCTAGGGGTAGTTTTGGCATAAATAGGAAGTTTTGGGTGTTACATGGGCCAGGCCATCTTGAGGCTCGCAGGCCTGTATCACTTAGGCCGGAGAATCTGGGGTGCGATGGCCGGAGACTCTAGGGTTGTCTCCGAGGTTGACTCTGGGATACTCATTGTAGCTTATGGAAGTTAGGTCGGAGATTGAGCCAGAGACTTGGTGCATAGATGATGGCTCGTGTATTAACAAGCTCGTTGGGGAACCCCAAGAGGAAGGTATGATGAGCACAGCAACAAGTTTCCCTCAGTTATGAAACCAAGGTTTAATCGAACCAGTAGGAGCAAGGAAACACCGCAAAGGTGTTGCTAGCTGAGCCTTGGCAGGGCGCACTACCGGTGCTAGTAGCAACGTGGAGACCTGCACAACACAACCACAGAACTTTGTCCCCAACTTGCGATGAGGTTGTCAATCTCACCGTGTTTTGCTGAAAACAAAGGATTAAATGTATCGAATGGAAGGAAGTAATAGTTTGCAGAAAGTAAACACAAAACAGTAAACAATTTATAGATTGTATGTAAAAGAAAGGATCGGGATCCATAGTTCACTAGAGGTGGCTCTCCTTAAGATAGATAACATGCTGGGTGAACAAATTACAGCGGGGCAATTGACAAACATCGAGAAATAAATACATGCATATACTAATCATCTTGACTCCTTTGAGACTTGATTGGGCATTACAACATTATACATAGACCGCCATCCAACTGCATCTATGACTAATAATCCACCTTCAGGTTATCATCCGAACCCCCTCCAGTATTAAGTTGCAAGCAACAGATTATTGCTTTACGAATTGCGTGTAAAGTAAACAATACAATTGCTCTATGAACAAAGGATTGTTGTTTTCTCCCTAGTAGCAATAGCACATCTAGTACCTTAGAGATTTCTGTCACTTCCCCAGATTACTAGAGGCATGAACCCACTATCGAGCATAAATACTAACTCTTCGAGTTGCTAGCATCTACTTGGCCAAGATAGCTACTAACAACGGAAAGCATGCAAGATCACAAATAACAAAGACATGATAGAATCAATAATCAATCTGAAATAGCATCTCAATATCCATCGGATCCCCGTAAACACAACATGCAGAATTACAAATAGATGATCTTGATCATGAACGGAGCTCACAAGATCTAAACATGAAAGCACAAAGGAGGAGAACTAGCCATCTAGCTACCACATGGATCTGTAGTCCAAGGATGAACTACTCACGCATCACACCGGAGGCTTGCATGGTGATGAAGAAGGCCTCTAGGGTGAATTCCCCTCTCCGGTAGGGTGTCGAGAAGAGCTTCATATCCCTCCCGATCTAGGGATGGAGATGACAGCGGCTACAGACTCTTTCGTGGATTTTTGATCGGGTCCTTAGGGTTTTCATCCCGAGGGCATCTTATAGGTGGAAGGAGAGGCCGAGGGGGTTCCTGGGCTGGCCACACCACGCCCTGGCGCAGGCCCAGCCTGGCCGCGCGGCCAGGTGGTGTGGCCGCCCTCTGGCCCTTCTCTGTCTTGTATTCTGGCATCTGATGACTTCCGAAAAAATAGGCACTTTGGCTTTTGTCCCGTCCAATTCCGAGAATATTCATTTTCTGACTTTCCTGGAACCAAAAACAGCAGAAAACAGGCACCTGGCACTGTGGCTCTTGTTAATAGGTTAGTCCAAGAAATCATATGAAAAGTACTCCAAAGTGTGGGAAAACACAAGAAAGTGGATAAAACCAAGCATGGAACATAAAAAATTATAGATACATTTGCAATGTAGTAATAGACTCCGGGGTTGCTTCGGTAACTTCTTCCTTCTTCTCTTCTAGGCCTCTTGCTTGGGGGTCTTGGCTCCTGGGTCTTCCCTTTTCTTCTCCTCCTAGTGTCATGGTCATGGGCCTAGTCATAGATTAGTACTTCGTCTCAAGTTGGATCACATTCACAAGACAACCAAAGGAGGGCAAGATATTGAAGGAATTCACCATGACGACTTGAAGAATGAGTCCGAGACGAACTTGACAAGCTTGAACGATGACCATGACAATTGCCAATGTTGGTTATAGCTTGGTGAAGAGCTTGGAATTGAACGTGATGTTCCGTTGACGTTGCCGATCACGGTACTCGAACTCTCGGAAAGTATCATTGAGGCAGTGCTCAAGTTTATAAAATTGTTGCATTGAATTCTTGGCGTTGCGCCCATAAGTTGTGGCGCATGGAAAAAATATCGTGGTTGTTGAAATTGCCATCTCCACTAGTTCCGCTTCCCCTAGACATTTTGCACAACCACACGTAACAGGGAGGGTGATATTGGTGGAATGGTGTTTGCTACCTTGCCTCACCTTGGTCAAAAATTGGAAAGATTGTTCTTACCGAGAGAAAAGTGGATAGCGGATACACAAGATACACACACAAAGGCCTATGGTAGAAGGTTAGGGAGGTGGATAGCAAATGGAACAACCAAATGAAAAGGTTATTGTAAAAAGTGTGTGAAATCCACCAAGAAGACAAAGTCAAAGGAAAAGGTCAAAAATGGTGACAAGAACTTACGACTATACACACACAGTGGAGATTAATGTGGCTAGCACGACTGAACCCTTCGATCCGGATTCAAGGAGGTACAATAATATCTTTTTCCCAAGAAGACCTAGGTTTGATCGAACCTCAGAAAGCAATGCTAAAAGGTAATAAAAAAGGACACATCTACAAGACTTTGTTTGTTCGTTTTACCTTAGTTTACTAGACCAATCTAGTTTACTTTATAATGAGTTTGAATCAATAGATGGAAATATGACATGGTTGAAGATCCACCTACAGCTGCACATCAAATGGGATAAAAGATAATAATAAGCATAGTCATGTATAATGTTTGAATGGAGATCTCTTGTGGGTAACACATCCTAATATTCTAGAGCCCCATGATGTAGCGGGCATAGCAATAGACTTTTAATCCAACCGAGTGCACACAGAAGCCATGGGTTACAAACGATTATTAAGTGTAAAACACAAATCAAAGCTTTAAGTGGTGATGTTGTTGTTGATCCCGAATGGAGCGCTAAGCGAAGATTGTACTACCCTTTCTATCACTGAGGTTCCTATGAGATCTCCGCTAGCCAAGTATCTCACCTCAAGCCTTTATCAATCTATGGGATCTTGGGTACCTACAAGTCCACAGATCGAGACAAGAGACGAAGGAACAAAATATACAAATCACAATTGCAAACAAAATACAATTCTCCCATGATCTAGATGGACATAATTGCTGCGAGGTTTCTCCCCAACCCGCAGCGTGTGAGGACTAATCACTCATAAAAAATAGATCGGAGATAGAAAACATCATACAAATACTTAGATTGAAATTAAATATTCTTATAATGGTCGCCAAATCACAAGGAGATCGAAAGTACAAAGAAATGGCTATGGCTAGTGGACGGATGGATGGTGGAAGTGATGAACAATGGATGAACAATAGTGTGGATCTCCTTTGGTGGTGGTGTGATGTAATCTGAGAATGGCAGCTCTCTGGCCGGCGGTTAGAGCCTCGAAATATATAGGCATCTTCGCGAAAGTTGTAGGGTTTGACGAGACGAACACTACTAGGAAACCCATTATCAGTGGCGCACCTTTTTTCACTATCCGTGGCGCATATGTTAGTCGCCACTGATACGTCGCCACTGATAACTATCTTCAGTGGCACATTTCAAAATGCGCCACATAAGTCTCAAACTTCAGTGGCGCATATGGCCAATATGCGCCATAGAAGTTTTTTTTCCAAAATTCTAAAAAAAGGCGGGCCAGATCTCAAACTTCTGTGGCGCATATGGCCAATATGTGCCATAGAAGTTTTTTTTTAAATTTCAAAAAAACTGGGCCAGATCTAGATCTGGCCGGAGTTGGTGGTGGTGGTGGTGGCGGCTGGAGGAGGGCTAGGAGGAGGTTGCCGGAGTTGGTGGTGGTGGAGGAGGAGGAGGTTACCAGAGTTGGTGGTGGAGGAGGAGGAGGAGGTCGTCGGAGTTGGTGGTGGAAGAGGAGGAGAAGGAGGAGGAGGAGGAGGTCGCCGGAGTTAGTGGTGGAGGAGGAGGAGGTCGCCGGAGTTGGTGGTGGAGGAGGAGGAGAAGGAGGTCGCCGAAGTTAGTGGTGGAGGAGGAGGAGGAGTTGGTCGCCGGAGTTGGTGGTGGTGGAGGAGGGGGAGGATGTCGCCGGAGAGTGGAGAAGGAGGAGGGAGGAGAAGGGGATAAGTGTGGAGGGGAGGAGAAGGGGAGAAGTGTGGAGGGGAGGAGAAGTGGGGAGGGGGGCAAGGAAAAAGGGAGGGAGAAGGGCATTGGCGGGATTCAAATTTCAAATCCCGCCCAAGACTTCTGTGGCGCATATGGGGGAAATGCGCCATAGAAGTTTCTCCTCCTTTTTTATTTTTTTGCAGTAAAAAATCTTCTACCCTAAATAGCTTTTTACTCTTTTCGAATTTGGGGATTCTGTAAAATTGAGAACAACCATAGGTAGTTGAATTCGAGTAGGGAATTTTGAGACGATCATTTTGATAGGTTAAAGATTTTTTCCGACATCGTATGCAAAAGTTATAGCTGTTTTACCGTGCCATGACCTATTTTTGCAAAATACATCGAAATTCATGTTTTTCAATTTTGTCTAGGTCTATACCCTAAAATCTAACTACAACTCAAAGGAATTATTTTTTTGAAGTTTCTATCATTTTTGTTTATTTTTTACAAACCTGAAAAGGCGATCCACGAGGGGGGGTGGATCTGTTTTCCCCCCTCTATGCTTGTTCTGTGGCGCATACACCTATATGCGCCACCGAAAAATCACTTTTTGTGGCGCATATGCACATATGCGCCACAGAAGTTTCTCTGCCCTTTTTTTCTGCTTGGTCCCATCAACCTTCTTTGGCGCATACGTCTATATGTGCCACAGAAGTTTGGCACTTCAGTGGCGCACACGAAAATATGCGCCACAGAAATATGGACTTCTGTGGCGCATATTGGTTTCGTGCGCCACTGAAGTGCCAAACTTCTGTGGTGCATTTTTTCTAGTACGCCACTGATACATATCTGTGGCGCATGGTTTTACATATGCGCCACTGAATATCTTGTCTACCTATAAGTTGTTTCCTAGTAGTGGAAGCCGTAGCCACCTGGTATGGGCGGGCGATACGGGCGGACCGCTCCCGTACCAGTGGTCGTTAAGTGTGCCGACGCCCTGGCATGGCTTCCCAATTACTTGGTCATATGTACTTCCTCAAAATCCTTCATTATGACTCCTTATTTCGCATTAAAAGCTGTGATTTCCTGCACAACATAAATCAAAGAGAGGATTTGCATATCTTTGCAATTATTAGTCATTAGTGTCAAGGATTGAGAGTTTCTTTGGCAACTGCTTAAACAAAAACAATGTTTAAATGCAGTGGAAGATGGCAAAAATCGGAGCAATCATCTTCCCCAAAGCTCAAACCTTGATCTTCCTCGAACCAGAAGAACCAAAAGAACTATAAGGAATTCAGCGTTTAAACTTAAAACAACGAGAATAAGAGTTCACTTGCAGTTGGTAGTCGTATGTTCTCAACACTTCATTCATTTTCGAGGATTATCAAAGTTAGAGAGATGACAAGAATACTATACAAGCTTCGGTAAGTCAAGATAATCAAAGTAAAGTTTAATATAAGTATAAGTAACTAGAAGTGTAGCAATCAATCCAATTCCTCTAATTAACTCTCAGCTTTCCAAGGAACACTAGGATGTTTAAATAGCATAATTGAGTAAGAGAGTTTCATGTCCCAAGTAGTATAACAATGAAGTGTCTTATTTACACCCACATCAATAAATCAAGTCTATAAAAACACTTCTAATCCAATCATTGTCTTTCAAGAAAAAATTCGTAAAGTAGTAATGAGACCATGCCAAGGACTTATTATGTGGATCCTCATAGATATCTTTTTTTTTCATTTTTTTCAAGGATTGTTGATTGTTTATTTTGCAAGTGTTTACATAGCCTTTGAGAGTACCAATACTTTTGCCCATATATTGACACGTATGCCGCTCATGTCATCAACTCATAGCCGAAATCCGGGGTTATACCATAGATGTTGGCATCCCAAAGGTGTGCATTAGAGACATAGAATAAGGTTGTCTCACTTCTTTCTCTTTTTTTTGAGCTAGTACCACGGTTTGATCCACAAGGTTAGCTTTGGCATGCATCACAATTACCACTAGACTTTATTTCAATCAAACAATTCCTTTCATGAGTGTCGTCAAGACTATCAAAATATCTATGGGGTTAAGTATCATCAAGGGTATACTCTCAAGACAATCATTCATCAAACAAGTCGTAAATTTTAGACTTTTTCTTATTGTACTTGTTTGGCAATATTATTTCTAAGGCAAGAATCGATTAACTAAAAGAACTAGAGAAAGAGCTTCAACAACTAACCATCATACCAATAAAAAGCCTTACTCCAACCATATTAAACTACTTCCCATTAGCATGGCATCTTAGCAAATCAACCAACTAAGATAAACAACTCAAACTTCATAAGTGAGAGACATAGGACATACCTCTCATAAGTGACTTCATGATCCTCTTCCTTATAGGGATGTGTTCCTTCAAAACTCAAACACGATTACTCTCATAATGATATTAAAACAAAGAGGCAAAGTGTGAATCCACATTTACAAAAAAGGAAAAAAGGAAAAATCATTTTGTATTTTTGAGGATAGGGATTAAAGAATAGAAAAGAACTTGCGACCAAGCAAGGGTTTAAGAAAAGAAAAACAAATGAAAACAAAAAAACTAAAACGAAAGCAAATTAAAAATCAAAGGAAAAAAGCAAAGTGTTGGAACAAGCCAACACGAGTGTTTCAAATCTTCCAAGGAGCTGGAGTACAACCTCGTTATTACACAAATAAATTTGTCGGGGGAACACATCCCAAAGCTCAGGCTTTTGCAAGCCCTTTTGTTGCTCATTGTGGTGGCAGTGTATAATCTCCCACGTTCCATTATCTTCTCCAATCATGGAACTGGGTGGCGAGGCTTGCAGTAGCATCTCGGGTCCTCCTTGTTCTACTTCTTCATCTTCTCCTCCTCCCACGTGTATTTCTTGTTGGGGTAGATTAGCTTCAACATGCGCTTCAAAGCGCAAACGTCCATCCTCGATAGAGAATAAACCATTAGGCAAGGGAGCTGGGATCCAGTGATCCGCTCCAGGTATATCGAAGAAATATCTACTATGTTTTTAGAAATCATACCACATGCTCTTAGAGTAGAAAGACCGAGACTTCCAGTCAATGGTTGGATATTACCTAGGTTGATTCGAAGTGCGCGTGCAAGAATGGTCACAACTCCTCCTCCACATATGGGTCCTCGAGATTGAAGAGTCTGATCAGAGCAACTCTTGCGAGGATCAACATGTCCTCCTTATTAACTCTAGTAAAGTCACCACGTGCCTGCAAAGTGTTAGTAATGACATAGAATAAATATCGAATAGCAGGATGATCAATTTGGTTACCCTTGGGTATGTTTCCACGAATTCTCATCAAATTAAATCACTGTGAAGGGGAAGGATCTAAAACAAAGGTAGTTGTGCGTATATCGGTGGTGTTGTTGGGAAACCCAAAGTATTGAGCCCATTGGCTGAGTGTCAAAGTGTACTCATAGTTCATAAGGCATAATTTGATTCGATAAACTCCGGGCATTTGTTCCTCGGTACAACCATAAGGATCCACCATGTGTGTCAAGGTGCTAAAGAACTCAAGCATCAAGCGGCGATACGTGGCAACATCCTGAAAGACAAAATTATACAAACAAACATTGTTGCAAAGTAAATCGAAAGCAGCACAAATGCCAAGTTGGTTCAGGATATAAGGACACGCCTACTTGGTGAACTTGATTTCTCGAAGCTTGAGATGATTGAAACTGTTCAGCTGGAACTCCTCAATGAACTCGATACCAAGTGACTCGGGGGTCAACATACGAACGGGTGGTGCGGAGGATGCCGCAGCCATCTCACGTGTACGGCTCCTCATGTTCATCTAATAAATAACAATACAAAGTAAGTAAAGATTGCTAATAATATTTTTGGTCCAATATAAACATAGCATAATTGATTATCTACACTAACTACAAAAGAAACTCCTCTAAAAAATGCTAATCATACTTAATATCAACATTGAATCAATAACAAGACTTATGTCTAGATTGATAATGATGAGTGATTGAGTGAAGATTTTGCACAAATAAGTTGAGGATCAGGGGAGAATCATATCTTAGATCAAATGAGTGCAAAGAATCGAATAAAGATTAAGTAAATTTGAAGATCCAATGGAGGTGGTTTGGAGTTTGGAGGAAGAAGAAATAGAAAAAATGATTTTGGGGATTTTTAGGTTACCTCCTCGAGGTGCTTATGGCGGCCGCGTGTGTGGTACGAGCAGGCGGTACGGTCGGAGCCCGCCCATATCAGGTGACTTACCTTGGGGGCGACGGCTTCTCCCAGGCGGTGCACTCGGTATGGGCACGCGCGCCCATATGGTAGGTCGTTATTATGGTACCTTTGCTTGAAATCTAATATTTGCTTGAGGGTATGGTATGAGCGTGCGGTACGGGCACGTTCGGCTGTACCAGTGGTCATTATCGACATTGATTCCTTCAGCAAAAATCAAAATTCCTATCTCCCTTTGGCTTGATGTGGTACGGGTGCATGGTACGGTCCACTCTGACCGTACCAGTGGTCGTTAAGGACACTGTGAGATGCTAAACTTAAGGAATTTTATTAGTAGCTCTGTGTGCCTTTGCACATCTAATCAAAGGACTAAATAACAGCAAAAATACTAAGTAAAAATCCAACAATACTTCTTAGGCCATGTGTTAGTAAAATAAAATATAGAGGATTACATGATTTGTTCTCTCTCTCCATAGGTCTTCTTTAACACTCTTTTATTAAAAACAAAACAAAAACGAAACTAACACAATACAAAATATATAAAGAAAGAACTTTATTTCACATGGGTTACCTCCCATGAAGCGCTTCTAGTTAAGGTCAATTAGCTTGACCTTGATGGCATCACTTGGGTTTGTGAAGTGGAACACCCACTCCAAAGTAGTTGGCTTTCAAAGTAATTACACCATCATCATCATTAGGCTTAGCCTTCTTATTTCTAGGGAAGTGGACTACAAAAGGATCTCTAGATGGTAGCACTATTCTCACATTCCCTTCATGTAAATTAATCAAAGCTATAATAGTTCTTAGGAATGGCCTACCTAGAATTATAGGTTCTATGGGATCTTTAGGCATGTCCATAATAACAAGAACAATAAGAGCGGGACTTCTTTTAATTTCAACAACTATATTTTATTTGATGCCAACAGCTTGTTTATAAGTTGAATCAGCTAGATGGAGTCTCAATTTAGTTGTAATGAATGGCCCAAGTTTAATTTATCAAATAGGCTTTTGGAAATTTTTGAGGCGTTCGCACCAAGATCACAAAGTGCGGATATCTCATTAACTCCCAACTTAATTTTAATAGGTGGAAGCTTATCATCTAGTCTTTTATACTCCATCTCTAAATCGTGAACTTTACATGCTACTTGTTGTATAAATTGTTGGTACATAGCATCATTACCTTGTTCTATACCTGGATTCTTAACGATGATAATCTTCAATAGATCTTCCACGGTATATTCCGGTGTTCGCACGTTGCTATAATCCATCTCTTCGGGTTTTTCTTCATTGGTTACCACCCTCATCATCTTGAGGTCTTCTACTGGATTTGGCTCGGGTTTTCCAGCAAACTTTGCTAGTATGAGAGCTTGGTTCTTGGCTACCTCACCCAGCTGAGCGTCCATGGTCTTTGTTCTTTCCTGTAGAGCCTACACATCATTTGTACTTGCAACGACCTGTTTAGATAATCTTCCTATACTACTTTCATGGTTCTCCATGATCTTAATAAGCATATTATTTTGCTCGGTTTGAGCTTGTATAAATGTTCTAACGGTTTGCTCAAACGGCAGATTGCCATGATTTGCTCCATTAGTATTATCATAAGTATTATAAGGAGCTCCCGCGGGATTAGCATGATATATTTGAACATTGGAAGCATAATTATTTTTCCATGCAGGATTAAAAGGAGTGTGAGCTATAAAATTAACATCATTAACATCTGTAGTGATAGCATTAACTTGGGTATCTTCCTTACCCTTTAATAAGTTAAGCAACTCATCTACCTTAGATGTAAGCTCTTCGTTATTTACCTCGGTAATTGAACTTACTATCTTCGAGGTTCTTTCCACATGCCATTGGGCATGGTTATTTTGCATATCATCAAGTAATTTATTTGCAACACTCACTTGCTTTCCCATGATCGTTCCTCCTGCTACAATATCTAGCATAGACTTAGGCATTGGGTTAAGACCATTATAAAACAAATGTAATATAAAGCCACTCTTCCGTCCCATGACTAGGACAGTTCATTACGGCTTCTTTCATCCTTTCCCATGCAAGCGCTAGTGGCTCACGGTCTTCTTGTCTAAACCTTGTAATGTTGGATCTTAGCTTCATAGTCTTAGCTAGGGGGAGGAATTAGTCATTAACAAATTAGTACATCCCTCCCAAGATTTAATAGTGCCCTTTGGTAGAGCTAGCAACCAATCTTAGCCTTTCCTCCAAGAGAGAAAGGAAACAATCTTAGCTTAACAGCATTTGGATCTACATCTTTAATATGCATCATGTCCCAAATTTCAGTAAAAGTATTGAAGTGCAAACCCGAATCTTCAGCGGATGAGCCCCCAAATTGGTTTTGTTGAACCAAACTTAAAAGGTTAGGCTTTATCTCATATGTTTCTGTATCAGCTGCGGGCTGAGTGATGGGTGCACGAATAAAATCATAAGCGGGAGTAGCATACTCCCCTAATCTCTTTTGAGCCATGGCTCTTATGTTTTTGGTAATTTCTAAGTAATGAAAATGAATAACAAGTAACTAATTTTTTGGGGTTTTCAAATAGGTAACAAGAAAGTAAACTAATAACAAGAATTAAACTACAACTAATAATAAAACTAAAAACAAGGTCTCTAATGACCTCACTAGGATAGCGAAATTTCTTCCCCGGCAACGGCGCCAGAAAAATGGTTGATACCTTCGATCCAGATTCATGGATGTAGTATAATAGCTTTTTCCTTAGAAGACCTAGGTTCAATTGAACCTCGGAAAGCAATGCTAAAAGTAATAAAAAAGGAAACGTCTACAAGACTTTGTTTGTTTGTTTTACCTTAGTTGACCGGACCAATCTAGTTTACTTTATAATGGGTTTGAATCGATGGATGGAAATAGGCCATGGTTGAAGATCCACCTGCAGTAGCACATCAAATGGGATAAAATATAATAATAAGCATAGTCATGTATAATGTTTGAATGGAGATAATCTATTATGGGCAACACATCCTAATATTCTAGAGCCCCTGTGATGCAGCGGGCATAGCAATAGACTTTTAGTCCAACCGAGTGCACACCAAAGCCACGGGTTACAAACGATTATTAAGTGTAAAACACAGATCAAAGCTTTAAGTGGTGATATTGTTGTTGAAAGGGCATTTATGCCCTTCCGATTATTTTGATGTTTGTTGACAACACTTGGATAGGTTTAATCTACTGTTAAATGTTTCAGGAGATATTAGCTACTCTCATGTACTTTGCACTAAAGGAAAAGAGCTCCCTAGGATCATGTCTGTGCAGGAAACAAGTCCCAGCCGGACTGTCCGACAGATCTAAGCCGGAGTGTCCGCCCCCGGCCAGACTGTCCAGTTGGATCCGACTGAACTGTCCGGCCCTAGGAAGTGGGCGACTTCGTTGGTCATTCTGTAAGCCTGCTCGGACACTACCCGGACACAGTCCGGACACTGGCCGGAAACTTGGCCAGGCCAGAGTGTCTGGCTGGTCTCACCCGGAGTGTCCGGCTGGACCGAATTGTCCAGCTGATATTGGCCGGACTGTCCGGGGTAAGTGGCTCCCAACGGCTCTAATTCCAGGGGGCCTATATAAAGGCCCCTTCTTCTACCTTGGGAGTTGCTCGTCCACCTCAAGAACTCTAGCACCATTTGAGCCACCAAATCCACAAGATCTCTTCACTCAACCGTCCAAAGTCATTGATCTTTGGAGAATCGAAGGAGGAGGCCTTGATCTACAACTTCACCAAGAGAGATCTTCATTTCCCCCTCATTCACTTGAGGGCCCCTTGCTCTAGTGTTTCATTAGAAACCCTAGCTTGTGTTTTCATTCTTACTAGCTTGTTGATGGCCCAAAATATATTCGAGCTCGTTGGGGACCCCCAAGAGGAAGGTATGATGAGCACAACAGCAAGTTTTCCCTCAGTTATGAAACCAAGGTTATCAAACCAGTAGGAGCAAGGAAACACCTCCAAGGTGTTGTTTCCAACTTGGAATCCTGCACAACACAACCATAGAACTTTGCCCCCAACTTACAGTGAGGTTGTCAATCTCACCGGTTTTGCTGAAAACAAAGGATTAAACGTATTATGTGGAAGATAGTAATAGCTTGTAGAAAGTAAACATAAAACAGTAAATAACTTTGTAGATTGATGGTAAAAGAATGGACCGGGGTCTGTAGTTCACTAGAGGTGATTCTCCTTAAGATAGATGACATGTTGGGTGAACAAATTACAAAGGGGCAATTGACAAACATCGAGAAAGCATACATGCATATACTAATCATCTTGACTCCTATGAGATTTGATTGGGCATTACAACATTATACATAGACCGTAATCCAACTGCATCTATGACTAATAATCCACCTTCAGGTTATCATCCGAACCCCTTCCAGTATTAAGTTGCAAGCAATAGATAATTGCATTAAGAAAAGTGTGTAAAGTAAACAATACGATTGTTCTATGAACAAAGGATTGTTCTTTTCTCCCTAGTAGCAACGTCACATCTAGTACCTTAGAGATTTCTGTCACTTCCCCAGATTCCTAGAGGCATGAACCCACTATCGAGCATAAATTTTCCCTCTTGGAGTTGCTAGCATCTACTTGGCCAAGATAGCTACTAACAACAGAAAGCATGCAAGATCACAAATAACAAAGACATGATAGAATCAATAATCAATCTGAAATAGCATCTCAATATCCATCGGATCCCCGCAAACACAACATGCAGAATTACAAATAGATGATCTTGATCATGAACGGAGCTCACAAGATCTAAACATGAAAGCACAAAGGAGGAGAACTAGCCATCTAGCTACCACATGGATCTGTAGTCCAAGGATGAACTACTCACGCATCACACCGGAGGCTTGCATGGTGATGAAGAAGGCCTCCAGGGTGAACTCTCCCCTCCGACAGGGTGCCGGGAAGAGCTTCAGATCCCTCCCGATCTAGGGATGGATATGACGGCGGCTATAGACTCTTTTGTGGAATTTTGATCGGGTACTTAGGGTTTTCGTCCCGGAGGCAATATATAGGCGAAGGGGCAAGGTCGATGGAGTGCCAGGGGGCCCACACCCCCTAGTGGTGTGGCTAGGGCTGGCCACGCCACCACCAGGTTTGGTCGCCCTGTTTCCCCTCTTCATCTCCTCTCCGGACTCCGTATTCCTTATGGTGAAATATTGACTTGGGCTTTTGTCTGGTCCAATTCCGAAAATATTTCCTTACTAGCTTTTCTGAAACCAAAATAGCAGAAAACAGGCAACTGGCACTGTGGCATCTTGTTAATAGGTTAGTTCTAGAAAATGTGTAAATATACTCCAAAGTGTGGACAAAACATAAGAAAGTAGATATAAAACAAGCATGGAACATTAAAAATTATAGATACGTTTGCAACGTATCAACATCCCCAAGCTTAACTCTTGCTCGTCCTCGAGTAGGTAAGTGATAAAAAGAAAGAATAATTTTTGAGGTGACATGCACCATCATAATCTTTATCAAGGCATTTATAACATTGATAGCTGGGATCATAGTACTTTAACATAGCATGAAGGATATAGTTCTAACAATAAGACATAGAAACTATGTTGTAACATGAAAAGATACAAACAAAAGATTCATGAATAACAATGCTTCGAAAGACGTTTGTTTGTTTCACATAAAGAAAACATAATGATAATGGTATTCAGCTTGTCCCTCATAGTGTTGCAAAACATAAATGCATAGGACAACTTCAAAGTTCATAAGGGTGACTAGATACAAGTAGTTTAAGAACAAGCAATATCAAAGTTATGCATCAATCAACAAGTCTTGGGACAATGCACATTAAACTAAGAATGGACACTATGCTCTCTTAATAGGTGTATAAAGATAGAAGATGGAGACACAACATAAAAGTAAAAGAAAGGCCTTCATAGAAGGAGGCAGGGATTCAAATCTCATAAAGAGCTTCCAAAAATTATGGTACTTATTAGCTTTCAGCTCTCATTGCCCCTATCATAAGAATCTTGAAGTGATTAAGGTTTAAAGTGAACAAACTATGGAGTATATGCTTGACAAAGT
The DNA here is from genome assembly GCA_910589775.1 of Avena eriantha. Taxonomy (NCBI): domain Eukaryota; kingdom Viridiplantae; phylum Streptophyta; class Magnoliopsida; order Poales; family Poaceae; genus Avena; species Avena eriantha. The sequence continues at coordinate 455,479,154 of OU342744.1, read as the reverse complement.
ATAAGTTGGCAATCTCATGTCCCTTGAATACGAGGGCCGCTCCTCATGCTACTCAAGTTTAGTTACCGGTAAGTTCTTGTCATAGTAAGTACATGTGTATCATAGAGAACCGCCAACGGGGTACCCCTTGCCCGATGATACTGAAGAATCCCCATATCAAAATGACAAGGCAAGCAGACAATAAGCATCTCAGCAATCTTCTTATTTACCATGGGAAAATGGTGCTTTTTTCTCTCTATCCTCTTTTCTCATCTCTTTTTTTATTTTTTTCTCAATCTCTATCTCTTTTTTTATAAGAAGTGTAACATCCCAATTTCAGCAACCCTGATTAGTTGTCCAGAATGCAAAAATCAAGGGGTGCAAAAACTTTTTCTTGTTTAATGCTGAAGAGTTTGCTTGTTATTTGGATATGCTTATGCATAAGAATGTGAACTAGATGATATACTCCTTACCTTAACACCAGTTGACAAAAGCTACTTCCCAAAACAGTCTTGGCTTAATTTCCATATTCTCAAATGTTCTGGCATTTCTAAACATGAGCCACAATGCTTATGTAACCAAAACTATTTTAGTACCTTCTATTGACAAAACTATGGAGAGATATATAATATAATCTCCTTATGTTCTCTAGACAGAACCCTCAACCATCCTTATCTCTAGGTTTCCCAAAACCCCTTGCTAAAACTTTTGAATTCTACTCTTGGTAGGGATACCAAGGACTCTTATGTTACTCAAACTCCAACCTTTCAAAATTTCCCATCCATACCTCAAGCTAAGCTTGATGGTAACCCTAGTAGTAGTTGATTTGTTTGTAAGATGAGTTGCCTTGATCTGTTGTTTGACTCGATTGCTTAGAAGTAGTATGACTACTCTAGGAGCTCATCACTAAGGTCAAGATGTTTCCAAATCATCACACCCTAAGCAATAATACAAAGCTAGATCTGAACTCTAACTACTAGGTGATCATCTAAAACCCTTAACCAGATCAGCTCTGAAGTGATCCCTTCTAGAAGTTTCCAAGTCAATGAGGACCAATATCAAGCATGGATCGCTTCTACTCAATCTACTCTTCAACCACATCAACTTGATGATGCTTTGGTACCTTGCAACCCCTCAAAATCATCACCACCCACATTCTAGTCAAAAACCCTAAGTCTGCCAAATTTGGTTGTCTGGAAAACTATTTCCAACATCACCTTTTTGAATGCCTCCCTTTCTCAACCCTTGTGCATTTTTGGGAATGCATATGAACCATCTTGTTAACCATCCTAAGGAATACCAAGGTCCACTATTTATCTTGGCTAGATCATCCTCCTACCCACTTGTTCTTGATGGTTTTGCAGGCAAGAAAATAATTTTTCCTGCAAATCTAGTCAGCATGCCTACTTTGGTAGAAGCTCACACCACCATCCAACCTTCCTTGGACCAAATATTTGCATGGTTGTGTTCTACTCATATAGGTATATCATTACCTACTTCACTTGTTCCAATTGGATCCTTAAGCTATTTAAACCCACAAGGTTTTGAAGGCTAGTTGATAATCTGCTTTGGCAGGCTTATTTTATCCAAAGTTTGAAAGCTTGTCATGGTGAGCTCAAGAAGGATCAAGCTCAAAACCCTACACCATTGCAATCTACATCACTTGGCATATCCATCCATATATCCCATGCCCCAAGGGGAGCCCTGAGCTCCAAGATCCAACAAGGTTTTGGTGGCATGAAAACAATCTTACCCAATATCCTTAAATCTCTAGTTTTCACCAAAATCGTCCAAAATCCCAAGGTTGCAAATGCTTGTTACACCTTGTCTACATCATCTACCTTGATCATCAAGATTTATCAATAATTATCCATATTTATTAGGGACCAAAACTATTTAATTCCCTTAATAGGCAAAACCTCCAAAACCTCTTCCATAAAGGAAAGTTTGGTTTTTGCCAAAACACTTCCTCAAATTTTGGCTCAATTAATTTCCACATATCATACCCCATATTACCACTTCAAAAACAAATATTTTTGAAGAGCTTTATTATTTCTTTTTGCCTATTTTCTTAAATGGCAGAAATGGAATAATAATTGTTTTAAATACTTTTAAGCCCCAATAAATCTTGGGAAATTCCCCTAAGTGTATATTCTCATTTGGGACCATCTCACATCAAAAACTCCACCTATCCAATGTAAAATTATCAAATGATCGTTTAGAAACTACTTCTGTACTTTTTGAATAAATGATTTTTAGTGGACTTAAGATCCTCAGAAAAATCACAAATAATTCCTAGAGAGGTCCCTTAACCTCATCTATCTACCAGTACCATTTCCTCATCTTGTACAATGCAAGTTTTTGGACTTTATTCATAACCCTCTATTTGATCAAAATTGCCAACTAATCAAATCCTCTACTCAAACCCACCCCAATCCTCATCAAAAGCTTGACCAGCACCTCTCTCCACCACCCCTTTCACTCCTGGTCGAAACCCCAGTAGTACATCCCCCCTCTCACCTGTCATTAGTACTTGGAAGGAGTGAGAGAGAGGGTCAAGACTTTATTGCCTACCTTGGGAAGATAAGCTTAAGACATCAGCCCCACTGCCCCTCTGCCCTAAGAATGACCCCAGATGACACCTCCACCCTCTCGCCACCGCCCTCCATGCCCAATGGATGGCCAGCTCCCTCCCCCTTGTCCTCCCATGGACTTGTGCCACCATGGACTACTCCTTCTCAGTTGTAAAGGCCATAGGTTCTCACCCCTGCCCCTGCTCCCTCATTTCGCCTCCACACTCTCCCCCTACCTCTCCCCGAACTCCAGATCCCGTCCCTCAGCTCTCCTCGCCATGGAAGGAGAGGAAGCTCTCCTCTTTGTCTTGCTCTAAAAAGGCAAGTACTCCATCGAACCAGGCCACCTCCCTCCCTCTTATCCACTTTAATTCACCCCTCTCACTCAGATCTACTCCCATGTGCCCTCTTTTCTGTCCCAGGTACACCGGAGGCGCCGTCGTTGTGCATGTCTGAGAGAAGCTCCCTCCCGTCGAGCCTGACCTCCCCGAGCGTATGCAGCCCTGCCAAATCCCTCATGGCGTCTCCCAGGACCTCTGGATCCTCCCTGCATCCTCTCCGTCGACATGCATGCACCTCTGGACCACTCCGGCGAGCTCTCGAAGCTTCCACCGGCCGCCCTCGCACGAGCCCTCCTCCAGCAACAAAACCCGCCCCTACCGCCCATCGTCGGGCTCGGCACGGTTCACCGCGTCACCCCGGCTCGACTTTGCCGCCTCCCCGCCCTCAGGTGAGCCGCCCCAGAGCTCTCTTCCCTTAGCTAGGGTTTTCCCGCGCCGCCGCGCCCCAGAGGAGGACGACGAGCTCCCCGCCATCGATTCGCCCTCTAATCCGACGGCCCAGGCGCCTTGGTACATCTTCGCCGCTCCGCGCCGCTAACCAGCGGGACCCACCCGTCGGGTTCGAAATGCGGCCTCTCGCGCGGCGCATCCCCGACGTGGGCCGAATCTGCTTCCTCAGCCCAGTGTGCCCCAGATCCCAGCCCAGTTCTGGCCAACTCCTTTCCCTTTTTCTTTTCTATTATTCCAGATCTACTATTTTAAGCTGCTAGGTTTAATTCGAAACAAAAATGAAAACGAGATGAAACTTCCAAGATCTAATTTTCCCTAGATGCATGCATGTTTTCCCTAACATGCAGTATAGACCACCTGCCCTGATTTTTACCTCATTATTTCCTGGTATATTAATTACCAAAAAGTATCCAAAACACTAATAAATTATTTTTGGGAGATTGGTAAACTCAAATGGAATGAATCCAACTGTTTCTGGTATATGTTTGACTTACCCAACACATGGAATTGGCCTCAAGCCAAGTGGAGCCTTTGTCTTCCTGTAGTAAAAATAACAAAAACAGTCCTATTCTGACTTTAGAAAATTCCCTAGGCCAAATTATAACTTTTTTTGACCTGAGTCCAATTCCTAGGGAAGTGGTACATCAGGATATGTCAAAATCCAGGAGTTCCAAAATTATTGAGCTTCTGAGGTTTTCTATTGAATTAAACAATTCTGTGTGTAGTGCTTTCACTAGATAAATCACTACAATAGATCTGCACCTCCAAAAATAGTGATTCCAGTTGGTGCTGGAAGGTATTTGCAATACCTATCCATTGCCGTTTACCTCATATCGAAAGCCTCTGTTGATTAAATCTGGTTAAAAAGACAACTTGTCTACAGAACTGCCTTTGGGAATTTCCTGAGGGCATCCTCATAAATATTTTGACATGATTCCAACTCTCAGTGAACAAGTACATCAAGGCCTACCTAACCACCCAAGGAAATAACTTTTGGACATACAAAACATTTCTGGTGAATTATTTCCTAAAACTAGAGCCTTCATCACTAGAAAATTCATAGGAAATCAAGGAAAAGTGATAAAATAGTGAAAGAACTTTTGTTGGTTTCATTTTATCAACACCTATCTGTTGGTATCATTTTTAATCTATGGTATCCTATAGAATAGGTCCTTTATCCAAAACCCATCTCTTAGGTAATTTCTAGACTATAAATCCTAAAGGATTTTCTTCCATGTTTCCAAGACAAGGCCAATCTTATTAAATCCATTCTTCCTAAGACCTACTGATTTGTAAACTGGTATTGTTCATTGCTTGCTGTATGCCTTGATGCTTGCCTTGATTTATGTTGATTGTGGCCTTGTTTATTTACATGTGATGTCTGGACGATGATAGTTGCGATGAAATCGGAGAGTAGGAGAAGTGGTAATTATTATTGGTATTATTGGGTATTCTAAGAAGAAGTCCAGGGACATATTGCCATATTGCTGAGCATCAGGCAAGCCACCTTCTTTCTCATAAGCCTTGTCCTACTATTTTACTCATGCATGTTTTATCTACTATTTATGAAACTGCATTGTTTTATTATATGTTGATGTATATATGGTAGTGGTTTGACTCCTCCGAACTATTACACTTTTGTACTAATAAGTACAACCCTATCGATGATACCTACTTGTTCCTAGTACGGTAGATGGTGTAACACACCATACCCCTTTGGAGACCCTGTTTTAGCCGAAGCAAAAGCTAGAGGATGGGAAGACCCCGGAAAAAGGTTTTACCAAATGTTTTCTGATCAAAACCTTGGTGAGGTGGGACCTCCCAAGAGATGTTGAGAACGAAAAATGTTTTTGTTTTACAAAATGCTGAAGGAAAAGCTGGAGGAAAAAGTTTTACGAAAATGCACCCGGTTCTTTGCAGTTTAGCTATAACAACTTAACCCTGTGCAACCACATTACTCTGGTATGGGACAGGGCTGGATTTGATGTTTGTCTATTCTAGTATGAGCTGCCTCGTAACTACTACAGGGGATCGGGGATCCCTGGAGGGTGGGCCATCTCTGATAAAGGTCCATGTGGGACATCAACCTGGAGAAGGAACGAAGGGTCTGCTGGCCTCCACGCGTTACTATGAGCCCCTCATTGAAAGCGCACACTCGAGAAGTGGAAAAAGTGCTCTGGTTGGTCCTCGGTACCCGACGTCCCGGTTTTGAGGGGATTAACACTCATAGGGTAGGAACTTATATTGGAGTGGCCATCCGGAGAGTCTTGATCGGTTACTCGACCCACAATCGGTAAAGATCAGGGTAGCATACCCGGATGGTGTGGGTAAAGTGTACAACCTCTGCAGAGTGTAAATCTATTCGAATAGCCGTGTCCATGGTTAAGGACGGGTTGGACAAACTTCTGTAGAGAGGTGCTGGTTTTGTTTTCAAAAAGGATTTCGGAAAAGAAATGGCTTTGGAAATGTTTTGACCACGGGATGGTCTGAAAGGATCCCTGTTTTGACCATGGGATGGTCAGAAAGGGATGGAAGGAGTTTGGTCGTGGGACGACCTGAAGACGGGAACAAATGGGTGACCCAGTCCTAATATTCAAAATGGTTTCCAAAATGTTTTGCAAAAGTTTTTCAACAAAGATATGTAGATGCTATATCTACAAGAGAAACTATTTGAAGAAAAGAACCTTCCTTGGATCCCTCCTACTACCACAGCCATAATGCATATCCTCTTGTTATTACTATTATCTTAAGGTGGTTTGCGAGTACATTCAAAGTACTCACTGGCATTGTCCTTAGCTATTAAATTGGTCAGATATCAAGAAGAAGATGATGTGGGCGATGATGCGAGCTAGGACGTTCTCCCAGTCAGTTGCCTGTAGGTTAAGGCATGGCTCGGGCTCTACGCTTGGTAAAGTTTCGCTGATGATTATTGATGTATCCATAATGGCACCTATGTAAGTCTTGTAATTCGGTATGTTTTGGATGTTGTAATGATACTCATCGATTATGTGCCACGACTAACTGATCATGGGATCGTGGTTGTATGCATAACAGGGATTCTTGGAGGTTTAATCCGGGGCCCCACAAGAAGAATGCTTCATAGATTGCTCATTATGGTTACCCTGCAGGTTTCCACCATGATTAGGCATGGATTAGACCAGCCGCCTAGGCGTTTCTCTAACACACATACATAACTCCATGGACTTACAAGATCCCCTTTCATTTCACACCGACGACATCCATAAACAAAATAGCATGATATCAACTAGGTACAATGTACAAGTGAAATGTTGAAAGCGTTCCCCATTACATCATGGTTCTACTAATCCCCAACGTATAAGTGCAAGCATATACATCATAGATGACGCAATGGTTCAAGTTTATTAGGGGCAAGAAAAGTAAAGTGTGCCACCAAGTTAGTGAGAGCTTTAATCACTAATTTTCACATAACAAATTTAATGCGGAAGGTAGATAAATACATGAATATACTTGGAATAGAAAATGCTAATAGGTAGGTATGGTGGAATCTTTGGAATAACTTGGTTTTATTTGGAGTTGGATGCATGAGTGGAACTCATACTTGGTTATGGAGGCTAACAAAATACTGGGAGCGATCAACTAAGAGAGCAATAATTGCCATAATCATGCAAAGCGACAACACATCATTAATTAAAGCATAAAATGATATTACAAGTCGAAAACTAAATGATCATCGAGGCTATGGTGACTTGGGATAGTCTTAACATGGTGTGATCATGCGCCAAGTCAACCCAAATAAAGCATCAAAGGAGAATACCAGAATACTATGCTTTAATATGCTAAAACAACGCATGATTCTTTCAAGGCACATTAAGCAATCTCAATTGTTTATAACATGCCATGCTACAGCAAAAATCACTAAGCATAAATCCAAAACAATACCAAGCATGGCATGACAAAGCCTAGGCCACAGTCAAAAACAAGACTCGTTTTTACCACTTAAGCATGAACTTTTCCTACTCTTTTCCAATCCAAACCAACTTATTTGAAAACTAATGTATGAATGAGAGGGTCCAACCAATTTATTCAAGCAAACTAAGCAAACTAAAACCAAAAACAAAAATGAAGACGCTCTAAGAACAACACAACTGTGCATGAAACAATAAAAATGAAGTGTTTGGAAGAAACCTGAAGTTTTATTGATGGAGAAGGGGATGCCGTGGGCATCCCCAAGATTTGACGCTTGTACTTCTTGGATATTTCTTGGGGTGACACAGGTGGCATCCCCAAGCTTGAGATTTTGTCCATACTTCATCTCATCACATTACTCTTCCCTACACTCAAAAATTTCCTTCATACAAAACTTCACACAATCTTCATTAGCAACATTAGTGCACTCAAGATAATAAGTCTTTTGGTTTAGTTTCAACACAAGTAGAACTTCCATTAAAACAAAATCTACTGTAGCACTTCATTTAAAAAGTTCAGGTGATGAAAGAGAACTCAAATAGAAAGAGATTAAGAGGCAAATACAAATAATGGTAGAAATCTGTCAAAACAGACTAGTAGGTAAAAACCAATTTTTTATAAGACCTTCTGTTGCTCAACTCGAAAAGTGTTGAACCAACAAAAGTTGGATAACAACCTAGGGCAAAAGCACAAAACTTTACAGCTCAAACTGACATACATAGATTTTTCATGAATTTTTACAGCGAGGCAAAAAAATCTGTTTCCGGACAGCAACTTTCCCAAGCATTACTTCTCTCTCATTAGAGGTTACTCTTGGCACAAAAATCACAAAAAAATGATAAGGAGCGGTTATTACAGAGGTAATAACTTCCAAGACTCAACTAAAACTTTTGGGTTATCTCCCAATAAGTACTTTTCTTTAACGCCTTTAAGTTAGGCATAAAAAGCAAGAAAATAATCAAGTATTCTCAAATGAAGAAGCATTAAGAGAAAAATTGTTTTCATAGGAGAGGCAAAATGAATCTTCTCTCTCTTCTTAGGGAAGTGTTCTATACCTTTCTTGAGTGGAAATTGATATTTAATGGTGCCTTCTTTCATATCAATAATCGCACCAACAGTTCTAAGAAAAGGTCTTCCCAAAATAATAGGACAAGAAGCATTGCATTCAACATCTAAACCATAGAAATCAATGGGGACATAGGCATTGTTAACCATAATGATAACATAATTAACACTCCCCATGAGTTTATTTTTAACATTATCATCAAGTGGGACATTTAAATAACAATCTTCAAATGGTGGCAAATCAAGCATTTTATAAATCTTTCTAGTCATAATAGAAACACTACTATCAAGATCACATAAAGCTTTGAGATAAAAATCATTCACTTTCATATTAATGATGGGTTCCCAACCATCTTCTAATTTCATAGGAATAGAAGCTTTATGTTTCATCTTTTCTTCTTTAATTTTTATGAGGGCATCAGTAATGTGTTTTGTAAAGGCCATATTCATAGCACTAGCATTAGGAATTTTAGCAAGATTTTGTAGGAACATAATTACTTCAGAGATATTGCAACCATCAAGATCAAAATAATAATTATCATCTAAAGTAGTAGAGCTATTGTTTCCCAATTTCGAAGAATTTCAGCATTTTTATTAGAAAAGGATCCATTGGGTTTACTAGCTTCAACATTAGTGGTAGTGATAGTAGAAATACTAATATTTCTAGCAATTTCATCTTCTCTTTCCCACTTAGCATGCAATTCAACTAATAGTCTAACATTTTCATCAATTCTAACTTGTATGGCATTAGTAGCAGCAAATGGGTTTGCAATAGTTTCAGGTTTAGTAGCTTTTTTATTCAAAGAAGACTGTGATTCAGCCAATGATGCTATATTTCTCTCAGCATTAGAGAGTTTTTCCTCAATAGTTTTATTTAAAGCAGTTTGTTTACTAATAAACTCTTTAAGCATAATTTCAAGTTCAGAGGGTGCACTCCTATTATTGTTGTAGGAATTTCCATAAGCATTACCATTATTGGGGGATATGGCCTATAGTTATTATTACCAAAATTATTCATGTCGGCATTGTTGCTAAAATTATTATTTCTTATAAAGTTCACACCAACTTGCTCTTCTTGATCAACCAAAGAGGCTAAGGGAACATGATTTGGATCAATATGGGCTTTCCCATTAACGAGCATAGACATAATAACATCAATTTTATCACTCAAGGAGGAGGTTTCCTCAAAAGAATTTATCTTCTTACCTTGCGGAGCTCTCTCAGTATGCCATTCAGAATAGTTAACCATCATATTATCCAGAACCTTTGTTGCAGCACCCAAAGTAATGGTCATAAAGGTACCTCCAGCAGCAGAATCCAGTAGATTTCTTGAAGAATAATTCAGTCCTGCATAAAATGTTTGGATAATCATCCAAGCAGTCCGTCCATGAGTGGGACAATTCTTTACCAAATATTTCATTATTTCCCAAGCTTCAGCAACATGTTCATTATCAGATTGTTTAAATTTCATAATTTCACTTCTCATAGATATAATCTTAGCAGGAGGATATTTTTTGCCAATGAAAGCATCTTTGCATTTAGTCCAAGAATCAATACTACTTCTAGTTAGGGATTGCAACCATTCTTTAGCTTTTCCTCTAAAAGAGAAAGGAAACAATTTAAGCTTAATAATATCCCCATCTATATCCCTATGTTTTTGCATCTGACAAAGTTCAACAAAGATATTAAGATGAGCAGCAGCATCTTCAGTACCAATATCAGAAAACTGTTCTCTCATAACAAGATTAAGCAAGGCAGGTTTAATTTCAAAGAAAGTAGCTTCACGAACTTAGTGTTTTCAAAGAAAGTAGCTTCACGAATAGGCGTGCACATCAAATCATTGTTGTTGGTGCTAGTGAAGTCACACAACTTAGTGTTTTCAAGAGTAGTCATTTTTTGCGTTTTTTAATAAAGAAAACAAACTAGTGCAACTAATTTTTGTGTGTTTTTGATAAAGAAACAAGCAAACAAAGCAGAAATAAACTAAGCAAGAAAAAACCAACAAAGTAAAGATATTGGTTATGAGGGGATCCCCTTGTGAAGATGTCCTTCACTCCCCGGCAACGGCGCCAGAAAAAGAGCTTGATGGCCCAAAATATATTCGAGCTCGTTGGGAAACCCCAAGAGGAAGGTATGATGAGCACAGCAGCAAGTTTTCCCTCAGTTATGAAACCAAGGTTATCGAACTAGTAGGAGCAAGGAAACACCTCCAAGGTGTTGTTTCCAACTTGGAATCCTGCACAACACAACCACAGAACTTTGCCCCCAACTTATAGTGAGGTTGTCAATCTCACCAGTTTTGCTGAAAACAAAGGATTAAACATATTGTGTGGAAGATAGTAATAGCTTGCAGAAAGTAAACATAAAACAGTAAATAGCTTTGTAGATTGATGGTAAAAGAATGGACCGGGGTCCATAGTTCACTAGAGGTGATCCTCCTTAAGATAGATGACATGTTGGCTGAACAAATTACAGCAGGGCAATTGACAAACATCGAGAAAGCATACATGCATATACTAATCATCTTGACTCATATGAGATTTGATTGGGCATTACAACATTATACATAGACCGTAATCCAACTGCATCTATGACTAATAATCCACCTTCAGGTTATCAGTCTGAACCCCCTCCAGTATTAAGTTGCAAGCAACAGATAATTGCATTAAGCAAAGTGTGTAAAGTAAACAATACGATTGTCCTATGAACAAAGGATTGTTGTTTTGTCCCTAGTAGCAACATCACATCTAGTACCTTAGAGATTTCTATCACTTCCCCAGATTCCTAGAGGCATGAACCCACTATCGAGCATAAATACTCCCTCTTGGAGTTGCTAGCATCTACTTGGCCAAGATAGCTACTAACAACGGAAAGCATGCAAGATCACAAATAACAAAGACATGATAGAATCAATATTCAATCTGAAATAGCATCTCAATATCCATCGGATCTCCTGCAAACACAACATGTAGGATTACGAATAGATGGTCTTGATCATGAATGGAGCTCACAAGATCTAAACATGATAGCACAAAGGAGGAGAACCAACCATCTAGCTACTACATGGACCCGTAGTCCAAGGATGAACTACTCACGCATCACACCGGAGGCAGGCATGGTGATGAAGAAGGCCTCCAGGGTGAACTCTCCCCTCCGGCAGGGTGCCAGGAAGAGCTTCAGATCCCTCCCGATCTAGGGATGGAGATGAAAGTGGATACAGAATCTTTCGTGGAATTTTGATCGGGTACTTAGGGTTTTTGTCCCGAAGGCAATATATAGGCGCAGGGGCAAGGTCGGTGGAGAGCCAGGGGCCCACACCCCCTGGTGGCACGACTAGGGTTGGCCACGCCACCACGAGGTGTGGCCACCCTGGTTCCCCTCTTCATCTCCTCTCCGGACTCCATATTCCTTGTGGTGAAATATTGACTTGGGCTTTTGTCTGGTCCAATTCCAAGAATATTTCCTTACTAGCTTTTCTGAAACCAAAAACAGCAGAAAACAGGCAACTAGCACTATGGCATCTTGTTAATAGGTTAGTTCCAGAAAATGTGTAAAAATACTCCAAAGTGTGGAAAAAACATAAGAAAGTAGATATAAAACAAGCATGGAACATCAAAAATTATAGAGACGTTTGCAACGTATCACTTGTCTTAGATTGTGTGACAGCTAGCTTGTATTCGGCAGCCTCCAATTAGGTTGTGGATGTGTGCCTCGAACTCGTTGTAAAGGTTCCAGCTTCCACCTCGAAGGTTGTCGTATAGTGGAAGAGGTGAATCGAACCCGTTGGGGTGAGGTTCATTGGAGAACATGGGAGGCCTCTCGTGGCGTTGGTGGTTTGAAACCACCCCCTCTCCAAACATAGACGTACTTCCCCTCAAAAGGAAGGAACTACGGGAAACAAATCCTTGTGTCTCCACGTGCTCCAATTTGGTTACTTCTATCCTTTACCGCACTTTACCTATCTAGTTCTTGTTTAGTATATGTGCTAGATTGACATATAGGTAAATTCACCATAGTTGCATAATCTAGAGAATTTACCTTTCACGTCAAACCCTAAATCGAAAAGGAGTAAAATTTGAAGTAGCACCTATTCACCCCCCTATAGGTGCCCATACGATCCTTTCAATTGGTATCAGAGCCTCGGCTCTTTATTTGGGCTTAACCGCCTAAGATATTAGATGAGGGAGAAAGTGAGGCGAGCCACTCGGTGACCATGTTAGATCTCAAGAATTTGGAAACAAGCTTGAGCTCTACCTTGGGCAACGAAATCCAATAGTTGCGCCAACTCATTGAGCAACTTGTTAGGAATAAGCCAACCTCACCTCCTCCCTCTCAAGAGGAAACACCACCTAACCCAAAGGAAAATGCTCCGGCTAAGCCATTGGAGGAAGTGGCGGGGGATGAACATAATTCCACTAACTCCACCACCAAAAGGGGTGATGGGAAGGAAGAGAACCATGCGGTTCCCGGATGGTACTCTCCCGACCCTCCTATCCCTCACCCACATATAAATAATAGAGGTGACCCACCTAAGTTAGCTGCACATACTTTTGCTCAATGGCAAGTTTTAATGAAATCTCATGTGCGCAGCTCTTGCATTGATTTGTGAATATTATTGAAGGACTCAAAATTGAGGATCCAACCAACTTGACTAGAAGAGAAGTGGTCAATAGCCAACACAATGCGACTGCCTTGCACATGATCCAACTTGGAGTGGGGCCAAAGGATTTTCCCCACATTGAGCACTACAATATCGCCAAGGAAGCTTGGGATGCTCTCATTGACTTGTTTGTTGGCAATGAGAGTATGAGAAGAAATAGATATGATGCCTTAAGCAATGAGGCCGAAGGTTTCTTCATGAAGGATGGTGAGGATCATGAATACATGTATCGAAGACTCAAATCCACAGCCACCACCTTCAGGAATGTTGGTGCCTCTCACATTGATGATGCTTGGATCAAGAGGAAGTATGTGAGTGCTCTCATGCCTTTGGATCCTACTGACTTGAAGAGTCTCCAAGGAAGACACAACTACCATCTCATGACCTCCAATGAAATTATGCAAGAGATGGCCGCCTTCAAGGTTGCTGCCAAGAATGCCAAAGACGCATGTGCTCATGCCATTGGAATCAGTAGTGGTGTCAATCTTGCCTTGAAGGCCAAGGTTATGGAGTATGATGAAGATGAAGGGAGTGATGAGGGACTTTCAATGAGCCACCCCGAAGATGTCAAGGTTGCTCATGGTGAATAAATGGCCTTCTATGCAAGAAACTTTTGGAAAGATCCTGCCAAGGCCAAGATGGAAATGCAACGAAGAAGTAACCCCAATGGGAGAAGAGATAATGGGTCCAAGTTGAGAACTTGCTTCAATTGTGGTGATCGCTATCACTTTGTTGCTGCTTGTCCCTATGAGAAAAGAGAAGATCATGGGGATAAACTTTTGTTGAAGAAGACCTCCAAAGCTCCTTACAAGAAACCCTTCATCAAAAGGAATTCAACCAACAAGAAGTCGGCTGAAATTGTCTTGATCACACATGAAGAATTCTCCTCCGACGATGATGATGAAGATGAATAAGAGGAAACATCAAGTGGTGTGGCGGCTCTTGCCACTACTTCTACCCCTACATTCTCACTCTTCGACTCTCCAAATGAGAATATCTCCAACAAGAATGTCACTTGCCATATGGCAAGAGGAACGGAGGTATTATCATCATCACACTCCACCTCTTTAATCAATGATGAATTTGATGATGAGTTATCTCTTGAGGTCAAAAAGTAATTAGTTGATTTTGATGTGTTTATGAACAACTTGCAAGGGGAACACAAGAAACATGTTGTGGACCTCTTAAATCAACTTGCACACACACAAGAACTTCTAGATGAGATATGTAAATTAGGAAGAGAGCACATGATTAAGGTAGAAGCTCTAAATAATGCTCTAGAAGAAGAACAAGAAACTAGAATGTCTCTTGAAACTAAACTTGAAGGGCTTGATGAAGCAAATGATCTCATTATTAATAAACTCATCAAGGAACATGACCATGCTATTGCTAAATATAAAAGGGCTAAAAAGGACAAGATTGAGTTTGATGTTGTTCATGAAAAACTTGCCGAGGACTTTAGGATGCTTGACAAGGCTCACAAGGCCTTGGAGAGTGAACTCTTGTTGCGCACAAAGTCTCGTGAAAAGCCTCAAACTCAATTGACCAATATTACTTCACCTAGTACTTTCATTCCCTCTAGTTGTACTAGTATACTTGAAGAAAATGATAGGTTGAAGGGGGAGCTAGCAAAGGCCACCTTTCCCAAAGGTAACAAGTCAATTGATGACCTCTTAAGTAAGCAAAGGTAAAGTAGTGAAAAAGGGGGTATTGGCTTTGTCTCTAATGGCAAGAAGAAGAAGAAAAACAAGAAGAATAAGGCCAATCCCACACAAGGAAAGGACAAGGTCACTGTGGATAGTAAGTCCACGAATGGCAAAACTATGTCTCATGATGATTTTGCGGGAAGTGCTAACCCTCACTATGTTTTAATGCGTGATTATTATGGTGATGTATATGCACAATATGTTGGCCCATTTGATGGTTATATTGCTTCGTCCATCTGGGTTCCCAAGACCCTTGTTGCTAACAAAAGAGGACCCATTGAAAAATGGGTACCTAAAAACTAGTTTGATCTTTTGTAGACCTATGCTTCCGGAGGGTCAAAATGGGTGCTTGATAGTGGATGCACAAGTCATATGACCGGAAGCGCATCTAGTGTCAAGGAGTTGAGACCAAATATTGATCAAATATCTGTGACATATGCCGAAACGTCAAAGTCTAAGGTAATGGGTTTCGGCAAAGTTGTGGTTGCACACGATATCACTCTCGTGGACGTCATGCTTGTTGAGACCCTTGGCTATAATTTACTTTCAGTCTATGCTCTTGGAAAGATGGGTTTTGCTGTCTTTATTGATAATGATATTGTGATCCTCATGTGGAGCAAGTCTCTAAAGGTCGCTTTCGTTGGGTACATCAAAAATGACTTGTATGTGGTGGACTTCTCAGGGAAGACCACTGCAAGTCTGATGTGCTTATTCGGAAAGGCCGATGTGGGTTGGCTATGGCATCACCATCTAGCCCATGTCAATATGAGAACTTTGCAAAGCCTCCACAAGGATGGTCATATTGTTGGACTAAAAAATGTTTTCTTTGCCAAAGATCGTGTTTGCAGGGCATGTGTTGAAGGAAAGATGCATGATTCTCCCCACAATACTAAGAACTACATCAAGTCCAAGAGGATCTTGGAGCTCCTTCATGTGGATCTCTTTGGTCCTCCATCTCATGCAAGCCTTGGTGGGAAGAAATATTGTTTGGTGTTTGTTGTTGACTACTCAAGATACACTTGGGTATATTTCTTCAAGATGAAAAGTGAGACCCAAGAAAAATTCATTGACTCCATCAACATGGCTCAACGTCAAACAATGTCCCAGTACTAACAATAAGAAGTGACAAAAATACCGAGTTCAAGAACTACACATTTAATGGATTTCTTAGTGATGAGGGAATAAAACATCAATATTTCGCTGCATATACCCCTCAACAAAATGGAGCACCTGAGAGGAAGAACCAAACTCTTATTGATATGGCAAGGACCATGTTGACGGAGTTTAAATCTCCATACAATTTTTTGGCTGAAGCAATCTCCACCGCATGCCATGCATCAAACCTTCTCTACCTCTGAAAAGAATGATCAAGACTCCATATGAAATTCTTACCGGTAACAAGCCCAACGTTTCATACTTCCGGGTATTCGGTTGTAAGTGCTTCTATCGCATTAAGGGTATTCGTTTGTACAAGTTTGATTCCAAAGCATTAGAGGGTATTTTTGTTGGTTATGGTCTCGAATCCCACACTTATAAAATCTATGACAAGCTCTTCAGAACTGTCATAGAATCTTGTAGTGTGTTGTTTGAAGAATATGATGGTACCCAAGCGGGGTGTGTTGATGTCTGTGATGTAGATGATGAAATGCCTCAGGATGCCATAGGAAGAATGGGTGCGGGTTTCATCCGCCCTATTGAGGAACCCCTTATGGCGGATCGAGAAGAACTATGCTCTACTCAAGTGGAGCCCTCGTCTTCACAACATTAACAAGCTCCCATCGAGGGGGGCATTGACCCATGCCAAAGACAAGCTGTGGACCCTCAACTTGTTGATCAAGAAGAAACCTCTAGCTAGGAGGTGCTTGAGTCTCCATTTGCCAGAATGTCCAGTGGTGCTAAGTCTATTACACAAGGAAGATCTATAGAAACTGCCATAAGGGAAGCTCAATGCCTGTCTAGAAGTATGCTTGATCAAGACCAAGGTTAATCTTTGCCTCTTGTAGAAGAGAATAATTCCAATGATGATCAAGGTCAAGTTAATGGTCAAGACAAGGACCAAAATGATGAAGTGATCCCCCCAAGAAACAAAGAGGAGATCTAAACTGGTTGGATATTCCGAAGCTCCAAGCTCACAGGTACTTTGAGGATGCTCTCTGGGTGACTGAGAAGATGGGGCTGCACGCCATCTTTCAAACAAGACTAGTCTACCATATTGAGTTGGTCCAGCAGTTCTATGCCACGGTGGTCTTTGGGGACACTACTGCTATTCCCCTTGAGTGGATCTCTGGCACTACTAGGTGTCGTTCCAGCATGGCTCAGTCTGCCCACATCCTTGGAGAGCCTTTCAACCCCAATGCTCCTAGTGGTCACTGGATGCATGTACATGGTCAGGCATATGACAAGAAGTTGTTGGCCCCTATCTACTCTCAGAATGGTGTGGTTGGCCAAACCACCAACATCAAGCTCATCTACAACATTTTGCTCCGCATGTTTCGCCACACACTCACTCCCAAGGCAGGTAACAAGGATGAGATGAGAGGTGTTGAGATCAATCTTATGGCCCATGCCCACTCAGTGTATGTTCGTGGTCCAGCTCATCAAGGTGGTGCCATAGATGTCATGGATTTCATCTATCAGGATATGTACAAGTGCATCACTGACAAGTGTCCTCTTTTTGCTCCATATGTGATGAAGCTCATTTTGCTCAGGCTCCAGCCACTCCACTTCTCTATACTGACCTTGTAGCACACTTTCCTGCCAAGCTATAGAGGAAGGGTGCCTCCACCTCCAAGGCTCCTCACGGCTACCCCGTGCTCACGACATATTTGAGGATGATGAGATGGATGCATATGCCTGTGACAGTGATGATAGGTCTGAGGAGGTTCCGGAGGCTATGACCCGTGGCCCTCGGATGAAGCATGCCAGCAATGCATATCGCTTCACCACCTCCAAGGAGGAAGTGCACAAGAAGGTGAAGAAGGCCTCCTAGTGGAAGAAGCTTCTTCTTTGCTAGAACATTGACATTCAACATGGCCAGTACGATGCATACAAGGCGAACAGGAATGTGATCAAGGAGCTCAAGCGGATCAACCATCCCATGGATGTTGATCCTTCTTAGCAGTAAGCGTTTGATGGAACACTTTCCTACGGTCACTAGAGTCAGGGACATGTGGACTGGTCCATGTTTGTGGACGTGTCTTCTTCTTCTTGCCCTCACGACCAGAGGTCCACTCAGGAGGATCAGGATGATGATGATGATGGTGATGAGGACGAGGATGAGGACGATGACGATTACAGTGGCTAGTGTTGGCCTTGGGACGCTTTAGTTGTGCTCTTTTCCCTTTTTGGTGTCTCGATGCCAAAGGGGGAGAAGTAGCCCCTTTATTAGGTTGCTACCAGGGATTTGCATGGGTACACGAGCTTCACGTTATTTCGATTTGCCTCTTTGAAGCTTCGTGTATTTATCCTACTTGTTGAGTACTATGTTGTTTTGAACTCTGTTATGTGTGTTGTGACATGCTTACCTGGTTGTGTTAATGACTATGTTATGCTTAGCTTATTGATCTAGTTGTTATTATATCATGTCATAACTTGTTAGCTACAAAATCTAGGGAGGATGTGATCCTAGGCTGTGTGATCTTGTATTCAAATGCAAAGCTAAAATTGGTCACACATCTAGGGGGAGCCTCACTATATTTTGTATATCTCCTATTGAGAAAATTATTACCTATCCTATTTGCAAATCCTTGGGTTGTCATCAAACACCAAAAAGGGGGAGATTGAAAGGGCATTTATGACCTTCCTATTATTTTGATGTTTGTTGACAACACTTGGATAGGTTTCATCTGCTATTAAATGTTTCAGGAGATATCAGCTACTCTCGTGTATTTTGCACCAAAGGAAAAGAGCTCCACAGGATCATGTCTGTGCAGGAAACAAGTCCTAGCCAGACTATACGGCAGATCTAAGCCGGAGTTTCCGCCCCTAGCCAGACTGTCTGGTTGGATCTGGCTGGACTGTCCGGCCCTAGGAAGTGGGCGACTTCGTCGGTCATTCTGTATGCATGTTCGGACACTACCCGGACACAGTCCGGACACTGGCGGGAAACTTGGCTAGGCCAGAGTGTCCGACTGGTCTCACCCGGAGTGTCCAGCTGGACCGGACTATCTAGCTGATATTGGCCGGACTGTCCGGGTAAGTGGCTCCCAACGGCTCTAATTCCAGGGGGGCCTATATAAAGGCCCCTTCTTCTACCTTGGGAGTTGCTCGTCCACCTCAAGAACTCCAGCACCATTTGAGCCACCAAATCCACAAGATCTCTTCACTCAACCATCCAAAGTCATTGATCTTTGGAGAATCGAAGGAGGAGGCCTTGATCTACAACTTCACCAAGAGAGATCTTCATTTCCCCCTCATTCACTTGAGGGCCCCTTGCTCTAGTGTTTCATTGGAAACCCTAGCTTGTGATTTGGTTCTTACTAGCTTGTCTTTGATTGTGTGACAGCTAGCTTGTATTCGGGAGCCTCCAATTAGGTTGTGGATGTCTGCCTCGAACTCGTTGTAAAGGTGTCGGCTTCCACCTCGAAGGTTGCCATATAGTGGAAGAGGTGAATCGAACCCATTGGGGTGAGGTTCATTGAAGAACAAGGGAGGCCTCTCGTGGCGTTGGTGGTTTGAAACCACCCTCTCTCCAAACGTAGACGCACTTCCCCTCAAAAGGAAGGAACTACGGGAAACAAATCCTCGTGTCTCCGCGTGCTCAACTTTGGTTACTTCTATCCTTTAGCGCACTTTAACTATCTAGTTCTTGCTTAGTATATGTGCTAGATTGACATATAGGTAAATTCACCATAGATGCATAATCTAGACAATTTACCTTTCATGTCAAACCCTAAATTGAAAAGGAGTAAAATTGGAAGTATCACCTATTCACCCCCCTCTAAGTGCCCATACGATCCTTTCAGTTATTGATCCCGAATGGGGCGCTAAGCAAAGACTGTATACCCTTTTTGTCACTGAGGTTCCTATGAGATCGCTGCTAGCCAAGTATCTCACCTCAAGCCTTTATCAATCTATGGGATCTTGGGTACCTACAAGTCCATAGATCGAGACAAGAGACGAAGAAACAAAAGATACAAATCACAATTGCAAACAAAATACAATTCTCCCATGATCTAGATGCACATAATCGCTGCGAGGTTTCTCCCCAACCCGCAGCCCATGAGGACTACTCACTCATAACAAATAGATTGGAGATAGAAAACATCATACAAATACTTAGATTGAAATCAAATATTCTTACAATGGTCGCCAAATCACAAGGAAATCTAAAGTACAAAGCAATGGCTATGGCTAGTGGATGGATGGATGGTGGAAGTGATGAAAAATGGATGAACAATGGTGTGGATCTCCTTTGGTGGTGTTGTGATGTAATATGAGAATGGCGTCTCTCTGGCCGGTGGCTGGAGCCTTGAAATATATAGGCGTCTTCATGAAAGTTGTAGGGTTTGACGAGACGAAGTCAACGCCACCTGGTACGGGCGGGCAGTACGGGCGGACCACGCCCGTACTAGTGGTTGTTAAGCGTGCTAAAGCCCTGGCATGGATTCCCAATTACTTGGTCATGTGTACTTCCTCAAAATCCTTCATTATGACTCCTTATTTCGCATTAAAAGCTATGATTTCCTACACAACATAAATCCAAGAGAGGATTTGCATATCTTTGCAATTATTAGTCATTATTGGCAAAGATTGAGAGTTTCTTTGGCAATTTCCTGATGAAAAACAATGTTTAAACATAGTGGAAGATGGCAAAAATCGGAGCCATCGATGACTATGAAAAATGGCCAACGAACAAAAATGGTCCTAACGAAGACTAAAGCTCGGTATCATGCCAACACTTAGAGAGATCATATATCATTTTCAACAAGATTGAGAAGTAATAGATTTGCATGCTTGTCTTGCTCTTACTCGCACGCTTGCTTAGAATCTTTGGACTCTCATTTGTATTGGTATCTTTCTTTTTATTTTGCTTTTTTTAGTATCTCTTTCTTTCTATGCTATGGAGTTAACTTTTTATATTTCCTATGCACTATCAGTATGAAATAGCAAGCGCAAAATGCTTTGGCAAACACAAGATGAGCTACTCTCGATAGGTGAGGTAACACACAAAGGAAGAATGGAGGTTGCCAAAGGTTGGTGCAAGTTATACCTTGTAGTGATGTTTAACTTGCAACCGTTAGTGGAGGGGATGGCTTGAGTTCCACGGTGTCGATGTCGAGCACGAGAAGTTGTTGCAGAAGCTTTGTTAGATGATAGACACACACAAGAAACACAAACACACAAAGGAAATCAATCGAAAAGGAAAAAAGGTTAAATTGCTGTACAGGGCCGGAGACTCCGGGGTTCTGGAGGTTGAGACTCTGGTGGGGCCGGAGACTCCATGGTTCGCCTGCCAAAGACTCCAGGTTAGGGATAGCATGACGAAAAACTCGTGTTCTTTAGCGGAAATTCGTCCCTGAAACCTCAAATATAGAAATTTTTGACCAAATTGGGCTTGGAAACGTAGGCACAAGGTAAACCAACTCCAAAGAAAAGTTTCTATTTGACCAAAACCACAATTAACTCACCAAAATGATAGACCGATCCAAAAGAAATTTGGGGAAATACTTTTGGTATTTTCGAATTTGTGGTGGAAATCGATGAACAAAGTCAAATCCGTGGCAACCAAAAAGGTGCTAACACCAGATGATATGGGGTTCCTTATGGGGTTGACCCTAGGGTGGCTTGATCTTCACGAATTTGAGGTGGGAAATGAGGGGAAACCCGATGAACACGATAAACACAACTCTAGATGCAAGGTAAAGATACAAACACACGCAAAACACACCCGATTTGATTTTCTCCCGTTGGTTCAAACAACCAATCCAATAGAATCCCTAGGCGGGATACCTTGTAGTAGAATCACCCGAGTAGAGATTGGTAAGCGGATGATAAAATCCAAATCAAAGGAGAGAGATACCTAGCACAACTACAATCCTTGACAAGGAGAGACCAAACACTTGAGGAGGGTCTTGACGACTACACTCACGATCACGCAAGGTGTAGGCCCTGTACAACTCATAGATAAACTATAGAGAGGGTGTTCCCATCTAGGATTAGGCACATGCCTTAATTCATCTCCATCTCTAGGGTTTCAAGGAGGGAGTGGGGGCATATATATATAGGCCAACCACAAGATAGGGGTAGTTTTGGCATAAATAGGATGTTCTGGGTGTTACATAGGCCAGGCCCATCTTGAGGCTCGTAGGCCTGTATCACTCAGGCCGGAGACTCCGGGGTCGTCTCTGGGATATTGTTGTAGCTTCTAGAAGTTAGGCTGGAGACTGAGCCGAAGACTTGGTGCAGAGACTTCAGGGTGCGCAGGAGACTCCGGGGTTGCTTCGGATGCTTATTCCTTCTTCTCTTCTAGGCCTCTTTCTTGGGGATCTTGGCTCATAGGGCTTCCTTGTCTTCTCCTCTTGGTGTCATGGTCATGGACCTAGTCATAGAATAGGAATTCATCTCAAGTAGGATCCCATTCACAAGACAACCAAAGGAGGGTGAGATATGGAAGGAATTCAACTTTGTTGGAATTGTTAGTGTGACATGATGTGGACCAATGGTGATGGCCATGTGTTGGACTGCATCAAAGAGTTTTCCGTTACGGATCTCATAGGGTCTCTTCATGTGGAAGAAAAGGTGAGAGTAAAATACACACGTGCTCGAGGATTTGAGGGAGTAGTGCCAATTTGGTACATAAAATGAACTTCCAATCCCACAAGTTTAAGAATAAGAACAAATCTGAAAGCAAAGGGAAGTTTGATGATAAGAACAAAGCATCTCATTCTACCAACTTCAATAAGAAGAATGATAAGAAGAAAGGGGCTTGCCACATTTGTGGTGACCCTGATCATTGGGCTCTGAGCTTCCCTAAATGCTTTGATAAGTGTCAACATGGGAACATAAGCTATAAGAGATCATGCGGAGAACTGGCATGAACGCCAAGATGATCAGCGGCTGGTGCAGAATCAGAATAGCCGGATACATCCGTGTTGCAGTCACACTCTAACATTTCCAAATCCACTTGAGGAGAAGCGAGGTATTCATTTTCTTAGTATTGATCATACCTAGACCACCTTATTCCTTGGGTCTGCATACTTCTGGCTAGTTAACCAAGTGGTATTTGCATTTGGAACCCATCCCCTCCTAGAAGAACTTGGATCGGATCAAGTAAATTTCACATGGATCCCATCCTGAAGAAGAAACGACTCCATTGCGAACAAGGGCAAGTTGTCTAGGCGGGAGTTTGTCAAGATTAACCTTCCTCCCGAGGAGAGAAATCTGTTGATCTAGGGTTTAATTCTACTCCCTAATTTTCTTACCAGGAAAAACCATTGTTCCATGGTAAGATTTCTGTCTGAGATAGGTAGTCTAAGGTACACAAAGGGGAAGCTCCCTAGCTTGCAATTAAGCATGTTGGCAACCCTCTATTGCTCCTCGAGGGGTTGTCCCATGACCACTAACTCACTCTTGTGATAATTAATCTTTAACCCTGACATATCTTCGAAGCACATGAGAAAGAACTTCAGGTTGGCTAATGCATGTTCGTCTTGTTGAATCATGATAACAGTGTTGTCGGCATACTGTAGGTTCGAGATTCCCTCTAGAATTAGATGTGGGACCACTCCACTGATGTGGCCCAAGGCACAAGTGATGACTGCAAGTTCACAGATCGTTTGTAGCTAGTTTTGCAATAAAGATATCGATCCCACAGGGAGCAGGAGTCTGAAGTCTAATAACTCTTTGAACTAAATACTAAAATAGTAATGCTAAATAACATTCTAAGTAACAAGAGAAAATGCGAGTTTTGTGTAAAAGATATTTTTGGGTTTTCAAATAAGAGAACAACAAGTAAACTAAAGTTGTAAGTAAACAAGAGCATGCAAGTGTGATTATGAAAGTCTGCAAGATGATGGAAAGAGTTCTCAGGGAGTAGTGGATCCACCGCTAGTAATTAGAAAGAGTGATCAAAATTATTATAATAAATAAGACCATTTATGATGTGTGGGAGGAGCTCCATGTATGGACGAATAGCCAGCAATCGTTGCACACAACATCCTCATAACCAGAGCAGACAGCAATCGACATCAATCGAATTACTGCGCTATTAAGATACTTTACCCTGTAGGGTGTATCCCATGGCATGGACAAGGTTCCGTGAGTTCTCCTCGGTTCCCAAGTTGATACGTAAGGAATGGCAATATATTTATAGTCAATGTAAGTGATATCATCCCTCCGTCTACCAACAAGTAGTTCCCTCCATCTAGTCCTCAGTGAGGAAATATTGAGTGGAGCACTTCACCCAACATCAAGATGAAGGAAATCTAACAAAGACACATAATGAACAATATCACATAATAATCTTTATCTCAATTCAATCTCATACTAGGGTTTCTCCATCTCCCCAAGAACAAAGGAAACTACTCACACATGAAGACAATAAACATCATGGATAGAATATGGATGAAGTATGATGATATAATTGAAGACAAGTGCAAATCCAAGATTCAATCTAGAATTACAACAAGTAACCAAAGGGAATCAGTGATGGAGACGTTGTTGATGAAGATGACGATGTAGATCGATGTGGAGGCCTTCAAGATCCTAGTCCCTTATCCTCTTGTATGATGGTGATGGTGTAGATCTGTTTGAAGGTGGCTATGGCGGTGTCACGGTGGCAGGGCTCCGCCATGGTGGAGGATATGGCTTGGTGGCTCTCTCTTGGGTCCTCCCTCCTTTATATAGGCCTTGGGGTGCCCTAGGGTTACCCCAATACCATCATATGACTTAGGGAAGGTTCGGGAGCTTTTCTAGGGTCAAATTCCGTCGTTTGCGACCTTTTTGGCAACTATACGGGTGGAGCTATACGACTAGAAAAATAGCTCTGGCCGTATAGTTGCTCGTTAAACTGTCTGCCCCTTTCGTATTTTGGCCGCCATTTCTTCATACGAACTCCGTTTTGAGTGTTCTTAGACTCGTTGAGTTCGTATTGTCGAGGGCTAAAACCCTGTGGTCTTGGATATTCATTTTAAGAAGTTGGAAAATTGACTTTTTTCAACCTCTCAAATGGCAAAGTCTGGTCCCTGCAACTCCTCCATACTGTGCTCTCTTTGTTACTTTTGCCTTTGTTTTATCCATAATTATCATCAACACCTACACACATGTCATAGACAAGGAAAAGTGATAAATTTCTACCTAAACTACTAAATGTGCAAAGCTCATATGAAAGTAAATGAGAAATAGAAATCATGCATATAAGGCATAGCTATAGTTGGAAGAAACATGATATGAGCGATAAATGGCACAATGTATATGGCTAAAAGAGGTGGTATTTCATATCCATCAACTTCCCCAAGCTAGACCTTGCTTGTCCTCGAGCAGGAAGGGTCGATAATAAATTAATGGTTGTGAAATAGCTTATCATTGGAAATCAATGCCTTGCATCCTTATTTCTTTTACAAGCTCGAAGAGAGAAAACATGTATTCATACAAGGCAATCACAAGCTCAGTTATAAAGACCACTAAAGATTCATCAAAACTTATATGCTCCATGTCAACAGTGAATCTACTTGCGGACAAACTTGTGATCCTTTTATTGTACCTTTTGTATAACTTTTCATATCATTATTTTTTATGAGGCAAAACTTAGTCACAAATAGATGTCAAGCATAAATAGGAATAAAGTCTACCCAATCATGTCATCTAGTTAAGTCTCTCAAGTGCAAACATCAGTTATTGAACTTTCAGAAAGTTTATCTCTTAGTAACGAGATTTATGCCAAAAGGAAATGCGAGAGCATGTCAAAAGAAGCATAGCATTAGAGTGTCTCATTTGGTCATCCACATCAATGAATCATGGCTACCAAGCACTCATTTATAGTCTTTGTCTTTCTAAAACTTTAGTTCATCAATAATGATATCATGCCAAAACTTAGTGTGCTTAATCAAACTGTGCACGCTAAGAAGGATACTCGTGACCATTACCAAGGTTTCCCTTTTCGGTATAATGATTTCTCATAACGGTCAGAGGAGTATTCCCTCTTTCGCTTTGAACACAGTCCCATGAGAATACCAATGCATACCCAAATATAGCATGCATGATACATATGTTGGGAAACTCATAGCCAAACTCCAAGAGTTTCCTCTTTTTGGACTGTTCAAAGGCCAGCGGAGTTGTTAGCATCCCATGTTGTGCGACAGTGGTGCAGACACGCATAAAGCAATATCATACTTTAATCAATGGGTCAAGATTTGGCATGCATCTCAATTACCGCTAAATATTAGTTTCTTCAAAAAAATCCTTTCAAAGAGTGTTATCAAGCTGATCATCACATCTATGGTATTGAGTATCTTTTAAAGCTAAACTCTTAAGACAATTAAACAACACCTTATTTAGCATAGAACTCAAAACTTTGAAATATCATTTCCAATTAACAACTCCTTCCGTAAGAAAACTATCAAGTCTATTGTTTTGACATTATGGAGTCGAGCATAACCTATTCATTTAAGACAAGGCTATTTAGTGACAACCAACAAATTTCAAAAGATCTTGATCAAGTATTCATTCTTTCCAAGTGTAGAGATTGTGGTAATGTTTTCTACAGGATCACAAATAGTGTCACAAGCTTGATAAACAATTTGGCAAGATGCATACAAGCTCTAAGTCAACTCCTATGGTGCCTATCATGAGCAAGTGTATCCCCATATGAATAGAGAACTAGACTCACTTAAACAAGCCTTCAAAAATAGTGGGATACATGATTGCATTAAACCTTCATCGAATACAAACATTGCACAAGACTCTACACATGCACAAGTAACCTCCCCAAGCTTAGAACTTTGCAAGAACCAAACTTGAGTATATCACCAAAAGAAAAGAGAAAATATAGTTTCCAAAAGAGAGTGTGATAAGTGGTTACCTCCCCAAGCTTAGTTGGAAATAAGGGTGATACACTTTACCTTGAGGTATAAGTAACCTCTCTTTTGATGGACAAGGAACCTTTGCTTCAACATATATTTCTTGATATGGCCTGGTGTGCCTTCCTTGAGGACCTGCTTAAAAACTAAAAAGAAAACAAAATATTTTTGTATTTTTGAAGACACAGGTTTAGCTCACAAGTGATAAAAATACAAGTCCCACTGAGTCGGTTCATCAACCTAAGCACCACGCTTAAGTCAACAAACAAGTTCTATAAGATGCCTCTCCTAGATTGTGATGAGGTGCAAGTGAAACAGGATACAAGACACCTATGTCCATCCCATATGCGCTTATTAAAAGAGGTTCGAGTTGGAAGGTGTTACCAGAAACTGATCAAAAACTGATTGTCAAAGCGTTGAATTGAAGCAACAAAGTGGCTCATGTGAGTGTTTACACGGTTGGCACTATCGTACACATTGTCACACAAGGTTCAAGTCCCTGCGAAAATAACACACAAAATAAAATGCATCGCTTTGGTATAGAACATAGTTTGTTTACCCCACCAATAAAAGGAAAGTAAAAAAAGAAAACATGAAATTCTATAGAGAATTACATTCTAGGAGGTTTTTGAGGTAGAAATTTATTGCTTACATATGCTCGGCTTCCCTAGATCATGGGAGAAGCTCCGAGGTGGTATTTCGAGGTTTTTAGAAGAAGAAAGAAGAAGAAAGAATAAAATTTTGGGCAATAGTTACCTTCCAGTTGGCATTTGAGGGGTTTTCTCAGCTATACGGGTGCAACTATATGGCCGGAACAATGTGTTCCTGCCGTATAGTTGGCCTTCTCTCAAAATTTTAGGGTTTTCCCCTGGCGACGCAGCTATACGGCCGGAACAAAATTTTCCCGCCGTATAGTTGGTCGTTAAACTGTCTGTCCCTGCGAAAGAAAATATACAAAGGCATCGATATCTATACAACCGGAACTATACGGCCGGAATTTTTATTCCCGCCGTATAGTTGGTCTTAAACTCTCAGTACATTGGAAAAGAAATTGTACAGAGGCTCCAATATCTATACGACCGGAACTATACGGTCGGAATTTTTATTCCCGCCGTATAGTTGGTCATTAAACTCTCAGTACATATGAAAGAAAAATTATCGATGGCCAAGATATCTATACGACCGGAACTATACGGCCGAATTTTTTATTCCCGTCGTATAGTTGGTCGTTAAACACTTTGTATGCGTAAAAAAAATCTATTTCTTCAAGAATTCTTTCTTAAATTGAAACTTAGTGATATACCTTGTTTCGACAGTAAAATAACAACTCCAATTTTTGACCAACAATAGCATATAGCAACAATAAATTCTACCATTTGAAAACTACAACAAGATAACTCTAATAGAAAATCATGCAAAGAATAAAAATGCCAATGCAACATGAATGCATCAAGACTCAAGACACAAAACTTAGAAAGACACCTAATGACTTTCGGGTTGCCTCCCGGGAAGCGCTTTCTTATAACCAAGTAGCCTGGCTTTTCTCCAATATGATTTCAATAGATAGGAGCCAGAGAATTATTTATTATTACCTCCAAAAGTGGTTTGGAGCACTTACTCTTATAGCCTGGTCGAAGTCTCACCCGCTTGCGGTGCATCGGAGTCTTGTAGATAAATGTGTTATTGCTCACAAATGATGATTGATGTGTCATGTGTGGTGAGCATACCTCCCTAGATAGCTTCAACAAAAGGATTAGATATTTACATGTAAAGTCAAACATTTTACCTTTGGTAGCATCATCAGGATACAATTCATAGTACTCTTCTTGGGCTACACTATCATGAGGGAACACTTCATAATACTCATCTTTAGCAGCAGGGAAAAATTCAAAAGTGTCTCTATTCTTTAGTTCATCACTGAAAGGGAAATGGACGTCGCCTAGAGGGGGTGAATAGGCGTTTTAAAATTATTATGGTTTAGGCACTAGTAAATGCGGAATAAAACTTAACGTTTAATTTATGAAGCCAAAACCTATATCCACTAGGTTCACTAAGTGCACCAACAACCTATGCTAAGCAAGATAAGCAACAAGGTGATAGCAAGATATAATACTTCAAGCATGAAGGCTATCACAATGTAAATTGCATAAGTAAAGGGCTCGGTTGAGAGATAACCGATGGACGTGGAGACGATAATTTGTTTCCCGAAGTTCACTTCCAAAGAAGCTACGTCTCCGTTGGAGAGGTGCGGGGGCGCAATGTACTTCGAACGACACAAGTGGCTCACCTCGAGGTGTGGTGGCTCGATGCTCACCCAACGCCACACAAGGCCTCACCCCAAGATGCGAAGGCACGCAACCTACCGACGCCACAAAAGGCTCACCCTATTCTCCTGTGAGCTCGCCACAAAGGCCTACTCACGTTCCAGTATGGGACACTTGAGGGTGGTCACCGAACCCGTACAAGATTAGGGCAATCTCCACAACTCAATTGGAGGCTCCCAACAACAATGCCACAAAGGATACAAAGCCACAAAAGGAAACAAGGCCACAAAAGGCTACAAGACCACAAAAGGTCAACAATCCAACCACACAACCGTCTAGGGTTCCAAGAACCCAAGAGAAACAAGCCCAAGGGCTTGAACTCGCCGAATCTCCGAGGAGAACTCAAACCTATGCACAAAATGCAAGAGGCAAGTCCTTCACTCTCAAATTCCACCAAAGCTAAAAAAGATATTGGGGAATAAGGGAGGAAGAACACAAAACTCTCCAAGATCTAGATCCCAAGGATTCCTTCACAAAGAAGGGATTTGGTTTGGTGGGGCTTGTGGATCTACATCTCCTCTCTCAAATCCCTCAAAAAGATGCAAGAATCATAGGAGGGGGAAGGGGAGAGGGCAAGCTCTTCAAGGTCAACAATGGAGGAGAGAGAAAGCCAAAAATAAAGAAAGAGCAAAATTAGCCCCGAAGGGGGAAGGGGAGCTCCTTTTAAAGGGCTCCCCGATCTGCCCGTTACACACAGTTTCGCGCACGGCCAGTAGTACCGGTGGGTGGCCGGTACTACTGGTGGCACCCAGCCAACGGTCATAAACATGATACGAAAAGAACCAAAACTCGAGCATGGTCGGTACTACCACCAACCACCAGAACTACCGGCGCAAACAGTACTACCGCCAGAAAATTCGATCCAAGTTTCGTCAAATAGCACTAACCAAGCAGAGAAAGTACTGAACCAAAAATGGGTTTACCGGAAGTTGGGCCGGAATTAACACCGGTACTACCGGCGGCATTTCTGCGCGAGCGGTACTTCCGGCGTCTGGCCGGAACTTCCGGTCAAAGAAACTTCAGAACCAAAATTGCAAGAACTTTTGCATCCGAACTCCAAACAAGATGAAACCAATTTTGCTGGAAAGATAACGATGTGTAGAATCCAACAAAAAGTCGAAATATTGGGTATCACCAAGGGAGAAAATACCATGAATATATATGTGAGATATCTCCCAGGGTGTGGAGCCAGAAAACCCGCAAGATCAAAAACGCAATAAGATATGCAAGGGAAATCCATTTTTGATGAACTAGAGCTTATTATGAAGATAACCACAAGCTCTAGATCCTCACATGGACAATAACCAAACAACAACCAAGAAAGATGATGCTATGAATGCAAAGGTTTGAGCTCTCTCCGAAAGATACGAATGAGCCACCCACTCGAGAGCCCCTCTTGATAGTACGGCTATCAATCCTAAACCTGGTCTCCCAACACTACACGAGACCGGTAAAATAGAAACCCTATCAAGATCATACCTTTGCCTTGAGCATCCCACTTGAGCTTGATGTAGACGATCTTGTCACCTTCAAGATGGAACACCTTTCTTGATTGCTCTTGCTTGCTCTTGCTTGATGAAGACTTGTGAATGGCTCCCCCATACTCCATGGGAAACCTCTTCTTTGACCTTGTCTTCATCACTCCATGAACGCCGAGGATGGCAAGCTCCAAGAATGAGATCTTCTAGAGATGGTGCACCGTGAGCTTGCACATCAATTCTTGATGATGATGTCTTGAAGAAAGCCACAAGGAACTCCATCTTATTCTTCTTCTTCTTCAAGGCATACTTGATCTTCTTCTTCTACTTGATTCTAATAGGCACAAAGCCCTTGGACAAAGCTTCTTCTTTTTCATCCTTGAAACCAACACATGGTCCAAGCGATGCCAATGGACAAACCTACAGGTGAGACTCAATTTGCACATTAGTCCATAGGGATTGTCATTAATTACCAAAACCACACATGGGGGCATACATGCCCTTTCAATCACCCTTGCTAACAAGTTCATCAGTTCTAGAGTTATCAATCCAATCACAAAAAGAAGCACCATCAACAAATGTTTCATCAAAGATGGGCTCTCCCAAAACTTGTTCATTAATACTACACGGATTTATCTCTAGTTCATCATTATTAGTGTTCTCCAAATGAGTATCTAGGCATAAAGCCTCCGCAGATAAATTATCTTCGGTTTCAACACAATAAGAATCATTACTAGAGACTGAGGCATCATAAACAAACTTATTATTAGTAGAATGATGTTTGTCTTCAACCTCGCCTTTTTGGTGTTCCTCCTTGTTATCCAGTGGTTCCTGCAAAATGTTAGTTTCGAGAACTATTGTGTTACATAGCTCCTTACTTTTTATCACAAGTCCATTCCCACTAAAATGTTCTTGACAATAATTGACAATTTAACTCATAATATTATGATACCTTGCTAAATCCTCATTATCGCTACTTTTCATAATAATACCAATTTTCCTAAGCAGCTCATGAGACCCTTCATAAACTATGTATTCCAAGAGTTTAACATTATTACCGTTTATGTGAGTATCGGTTGATAAAAATTCTTTAAAGAGAGAGAATGCATTCATAATCATAAAGCTTGTTAGGCTTACCATTATATTGCCTCATCTCTTTGAACAAATTACCAGAACAGTAATCCACCTGCTTCCACATGTCCAGTAGTTGCATATCCTTAAGGATTAGCAATTCTTCTTCGTGTTCATCCTCTTATTGGGAAGGAACTTCATCCTTCTCCAACGGGATTTCCTGTCCCATGTTAATAGCATCACAATATTCATAGAAAGATTCATTTTCTAGTTCCTCCTCAGAACAATCATCAGAAGTTTGGGACTTATAGAAATCATTACTAGATAATGAGATATCGTTTGCATGCATACTATTTGTGTGTGGAAAGTTAATTTCAGAAGTAGGAGATTCAAGTGGTTGATCATGTTGCTCCTCTTCATTCTTACTAAGATAATCTGCGAGTAGCTCAGTGATAGTCTTACCTTCGGGCTTACCTTCCACTAGTTGAGAGGGTGCAACATCAAGTGCCACCTCTTTATTAGCAATGTGTTCAGGCGGTTTCGGTGGAGGTTCTTCATATGATGTTGCCTTCTCATTAGCTTTTTGATCCTGCAAAAGGCTAGGATCTTCCATGCGGGCTAAAACCCTCTCATAAATAGTGCAAGCTAAAACATTATCCATAAAGTACTCACAGCAACATGAATATATAGGATAAACTTCTTCAATTATTTCATCAACCTCCTGGCACCTTTCTCGAAATATTATTTTTTATAGAAGAAAACAATTCTGAACAACCAGTATAAAGCGCAAATTCTAGAACCTCCATATCAACTAAGCTTTTAAACTCATTTCTATTATAAGATTCTAATGCGGGGTCAATGTTATACTTACATTGGTAGGCGATATGATCTTTGGATCCGCAGAATCTACAAGCAAATCGGTATGACGCACATAGTATGGATGTATAATCATTCACCAGAGCCAACCACTGATTCAATATTTCTCGCAACTTCTCCTCCTTTGTGAGCTTCTCCTATTCAAGAGTAGTCTTCTTGGAAGACTTGATTAGTAACAAATATTTTTATGGGTTTTTGGTTTGTAAACAAAAGCAAAATACAAATGCAGCAAATAAAGAAAGCTTAAAACAAAATCTAGCAAAACTAAAATAAATAAACAAAAGCTAAAAGACCTACAATTCTTAGCTCCCTGACAACGGTGCCAGAAAATAGCTTGATGACTGCAAGTGCACAGATCGTTTGTAGCTAGTTTCAAAATAAAGATATCGATCCCATAGGGACCAGGCTTCTGAAGTCTAATAACTCTTTGAACTAAATACTGAAATAGTAATGCTAAATAACGTTCTAATTAACAAGATAAAATGTGAGTTTTGCGTAAAAGATATTTTTGGGTTTTCAAATAAGAGAACAACAAGTAAACTAAAGTTGTAAGTAAACAAGAGCATGCAAGTATGATTATGAAAGTCTGCAACATGATGGAAAAAGTTCTCAGGGAGTAGTGGATCCACTGCTAGTAATTAGAAAGAGTGATCAAAATTATTATAATGAATGAGACCATTTATGATTTGTGTGGGAGGAGCTCCATGTATGGACGAATAGCCAGCAACCGCTGCACACATCATCCTCATAACCACAGCAGACAGCAATCGACATCAATCGAATTACTGCGCTATTAAGGGACTTTACCCCGTAGGGTGTATCCCATGGCATGAATAAGGTTCCGTGAGTTCTCCTCGGTTCCCAAGTTGATACGTAAGAAATGACAATAGCTTTATAGTCAATGTAAGTGCTATCATTCCTCCGTCTACCAACAAGTAGTTCTCTCCATCTAGTCCTTAGTGAGGAAATATTGAGTGGCGCGCTTCACCCAATATCAAGATGAAGGAAATCTAACAAAGACACATAATGAAAAATATCACATAATAATATTTATCTCAATTCAATCTCATACTAGGGTTTCTCCATCTCCGCAAGAACAAATGAAACTACTCACACATGAAGGCAATCAACATCATGGATATAATATGGATGAAGTAAGATGATACAATTGAAGACAAGTGCAAATCCAAGATTCAATCTAGAATTACAACAAGTAACCAAAGGAGATCGGTGATGGAGACGTTGTTGATGAAGATGACGATGTAGATTGATGTGGAGGCCTTCAAGATCCTAGTCCCTTCTCCTCTTGTATGATGGTGATGGTGTAGATCTATTTGGAGGCGGCTATGGCGGTGTCACGGTGGCAGGGCTCTGCCATGGTGGA
Organism: Avena eriantha; assembly: GCA_910589775.1. Classification (NCBI taxonomy): domain Eukaryota; kingdom Viridiplantae; phylum Streptophyta; class Magnoliopsida; order Poales; family Poaceae; genus Avena; species Avena eriantha. Next base: position 455,445,282 of record OU342744.1, on the reverse strand, counting down.
GGATATGGCTTGGTGGCTCTCTCTTGGGTCCTCCCTCCTTTATATAGGCCTTGGGGTGCCCTAGGGTTACCCCAATACCATCATATGACTTAGGGAAGGTTCTGGAGCTTTTCTGGGGTCAAATCTTGTCATTTGCAACCTTTTTGGCAACTATACGGGTGGAGCTATACAACCAGAAAATAGCTCCGGCCGTATAGTTGCTCGTTAAACTGTGTGCCCTCTTTCGTATTTTCGCATCCATTTCTTCATACGAACTCCGTTTTGGGTGTTCTTGGGCTCGTTGAGTTCGTATCATCGAGGGATACAACCCTGTGGTCTTGGATATTTATTTTAAGAAGTTGGAAAATTTGACTTTTTCAACCTCTCAAATGGCTAAGTCTGGTCCCTGTAGCTCCTCCGTACTATGCTCTCTTTGATACTTTTGCCTTTGTTTTATCCATAATCATCATAAACACCTACACACATGTCATGGACAAGGAAAAGTGATAAAATTCTACCTAAACTACTAAATGTGCAAAGCTCATATGAAAGTATATGAGAAATAGAAATTATGCATATAAGGCATAGCTATAGCTGGAAGAAACATGATATGAGGGATAAATGGCACAATGTATATGGCTAAAAGAGATAGTATTTCACAGCCATCAACAAACTATCTAGAGAATAGTTGAGAGGGTCTTACCGATGAAATTGAATAGCATCGATGATAGTGGGCCCCCCTGCTGCATCCCTCTCTTATTGTTGAAATATGGGACTATTTCACCATCAATGGAGATCACAGTATGGCCACCCGAGAACAGTTGCGAAATCTTGTGCATGTATCCAGCATCGAAACCCTTATATCAGAGCACCTCGAGAAGGAAGTCCCGATTGACATGGTTGTATGTTTTCTCATAGTCCAGCTTAAGGAGAACCCCTCCAAGCTTTTTCTTCCGTGAGCGATTTCAATCAGAGAAAGCGAACCATCCAGAATGAATTGCCCCTTAATGAATAAAGTTTTGTTGGGGATGATTATTCTATTGGCCATCGGGTCTAGGAGAGAGGCGAAAGCTTTAGAGATTATCTTGAAGATGACATTGATCAAGGCGATGGGGCGCTACTGGGAGATTGATTCAGCCCTACGAACCTTGGGGATGAGCGAAAGAACCCCAAAATAGAAAGCGTACACAACATACAACAATAGGAAGCTCACACTGGACCAGCCTAAAATAGAAACAAACTTGGAGCTTAGCTCGTCCCACGATGTCGACATACTATGCCAACAATGGGGAGAATTGCCTCGACTTGTGATGGCTGTGAAATATAGCCATCTACATCCACATTTAAACTGGATATTATTCATATTTTTGATGAAATATCTCTCTAAACCCTTCCACTAATACCTCATGATCAAAGGGGTATGCAATCCTTTCTTTCTATTTTTCCCTATGCAGGTAATGACGTTTGATGACGGGAATCACAACATTAAAGTCAAAGATACGAGATTTCCAACAACCCAAAGAAACTAGGGGTTGTAACATCCCAAAACTTTAATCCAAAGTTAATCAAGATCCAAATCATCAAATTAGGGTTAACATAAACTTTTTCCATTTAAAATATTTAAGCATGCATATGTGTGTTGCATTAAATAGGAATTGTTTTGAATTGCCATCATTGAGTGATCTATTGGTTGTAAAATGACTCTAAGGTGAATTACACATCATCTAGATCATCCCCAAGTAAATCCCAGAGAAAAAGAAATAAAAAAGAATTCAATAAGGCAAATGGTCACTTTTGCCATTTTAATCAACTAGCCCACTTTGGGTGTTCCTAGGACTCAATTTTACAATAGAGAGAATTGTGGATATTTGCACCCCTTGCTAGTACAAGTAGTGATGTGCCAAGGCCCACTTTGAATTCTTCCAAAAACTTTCAAACCCTAATTTTAAATGACATTTGAAAATTGAATCAAGTGTATGTACCTAGATCACACTTTTTCAAAAATCATCCAAATGAACTCCATTTAAAAATCCCAAGCAACCAGAGATGCTCAAGCATGTGATCAACAACTCCACCAAATTTCATTTCAAAATTCAAAAGTTTTCTTCTTTCGGCCATTTTGTCAAATACCTTGTGAGCAGAATCAATTTGGCCTAACTATTATTGTTTTTGATCAAATTTTGTTGAACCATTTGAACCCTAGTCAATGCCTTTGTCTCCCCCAGACCCAACCAAGCCATCAAGGACCTACCAATTGGCCTAGCACTACAGTGTCGCACCACCCCGAGGACATGCCCGCCGGCCAACTTTGCCCAAGCCGCAGGCTACCACCAGCCCCTCTCCGCTACTCCAGGAAGGGAAGTGTGACCTCACCGCCGTCCACGGTCCACCCCACGGCCACTGCTAGCCACTGGACCACCGAGGCCAGCCCCCGCACTATCCTCTCTATGTCGCGCCAGAGCACGCCAGAGCGCCTTCACCGCTAGCACGCCCACAGACCACGCCTCGACCACGAACCGCACGTGCCGCTCCGCCTTGACCACCTCACCCTGCCAGACACGACCGTACCCCACCGCGCAACCCACAGTCGTCGGGAACCACGTCGAGCACCGCCTCTATCTCTCAGAGAGTGAGACGCGCCCGACCGTTAGCCACCACCCCTAGCACCGCCATTAAGCTCTAGCTAATCGCCAGGGAACCGCCCACCATCTGCCTACCTTGCCCACGCCGATAGCCCCTTGTGCCGTCGTCACCAACAAGGTCCGCCCATGCTTCTCTGCCGACTCGCCGCGCCTATAAAAGGGAGCCTCCCCAGCATGAATTCCTCACACTCCCCACTCACCACCAGTCCTTCCCCACCCCTCACCACAGAAGCTCGGGCAGCCAGCCACCAGAATTTCACTAGAGGAAGCCGCAGCAGAGGAGGAGACGCCCCTCGTCGAATTCGTCCACCCCCGGAGCTGCCGCGACTTGGCCTGAGCCCGCCATCATCGACTCGTTCGTTTGCCTGCCTCGCCACACTCGCTGGAGCCCTGTTACGCCCCCACTGCACCCCCGCCACGTAGCTAGGTTTCCGTCTCGCCAGCGACGTGTTCGTCGTCGACGACGACCGTGAGACGTTAATCTAGTTCTAATCCTACGACCCACAATGCCCCGTACCGCTTCGTGTTTAATGAGCCACCCACAGGCGGGATCCCCCTTTCAGCAGTCCTCAGTGCCGCGGAGTGAATCTGGGCCGGCCCAATTAGTTTCCCGCGCTGGCCCTATGATTCAAATTAGGATTTTTCTTTTTAGACTTAAACTAGAATCTATCCCTTAGTTTGAAAATCAATTCAGAGAGTTTTACAAATCCAATTTGAGTAATTCCAATTTTGTTGGAAAGGTACTTTAAATCTATATCCAAGCCCGTTGGATTTAAATCATTTAGAGTTAGAGATATCTCCTAGTAAAAATAACAAGACATAAGCTTTTTCACATTCAAACATTTTTCTAAAATCAACCATAATAGCTTTTGAGTTGATTCCAACTCTCAAAAATCACATTTAACCATACATATCTAAATATATAATAATATCAAGGTTTGCATATAGTGACTTTGGACTAGTACCAAAATAATGCTATATAGGCAATTTTAGTCACTTTAAATCATTAAATATTAAACTTAAACTTATTAAAATGTGATCCAACCTTTAAATCACATTCTCATATATTAGAATATGTGGTGATGACATGTTTCCACATGATCCCATATTTTAATTGGAGAATATTAAATCTTAGTTAATTTCAATGAGTAGAAATTACTTTTCTCAAATAAAAAGAATGAAACTAGTTCATTAAACCTTGTGATGTTTGTGATGATACTAGATCATAAAATGTGTGCCTTAGAGTACTAAATAGACTAGTTAAGTATTGTTTGGTGATTGTGTATTCCGTATGTATTTATAGACGGTAGTACCGACCAAGCTTACGAGGAGGAGGAGTTCTACCAAGAGGAGGAGGAAGAGAATTTCAACCACTGCACTACCCAAGGCAAGCCTAGCACTTCAAGTAAACTAAGCAAGCTAGATCTATGCAAGCTATTGTTAGCAAGATATAATTAAGCTAGATGACCTAAGCAAGATGCCTTAAGCATGCTTGGTTATACATTTTGACTTATACCATCCCAAGTCTTATTTACAAGCTTTACTTTCTTTTACTTTACCAAAGTTCCTTACTTTGTTTATAGATAGCATAAAAAGTATAAAACTTGGCCTATCTAGTTACACTTAGATATCATTCTATGGCCTGAGATTAACGTTAGCATCCTACCTTAGTGAACACTCTTAACTTAGTAGTTTAGAGCTAATCCAAAACTTGATCACTTTAGATGGGAATACTTGGTGAAAATGCTTATGAAAACCTTGGAATGATGAGTCATTCTATTGAGATGTTTTGACATGTGTTGAGAAACACAAATGATTTATGATGATGAAAATGTTGAGGCATGAGCCTTAGCCCTTTATAAAAACTGATGGTTGGGTTCAGAAGCGATACCATTCCAAATTTACCGTACAACCACAATACCTGAATTGGGTACGACTTAGCCGGAAGTTTATATGCATTAGTATTAGTTCCCCCGCAGGAGAGGTCTGAGCCGAGGCTACCTCTCAATGTTGTCCACCTATGCAGTGCCCAAGATGACAGATGGTCATGGCTGGGAGGCCAAGCTCATAGGAGAGGTGCTTATACTAGGGTGTGTAATTGAAAGGTTATGTTTGATTATCTACATACTATGTATGATGATTTAGGGTTATCCCTGACAGATGTATCGAATCTTGTGGTGAAAGTGTACCACCTCTGCAGAGTATCAAACTATTCAAATAGCCGCGTCCGTAGTTATGGACAGTTGGAGTGGCCATACTGTTCTGTCGTTAGATGTTTTCAAAATGACTTATGAAATGAATGATGAATCTTGACTTGACCACAACAAAGTTGTGACTATGAAACTAGCTTCCCAACTTAAGTGATTCTAGAACTTTATTTTATCTTTCTTTGTCTCTAAACTCAGCTTAGGTTTCAAACTTAACCTTACAAATAAACTTAGAGTTAGCATTCCTACTAGAACTACCTTACTTGTTAGTGATAGTTTGCGAGTACTTAAATAGTACTCATGGCTTTTGTCCCTGACTATTCTCATGGCCAGACTATGAAGAGGACTACCAAGATGAAGGACAGCAGGACGGCTATGATAACTAGGACTATCTCCCATCGTCAGCATTGCCTGTGACACTGAAGATGGACCCCACCGCTACGCTTATTATTTTATTCCGCTACTTGTTGTATTAAGACTGGATCATGAGATCCTTTATTTGTGTAAGACCTTATTATGGTTTGTATTGGATGATGTACTGTGGTATCCAATCTATTATGTCTCACAAAAATGGTAATCCTGTGATTGCGATGTATGGCATAACTGGCGTCTGGGATTAAAAATCCGGGTGTTGACAAGTTGGTATCAGAGCCATCCTGACCATAGGAGACCCTAGTTAGAATGGAGGTCCGGAAAAAACTTAGTTTCAAAACCAAAGAAGTAGTTATGAAAACATATTTCCTCTCTTATCCTTGGGATTCTTTCTCTCAAAACAATACATGTTCCTCAAGATTCTTACATTACTACATAAAATTTGACACACTTGATCACTTCACTAACTTACTCATCCTAAATTCTTATAGATGGAAGCTCAATACATCAAGTTCTACCAGCTGGGCAACGGAGGCCAACTAATCTTCGAGAGGGATCTTGATGCACTATCGGAGTACTTGGAGCGTCTGCATACAGAATTCCTTGGAGCTCAACCTCCTGGACCCCCAGGAGTAGATTTACAATGGCTAGTGATTGCTGATCTTCGAGACAAGATAGAGGCACCCACGTCCGGGAGGATTCAGTTCTCCATGAGAGAGAACAACTGGCTAGATGGATTAGCCAGGGCAATGCATGAAGCTCTCGCTCGCCTTTGCGCACAGAATGTCAACTTGATCGAAGGAACCCGCTTTGCTCACTATGCAAGGCGTGATTCTATGGGAATGCCGCTGGAGATGCCAAGTCACCCGGAGTTGAAGCGTCAAGTAGAGAACCTCGACTTTCTGCTGTATGACAGACAGAAGAAATTGGACAATGCTAGAGAGTTCGCCAACCACAACCTCGCCTTTGCCGCCCAGAAGGCTCAGACTTTCTCACTGCTTGTCAAGGATCATTAATCACTTCGTCGTCAACGTGCAAAGAAGGATCGCATCATCGACCGTCTTTGCAAAAAGGTGGCCAAACTCGAGAAGACCATCAAGGAGCAAGAATCTCAGATTGCAGCAAAAGAAGAAGAAGAGGAAGGTGAAGACATCCAAGGGGATATTGACTCCTACCTCAGCAATGATGATGACTATCTGGAAGATGATGCCACGGACTTCTACACCGACGATGATGACTCCGACTTCATCAATGATGAGTAGATGCACTAGAGCACTATCGTAGGAATGAGATGTATCGGTCCCATTGTATCGTAGCTCACAGAATGGTTCTTAAAACCATCTATTTTCCTTATGTTGTGGTATGTGTGTGTTTGTATCGTGTGCTTTGATTTAATGAATGAAAAGAAGTTAGTTGCAAAACCTGAGTCAAACTCAAAGTTTTAGCTTTGAAAACAAAATCATGAACCTTAGAACTTTCCCTCTTACCCCTTTATCTATCCCAATCTTCAGATGACTCGTGGAAACCAAGGAGGGAGCCCCTCATCGCAAGACCTGATGTTGCAGATTATGCAGATGCTAGTTGCCGACCGTGAAGCTAGCAGGGCAGAGCGCCAAGCCAACCTAGCAACCCTGCAGCAGATCACCCAGATGGCTCACAGCAATCAGAACCATGGAATTCAGGATCATCCAGGATCCAAGCTTAAAAACTTCCAGAATACCAATCCCTCTATCTTCAGCCATTCAGAGAACCTGCTAGATGCAGATGATTGGTTACAAACCATGGAGAATAACCTAGAAGTCGCTAGAGTTGATCCCAATGAGCAAGTTCTGTTTGCCACCCACTACCTAGCAGGAGATGCAAGAGCATGGTGGAATAGCACCCGTATAATGAACCACGGTCAAGTGATGACGTGGGAAGATTTTAAGACCAAGTTCAGCCGCACCCATGTGCCGCAGGAGTTAGTCACCCGCATGAGAGATGAGTTCAGAGAGTTAAAGCAGGGTAGAATGACTATAGTGGAGTACCGTGACAGATTCATGTCGCTTGCTAGGTATGCACCGGATCAGATCAACACAGAATCCAAGAAGAAGGAGAGATTCCTGAATGGATTCATGATGAGATGCAAACGGTGTTAATCAACATCCGTTTTGATGATCTTGAAGAGCTAGTCAACTCTGCCATCCAGATGGAAGGAAATATCAACCAAGCCAATGACAACCGCAAGCGTAGAATGATGCACTAGAGTGGATCCAACCATGTTCAGAAGTATCGTCCCAACCCTTCTGCAGGATATGCCCCGCGGAACAATCGACCCCCAATGTCTCGTCCAAGCTACCCCAACCGTAGCGGAGGAAATGTGAAGTCTGGTGGGAATCACAACAACAACAACCCCGGCAACTCCAACAACTTCAACCATGTGCCGTCCAACTCCAACAACAACAACAACAACAATACTGCACCCAGAACTGGAAGCAATGTTGTTCCTGTTGCAACCAAAGACAAGTCTCAGATTAGTTGTTTTGAGTGTGGAGTTAAGGGTCACTACTCCAACGAGTGTCCTAAGCAGATTGCCGCCACTGCCAATGTCAATTCCCCAGCTCAGCAGCAACATCGTGTTCAGCCAAGAAGAAGATTCGCCCCAGGGAACCCTCACAACCGCAACGGCCGTCTCTTCCACATGAACGCCGAAGAAGCCCAGGAAGCACTAGATGTCATGCTGGGTATGTTTTCTATGAACTCAGTTTTAGCAAGAGTGTTGTTTGATTCTGGAGCATCGCACTCATTTGTCACAGAAGAATTTGCATGCACTAGTAAGATTCACCCAACCAACTTGAAGCATGTCATGATAGTTCAAATTCCTGGTTCAACCACCAAAGCTAGAAAATTTGCAAAGTTGTGCCTATCACAATACATGGGATAGATTTTTATGCTAATCTAATAGTACTTGGAACCAAAGGTTTGGAAGTACTACTAGGAATGGATTGGATGTCAAAACATAAAGGATTGATAGACTGTGCTAAGAAAGCCATCACCATGACCAGTAGCTCTGGAGTATCAGTAGAGCATATATCGGAAACCTTACCTCGTCAATTCAAGTGCAACAAGAGTTTAGCCCTACCCAGCATTGACCAAGTCAGAGTAGTTTGTGAATACCCCGACGTATTCCTAGATGAATTGCCCGGTATTCCCTCGGATCGGGATATTGAGTTCATTATTGAACTAATCCCCGGAACTGGACCCATAGCTCAGAGACCTTATAGCATGAACCCCTCAGAGTTAGTGGAGCTGAAGAAGCAATTGGATGCTATGTTGGCGACAAGCTTGATTCAACCAAGCGCATCACCATGGAGATTACCAGTTCTGTCAGTCGACAAGAAGGATGGAGGAAACCATTTGTGCACAGATTATAGGAAGCTAAATGACGTCACCATCAAGAAAAGTACCCACTGCCAAAGATCAAGGATATGTTTGATCAGTTGACGGGTGCCAGCGTGTTCTCTGAGATTGATCTTAGGACTGATTATCACTAACTTAAGATTTGTGCGACGAATATTCCAAAGACCGTCTTTACTAGCCGTTATGGATTATACGAATATACGGTCATGTCTTTTGGATTAACCAATGCCCCTGCTTATTTCATGAATCTCATGAATAAGATCTTTATGAATTTCCTAGATAAGTTTGTCATTGTGTTTATCGATGATATTCTTATCTACTCCAAGTCAGAAGAAGAGCATGAGCAACATCTGAGAATCATCCTTGAAACCTTGAGAGAGCATCGGTTGTATGCCAAGTTCAGCAAATGTGAGTTTTGGCTGAAGGAAGTAGGATTCTTAGGACATATTATGTCAACTAGAGGAGTCGCTGTTGATCCTGCCAAGATCAAAGATGTCGAAGAATGGGAAGCCCCAACCACTCAAACTCAAGTCCGTGCATTTCTTGGATTAGCGGGATATTACCGCAAGTTCGTTGAAGGATTTTCGAGCATCGCAAGACCAATGACCCAATTCTTGAAGAAAGACAAGAAGTTTGAATGGACCAACAAATGTGAAGCAAGTTTCCAAGAGCTCAAGAAGAGATTGATTTCAGCCCCAATATTGATCATGCCAGATATCAAGAAGCCGTTTGATGTGTATTGTGATGCATCCAAGATTGGTCTCCGATGTGTATTGATGCAAGAAGGCAAAGTCATAGCATATATGTCTCGACAACTGAAGCAACATGAGCAGAACTATCCTACGCATGATCTAGAACTAGCAGTTGTAGTTCTAGCATTGAAGACATGGCGTCATTACCTTATGGGTAATCGCTGTGAGATTTACTCAGATCACAAAAGCATGAAGTATATTTTCACTCAGAAGGAGCTAAATATGAGGCAAATGAGATGGATAGAGTTAATCAAGGATTATGACCTTGACATTCACTATCACCCCGGCAAAGCCAATGTGGTAGCGGATGCTCTTAGCAGATTACCATGTAGGTTAAACACCATGATCAAGGAGAAGCAACCAAGTTTGTATGAGGAGTTGGAGCAGTTTAGAATTGAGCTAGTTGGCAAGGGATTCTTAGCTAGCATTGAACTTCAACCCACGTTGATCAGTCAAATCAAGGAAGCCCAGAAGGGAAATGAAAGTATCGAAAAAATCAAGTGGCGTATTGGTACAGGAAAGGTACCTGGATTCACTGAAGACGAAGAAGGAGTTTTCTGGTACAAAGGACGTATCTGTGTGCCGGCAGATTCGGAGCTGAAGCAAGTTATCATGCAAGAAGCTCATGATACTCTTTATTCTATCCACCCCGGAGGAACAAAGATGTATCAGGATTTGAAAGAGCAATTTTGGTGGCACAAGATGAAGAAAGAAATCGGAAGCTACATCGCCAAGTGTGATATATGTCAGAGTTAAAGCGGAACATCAGAGACCCGAAGGACTGTTGCAACCATTGTAGATTCCGGAATGGAAATGGGACTCCGTCGGAATGGACTTTATCACTATAGGGTTCCGTAGCAGAAAACAAAAAAATTCTATCTACTCGAACACTAATACCAGGATCTATACTATGTAGACATAACTAACGGAGAACGAAAACAATATTCATACCTGATGTCTACGCACTTCTATTCTTGTAGACAGTTGTTGGGCCTCCAAGTGCAGAGGTTTGTAGAACAGTAGCAAGTTTTCCCTTAAGTGGATCACCCAAGGTTTATCGAACTCAAGGAGGAAGTGGTCAAAGGTATCCCCTCTCAAGCAACCCTGCAATCAAGATACAAGAAGTCTCTTGTGTCCCCAACACACCCAATACACTTGTCAGGTGTATAGGTGCACTAGTTCGGCGAAGAGATAGTGAAATACAAGTGGTATAGATAAAAGACAACGGTGCTAGAAAATAACTTGATGGCGTGGAAGAGACTAAAGGCAAACTGAAATAAAGATGGAAGCAAGCAAACATGTAACAGATCTAATTGCAAATGGTGTTTCAATGCTTAGAAACAAGGCCTAGGGATCATACTTTCACTAATGAACACTCTCATATAAATATATCCTTCTTTATGATACTACTCTTTAACTACTCTCCGGTTGGACACTCTAATCGATGGTAGGGCTATAACAACACACCTCAAAGTAAGCCTTTCCCATCTAGAAAACCCCACACTGTCACCTTGAGTACTAGATGAGTCCAACAAACACCACAATTTCATAAAGACATCCAAATCCAAATATAACTCATAACAAGTATTTGTAATCTCCAGCCTAAGTGCCACCATGGTGAGCACGCTGTCACTTTCACACACATGGGGAGAGCAGAGATCTATTAAACACTTGAGTAGCAAGGTAGATCTACTAGATTACAAAGCTCATGATCTCAATAAGATCATGCATAGAGAGAGAGATGAACACATAGCTACCGGTAGAACCCTTAGCCTCGAGAGAGAACTACTCCCTCCTCATCATGGGAATCAGCAACGGGGATGGAGATGGTGGTGGAGATCGATGGGGATAGCTCCAGGGGCACTTCCCTGTCCCGGCAGGGTGCCGGAACAGAGACTTTCTGTCCCCCGAATCTCCCCTTCGGTGGTGGCGGCGCAGCCGAACTTTTCGTGGATTTTTGATTGGTGACCTAGGGTTTTGGTATCGGGAGGCTTCTTATAGGCGAAGAGGCGAGGTCGGTGGAGTGCCAGGGGGCCCACACCACTTGGTGGCGCGGGTAGGGCTAGCCCATGCCTAGGGGGGTGGCCAGGCCCTGGCCCTCCTCCGTCTCGTATTCTGGCTCCATGAGTCTTCCGGTAAAATAGGAACTTTGGCTTTTGTCCCGTCCAATTCCGAGAATATTTATTTTCTGACTTTCCTGGAACCAAAAACAGCAGAAAACAGGCAGTTGGCACTGTGGCTCTTGTTAATAGGTTAGTCCAAGAAATCATATGAAAAGTACTCCAAAGTGTGGACAAAACACAAGAAACTAGATAAAACCAAGCATGGAACATCAAAAATTATAGATACATTTGCAATGTATCAACATCCCCAAGCTTAACTCCTGCTCGTCCTCGAGTAGGTAAGTGATAAAAAGAAAGAATAATTTTTGAGGTGACATGCACCATCATAAACTTGATCAAAGTATTTGTAAAACATTCAAATCTGGGATCATAGTACTTCAATCATAACATGAAAGACAAAGTTCTAGAAATAAGACAAAGAAACTAAGATGCAACATGAAAAGGCACAAACAAAAGATTCATGAATAACAATGCTTTGCAAGACGCTTGTCTTTTTCACATAAAGAAAACATAGCATAGTAGTATTCAGCTTGTCCCTCAATAGAGTAGCAAATATAAATGCATAGGACACCTTCAAAGTTCATAAGAGTGACTAGATACAATAGTTTCAAACAAGCAATAACAAGTTATGCATCAATCAACTAGTCTTGGGACAATGCACATAGAACTAAGAATGGCCACTATGCTCTCAAAGTAAGTGCATAAAGATAGAAGGTGGAGACTCAATATAATGGTGGAAGAAAGACCTTTTGTAAAAGGAAGTAGGGATTAAAGTCTCATAAAGAGCTTCCAAAAATTATGGTACTTATAGTTTTCAGCTCACATTGCCCCTATCATAAGGATCTTGAAGGTGATTAAGGTTAAAGTGACACAACTAAGAGGATATGCTTGACAAGTTATAAACCGAAATATCATGCCCCTTACTTACGAAGACCGATCCTCATGCTACTCAACTTCCGTCACAAGTAAGCTCTTGTCATTGTAAGTATATGTGTATCATTAAGAACCGCCAACAGGGTACCCCTTGCACATGATACGGGAGCTTTCCCATAATCAAAATGACAAGGCAAGCAGAGAATGAGCATCTCAGCGATCTTTTTATTTGCTATTTGCATAGGTTTTTATTGAGGATGCTTCATAGAGTGCTCATTATGGTGATGCTGCAAATTTCCACCATGATTAGGCATGGCTTAGGCTAGCGGCCCAGGAGTTTCTCTAACACACATACAAACTCCATGATCTTACAAGTTCCACTTTTATTTCACACCGCTGGGATCTGTAAGCAAAAGAACATGATATCAACGGGGTACAAAGTACAAGTGCGATGTTGAAAGCGTTCCCCATGAAACATGGTTCTGCTAATTTCAACTTATAAAGCGCAAGCATATACACAACAAAGAAGGACCCAATGGTTCAATTTTATTAGAGGCAAAAAGTAAAGTGTGCCATCATGTTCGTGAGAGCTTTAATCACTAGTTTTCTCATAACAAGTGGAAGGTAAACAAAAAAGCATGAATATACTTGGAATAGCATAAGCTAGTAGGTAGGTATGGTGGACTCTTTGGAATAACTTGGTTTAGGGAGTTGGATACATGAGTGGAACTCATACTTTGTTGTGGAGGCTAGCAAAAGACTGGGAGCGACAAACTAAGAGAGCAATAATGGCCATAATCATGCAGAGTGACAAAACATCACTGATCAAAGCATAAAGTGATACTACAAGTTGAAAACTAAAGGATCATCAAGGCTATGGTGACTTTAGATAGTCATAACATGGTGTGAGCATGTGCCAAGTCAACCCAAATAAAGCATCAAAGGAGAATACCACTATACTATGCTTTAATATGCTAAAACAACGCATGATTCATCCAAGGCACATTAAGCAATCTCAATTGTTTATAACAAGTCATGCTACAGCAAATAATACTAAGCATAAAACCAAAACAATATCAAGCATGGCATGACGAAGCATAGGCCACAGCAAAAAACGAGCTCTTTTTACCACATAAGTATGAACTTTCCTACTCTTTTCCAAACCAAACCAAACTATTTGAAAGCCAGATGTATGAAAGAGGGGGGCCAACCAATTTATTCAGAAAACTAAGCAAACTAAAAACCAAAACAAAAACAAAAAAAGAAGACGCTCCAAGAAAAACACAATTGTGCATGAAACAATAAAAATGAAGCGTTTGGAAGAAACCTGGGATTTTTATTGATGAAGAAGGGGATGCCTTGGGCATCCCCAAGCTTTGACGCTTGTACTTCTTGTCTGTTTCTTGGGGTGACACGCGTGGCATCCCCAAGCTTGAGCTTTAGTCCATCCTTCATCTCATTACTCATTCCTTCCATACACCTAGAATTTTTCCTTCATACAAAACTTCACACAATCTCATTAGCAACATTAGTGCACTTAAGATAAATAAGTCTTAAGGTTCAGTTCTAACACCAAATAAACTTCCATTAGAACACTAGCTACAGTAGCACTTCCCTTAAAAAGCTCAATTCCCCAAAAGAACTCAAAAAGGAACCAATAAGAAGCAAATGCAGAAAATGGCAGAAATCTGTCAAAACAGACCAGCAGGTAAAGACGATTTTTTTCTAAGACCTTCTGTTGCTCAAATCAAAAAGTGTTGAACTAACTAAAGTTATATAAAAAACTGGGGCAGAAGCACAAAACATTACAGCTCATTCCTACATACAGAGCTCTCTCATGAATTTTTACGATGAAGCACAAAAATCTGTTTCGGGACAGCAACTTTCCCAATCATTACTTCTCTCTCATTAGAGGTTACTCTTGGCACAAAAAGCAAATAAAAAGGATAAGGAGAGGTTATTACAGAGATAATAACTTCCAACACTCAACTAAAACTTTTGGGTTATCTCCCAATAAGTACTTTTCTTTAACGCCTTTAAGTTAGGCATGATAGTTTGAGAAGATGCTCACATAGAAAATATGAATTGAAGTAAAAGAGAGCATCAAGAAGCAAATTCAAAACACATTTAAGTCTAACCCACTTCCTATGCTTAGTAATCTTGTAAAGAAAAAAGTCATGAAAGCACAAAGCAACAAGCATAGGAAAGCAAAACAAGTGCAACTTCAAAATTTTCAACATAAAGAGGGGAAACTTAATATTGTTGAGATACATAAAACCATGTTTACCTCTCTCATAATAACTTTCAGTAGCATCATGAACAAAATTAACAATATAACTATCACATAAAACATTCTTATCACGAGCCACATGCATAATAGAATTAATACTCTCCACATAAAAATAGTCATTCTTATTAATTGTAGTGGGAGCAAAATCAACAAAATAGCTATCATTATTATTCTCATCACCATAATCATCAAATATAGGAGGCATATTGTAATCATAATTAACTTTCTCCTCAATAGTAGGTGGACTGAAAATATCATATTCATCATTGCAATCATCATATATTGGGGGTCTAGTATCATCATAAGCAATAGAATAGTTATCTTCCAAAGTGTGTTCATTTGTAAACATATCATCATTGGAAAGATCATGGATATCACTAATAGTATAGCAATTATTAATATCATCATTTTCAGAATTGGTACCGAAGAGATTATCAATATCAAAAGTAGTGTGCTTTTCCCAATCATGATCACTACTATAGGTAACAGGCATAGGAACATCATCGAGTTTATACTCATCAAAAACTATAATAGCAGCTACATGCTTAGGGGAAAATACTGTTTCCTCCCTCCTTTTACTCCTCCTTTTCTTCTTTATCTTCTTCTCTTTAGGAGGGAGAGGCTTGAAAGGAAGCTTCTCCATATACCCTGGTTCATTGTTAGAGACGATAGAAGAAACTTTGGAGGATTCCTTCTTTTCATTAATAAGATCAAAACACATATTAGTCCTATCATATTTTGGTAAAATCTCATCTTCTATAATATTTTGTATGTAAGTATTTGTGTGACAATTATCAACACAATAAAGATGACAACCATGCAGGACACTATTCATATCAAAAGCACCCATATCTACCAAAGAGGTTTTTCTTGATAACTCTTCACACCCCAAAAATAATATAAGTTCATCATGATGATTAGGAGTGATCATGTCATCACAATACAAACTTGTAGTACTCATTGGATTAGAAGGGCTATTATTATGGCCTGAGCATTGGAAATTGAAATGACCCACTTCAAAGCAAAGTTCACAAATAAAAGGATAGAGGGCACAAACTTTTTTACCAAGATCATTTAGAGCTCTATACCACATTCTTGTTTTTTCATTCCTATGGGTGATACAAATTCTTATTCAACTTGATTACTCTCACAAGGTCTATGTATCCCACAAAAATTAACATGCTTATAAGAAATAGTACTTTGAGAGGTTTGAGCATGTTTATTGCTATCATTAACAACAATTTCATTTTCCATGCAAGTGTCTTTAAAAGGCTCATGATACATGTCCCACTTTTCTTTAAGAGAAATTAATATGAGAAGCAGAGGTTTTAAAACAATCAATAAGAATTTGAGGATCAAGACCATATGTAGCACTAAGCTCTTGAAAATCAGCAATTTCAGCAAAAGACTTAATGCAATCATACTCATAGTTTATACCTGGTTCTTTACCTTTGTTGTTATCCCAATCTTCAGTATTGCTTTGAATTGTTTCAAGAAGATCCCACTTAGCTTTGACCTCCTTACTCGTGAAGGATCCCGCTAAAGAAGTATCTAGATAGTCCTTGTAATGTCCTGAAAGCCTTGCATAGAAATTATTAATAACAATATTCCTGGGGAGCTCATGAATGGGACATTCGAGCATTAATGACTTCAATATCCCCCATGCTTGGGCAATACTTTCTCCATCAGGAGGATGAAAATTATAAATATAATTCCTATCTTTATGAATTTCATGAGGAGGATAAAATTTAGAGTAAAAGAGAGATTCAAGTTCCTTCCACTCCAAATGATGAGGATCATCTAGTAGCTCATACCACTCCCTTGCTTTGCCCTTAAGTGATAAAGAGAATAGCTTCCTCTTAACTTGGTTTATTGAAATACATGCACACTTGAACAACCTGCATAATTCATGTATAAAGAGTAAATGATCACCAGGATGGACAGTTCCATCTCCAAAATAAGAGTTGTTCATAACACGTTCAACAATTTTTATAGGTACTTTAAAAGGGATGCTTTCAGTATGTGGATTTAAAATATCACAAGTATCATCAGAATTACCACATATTGGAGATAAAGTATCATCATAGCAAATTTTCTTCTTTAAAGCTGGGGAACTAAAAAGATCATTTTCATAAAAAACAAATTCCCCAAGCTTAGGCGTTTCCATAGCATTAGTAACAAAGGTGTTCAAAAGATTCATACTAATAACATTGTTATTAGCATGCAAAGAAGGTTCCAAGGGTTTTTTAATTTTCTTTTCAAAGAATTCGAGTTCTAACTTAGGAAAAAGACTAAAAAGCTCTCTAATTTTGTTGTTGTTATCCATTAAGCCTAACTAGTGAAAATAAGAAACAAAAAGACAAAATTGTAGAATCTAAAGGAAATAACTTCGAGCACTCACACCGGAGGATGTGAGTACCTTTTACCTTACCTCCCCAGCAACGGCGCCAGAAAATAGGCGTTTGCCATGGGAGGTTCTTCTTGTTTAATCCTCTAGTGTGAATACCTTTTACCTTTCCTCCCTGGCAACGGCGCCAGAAAATAGCTTGATGTCTACGCACTTCTATTCTTGTAGACAGTTGTTGGGCCTCCAAGTGCAGAGGTTTGTAGAACAGCAGCAAGTTTTCCCTTAAGTGGATCACCCAAGGTTTATCGAACTCAGGGAGGAAGTGGTCAAAGGTATCCCCTCTCAAGCAACCCTGCAATCAAGATACAAGAAGTCTCTTGTGTCCCCAACACACCCAATACACTTGTCAGGTGTATAGGTGCACTAGTTCGATGAAGAGATAGTGAAATACAAGTGGTATAGATAAAAGACAACGGTGCTAGAAAATAACTTGATGGCATGGAAGAGACTAAAGGCAAACTGAAATAAAGATGGAAGCAAGCAAACATGTAATAGATCTAATTGCAAACGGTGCTTCAATGCTTAGAAACAAGGACTAGGGATCATACTTTCACTAGTGAACACTCTCATATAAATATATCCTTCTTCACGATACTACTCTCCGGTTGGACACTCTAATCGATGGTAGGGCTATAACAGTACACCTCAAAGTAAGCCTTTCCCATCTAGAAAACCCCACACTGTCACCTTGAGTACTAGATGAGTCCAACAAACACCACAATTTCATAAAGACATCCAACTCCAAATATAACTCATAACAAGTATTTGTAATCTCCAGCCTAAGTTCCACCATGGTGAGCACGCTGTCACTTTCACACACATGGGGAGAGCAGAGATCTATTAAGCACTTGAGTAGCAAGGTAGATCTACTAGATTACAAAGCTCATGATCTCAATAAGATCAAGCATAGAGAGAGAGATGAACACATAGCTAGCCCGCGCCTGGGGGGTGTGGCCAGGCCCTGGCCCTCCTCTGTCTCGTATTCTGGCTCCGTGAGTCTTCCGGTAAAATAGGAACTTTGGCTTTTTGTCCCGTCCAATTCCGAGAATATTGATTTTCTGACTTTCCTAGAACCAAAAACAGCAAAAAACAGGCAGCTGGCACTATGGCTCTTGTTAATAGGTTAGTCTAAGAAATCATATGAAAAGTACTCCAAAGTGTGGACAAAACACAAGAAAGTAGATAAAACCAAGCATGGAACATCAGAAAATATAGATACATTTGCAATGTATCAACACCTTTGCAGACAGAGGCACGCCTTACGCAGGAAGGTGTATATTGATGAAGACGAGCAGCACCCCAAGTGTGGTGCCTCCGAAGTTCGTCACACGTCCAGTGTAGGAGACGTCAACCGGACTCTGATCCAGCCGAGCAGCGGAAGAAGTAGATGTCGGATCGCAGATCACATGACGGTAGTGTGAAGGTGGAGAACTCAACCACGAGGTCCTCCCCAATATTACAGAGAAGTCCTCAGCAGATGAGAGAGAGATAATGAGAGGAATGGATGATCCCAAAGGGAGAGGGGGACCCCTTTATATAGTAGGAGGGGGCGCACCACCCAGGGGCTAGCCGGTGTGGGACTAATCCCCACACCCGCCGGCCACCTAGGGGCAGCCGCCAGCCCTAGGTGGGCCCCATTGGGGCGGCCCACCAAGCCCAGGCCGACTGGCCGCCACTCCCTAGGCGCCTTGCCCTATTGGGCCTCCCTTCGAGTGAGGCCCATTAGCAATATGGAGCCTTTAAAAAAAATATAATATTAATTCTCTAATTAACATTCAAATACACATATTATATTATTCTTTCACTCCGGAACACCTTATGGACCCCCTCTGATCTCCATCGGATGTTACCCGAAACTATTTTGGTTTCTCTCTCTCTATTTCTCTTACGATACCTTATCTACCCTAACCGCCCCTACCCTTAAGCGTGACATCCTTCGGTTCGGAAACACTCCGGACATGATAGGGACCACTCCCACACCAATGATCAACAGAGGGACCTGGATGGCCATGGGACCCTCGTGCGTTTCACGCATACAATCGCTCGAACAGTGAGATAGTCGTTCCCCGTTCCCTTTGTCATTCGATACCTAATTCATCCGAGACTTGATCTTCGGTATCTCCATACCTTAGTTCGATCTCGTTACCGATGAACTTGTTTTCTCGTTCTCATGTCGTTGCATTCCGTGACCTAGTCACATGCTTGCAAGCTTCTTTGATGCAACGTCGCCGAGATGGCCACATGTATCTGTCCGTTACATGGACTTGACAAATCATGGTCTTGATATGTACTCCTCTACGCATCCCTTCGGAAAACCTGAGTGGCACCTTTTTGATCACCCTGTTATGAGATGATTCTTGATAACCATCTAAGCTTCTTCCGGAATGGTGATTTGCATTGCCTCACAGTCAAAGGATCAGGTTGCGAGGTTCTCTGTGTTTTATCATCAATGGTGAACTTTGTAACTAGATCTCATTAAGATATAACGGTCGGATGTTTGTCTATCATGTTATTCAACTAATAACATGACCTCATTGTCATTTGGCATAAATGCCCATGATCTTGAAACGCAGACCATCCTCATGACTAATGAACTAGTTCACTAGAGGTAACTAGAGACACGGTTTGTTTACATACCACACGTGTATTAACGTTTCGTATTAACACAGTTATTATGAAAGGTATTATGAACATATAGGAGATATATCAAATAATACACTTTATTATTTGCCTCTAGGGCATAACTCCTTTAGTCTCCCACTTGCACTAGAGTATAAACAAAAGTAGTTTACAATAGGTAGGAACCTAACACCAATGGAATCTTGGTGTTGTTCGTGCTTATCCAGATGGAGAGCTTTAGTCAGAGGATCTGCCACATTCAGTTCCGTATCTACTTTGCAAATCTTGACTTCACCTTCGTCAACGTTCTGCCAGATGACGTGAAATCTTAGCTTCATGTGTTTGGCTGTAGAATGAGTTCTTGGTTCCCTTGCGTTTGCAATAGCACCCGTGTTATCGCAATAGATCGTCACGGCGTTTTGCGCATTGGGAAAAACTCCCAGTTCAATGACGAAATTCCTTAGCCAAACAGCTTCATTTCTTGCATCACCTGTAGCAATGTATTCAGACTCCATTGAAGATTGTGCCACCACCGGCTGCTTCTTGCTCTTCCAGCTAACCACCCCACCATTCACCAAGAAAACAAATCCTATTTAAGACTTCGAGTCATCATGATCTGAATTCCAGCTCGCACCTACGTAATCCGTTACGTTTAGAGCTTCATCATTTCCTCCATAGATTAGGAACATATCCTTCATTCTTCTCAGATACTTTAGGATATTTTTCACAACTGTCCAGTGATCCGGTCATGGATTACTCTGATATCGGCTCGTCAAACTAAGAGCCAATGCCACATCAGGCTGTGTACTGAGCATTGCATACATGATAGATCCTATGTCTGAAGCATAGGGGATGTAAGATATCTTCTCTCTATCATCGTCCGCTACAGGACATTGAGTCATACTCATTTTGCAATTCTTCATCATAGGTGTAAAACCCCTCTTGGTGTTTTACATTTTGAACCTCTTCAAAATCTTTTCTATGTAAGTACTCTGACTCAATGCTATTAGGTGCCTTGATCTATCTCTATAGATCTTGATTCCTAATATATATGCAGCTTCACCTAGATCCTTCATGGAAAATTGGTTGCTCAAATATGCTTTCCCGCTTTTCATAAGATCCACATCGTTTCCCATGAGTAATATGTCATCCACATACACTACTAAGAAAACAACCAAACTCCCACTCGCTTTCTTGTAAACACAGAACTCTTGTTGGTTTTGGACAAATCCAAAAATCTTGATCACTTCATCAAAACGTTGGTTCCAGCTCCGAGATGCTTGCTTCAATCCCTAAATGGACCGTTGAAGCTTGCATACCTTTCCAGCATCCTTAGGATCAAAAAAACCTTCCGGTTGCATCATATACAACTCTTCATCAATGTGACCATTGAGGAATGCGGTCTTGACATCCATATGCCAAATTTCATAGTCGAAATGTGTAGCAATTGCTATTAAAATCCTGACAGCCTTAAGCATCACTACGGGAGAGTAAGTCTTGTCGTAGTCAACTCCTTGAATTTGTCGAAACCCATTTGCGACAAGTTGAGCTTTGTGAATGGTTATGTTACCATTCACATATGTCTTCTTCTTCTTAAAGATCCGTTTATTTTCCACGGCCTTGCGGCCTTCTGGAAGATCCACCAAGGTCAAAACTTGGTTTTCATGCATGGATCCTATTTCGGATTTCATGGCTTCTAGCCATTTCTCAGAGTCAGCACTATCCATAGCTTCTTTGTAATTCGCAGGTTCTTCCTGTTCATCTAGGATGATAGACATCACAAGGCTACTGTACCAATCAGGAGTGGCACGAACCCTTGTAGACCTACGAACCTCAGGAGTCTCGATGTCATTGTTTTGATCATCATCAACCGGCTCTTCCTCCATGTTGGAGAGCGGTTTCGGAACAGCTTTCGTTGCGCTACTCGGAATTTGGGGAGAAGGGTCAACAATTTCATCTAACTCAATTTTCCTTCCACTCACTCCTTTTGCAAGAAACTCTTTTTCGAGAAAGGTGTCGGTTCTTGCGACAAACGTTTTGCCTTCGGCTTGGTTGTAGAAAGTATATCCAGCAGTTTCCCTTGGATATCCTACAAAGATACATTTTTCCGATTTGGATTCAAGTTTGTTAGGATGCGGTTTCTTAACGTAAGCCTCACAACCCCAAACTCTTAGAAATGACAACTTTGGCTTCTTTCCATACCATATCTCATATGGGGTTGTCTCCATGGATTTGGATGGTGCTCGGTTTAAAATAAAAGTGGCGGTTTCTAACGCGTATCCCCAAAAAGACACAGACAAATCAGTTAAAGACATCATGGACCGTACACTATCCAATAGGGTTCGGTTACGACGTTCCGACACACCATTATGCTATGGTGTTCCGGCTAGCGTAAGCTGTGGGATAATCCCACAATCCTTCAAGTGCATGTTAAACTCATAACTCAAATACTCGCCTCCTCGATCTGATCGAAGGTGCTTGATTTTCTTGTTAAGTTGATTCTCTACCTCTTTCTGAAATTCCTTGAACTTTTCAAAGGTTTCAGACTTGTGCTTCATCAAGTAGATATATCCATATTTTCTTAAGTCGTCAGTAAAGGTAACAAAGTAACGATAACCATTATGTGTTGAGACACTCATTGGTCCACATACATTCGTATGTATGATCCCAAGTAGGTCTACAGCTCTCTCCACTATTCCAGAGAATGGTGTCCTAGTCATCTTGCCCATGAGGCATGGCTCACATGTATCAAGGGATTCGAAATCCAATGATCCAAGAAGCCCTTCTGAATGAAGATTCTTCATGCGTTTTACACCAATATGACCAAGACGGCAATGCCACATGAACATGGAATTATCGTCAGTGTGCTTACAACGTTTAGCTTCAACACTATGGATGTGTGTATCACAATCAAGATCAAGTAAGAATAAACCATCACATACGGGAGCATGAACATAGAAAACATCATTCATATAAATTGAACAACCATTTGTTCCTGATTTAAATGAATAACGGTCTTGCAACAAGCAAGACCCACTCACAATATTCATACTCAACGCGGGTACATAATAGAATTTATTCAAAACCAACAATAATCCTGACGGTAACCGGAGATGCAGGGTGCCGACGGCCATCACTTCGACTCTCGAGCCATTGCCGACGTGCATCGTCACCTCGTCCTTCCTCAGGCGCCTCCTACTCTGCAGATCCTGCTGAGAGTTGCAAATGTGAGCAACAAATCCAGTATCAAATACCCAGGTGTTGCTCCTAGCATCAATAACATGTATATCATATATACCTATGTCCGGGATGGCTATCTTGCCAGCTCGCTTGTCTTCAAGCTACTTGGGGCAGTTGCATTTCCAGTGCCCATCCCCTTTGCAGTAGAAGCACGAAGTGCCGGGCTTAGAACCAGGCTTGGCAGTCTTTGAGGTGCTGGAAGCAAATCTGCCATCCCTCTTAGACTTCTTACCCTTGCCTTTCCCCTTTTGCCCCGGTTTCTTAAAGTTGGTGGTCTTGTTGACCATCAGCACCGTGTGCTCCTTCTTGATTTCAACCTCAGCAGTTTTGAGCATGGCGAACACCTCAGCAAGGGTCTTAGTCATCCCTTGCATGTTGTAGTTCATCACAAAGCTCTTATAGCTAGGGGTGATGACCCACAAGTATAGGGGGTGTATCGCAGTATTTTCGAGGAAAGTGAAACCCAATTTATTGATTCGACACAAGGGGAGCCAAAGACTATTTATCAGCCTTAACAACTGAGTTGTCAATTCAACTGCACCTGGAAACAATCTTGCTCACAGCAGTTTATCAGTAGCAACAGTTTTGTAGTAGGAATAGTAAAGTAACAGCAGTAGTAAAGCAAAGACAGTAGTAACAAAAGCAGTAAACAGTGGGATTCGAGTGCGGTAGGCATAGGGATGGATGGACGGGCGTTGCATGGACAAGACAATTCACATAACAATCAGAACATAGGGCAATTGCAGATAAATAAGATAAAGCACCCAAGTACTAGACAATCCTAGGCATTTGTTCCATATATAGTCATACGTGCTCGCAATGAGAACTTGCACAACATCTTTTGTTCTGCCAGCCCGTTTGCAGCGGGGCCTCTAGGGAACTATTGGCAATTAAGGTGCTCCTCTTAATAGAGCACCGGAGCAAAGCATTAACACTCCGTGAACACATGTGATCCTCACATCAAAGCCATTCCCTTCCGGTTATCCCGATTTCTGTCACTTCGGGGCCATAGGTTCCGGACAACAACGTGTGTATACAACTTGTAGGTAAGACCATAAACAATACTATCATGATGAATCAATAACATGTTCAGATCTGAAATCATGGCACTCGGGCCCTAGTGACAAGCATTAAGCACAACAAGTCGCAACAACGTCATAAAGCACTAATAAAAGATACTAGGCACCATGCCCTAACAATCTGATGCCATTAAATGAACGATCTCATCCAATCCCTACCATCCCCATAGCCTACAGCGGGGGATTACTCACTCATAGATGGGGGAAACATGGATGGTCGATGGAGAAGCGATGGTGATGATGATCTCCTCCAATTCCCCGTCCCGGCAGGGTGCCAGAACGGAGTTTCTGGTGTTGTTTCGTGGAATCTCGTGGTGGCGGCGGAGCGGAACTCCTTCTGGAAAAACGTCGAACCCCCCGAAGTTTTTAGGTCAGAAGGATCCTTATAGGCGAAGAGAGAGGCCGAGGGGGTGCCTGGGGGGCCCACACCACCCCCTGGCGCGGCCTGGCCTGGCCCGCGCCACCAGGTGGTGTGGCCACCGCAGGGCTCTTCTCCGTCTCGTATTCTGGCTCCTGGAGTCTTCGGGTGAAATAGGATTTTTGGCATATTTTCCGGGATTTTTCCTGATAGTTGATTTTCTGCACAAAAAGTAGACACCAAGGCAATTCTGCTGAAAATAGCGTCAGTTCGCATTAGTTGCATCCAAATCACACAAGTTTAGAGGAGAAACAATAGCAAAAGTGTTCGGGAAAGTAGATACGTTTTGGACGTATCAGGGGGCAGCGAGTGCAGCACCCTATCTATAGCGAGCTCCTCCCGGATTTTGCAATCCAAGGTGTTTAAGCACTTAACGTAGCCAGACATTTTGACCATTGAAGGAATAATTAGCAAGCAAAGTGGAAATTTCTTCATTAGGGATCTTCCTTTTATTCGAGACAATGTCCTTCATATACTTTGAGTAAGGAGGAAATTTAATAGCATCAGTCAAAGGAATTTGCAAGAATAAAGGCTTCATCCACTCACAAAACTTATTATAGTGTTCATCTTCCTTTGACTTGTGTTTCTTATCAGGGAAAGGCGTAGGTTTTTGGACCCAAGGTTCTCTTTCACAACCATGTTTCTTAGCAATAAAATATTCTTTAGTGTATTTAGTAGTCTTAGCGTGGTTTTCAGGTTCTTCTTCAAATTTTTCTTCATTAGGCACTTCATTTTCTTCATTACCACTTTTAGTTTCAGCATCAGAGATAGATATACTATTAGGATCTATAGCAGGTTCAGAGGGTTCTACAACAGTTTTATGTTTCTTTTTCCTTTTCTTACGAGTAGAACCACTATTTTCAGCTTGTTCAGAATCTTGCTCAATTCTTTTGGAATGCCCCTCAGGATATAGAGGATCCTGGGTAGCAACACCACTTCTAGTTCTAATTTCATAAGCATGTTTTTCTTTAGCAGCATTAACTAGCAAGTCGTTTTGCACTTTAACGAGTTGATCTATTTGAGTTTGAACCCTTTGAAAGTGTTTAACAATCATTTTAACATCATTAGAGGTTCTTTCCACAATATCTTTCAACTCAACAATAGCTCTAGTGTTTTCCATTAGATGATTTTGCACCCTTTTATTAAAGTTATCTTGCTTAACAATAAAGATATCAAATTCTTCTAAGCATTGATTAGGAGGTTTCAAGTAAGGGATATCACCTTCATCAAAGTGTTGGAGGGAGTGTACCTCAATAGTGGATGAGTAGGGAATAGGCTTACATAATTCTTCTATAGGAGGTAAATTCTTGACATCTGCAGATTTAATTCCCTTCTCCTTAAGACATTTCTTAGCTTCCTTCATCACTTCATCATTTAATTCAATAACTCCCCTCTTCTTTGATGTTGGAATAGGCACCGCAATAGATGGTTCAGGTACAATTACTTCAGGTATAGCTTGTTTAGGAGGAGTCCAATCTTCATAGTTCTTACTTATTTTAGCCATTAATTCCTCAGCTTCCTTAGGAGTCCTATTCCTAAAAACACAATCAGCACAACTATCTAGGTATGTCCTAGATTCTTCAGTTAGTCCATTATAAAATATATCAAGAAGCTCATTCTTAGGTAATGGACTTCCAGCCTGTGCATGAATCAAAGCACAAAACCTTGCCCAAGATTCGGGCAATATCTCTTTTTCTCCCTGTTTAAAATCAAAAAGTTCCTACAAAATAGCATGTCTAGCACTAGGAGGAAAATATTTCTGCAGGAAAGTACTAATCAAGCACTTAGGGCTATCAATAGATCTAGGAGGTAAATTACTAAACCAAGTTTTAGCTTCTCCTTTAAGTGAAAAGGGGAAAATCTTGGCAACAAAGTAAGTACGCATCTTAATATCATCAGAAAACAAGCCACTCATGGTAGAAAGTTCATTCATATGTGCTACCGCACTTTCATTCTTAGTCCCACAAAAAGGTTCTTTCTCGACAATAGCTATGTAAGATAGATCGAGAGAGAAATCATAATCTTCATCTATAATGTTTATGGGAGTAGCAGCAAACTTAGCATCAGGAGACAATTTGGGTCTAATAGTACGCCTCTCAAGGAGACTCTTAGCAGCGCTCCTATCATGGGTGTTTTTACATTCTTTAATAAATTCATCGGTCATCTCAACATAACCATCTTCAATATCATAACTCTCACTAGACTCAGGTGAGCTAACAGGTGTGGTAGTGTCTTCATTAGGAGTTTCGGTATTTCCAACTATAGTTCTAGCAATCATAGCATCTAGGAAAGGACCTAATGAACCACTCTTATAAAGCACAATAGAAGCAGCATCATAAGCATCAGAAGTTTCAGATTCAACAGTAGTAGTAGTGTGTGTAGCATGTGTATGTGGTGGTGTAAGGAACTTACTCAAAACAGACGGTGAATCAAGAGCGGTAGAGGTGTTCAGAACCGTACCTCTTCTTGTAGTGGATGGTAAAATAGGAACCTTGCCATCACGAGACTTACCCATGATGGATGGATAGCAGTGAACAATAGAGAATCCAAGTGAACTTGATAAATAAAACTATGCTCCCTGGCAACGGCGCCAGAAAATAATCTTGATGACCCACAAGTATAGGGGATGTATCGCAGTATTTTCGAGGGATGTGAAACCCAATTTATTGATTCGACACAAGGGGAGCCAAAGAATATTTATTAGCCTTAACAACTGAGTTGTCAATTCAGCTGCACCTGGAAACAATCTTGCTCACAGCAGTTTATCAGTAGCAACAGTTTTGTAGTAGGAATAGTAAAGTAACAGCAGTAGTAAAGTAAAGACAGTAGTAAAAAAAGCAGTAAATAGTGGGATTCGAGTGCGGTAGGCATAGGGATGGATGGACGGGCGTTGCATGGACAAGACAATTTACATAACAATCAGAACATAGGGCAATTGCAGATAAATAAGATAAAGCACCCAAGTACTAGACAATCCTAGGCATTTGTTCCATATATAGTCATACGTGCTCGCAATGAGAACTTGCACAACATCTTTTGTTCTGCCAGCCCGTTTGCAGCGGGGCCTCTAGGGAACTATTGGCAATTAAGGTGCTCCTCTTAATAGAGCACCGGAGCAAAGCATTAACACTCCGTGAACACATGTGATCCTCACATCAAAGCCATTCCCTTCCGGTTATCCCGATTTCTGTCACTTCGGGGCCATAGGTTCCGGACAACAACGTGTGTATACAACTTGTAGGTAAGACCATAAACAATACTATCAGGATGAATCAATAACATGTTCAGATCTAAAATCATGGCACTCGGGCCCTAGTGACAAGCATTAAGCACAACAAGTCGCAACAACGTCATAAAGCACTAATAAAAGATACTAGGCACCATGCCCTAACAATCTGATGCCATTAAATGAACGATCTCATCCAATCCCTACCATCCCCATAGCCTACAGCGGGGGATTACTCACTCATAGATGGGGGAAACATGGATGGTCGATGGAGAAGCGATGGTGATGATGATCTCCTCCAATTCCCCGTCCCGGCAGGGTGCCAGAACGGAGTTTCTGGTGTTGTTTCGTGGAATCTCGTGGTGGCGGCGGAGCGGAACTCCTTCTGGAAAAACGTCGAACCCCCCGAAGTTTTTAGGTCAGAAGGATCCTTATAGGCGAAGAGAGAGGCCGAGGGGGTGCCTGGGGGGCCCACACCACCCCCTGGCGCGGCCTGGCCTGGCCCGCGCCACCAGGTGGTGTGGCCACCGCAGGGCTCTTCTCCGTCTCGTATTCTGGCTCCTGGAGTCTTCGGGTGAAATAGGATTTTTGGCATATTTTCCGGGATTTTTCCTGATAGTTGATTTTCTGCACAAAAAGTAGACACCAAGGCAATTCTGCTGAAAATAGCGTCAGTTCGCATTAGTTGCATCCAAATCACACAAGTTTAGAGGAGAAACAATAGCAAAAGTGTTCGGGAAAGTAGATACGTTTTGGACGTATCAGGGGGCAGCGAGTGCAGCACCCTATCTATAGCGAGCTCCTCCCGGATTTTGCAATCCAAGGTGTTTAAGCACTTAACGTAGCTAGACATTTTGACCACATGCTCACTAATGTTGTTGTGCTCTTCCATTCTAGCAGAGAAGAAGAGCTCGGAAGCATCATACCTCTCCACACGAGCCTATGGAGCAAATATGGCCTTGAGATCCTCAATGATCTCAAAGGCATTCATCTTCTCAAAACGCTTTTGAAGCTCCGGCTCCATGGCATAGATCATTCCACTCTGGATGAGGGAGAAATCGTCCGCCTTGGACTGCCAGACGTTCTTTTCGTCCTGGGAGGCGGAATCGGCAGGATTAGCCGGAAGCTCAGCCTCGATGACATAAGTCAACTTGTAGGGGACTAGGAGGATCCTAAGATTGCGGAACCATGCGGTGAAGTTGGTTCCATCAGTTTTCAGCTTGTCCTTCTCGAGGAAAGTGCTAAGGTTGAAGGTGGGTGGGCAAGACATCTACAAAGGATTTGCAAAGTATTTAGACTATGTTCATAATAATGAGTTCAAGTTTTAACTAAAATAACTCCCACTTAAACAAACATCCCTCTCCTCGTTTAGTGATCACATGATCCCAATCCCCTGCACCTCCCCCGGTTAAACACAGCCATCAGTGTAGTATCAAGGGTGGACATTCCCTAATGTCGATCACATCAACTATGTGATTCATGCTCGACCTTTCGGTCTCTTGTATTCTGAGGCAACATCTTTGTAACGTGCTAGGATTGCCAGTTCTAACTCGTGTGTATTCGCAGTGCAACATGGCTTACACCCACTGTATGCGAACGTAGATATGTTTGACCCCTACTCACTGCAGGGCGCCTCATACCGAAGAACTTTCTTGGTGGTGCACACACAAGGGGAATACGATAACTGGAATACTACGAGGGATTATCTTATTATGCTACCGTCTAGTAAGTATACTAGCACAATAAGTAATACTTCAAAAGTAAAGTGTTATGACATGGTTATAGCTTTATGATCATCATCAATAGCCTTAAAGTTTCACAAACTTGTCATTGCCATGTTATAATACTTGCCCCTATGCAATAATGAAGATAGACGCTTCTATATTAACTATTGCATGTTTTACGCGACTTTAGGGCTTTCGCAGTAGAACCCCTTCCCACCTATGAACGTCGAGCCACAACATGGATTCAATGATTACCGTTCTTCTTCCCTTTTCAGGGCCCTCCAGTGTTAATGCCATATCAACTACTATAGAGAGACAGACACCCCCCTAAGCCACTTTGATTTGTGGACCAGTCTCGTGAATCACCACGTGAGGTCGGTTGGGGGCCGCTTCATCAAACAGTGCCATGATATGAACAATAACATTAAAGAGCGTAGCAACTAGAGAATCAATGCCCACATATTGCTATGTGTTCTATCTGTACGACATGTCTACCCATAGACCCGCTCTGATACCACTGTTGGGTTCCGTAGTAGAAAACAAAAAAAATCTATCTACTCGAACACTAATACCAGGATCTATACTATGTAGACATAAGTAACGGAGAAGGAATACAGTATTCATACCTTTGCAGACAGAGGCACGCCTTACGCAGGAAGGCGTATATTGATGAAGACGAGCAGCACCCCAAGTGTGGTGCCTCCGAAGTTTGTCACACGTCCGGTGTAGGAGACGTCAACCGGACTCTGATCCAGCCGAGCAGCGGAAGAAGTAGATGCCGGATCGCAGATCACACGACGGTAGTGTGAAGGTGGAGAACTCAACCACGAGGTCCTCCCCAATATTACGGAGAAGTCCTCAGCGGATGAGAGAGAGAGAGAATGAGAGGAATGGGTGATCCCAAAGGGGGAGGGGGACCCCTTTATATAGTGGGAGGGGGCGCACCACCCAGGGGCTAGGCAGTGTGGGACTAATCCCCACACCCGTCGGCCACCTAGGGGCAGCCGCCGGCCCTAGGTGGTCCCCATTGGGGCGGCCCACCAAGCCCAGGCCGGCTGGCCCCCGCTCCCTAGGCGCCTTGCCCTATTGGGCCTCCCTTCGGGTGAGGCCCATTAGCAATATGGAGCCTTTTAAAAATAAAATAAAATATATATTTAATATTAATTCTCCATTTAACATTAAAAATACACATATTATATTATTCCTTCACTCAGGAACACCTTCCGGACCCCTTCCGATGTCCATCGGATGTTACCCGAAACTATTCCGGTTTCTCTCTCTCTATTTCTCTTATGATACCTCATCTACCCTAAGCGTCCCTACCCTTAAGCGTGACATCCTTCGGTTCGGAAACACTCCGGACATGATAGAGACCACTCTCACATCAATGATCAACAGAGGGACCTGGATGGCCATGTGACCCCTGTGCGTTTCACGAATACAATCGCTCGAACCGTGAGATAGTCGTTACCCGTTCCCTTTGTCATTCGATACCTAATTCATCCGAGACTTGATCTTCGGTATCTCCATACCTTAGTTTGATCTCGTTACCGATGAACTTGTTTTCTCGTTCTCATGACGTTGCATTCTGTGACCTAGTCACATGCTTGCAAGCTTCATTAATGCAACGTCACCGAGATGGCCACATGTATCTGTCTGTTACATGGACTAGACAAATCCTTGTCTTGATATGTACTCCTCTACGCATCCCTTCGAAAAACCTGAGTGGCACCTTTTTGATCACCCTGTTATGAGATGATTCTTGATAACCATCTAAGCTTCTTCCGGAATGGTGATTTGCATTACCTCACAGTCAAAGGATCAGGTTGTGAGGTTCTGTGTGTTTTATCATCAATGGTGAACTTTGTAACTAGATCTCATTAAGATATAATGGTTAGATGTTCGTCTATCATGTTATTCAACTAATAACATGACCTCATTGTCAGTTGGCATAAATGCCCATGATCTTGAAACGCAGACCATCCTCTAGTTCACTAGAGGTAACTAGAGACACAGTTTGTTTACATACCACACGTGTATTGGCGTTTCGTATTAACACAGTTATAGCACAGTATGAAACGTATTATGAACATATAGGAGATATATCAAATAATACACTTTATTATTTGCCTCTAGGTCATAACTCCTTCAATCGCTGGTTTGCCTACTTCTAGTAGGGGAAATGACTCAATCTGGGTCATAGTTGATAGCCTGTCCAAGGTAGCTCATTTTATACCTGTAAAGACAACTTACCAAAGTTTGAAGCTAGCAGAGTTGTACATTGCTAGAATTGTTAGTTTGCATGGAACCCCCAAGACCACAGTATCGGATCGAGGAACCCAATTTACCTCAAGATTTTGGCTAAAAGTCCAAGAAGGATTGGTAACCAAGTTGAATTTCAGCACAGCTTATCACCCGCAAACTGATGGACAGACTAAAAGAGTCAACCATTTCCTAGAAGATATGTTGAGAGCTTATGTGCTCGAGTATGGATCAAAATGGGAAGACTGTCTGCCCTTCACAGAATTCTCATACAACAACAGTTATCAAGCCAGTTTGCAAATGGCCCCATTTGAGTTCTTATACGGAAGAAAGTGTTGTACCCCTTTGAATTGGTCGCAAGTAGGAGAGAGTCGGATTTTCGGACCCAACATCCTAGGAGAAGCCGAAGAGAAAGTTCACAAAGCCCGTGAGCACCTCAAGACAGCCCAATCAAGATAGAAGAGTTATGCTTACAAGAGAAGGAGAGACCTGACTTTCAATGTCGGAGATTTTGTGTATCTCAAGGTGTCGCCTTTGAAGGAACGCAACGTTTTAGTCTGAAAGGAAAGTTAGCCCCCAGATACATTGGACCCTTCAAGATTCTAAATCGCAGAGGAGAAGTATCGTATCAACTGGAACTGCCTGTGGAGATGTCTGCCATCCACAATGTGTTCCATATCTCGTTACTTTGCAAATGCTTAGAAGTGCCAGAGAAGACCGAAGTGTTCAAGAACACAGATCACCAAGCCATGGATATCAACCAGGATCTGACGTATCCTGAGGTGCCCATCCGTATCTTGGAAGAATCTTAGAGAACTACCAGGACCTGGAGTATCAAGTTTCTCAAGATTCAATGGAGTAACCATACCGAAGAAGAAGCCACTTGGGAGCAGGAAGATTACATTAGGACAGAGTTTCTAGATCTCTTTAGTTCCTAGTTTTTTTCTTAAATCTCGGGACAAGATTTTGTTTAAGGGGGGAAGGTTTGTAGCATCCCAAAACTTTAATCCAAAGTTAATCAAGATCCAAATCATCCAAATTAGGGTTAACAAAAACTTTTTCCATTTAAAATATTTAAGCATGCATATGTGTGTTGCATTAAATAGGAATTGTTTTGAATTGCCATCATTGAGTGATCTATTGGTTGTAAAATGACTCTAAGGTGAATTACACATCATCTAGATCATCCCCAAGTAAATCCCAGAGAAAAAGAAATAAAAAAGAATTCAATAAGGCAAATGGTCACTTTTGCCATTTTAATCAACTAGCCCACTTTGGGTGTTCCTAGGACTCAATTTTCCAATAGAGAAAATTGTGGATCTTTGCACCCCTTGCTAGAAAAAGTAGTGTTGTGCCAAGGCCCACTTTGAATTCTTCCAAAAACTTTCAAACACTAATTTTAAATGACATTTGAAAATTGAATCAAGTGTATGTACCTAGATCACACTTTTTCAAAAACCATCCAAATGAACTCCATTTAAAAATCCCAAGCAACCAGAGATGCTCAAGCATGTGATCAACAACTCCACCAAATTTCATTTCAAAATTCAAAAGTTTTCTTCTTTCGGCCATTTTGTCGAACACCTTGTGAGCAGAATCAATTTGGCCTAACTATTACTGTTTTTTATAAAATTTTGTCGAACCATTTGAACCCTAGTCAATGCCTTTGTCTCCCCTAGACCCAACCAAGCCATCAAGGACCTACCGATTGGCCTAGCACCACAGTGCCGCGCCACCCCGAGAACATGCCCACCGGCCAACTTTGCCCAAGCCGTAGGCGACCACCAGCCCCTCTCTGCCTCTCCAGGAAGGGAGGCGTGACCTCACCGCCGTCCACGGTCCACCCCATGGCCACTGCTAGCCACTAGACCACCGAGGCCAGCCCCCGCACTATCCTCTCTGCGCCGCGCCAGAGCACACCAGAGCGCCTTCACCGCCAGCATGCCACAGACCGCGCCTGGACCATAGACCGTGTCTGCCGCTCCGCCTTGACCACCTCACCCCGCTAGACAGGGTCGTACCCCGCCGCGCGACCCACAGTCACCGGGAACCACGTCGAGCATCGCCTCTGTCTCTCAGAGCGCGAGGCGCGCCCGACCGTTAGACACCGCCCCTAGCACCACCACTAAGCTCTAGCTGACCACCAGGAAACCAACCACCGTCTGCCTACCTTGCCCACGCCGATAGCCCCTGTGCCAGTGTCACCGACGAGCTCCGCCCATGCTTCTCTGCCGCCTCGCTGCGCCTATAAAAGGGAGCCTCCCCATCACGAATTCCTCACACTCTCACACTCCCCACTCACCACCAGTCCTTCCCCACCCCTCGCCGTAGCAGCTCGAGCAGCCAGCCACCAGAATTTCACCGGAGGAAGCCGTAGCAGAGGAGGAGACGCCCCCGTCGAATTCGTCCACCCCCAGAACTGCCGCGACTTCGCGTGAGCCCGCCGTCGTCAACTCGTTCGTTTTCCCGCCTCGCCGCAGTCGCTGGAGCCCTGGTACGCCCCCACTGCACCCCTACCGTGTAGCTAGGTTTCCGTCTCGCTGGCGATGTGTTCGTCGTTGACGATGACCGTGAGCCGTTGATCTAGTTCTAATCCTACGGTCCACAATGTCCCGTACCACTTCATGTTTAATGAGCCACTGACAGGAGGGACCCCTTGTCAGCAGTCCTCAGCGCCGCAGAGTGAATCTGGGCCGGCCCAATTAGTTTCTCGTGCTGGCCCTATGATTCAAATTAGGATTTTTCTTTTTAGACTGAAACTAGAATCTATCCCTTAGTTTGAAAATCAATTCAGAGAGTTTTACAAATCCAATTTGAGTAATTCAAATTTTGTTGGAAAGGTACTTTAAATATCTATCCAAACCCATTGGATTTAAATCATTTAGTGTTAGATATATCTCCTAGTAAAAATAACAAGACAGAAACTTTTTCACATTCAAACATTTTTCTAAAATCAACCATAATAGCTTTTGAGTTGATTCCAACTCTCAAAAATCACATTTAACCATACCTATCGAAATATGTAATAATATAAAGCTTTAAATGCAGTGACTTTGGACTAGTACCAAAATAATGCTATATAGGCATTTCTAGTCACTTTAAATCATTAAATATTAAACTTAAACTTATTAAAATGTGATCCAACCTTTAAATCACATTCCCATATATTAGAATATGTGGTGATGACATGTGTCCACATGATCCCATATTTTAATTGGAGAATATTAAATCTTAGTTAATTTCAATGAGTAGAAATTACTTTTCTAAAATAAAAAGAATGAAACTAGTTCATTAAACCTTGTGATGTTTGTGATGATACTAGATCATCAAATGTGTGCCTTAGAGTACTAAATAGACTAGTTAAGAATTGTTTGGTGATTGTGTATTCCGTATGTATTTATAGACAGTAGTACCGACCAAGCTTACGAGGAGGAGGAGTTCTACCAAGAGGAGGAGGAAGAGAATTTCAACCACTGCACTACCCAAGGCAAGCCTAGCACTTCAAGTAAACTGAGCAAGCTAGATCTATGCAAGCTATTGTTAGCAAGCTAGAATTAAGCTAGATGACCTAAGCAAGATGCCTTAAGAATGCTTGGTTATACATTTTGACTTATACCATCCCAAGTCTTATTTACAAGCTTTACTTTCTTTTACTTTACCAAAGTTCCTTACTTTGTTTATAGATAGCATAAAAAGTATAAAACTTGGAATATCTAGTTACACTTAGATATCATTCTATGGCATGAGATTAACGTTAGCATCCTACCTTAGTGAACACTCTTAACTTAGTAGTTTAGAGCTAATCCAAAACTTGATCACTTTAGATGGGAATACTTGGTGAAAATGCTTATGAAAACAATGGAATGATGAGTCATTCTATTGAGATGTTTTGACATGTGTTGATAAACACAAATGATTTATGATGATGAAAATGTTGAGGCATGAGCCTTAGCCCTTTATAAAAACTGATGGTTGGGTTCAGAAGCGATACCATTCCAAATTTACCGTACAACCACAATACCTGAATTGGGTACGACTTAGCCGGAAGTTTATATGCATTAGTATTAGTTCCCCCGCAGGAGAGGTCTGAGCCGAGGCTACCTCTCAATGTTGTCCACCTATGCAGTGCCCAAGATGACAGATGGTCATGGCTGGGAGGCCAAGCTCATAGGAGAGGTGCTTATACTAGGGTGTGTAATTGAAAGGTTATGTTTGATTATCTGCATACTAAGTATGATGATTCAGGGTTATCCCTGACAGATGTATCGAATCTTGTGGTGAAAGTGTACCACCTCTCTAGAGTGTCAAACTATTCGAATAGCCGTATCCGCGGTTATGGACAGTTGGGGTGGCCATACTGTTCCGTCGTCAGATGTTTTCAAAATGACTTATGAGATGAATGATGACTCTTGACTTGACCACAACAGATTTGTGACTATGAAACTAGCTTCCCAACTTAAGTGATTCTAGAAATTTATTTTATCTTTCTTTGTCTCTAAACTCAGCTTAGGTTTCAAACTTAACCTTACAAATAAACTTAGAGTTAGCATTCCTACTAGAACTACCTTACTTGTTAGTGATAGTTTGCGAGTACTGAGTACTCATGGCTTTTGTCCCTGGCTATTCTCATGGCCAGACTATGAAGAGGACTACCAAGATGTAGGACAGCAGGATGGCTATGATAACTAGGACTATCTCCCATCGTCAGCATTGCCTGTGACACTGAAGATGGACCCCACCGCTACGCTTATTATTTTATTCCTCTGCTTGTTGTATTAAGACTGGATCATGAGATCCTTTGTTTGTGTAAGACCTTATTATGGTTTGTAATGGATGATGTACTATGATATCCAATCTATTATGTCTCGCAAAAGTGGTAATCCTGGGATTGTGATGTATGGCATAACAGGCATCTGGGATTAAAAATCTAGGTGTTGACAGGGGTCATGAAGTTGAGACAGAAGCCTTAACGACCAACTATACGGCGGGAATAAAATTCTGGCCATATAATTTCCATCGACACCACTAGGTTAAACAGAATAATTTTCGTGAAGGGACCCCTATATAAAGAGGCTTCAGGCGACGAGAAATAGAGCCCCCCCCCCCCGAGAACCCCAGAAACCTACATCTACAACACCAAAGAGCCGCCGGAGGAGTAGACTTAGATTTAATCTCCAAACCCTTCTCCACCACCATAGCCATATTCCACCACTTGTAATAGTAGATCTCATCTTCGATTGGCGACATTGTAAGACTATTTGCTATCAATCTCATGGTTTGTATCGCAATGTTTATGATTGTTGATTTCATCTCTATGTGTGAGTAATTCTCTTTGGGCTAAGGGCTTCTACCTAGCCATGTAGCTTTGTGCATGTTATTTATCATAGATGGGATCATGTATTAGTTTGTATGGCATGATGATTATTGTATCCTCTCTTGCCTCAATCCAAGGAATTGTCAGGTACCCAAGACTCGAGGATTGAGCCAGGTATAGGGAGTATGAGTAATGACTAATCTACAGGTCGGGAACCCCAGTGATAGAAGGGGTAGTACGACTGTATGTGAGGGATTTACTTGGGATTAATGGTGGCATTACTATGCATATCATTAGTTCTCTTTCTTCTATGGATGAGACTAGTAGGTTATTGCTATAAGCGGTTGCGGAGGCAATAGCATTTATGCATGCACTGCCGACATATAATTGTCTTGCTCTAACAATTACATGCATACTTTATTATTATCTTTTATTCCCATCAGATGTTTTGCACAGCTACATGTGAAAGCGAAAGCCCTAGGCTCTCTCTCTCTCCATCATCAATAACAACAAAAGACAGCAAACTCTTGGTCCGGTAAAACACAAAAAGAATTCTAAAACTCCTGAAGGTCCGTTAAAGTAACTTCACTACACTTTCTGCTTCCCGAGGATTCGATAACCTAGGTGTACTAGGGAAAAAGAGCTATACTACATATGTAATCCGGATCGAAGGAATCAACCCTTTTTCTAGCGTCATTGTTAGGGAAACAATAGCTACCCTGATGAGGTTAGTAGGAACCTTTCTAGTCTTAATTCTTGTTTTTAATTTTGTTAGTTTGCTTTCAGTCTTTATTTGAAAAACAAAAAAATAGTTAGTCTTTAAATTCTTGTTTTTACTATCATAAGTCTTTGTTTAAGAAAACCCAAAAACATAGGAAATATGGCTGAAAAGAAGCTTGGGTTGTTTGCAACTCCCAACAATGATTATTTGCATACTCCTAATACCCAGCCAGTAATTAGTGCTGATGATTATGAAATTAAGCCCCACTATTGAAGTTTGGTTCAACTAAATCAATTTGGAGGCTCTACTATTGAGGATGCAGGTATGCACTTGAACACTTTCACTGAAATATGTGATATGATGCGCATAAAAGATGTTGACCATGATGCGGTCAAATTGTGCTTATTTCCTTTCTCTCTTAGAGGAAGAGAAAAATAATGGTTGCTATCTTTGCCTAGAAATACTATTGCATCATGGGTGGAGTGTACTTCTTTATTTATGACTAAATTTTTTCCACCTGCAAAGACTATGCAACTAAGATCTAATATTACTGGTTTTAGATAGGAAGAGCGTGAGCCACTAGTGCTTGCATGCGAGAGGAAGAAATAATGCATGAGAAACTGGCCCAGTCATGAGATGCAAGATTGGTTAATTCTTCATTTATTTAATAATGCTCTTAACCCTTTGTCTAAGTCTATGCTTGATACTGCAGCTGGAGGAACATTTATGGGCAAACATATTACCGAAGCAAAGCAGCTGCTAGACAATATGCAAGACAACCATGCCCAGTGGCATGTGGATAGATCAAACATGAAGAAGGTGAACTCTGTCTCACCACAAGAAAATGAAGAACTTAATGGTAAGCTGGATGAGCTCATATTAGCCGTAAATGGTAAGGAAAACTAGGTAAGAGCTATCCTAGAATCAAATATTGAAGAAATAGACTTCATAGTCGTAATGATTATAACCCTGCTTAGAAGAAGAATTATAATCCTAATTTTTAGAAACATTATTCTAGTCCTACATGTAACTCTAATAATAATATTGTTGGGTCCGCAGCATAGAAAACAAAAAAAATTCCTACGGTGTGAACTACACGCCAAGATCTATCTACTAGGTACAAAGCAACGGGTGGACATACATCCAACGAGAACTTACCCTCGTAGACAACGAGCTTTGTTAACGAGTAGGAACTCGTGGTTGATGTAGTCGTACACTTGCCCATCTCAAGATCGTGAGGAAGTCCGAGCGCCTCAACTCAGCAGCGCATCCGCACTCGCACACACGTTCAAGCCACCGGACAACCTCCACCTCCTCGCTCCAGCGATCCAGCAGAAGCAGCAACTCCTTCTAGACAAAATGCCACCGGGAACATGTATCTCGCTAATCCGAGACCATGGGGGAATAATTCTAGAGGGGGAGAGAGATCCTTCACAAGGAGGTGTGAGGATGAAGGAAGGATTGGGTGGCCTTTTATAGGAGGAGGGGGTGCCCCCTCTCTCCATGGCCGGCGCATGGGGGTGACCCCTCACCTCCCCCATTCATGTGGTGGTAACTCCTCCACATTAAAATGCCTCTTCACATTCCCTTTTAAAGTCTCCACTTTAAATGCATTAAATTTCTCCAAATTTAATGCTCTCTCATTTAATAAAACTCTTTTTATTAAATTTATTCAGAATTTTGTTAATTACTTTAATTAACAAACATTCACATATAGCCCCTTGCAATATTTCAATATCACATGCAGAACCACCTTCTGCAATTTCACCCGAAACAATTTCCGGTTTCTATTGAAACAATTCCTGCGCTTTGCAATTCTTTCGTCTGAAACATATGTGCTCCAAAATGGTGTCCGGTAACTCTTAAGTGTGCCACCCTACGGTTCGCGAATAATGCAGACATGATCGAGACCCTTCTCCGATCAATAATCAGCAGCGGGACCTGGAGATCCGTACTAACTCCTACACATTCAACGATGACTTATGTGATCGTGAGAACCTTTAACGCTTGTAACTAAATCCCTTTCTCTCTCGATATATTACATGTCCGAGATTCGATCATCGGTATCTCCATACCTAGTTT
This sequence comes from Avena eriantha, assembly GCA_910589775.1. Lineage (NCBI taxonomy): Eukaryota > Viridiplantae > Streptophyta > Magnoliopsida > Poales > Poaceae > Avena > Avena eriantha. The sequence continues at coordinate 455,405,553 of OU342744.1, read as the reverse complement.
GATCTTCTTACCGACATGCACTCTTTTCTCGTTCCCGTGATATAACATTCTAGTGATCACATCACTTGCTTGCAAGCTATCCTAATGTGATATCACCGAGAGGGCCCAGAGTATATCTATCCGTCATCTGGATTGACAAATTCCACTCTTGATCCATGATCCTCAACATAACACCTTCGTAGTACTGAACCCATCTTTATAGTCACCCTGTTACGGTGTGACGTTTGATGTTATCAAGATACTCTTCCGGTGTTAGCAATTAACATGATCTCATGGTCTAAGGATAAAGATTACTTCGTATCATGTTATAGCAGTATAAACATAATGACTTGATCGTAATGCTATACTTCGGATGAATGTTCATCACATCATTCCACCAATGGTGTGACCTTGTTATTAACAACATCCAATGTCCATGAGCAGGAAACCTTGATCATCTTGTTAATCAACAAGCTAGTCTATAAGAGAGGCATAACTAGGAACCCTTTTTGTTTATTAAACACACATGTATTGATGTTTCCGATCAATACAATTCTAGCATGTAAAATAAACATCTATCATATATATAAGGAATATATAATAATAACAACTTTATTATTGCCTCTCGGGGCATATTTCCTTCAAATATGGGAACAAGTAATGGTAGTCTCCAAGAAACACTTAAGTACTTTATGGACTCACAAAATGAGCAAAACAATATCCTTGTTAAAATAACGGAGAACCATGATGCTATGCTTGGTAAATTATCTAACCAAGTTGTAAGTTTGAGGAATGATTTGCAGGCCCTCCAAGAAAGAACAAGGATTGTTGAGGCACAGCTAGGTAAGATAACCGAGAGTCAAACTCTCATTCTAACTAAATTGGTAGGTAAAGCTGAGCCCAATCCCATTGAAGACCTCAAGATGATGAGAATCTAAAGGGAGGAGCTTGAAGAACTTGATTATAGTAATGCTCCTTCACCGAATTACACCGTTGCATATCTTGTAAAAAGGATCAATATCAAGATTCCGGTAAGTGAAGGAAATGAGTAAGCTATATATCAACACTTCGTTAATCAGGTAGCAATAAAGGTACATGAGCTTGAGGAAGAATATAAGAAAATTGTTGAAAATTTACCTGTGAAGCTTGATGATATATTTGAGCCTACTATTAAGATTAAAATTGGGACCAGTGAGATAGATACACTTTGTGATCTAGGTGCAAGCGTTTCAACAATTCCAAAAAGTCTTTTTAATAAGTTAAATCTTGGCTCTTTTGAAATCACCGAGTTAAAATTACATCTAGCAGATTCTACCTACAAACAAATTGTAGGGATTAAAGAAAATACTTTATTATACATTAAAGTCTATCCTGCTCTTATTGATTTTATTATTGTTGACATGCCTAAAGATGCTACTACTCCTATTATATTAAGCCGTCCATTCTAAAGAACTATTAAGGCTTTGATTAATCTACATGAAGGGAACAATTGCCTTCACATGATCCTTTTGTTATTCATTTTCCCAGGAAGAATAAAACCAAGCATGATGAAAAGGAGGCCATCACTTTGAAGGCCAACTATTTTGGTGCGGGTGTTCCACTCATCTGCTCTAAGTGAGCAACATCAAGTTCAAGCTATTGACCATAAAAGAGCACTTCATGGAAGGCAACCCATGTGAAATAAAGGTTTGAGTAAAGTTTTTAAGTTTTAGTGTAAGTTTTATGTTTAATAAAGAGTGCTAGAAAGCTCCAGTTGAGGAGAAGAAGTCTGGTAGTACTAAAAATCCTGCTTTATACATGATGATGTTGGTCGACAATTTTTACTGTCATTTTTCTATCAAAAAAAAGGTGTTTCGCTAAGTTTCAGGATAAGAAAGAATTCTCGAAGAAATAGAATTTTCTTGATGACTACAGAAGGTTTAACGACCAACTATACAGCAGGAATAAAATTCTAGCTGTATAGTTTGGCCGTATAGATATCTTTGCTATCGACAAATTTTCTTTCTTAGTTACTGAAGTTTTAACGACCAACTATACGACGGGAATAAATTTTCTTTTCTAGGATACAAAAGGTTTGACGGCCAACTATATGGCAGGGATAAAAATCCCGGCCGTATAGTTGCGCCGCCAGGTGAAAACCCTAATTTTTTACATTAGACCAACTATACGGCAGGAACAAATTGTTCCGGACGTATAGTTTGTCCGTATAGATGCGTCCGACCACAAAATTGCCACGGGAAGGTACCTCCCAACACCAAAACTTCAATCATTTTTCTCTCTTCTACCTCCAAACTCTCTCAAAACCTCAAGAGATTTTCATCTCTACTTAATTTCATTCGATCTCCTTGCACACAAGTGATCTATGGTATGTTTCTCCTCCGATCCTCCAATTACTTTTTACAAATTCATTTTCGATCTGTTGTCATTATCAATCTAGGGTGAGACCTACTATGAACTAATTGCCATAATTTACTTGCCTAGATTATTATTTTGAGGGGACTCAAGATCGTGTGGAAGTCCGAGCGCCGCAAATCAGCAGCGCATCCGTCCTCGCACACGTTCAAGCCACCGGACAACCTCCACCTCCTCGCTCCAGCGAATCAGCGGAAGCAGCAACTCCTTCCAGACGCAAGGCCACCGGGAACATGTATCTCGCTAATCCGAGACCATGGGGGAATATCTAGAGGGGGAGAGAGATCCTTCACGAGGAGGTGTGAGGATGAAGGAGGGAATGGGTGGCCTTTTATAGGAGGAGGGGGTGCCCCCTCTCTCCATGGCCGGCGCATGGGGGGTGACCCCTCACCTCCCCCATTCATGTGGTGGTAACCCCTCCACATTAAAATGCCCCTTAACATTCTCTTTTAAAGTCTCCACTTTAAATGCATTAAATTTTCTCCAAATTTAATGCTCTCTCATTTAATAAAACTCTTTTATTTATTTTATTCAGAATTTTTTTAATTACTTTAATTAACAAACATTCACATAAAACCCCTTGCAACATTTCAATATTACATGCAGAACCACTTTCTCCAATTTCACCCGAAACAATTCTGGTTTCTATCGAAACAATTCCTGTTTCTATCGAAACATTTCCTACGCTTTGCAAACCTTTTGTCTGGAACATATGTGCTCCTAAATGGTGTCCGGCAACCCTTAAGTGTGTCACCCTACGGTTCGCGAATAATGCAGACATGATTGAGACTCCTCTCAGATAAATAATCAGAAGCGGGGCCTGGAGATCCATACTGACTCCTGCATATTCAACGATGACTTCTATGATCGTGAGAACCTTTAACGTCAGAAATTTAATCCCTTTGTCTCATGATATAATACATGTCCGAGATTCAATCATCGGTATCCAAATACCTAGTTTGATCTCGTTACCGACATGCACTCTTTTCTCGTTCCCGTGATACAACATTCTAGTGATCACATCACTCGCTTGCAAGCTATCTTAATGTGATATCACCAAGAGGGCCCAGAGTATATCTATCCGTCATCTGGACTGACAAATTCCACTCTTGATCCATGAGCCTCAACATAACACCTTTGTAGTACTGAACCCATCTTTATAGTCACCCTGTTACGGTGTGACGTTTGATGTTATCAAGATACTCTTCCGGTGTTAGAAATTAACATGATCTCATGGTCTAAGGACTAAGACTACTTTGTATGATGTTATAGCAATATAAACATAATGACTTGATCATAATGCTATACTTCGGATGAATGTTCATCACATCATTTCACAAATGTTGTGACCTTGTTATTAACAACATCCAATGTCCATGATCAGGAAACTTTGATCATCTTGTTAATCAACAAGCTAGTCTATAAGAGAGGCATAACTAGGAACCCTTTTTGTTTATTAAACACACATGTATTGATGTTTCCTATCAATACAATTATAGCATGCAAAATAAACATCTATCATATACAAGAAATATATAATAACAACTTTATTATTGCCTCTCAGGGCATATTTCCTTCAGTCTCCAACTTGCACTAGAGACAATAATCTAGTTTACACAGTGATAAATCTAACACCCATGGAGTTCTGGTGTTGATCATGTTTTGACCTAGGGAGTACTTTAGTCAACGGATCTGCTACATTTAGGTCTGTGTGCACTTTACAAATCTTTATATCTCCATCCTTGACATGCTCGCGGATGGAGTGAAACCGGCGCTTAATATGTTTGGAATTCTTGTGAGACCTCGGTTCCTTTGCGTTGGCTATGGCTCCATTGTTGTCACAATAGATCACCATCGGGTCCAACGCACTATGAACCACACCCAGTTCTGTAATGAACTCTTTCATCCAAACTGCCTCCTGCGCCGCTTCTGAAGCAGCAACATATTCCGCCTCCGTTGTTGATCCAGCCACCACAGGTTGTTTGGAACTCCGCCAACTAACTGCTACTCCGTTCAAGAGAAATACGTATCCGGATTGAGACTTAGAGTCATCTGGATCGGTGTCAAAGCTAGCATCGACATAACACTTAGCGACTAGCTCTTCTTCACCTCTGTATATAAGAAACATATCCTTAGTTCTTCTCAAGTACTTGAGGATGTTCTTTACCGCTATCCAGTGTTCCGAACCTGGATCAGATTGGTACCTACTAGTCAAACTAATAGCATGTGCCACATCCGGTCTTGTACATAGCATGGCATACATAATAGAGCCTATGGCCGAGTCATAGGGGATCTTATCCATCATCTCTCTTTCTTCCGTCGTAGCCGGACTTTGAGTCTTACTCAATGTCTTGCCTTGCAACATAGGTAAGAACCCCTTCTTACTTTCGTCCATATTAAACTTCTTTAATATCTTATCAAGGTATGTACTCTGCGATAGCCCAATTAGGCGTCTTGATCTATCCCTATAGATTTTAATGCCTAATATATATGAAGCTTCACCAAGGTCCTTCATCGAAAATTTGCTTTTTAGATAACTTTTAACACTGTTTAAAAGATCTATATCATTTCCAATCAATAATATGTCATCCACATATAATATCAGAAATGCCACATTGCTCCCACTCACTTTCTTGTAAGTACAAGCCTCTCCATAAGTTTGGACAAATCCAAACTCTTTGATCACCTCATCAAAGCGGAGATTCCAACTCCGTGATGCTTGCTTCAGTCCATAGATGGATCGCTGAAGTTTGCACACCTTATTAGCATCCTTAGGATCGACAAAACCCTTTGGTTGTATCATATACAACTCTTCTTCAATATTACCATTGAGGAACGCAGTTTTGACATCCATCTGCCATATTTCATAATCGAAATATGCAGCAATTGCTAACATAATCCTAACCAACTTAAGCATCGCTACGGGAGAGAATGTCTCATCGTAGTCAACTCCTTGAATTTGTCGAAACCCCTTTGCGACAAGTCGAGCCTTATAGATGGTTACATTACCATCAGCATCAGTTTTTCTTTTGAAAATCCATTTATTCTCAACGGCCTTTTGATCGTGAGGTAAGTCCACCAAGGTCCAAACCTGGTTTTCGTACATGGATTCCATCTCGGATTTCATGGCTTCTAGCCATTTGTTGGAATCAGGGCTCATCATTGCTTCTTCATACGTCGCAGGGTCATCTATTTCATCAATCATGAAATTCATAATAGGATTGCCGTACAGTTCAGGAGCTGCACGTGTCCTGCTTGACCTGCGAGGTTCGGTAGTGTCCTCTTTCGGAATTTCATGATCAATATCATTAGCTCTCTCTTCATTAGGTGAAGTCAACTCCGAAACAACTTCCGGTGCTGCGCTACTCGCCATTTCATGAAGAGAAGGTTCAATAACCTCTTCGAGTTCTACCTTTCGACTACTCACACCTTTCGTGAGAAACTCCTTCTCAAGAAAGGATCCATTCTTGGCAACAAAGACCTTGCCCTTGAAACTGTGATAGAGAGTATACCCAATCGTTTCCTTAGGGTATCCTATGAAGACGCATTTTTTTTTGCTTTGGGTTCGAGTTTATCCGGTTGATGTTTCTTCACATAAACATCACATCCCCAAACTTTAAGAAATGACAGCTTAGGTTTGTTTCCAAACCATAATTCATACGGTGTCTTTTCAACGGATTTAGATGGTGCCCTATTTAAAGTGAATGTAGTGGTTTCCAGTGCATAACCCTGAAATGACAGTGGCAAGTCAGTCAGAGACATCATAGATCGAACCATATCCAATAAAGTACGATTACGACGTTCTGACACACCATTACGTTGTGGTGTTCCGGCAGGCGTGAGTTGTGAAACTATTCCACACTCTTTCATGTGTGTGCTAAACTCGTAACTAAGATACTCTCCTCCACGGTCAGACCGTAGAAATTTGATCTTTCTATTACGATGATTTTCCACTTCATTCTGAAATTCTTTGAACTTTTCAAAAGTTTCAGACTTGTGTTTCATCAAATAGATATACCCGTATCTACCCAAATCATCCGTGAAAGTAACAAAATAACGATATCCACCTCGCGCCGACACACTCATTGGTCCACACACATCAGTATGTATGATTTCCAATAAATCTGTCGCCCGTTCCATTGAACCGGAAAACGGCGTTCTAGTCATCTTGCCCATAAGGCATGGCTCGCATGTATCAAATGATTCAAAATCAAGTGATTCCAAAATTCCATTAGAATGGAGTTTCTTCATGCGTTTAACACCAATATGACCTAGACGGCAGTGCCACATATATGTAGATATATCATTATCAAGTTTAATCCTTTTAGCATCAACATTATGAATATGCGTAATACTACTATCGAGATCCAATAGAAATAAACCATTCAACACAGGTGCATGACCATAAAAGATATTATTCATATAAATCGAACAACCATTGTTTTCAGATTTAAACGAATAACCACTTTGCATCAAACATGATCCGGATACAATGTTCATGCTCAGTGCAGGCACCAAATAACAATTATTCAGGTTTATAACTTATCCCGACGGCATATGGAGAGGCAGCGTTCCGACGGCGATCACATCAACTCTTGATCCATTGCCGACCCGCATCGTGACCTCATCCCTTGCTAGTTGTCGCTTGTTTCGCAGCCCCTAAACCGAGTTACATATATTAGCAACTGATCCCGTATCAAATAACCAGGTGATATTGCGAGTACTAGTCAAGTACACATCAATAACATGTATATCATATATACCTTTGTTTGCCTTGCCGGCCTTTTTGTCCGCCAAATACTTGGGGCAGTTGCGCTTCCAATGGCCAGTCCCCTTGCAATAGTAGCACTCGGTGTCAGACTTAGGGCTAGCTCGGGGTTTCTTTTCAGGCGCGGCAATAGATTTGCCGCCCTTCTTTCCCTTTTGCTTGCCTTTCTTGTCCTTCTTGAAACCGGTGGTCTTATTGATCATCAACACTTGATGTTCTTTCCTAATCTCCACTTCTGCAGTCTTAAGCATTGACAAACGCTCGGGAAGAGACTTCTTCATGCCCTGCATATTATAGTTCATCACGAAGCTCTTGTAGCTAGGTGGCAGAGGTTGGAGAACATGATGTATGCCTAAGTCAATGGGAATCGTTATTCCCAAGGACACAAGCTTATCGGCGTACCCAGACATTTTGAGTACGTGCTCACTAACGGAGTTGTTCTCTTCCATCATGCAGCTAAAGAACTTTTCAGAAGCATTATAACTCTCTAAGGCAGCATGGGTATCGAAAATCATTTTCAATTCTCCCATGGTATCAAAGGCATTGCCATTTCCGAAATGTTTTCGAAGTTCTGGTTCTAGCCCATACAGTATGCCGCAATGAACTAAGTTGTGGTCCTCCTGACGATTTATATAGATGTTCTTTTCCTCGTCAGGGGCATCAGGAGCTGGTGGGGGGGCCTAGCGGCGCCTCTAGCACATATTGCTTTTGTGCAGCAGTGAGGAGAATCCTCAAATTCATAGCCCAGTTGGTTAAGTTGCTACCATTCGCAGCAAGCTTCTCTTTATCCATGAACACATTGAAATTAAAAGCAGGTGGTGCCATCTACAACAGAATTTGTAAAATATATTTAGACTAAGTTTATGATAGATTGAGTTCAACTAATCCAAATTACTAATGAACTCCCACTCAAAAACGACATCCCTCATGTCCTTTTGGTGATTACATGAACCAAATCCACTACACCAAGTCCGATCATCACGTGAGTCGGTGTAGCTTCAAAGGCGAGTATCTGTATAGGCATCATATCAACTATATGACTCATGCTTAACCTTTCGGTTCATGTTCCGAGGCCATGTAAGTACATGCTAGGCTCGTCAAGTAAGAACCTTAGTATTCGCGTGTGTAAAACTGTCTTACACCCGTTGTATGAAAGCGTAGAGTCGAGAACACCCGATCATCACGTGATGCCTCAAAACACGATCCACAAAACGGTGCATACTTAAGGAAGAACACATTTTATCTTGATATCTAAATGAGGGATCATCTTATAATGCTACCAAAAGCGCCAAACTAGCAATATAAGATGCTAACATCTAATGTGTGAAGTGAGGTGATATGGTCTAGGCATTTGATCTCTATCATTTGCATCGTGGTATGATCTCTATCATTCCTTTGTGTGTAAGGCCAAGGTCTATGGAACTTACACGTTAAGTGAGTTGTAAGAGTATCTATCATACATCTACTTACAATAATACCATATCAAGACACTAGCCCAGCAACGGTCTAAACTAGACGCCTCTAATTTATCAATTGCAAGTTTTACGTGGCTTAGGGCTTTCAGAGATAGAACCGGTCCTACCTACAAACATGAACCACAACGAGGACAACCAAGTTATTAGCAACTCGTTGTAAATCAGATATTGACTATAGTAGGAGAGACAGACACCCGCCAGCCACTTATGCAAAACAAGTTGCATGTCAGTCGTGGAACCGGTCTCATGTACGATGACATGTAAGGTTGGTCCGGGCCGCTTCATCCCACTATGCCACCAATGTCCAAAGTACATAGAAGATGCAATAACATGATCATCATCGCCCACATATAAACATATGTGTACTACCCGTGCAAAGCACCTATGCATAGATCAGGCTCTGATACCACTGTTGGGTCCGCAGCATAGAAAACAAAAAAAAATCCTACGATGAGAACTATACGCCAAGATCTATCTACTAGATACAGAGCAACGGGTGGACATACATCCATGTAGAACTTACCCTCGAACACAATGAGTTTTTTTAACGAGTAGGAACTCGTGGTTGATGTAGTCGTACGCTTGCCGATCTCAAGATCGTGTGGAAGTCCGAGCGCTGCAAATCAGCAGCGCATCCGTCCTCGCACACACGTTCAAGCCACCGGACAACCTCCACCTCCTCGCTCTAGCGAATCAGCGGAAGCAGAAACTCCTTCCATACGCAAGGCCACCGGAAACATGTATCTCGCTAATCCGAGACCATGGGGGAATATCTAGAGGGGGAGAGAGATCCTTCACGAGGAGGTGTGAGGATGAAGGAGGGAATGGGTGGCCTTTTATAGGAGGAGGGGGGGTGCCCCCTCTCTCCATGGCCGGCGCATGGGGGGTGACCCCTCACCTCCCCCATTCATGTGGTGGTAACCCCTCCACATTAAAATGCCCCTTAACATTCTCTTTTAAAGTCTCCACTTTAAATGCATTAAATTTCTCCAAATTTAATGCTCTCTCATTTAATAAAACTCTTTTATTTATTTTATTCAGAATTTTGTTAATTACTTTAATTAACAAACATTCACATAAAACCCCTTGCAACATTTCAATATTACATGCAGAACCACTTTCTGCAATTTCACCCGAAACAATTCCTGTTTCTATCGAAACATTTCCTGCGCTTTGCAAACCTTATGTCTGGAACATATGTGCTCCTAAATAGTGTCCGGCAACCCTTAAGTGTGTCACCCTATGGTTCGCGAATAATGCAGACATGATTGAGACTCCTCTCAGATCAATAATCAGAAGCGGGACCTGGAGATCCATACTGACTCCTGCATATTCAACGATGACTTCTGTGATTGTGAGAACCTTTAACGTCAGCAATTTAATCCCTTTGTCTCATAATATAATACATGTCCGAGATTCGATCATCGGTATCCAAATACCTAGTTTGATCTCGTTACCGACATGCACTCTTTTTTCGTTCCCGTGATACAACATTCTAGTGATCACATCACTTGCTTGCAAGCTATCTTAATGTGATATCACCGAGAGGGCCCAGAATATATCTATCCATCATCTGGATTGACAAATTCCACTCTTGATCCATGAGCCTCAACATAACACCTTCGTAGTACTGAACCCATCTTTATAGTCACCCTGTTATGGTGTGACGTATGATGTTATCAAGATACTCTTCCGGTGTTAGCAATAACATGATCTCATGGTCTAAGGACTAAGACTACTTTGTATGATGTTATAGCAATATAAACATAATGACTTGATCGTAATGCTATACTTCGGATGAATGTTCATCACATCATTTCACAAATGTGTGACCTTGTTATTAACAACATCCAATGTTCATGATCAGGAAACTTTGATCATCTTGTTAATCAACAAGCTAGTCTATAAGAGAGGCATAACTAGGAACCTTTTTGTTTATTAAACACACATGTATTGATGTTTCCTATCAATACAATTATAGCATGCAAAATAAACATCTATCATATACAAGAAATATATAATAACAACTTTATTATTGCCTCTCAGGGCATATTTCCTTCATAGTGTGCTAAGATGAGGAATATGTTATGCTTATTATTGTTGGATAAAAAGTTTATTTTTTGTCTTCCCTTATTATTTTAGATGATGAACATAGGGAGCCAAACTCGTGCTCGTGCTGCCGCTAGTTCTTCTCGGTCTGCCGCTCAAGAACGCATGGGGATACAGTTCAGGGATGAGCTCCAACATGATCGCTTCAACAGGATCAAGAACCGAGAAGTGAAGATAACCAAGTGGGCTTGCCCCATTGTATTGAATCAACTCGTTATTTGTAATGACTTCAATTTACTTTGTAATAGAGTTGGCCTGCAAAACTTTGTATTCAGTGATGTGCCTACTTATCACCAGTTAACTCTTATATTTCTAAGTTCTTTGCAAAGCACCATTAAAGCATGGCATGGGGAGGACATGATTTCTTTCTGACTTATGAACAACAATTATGCTTTATCACTAGATGACAGGTGTGCATGTTTTAATTTTCCAAACAATAATGCTAATGCCTTACATGCATCCTTTACTGGCATAGACCCTTCCCCGGAACTTTATTATAATAGAATGAGTTTCACTTCTAGAGTAAGCAAGGGGAAGAATATTCAACATCCTGCAATTCGCTATTTGTTCTATGTTATTTCTAACACCTTGCAGGCACGGAATGAGTTCACGAGACTCAATGAGGAGGACATCTTAGTCCTTGCAAAAGCTGCTTTCAACAACATCGACTTGTCACTCAACTTGGGTGCAATTCTTGTGCACTACCTGGAGTACCAATCCTCCCAAAGCCAAGGACCAATCACAGGTGGAGGCGTCATCACCGTGCTTGACATTGCCCTAGGCATCGACCTAGGTGAGTTGCAACCAGTGCTAGGTGAGCGGCGTGTTGGTTTCTCTACTTTAAAAGCTTGTGGAATGCTCACTAGGAGAGGTGGTGTTTATTACTTGCATATTGCTGGAGCTGGGCGTCTCTACCCTACTCCTTTGCCTAATGGTCTTTTATCTACCAAGGAAGGAAGTTTGCTATATGACTTGCAGGTTGAGCAACACCAACCCGAGGAGGAGATTCCGGATGAGGATGAGGTCCAAGAAGATGATCAAGAAGTTCCTTATCAAGAGGAGCAGCCACCAACCTGGTTTGCTACATACCAAGACTTCCAAGAAATTGTAGGAACTGTGGAGAGGATGCATAACCTCTCCTTGAACCTCCGAGAAACAACTAGTAATTTATAAACTTAATTTGCGAACTAGGGTTACGACTTTTTCCCGCCACCACAATGATTTGAAGGGCTTGCAAAAGCCTAAGCTTGGGGAAGTTTCCTCGTTATCTTTATTTGGTGTTCATTTGTTTTTTATTTATTTCGAGGTTATGTTTTTAATTCGAGTTTATAAGCACTCGTGTTGGTTTCCCCAACACTTTATCTTTAGTTATTTCTTTTTGTTTTCGAGATTTTCTAGCTGAGCTTTGCTGCCAATTTTTCTATTCTTTAATTCCCTCTCTTAAAAACAACAAAAAGATTTTTCCATTTATCTTTATTTTCCCTCTTCCTTCCTTTCTATTCTCCTTGTGGATTTCACATATTTCCAGGAGAGTGACCGACTTCGAGTTTCCAAGAAGCAAATCAAAAGGGAAGAGACAAGTGGAACCAATCATGATAGGTATGCCTTAAGACTCCCCACTTTTGAAGTTTGAGTAACCCATGCTAGTTTAGTAGTAAATGTTAAGATATTATATTGGTGGAGTGAGTCTTTATATTGTAGTAAAATTTTGTTTGCATGGGTATTTAGTTGGGTACGTTTTGTTCCAGCTCTAGTAGTTAACCAAGGCTTGCCTAAAAATTTGCTAAACAATTGTAATAAGAAAAGGTCTCACAATTGAAGGCTTGGGTGTTGTAGTGTTTAGTCTTGAAGTCTTATTTCTAGAGACAGTCAACACCATAGAAAATAATGATTGACTTGATGGCTCTCTTTAAAAAGGGTTTGTTCGATTGAATTAAGTTTAGCGATTTTGTGAGCATGCCAAAGTTTGACTTGTGAATCATAAGAATGATATAGCTTTATGCATGTCAAGCTTCATGGGATGCCAACAACTCCGCTAGCCTACAAATGATCTTCATGGAGGAAACTCCTAGATTTCGGCTATGAATTGATTAAACATATGTAGCAGCAATGCTATAATGGTAAGATTCTTGGCATTCCCGGGTAGCTATGTTCATGGTGGAATCACTCCTCTGGATGATATGAGTAATCATTGTGCAAAAGGAACAAAAACCTTGGTGATGCCACGAGTGTCCATCACAGCCCGATAAATCATGTCTGCAAGTGCACATATCGTTTGTAGCTAGTTTCAAAGTATAGATATCGATCCCACAAGGAGCCCAAAGGTAAGTGTTTATGGGTGAAGTCTCTGTCACACCCAAAGTTGTCATAGGTCTTCGAGTGAATTGACTGCAAGTGTTGAAATGAGAATGGAATTTGGATTAAACTGGGTGTATTTAAATAAAACTTAAAATGTAAACTTCAAAAATAAAAAGCATAAAAGTAAAGAACGGTTTGGTTGTTTGTTGTTTCCTGAAGATGACAAAGAAGGAGTGGGGAGATATAGTTCATGGTGATAGTGATTGTGCCAAGTGGACGAATGATAAGTGAAACAATTAAAATCTTATAAGTATATGTGTAGGCGAGCAACCCATAAATAGCTAGAACTCCTCTTGGTAGATTTCGTCCCAACTTCAATAATCCTACTAGTCTGTTACCAAAACCATGGTCAGACACTAGACGATTAAGACCCTTCAGGTTTCCTAGCAATTAAGCTCATTGGATCAGACTAGTGCGATAAGCTCGGTGGTTCCTCGTTATCCTCGAGTCTACTAGTTTTCCATTGATATCCCCATGTCACTCGGGGGGTTGCTGGTCTACTAGCGAACAAGATCCTTGATACTTCCATTTTGCATCACTATTCTATGTCATAATTCACTGTTATTCATTGATATATTTCGTATTGAGAGGTGATACTTATGTTATTTCATCTGTTTTTGCATGGTTGATGACTTTTGGAGCATGGACCGTTGTAGTCAGGATTCTGATGGAAAAGGTGCTGTTTGGAGGCAAAATTCGTGAAGATCAGAAAATCCGGGAAATTACATGGAAAATCCTATTTTTCCAGAAGACGAAGGAAGCCAAAAGGGGGGCTGGAGATGGGCCACAGGGGGCCCACACCACCCCCTGGCACGGGCCAGCCTAGGTCGCGCCACCAGGTGGTGTGGTCGTCCTAGTCCACCCCTAGCACTCCCCTCTAGCGTATATTATCCTCCCCGAAACCCTAAACTCGAGGAGCGACCACAGAAAGATTCCGTCGCCTCTGCGGGCGGAAAACACCGAGAGAGAAAGATCTCTCCGGCTGACAGATTTCTGCCAGGGGAATTCCTTCCCGGAGAGGGGAGATCGTCGCCATCAACACCACCATCAAGCTGGACTTCATCGGGATCATCATCATCACCACCATCATCACCATCAGCACCATCATCACCATCTCCATACTGCTGTAACAATTTGGTTGAATCTTGCATAGTTCATAAGGAAAACTTTCCCGGTGTTGATTACTCTTTGTAGTTGATGCTATTGAGTGAACCATTGAATTATTGTTTATGTTCAGATTGTTATACATCATTATTCCATCTCTGATCATGATCCATATGATGTCTTGTGAGTAGTTCGTTTTGTTCTTGAGAACGTGGGAGAAGTCATGTTGTTAGTAGTGGAGTTGTGTTGAGAAAGATTCAATAGTTTGATATTTAAGTTGTGGTATACTTCTTCTAGTGGTGTCATGTGAACGTCGACTACATGACACTTCACCTATATGGGCCTAGGGGAATGCATTGTGTATTTGGCTACTAATCGTAGGGGTTCCCGGAGTGACAGAAACCTGAACCCCCGTTAGGAAACCATTGCACAAGGGACGTAAGGGTCTTAGAGTTTAAAGTTGTGGTTAGGTTTCTACCTTAATTACTTTCTTGTACTTACGGATGTTTGCAAGGGGTATAATCACCAGTATGTATTAGTCCTAGGAAGGTCGGTACATTAGCACAGGTTCACCCACACAACACTTAGCAAGCTAAAGAAGATTAATCAACTACATGAAGCGAAAGCACTTGACAGCCTTCCCATGTGTCCTCGAGAATGTTTGGTTATATTAAGTAATGCACCCAGCTTATCCTTTGCTGCATAAAGGATTGGGCCACTTGCTACATTTATTCCTACTATCTTTTGCTTACTCGTACTTTGTTTACTTGCTTTATCAAAAACCCCTAAAAATCCGTTTGCTAAGTATTTGCAGAGAATTCCTGGTCCATACCACTAGCCAGCACCTTCTGCTCCTCGTTGGGTTCGACACTCTTACTTATCGAAAATACTGCGATACACCCCCTATACTTGTGGGTCATCAAGACTATTTTCTAGCACCGTTGCCAGGGAGTGAAGCGCTATTGAAGAGTGGAGCTGGTAAAGGAAACTTCTACTGTGAGTATTGTTTACTTCTATTAGTTTCTTTATGTTCGCTATGGATAATTCGCTGAGTTTCTTATTTGGTAATGCTACTACCGCAGCTAAGGTAGTAGATAAGCCACCACCTGCAGAGAATGATGTTTTCAAAATACCTACAAGAATTATTGATCGTGTTATGGATAACTACTATGTTGGGGATGGAACTGTCCATCCTGGTGATCATTTACTCTTTGACGAATTATGCGGGTTGTTCAAGTGTGTAGGTATTACTACAGATCAAGTTAAGAAGAAGTTATTCTCATTATCACTGAAAGGAAGAGCTGAGGAATGGTATAAGCTGTCGAAGAATGTTCAATCTCTAGAATGGGAGGAAATAGCGCCTCTCTTTTATTCAAAATTTTATCCTCCTGGTGAGATTCATAAAGATCGGAATCAAATATACAACTTTTGGCCTCTTGATGGAGAGAGTACAGCTCAAGCTTGGGGGAGATTAAAGTTACTAATGCTCAATAGTCCCATTCATGAGCTCCCCAACAATATTATTATCAACAACTTTTATGCAAGGCTTTCTCTTCATGATAAAGGTTTATTGGATGCTTCTTGTGCTGGATCATTCACTCGCATGGAAGAAGAAGCTAAATGGGATCTTCTAGACCGTATTCAAGACAATGCTGAAGCTTGGGAGAATGACAAAGGTAGAAAGTCAGGTATAAATTATGATTATGAATGCATTGAATCTTTTATGGGAACTGATGACTTTCAAAATATTAAAAATGTTTATGGTCTTAATTTACAAGTCATTACGAATTGATTTAGGGCTTTTGCTTCTTATATTGAAATTCCAAAAAGGGGATGGAGCAAGTACCATGAACCTTATAAAGATAGTGTTGACTGTGTTCCTGTTGGGAGTGCTGAGTATTGCATTATTGATCCCATCTTACCTGAACCTTATATTGAGAAGATTCCCTTCCCAGATAAGGTAAAGGATCATCCTATGATAACTAATGTAGTCACCAAAAGTGAAAAGAGAACTATAAAACCTGATGAACAAATAAACGTTGAACCTGTGGTAGCAATTGTGAAAGACCTTATCACTAAAAGCATAGAAGATGGACACATAGTATTTTGTGAGGATGCTTATAACATTGTTTCACATCCTAATAGAACTAAAAAATCAAGTGTCCCTGTGCTTTCTGTTAGAATTGGTGATCATTGCTATTATGGTTCATGTGATATTGGTGCAAGTTCTAGTGCTATTCCTTATGAGCTTACAGAGAAATTATGCATGAAATCAGTCCCTGCGAATTGGAAGAGATTGATGTGGTTATTCACCTTGCTAATCGAGAGACCATCTCTCCAATTGGTATTGTACGAGACGTGGAAGTTCTTTGTGGTAAGATTAAGTACCCTGCTGATTTTCTAGTACTTGGTCCAGCTGCTAGTAAAACTTACCCTATTATCTTTGGTAGACCTTTCTTGAGTACTTGTGGAGCTATTATAGATTGCAAAAGGGAGAAAATCTTGACTAAGTTTGATGGGGAATCTTATGAGTTTAATTTCTCGAAGTTCGCTAAAGAACCTTGTGAAGAGGAAACCCATAATGAGGATTTTAGAGTTGAACAACTTGCTTCTATTTCTCTTGCTCCTAACAATGCTTTGCAGCAATTTATGGAAGATCATGAAAGTGAAATCTTCATGGAAGAAAGGAATGAGATTGACGAGATTCTCTGTGATCAGCCTAAGATGCTTAAGCATAACTTGCCTGTAAAAGACTTGGGTACCACGTTGCCACCTAAAAAGGATCCGGTTTTCGATCTAAAACCCATCCCTGATGATCTAAAATATGCTTATATAGGTGATAAAAAGATATATCTGTTATTATTAGCTCTAAACTTTTAGGAAAAGAAGAGGAAAGGTTATTGAAGGTTTTTAAGAAACACCGAGGAGCTATGGGATATACTCTGGATGATTTAAAAGAGATTTCACCTACTATATGTCAGCATTCTATCAACATAGAACCAGATGCAAAGCCAGTAGTAGAGCACCAACGACGTTTAAATCCTAAGATGAAGGAAGTGGTAAGAAATGAGGTATTGAAACTCCTTGATGCCGGTATTATTTACCCTATTGCTGATAGTGAATGGGTTAGTCCTGTTCATTGTGTTCCTAAAAAGGGAGGTATTACCGTTGTTCCTAATGATAATGATGAGCTTATTCCTCAAAGAATAGTAGTAGGTTATAGGATGTGCATTGATTTTAGAAAAGTCAATAAAGTTACTAAGAAAGATCACTACCCGCTTCCTTTTATTGATCAAATGTTGGAAAGGTTGTCTAAAAAGACCCATTTTTGTTTTCTTGATGGTTATTCTGGTTTCTCTCAAATTGCTGCTAAACAACAAGATCAAGAAAAAACTAATTTTACTTGCCCTTACGGAACTTATGCTTACAGACATATGCCTTTTGGTTTATGTAAAGCTCCTGCTACTTTTCAAAGGTGCATGTCTGCTATCTTTCATGGTTTTTGTGAGGAAATTGTAGAAGTGTTCATGGATGACTTTTCTGTCTATGGAACTTCTTTTGATAATTGTCTGCACAACCTTGATAAAGTTTTGCAGAGATGTGAAGAAACTAATCTTATTCTTAATTGGGAGAAATGCCACTTCATGGTTAATGAAGGGATTGTCCTTGGGCATAAAGTTTCTGAAAGAGGCATAGAAGTTGATAGAGCTAAGGTTGAGGCCATTGAGAAGATGCCATGTCCAAGAGACATCAAAGGTATTTGTAGTATCCTTGGTCATGTTGGTTTCTATAGAAGGTTTATTAAAGACTTTTCTAGGATTTCAAAACCCCTCACTAATCTTCTTCAAAATGATGTACCCTTCGTTTTTTATGATGATTGTAAGGGAGCTTTTGAAACTCTTAAGAAGGCTTTAACTACAGCCCCTATTGTTCAACCACCTAATTGGAGTTTACCCTTTAAAATAATGTGTGATGCTAGTGATTTTGCTGTAGGTGCTGCCCTTGGGCAACGAATTGATAAAAAACTAAACGTTATTCATTATGCTAGTAAGACTTTAGACGCTGCTCAAAGGAATTATGCTACTACTGAAAAGGAATTTCTAGCTGTCGTTTTTGCTTGTGATACGTTTAGACCCTATATTGTAGACTCAAAATTAACCATTCATACTGATCATGCTTCTATTAAATACCTTATGACGAAAAAGGACGCTAAGCCTAGGCTTATTAGATGGGTGCTGCTTTTACAAGAGTTTGATCTACATATAGTAGATAGGAAAGGTGCTAAAACCCTGTAGTTGATAATTTATCTCGATTGGAAAACATCTCTTTTGCCCCTATGCCTGTTAATGATAGTTTCCCAAATGAGCAATTAGCCGCAGTAGGGGTAAGCTCGCGAGGGAGCCCTTGGTACGCTGATTATGCTAACTTTATTGTCTCTAAGTATTTGCCTCCAACTTTTACAGCTCAGCAAAGAAGGAAGTTCTTCTATGATTTGAGGCATTATTTTTGGGATGACCCACACTTATACAAAGAAGGAGTGGATGGTATTATACGAATATGTGTTCCAGAATATGAACAAAAGGAGATATTGCGTAAATGTCATGGTAGTGCTTACGGAGGACATCATGCAGGAGATAGAACTGCACAAAAGGTGCTACAATCAGGTTTCTACTGGCCTACCCTTTTTAAAGATGTAAGAAAATTTGTTTTATCTTGTGATGAATGTCAGCGTGTTGGTAATATTTCTAGACGCAATGAAATGCCTATGAATTACTCTCTAGTTATTGAACCCTTTGATTGTTGGGGATTTGACTTTATGGGTCCTTTCCCTCCCTCAAAAGGTTATACTCATATTCTTGTTGCCGTTGATTATGTTAATAAGTGGGTAGAAGCCATTCCTACGAAGAGTGCTGACAGGGAAACCTCTCTAAAAAAGCTTAAAGATGTTATCTTTCCTAGGTTTGGAGTGCCTAGGTATCTCATGACTGATGGGGGTTCTCATTTCATTCATGGTGGTTTTAGAAAGACCCTTGCTAAATATGATGTTAATCATAGAATTGCTTTAGCCTATCACCCCCAAACTAGTGGGCAAGTAGAGTTATCAAATAGAGAAATTAAATCTATCTTGCAAAAGACTGTTAATAGATCTAGAAAAAACTGGGCTAAAACATTGAATGATGCTTTATGGGCTTATAGAACAGCCTACAAAAATCCTATGGGGGTGTCCCCTTATAAAATGGTTTATGGGAAAGCTTGTCACCTACCTTTAGAATTAGAACATAAAGCTTACTAGGCAGTTAAAGAACTAAATAGAGATTGTAAGCTCGCTGGTGAGAAAAGATTATTTGACTTAAGTTCTTTAGATGAATGGAGGAGTGAAGCTTATGAAAATGCTAGGCTCTTTAAGGAAAAAGTTAAAAGATGGCATGACAAGCGAATACTTAAGAGGGAATTTCATGTTGGTGAGAAAGTTCTATTGTATAGGTCTCGTCTCAGATTTTTTGTAGGAAAGCTACTGTCAAAATGGGAAGGACCTTTCATTATTGAAGAAGTATACCGTTCAGGAGCAATAAAAATTTCTTCTTTAAAAGATAATACTACACAAGTAGTGAATGGGCAGCGACTCAAACACTATATTGCTGGGGATTCTTATAATGAAGATGTTGATGCCTTTCAAGTTATAACTCTGGAAAATTTTATCAAGGACCAAATTCAGAGACCTGTAGAGTCCGCTTTCAAATAGGTAACAGTTCTGGTAAGAAAAGTTCCGCAAAATACTATCCAACTATATTTTTGCAGTTTTCAGTCGATAAGGAAAGCTATGAAGCGAAAGAGGGATGGAAACGGAGCTAGGGTGGCTTACACCACCCTGTGGCGCGGGCCCACCCCTGGCCGTGCCACTAGGTGGTGTGGCCACCCCAGACTCCGTCTCCGACCCGTTTTCTCCCAGTACCTTCCTTTCGTCATGAAACTTCGTAATATATAATCCCCCGAATCTCCCGAGGTTCGTATATCGTGTTTTCGTCGTGTTTTCATTTCGATATGTTTCTGACAGGTAGAGTCCCAGATTTGGAGCTACAATGTCTTCCCCTGGACCAGCCAAGGAAGATTCTTTAGAGGATATCATCAACCCATGCATGAGAGAGTTGAAGATTCATCCCAAGGAGTTGTTGCTTGAAGATGGGGAACTCTGGATAAAAGAGGTTCGAGTCCCTAAAGGTGAAGGAAGTCTGGAGGACAGGATGGAAGCACTGGAGCAAGAAGTCTTTAGGTACAAGAAGATGGCGGAGCGCGAAGTGGATATCATCCATAAGATTTGTCCCGAACTCATCGCCGAGCACCAAAAGGAGACTGCTGAACTCAAGGATGAAGTTCTCTCACTCCGCCAAAAAACCAACGAACTGCAAGCGCAGTTCTATGATGTTCAAAATCAAAACTGTGAGTATGAAGTTAGGTTTAAACGCATAAGTGCCGCTGCAAGTTTCAGGATGTTGGAAACCACGATGTCCTTTGTTGATGGGAAGCCCTTATCCTGGAAGTCAGATGAAGATGAGATATTACCACCACCACCAAAGGAGTAATTCGTCATCAGGTTTGGCATTCCCTTGGTTTGTTCCAAGCTTGGGGGAGTGCCGCGGTATCACATCACTATCTTCTATCTTTTTACCTTATTAGTAGAGTCGTATCATGAATAGAGAAGTTATTATGTAGGATGGTTTGCATTATGGAAGTGTCCCCTCTCTCGTTAGATATGTATCCCTTGGTGTGAGTTGCCGTTATGGAATATTAATGAGAAGTTCTATCATTTACTCTCTTGCATAGCTTATATTAGTTTTCAATTCGTGGTTATATGATTGATCTTGTTGTTAGTATTGGTAGCACTTTGGGATCATTGAGTTAGTTTAGTTGGTTTTGGAAAACCTGGCTCGGTCAGTAGCACACTATTTTTGAGGGTTGAATGAAAAAGATAAAAGTACTCTAAAGAAAAATAATTTCATCATCTTTCTTTCTTGATTTGCTCATAAGCCTAGTATTCTCTAGTTAAGACCTTTTGTGTTTCCAAGGAAGATTGCATGATTTGCTTTTATCACTTGTATGTTTGTTTGTTTCCTTCAACTCTTGTACTTTCTACCCAGCCTTGCTAGCCAAAAACATGTACTGAGAGGGAATTCTTCTCGTGCATCCACTCCTTTAAACCAAAACCTTTGACATTTGTGTCCACCATACCTACCTCTTAGCATTATTGCTATTCCAAGTAAATTCTTGTTTTATCTACCTCCCAAATTAAACTTGTTATGTGAAAATTAGTGATTAAAGCTCTCACAAACTTGATGGCACACTTTACTTTCTCGCATCTAATAATCTTGAACCATTGTGCTCACCTATGCTGCGTATATGCTTGCGCTTTGTGAGTTGTGAATTAGCAGAACCATGCTGTCATGGGGAACGCTTTCAACATTGCACTAGTACTTTGTACCTAGTTGATATCATGTTCTTTTGTCTATGGATGTCGTCGGTGTGAAATGAAAGGGGAGCTTGTAAGTCCATGGAGTTATGCATGTGTGTTAGAGAAACGCTTGGGCCGCTGGTCTAATCCATGCTGACATGGTGGAAACCTGCAGCGTAACCATAATGAGTATCTATGAAGCATTCTTCTTATAAAAAAGAGATAGAGATTGAGAAAAAGAGAAAAAAAGAGTTACTATGAAAAGAGGAAAGAGAGAAGAAAGCACCATATTCCCATGGTAAATAAGAAGATTGCTGAGATACTTGTTGTCTGCTTGCCTTATCATTTTGATATGGGGATTCTTCCGTATCATCGGGCAAGGGGTACCCCGTTGGCGGGTTCTCTATGATACACATATGCTTATGATGACAAGAACTTACCGGTGACTAAACTTGAGTAGCATGAGGAGCGACCCTCGTATTCAAGGGACATGAGATTCTCAATTTACAACTTGTCAATGCATATCCTCATATTTGATCACTTTAACCTTAATCACCTAAATATGCCTATGATAGGGGCAATGAGAGCTGAAAGCTAGCAAGTATCATAATTTTTGGGAGCTCTTTATGAGACTTGCAATCCCTGCTTCCCTCTGCGAAGGGCCTTTCTTTTTACTTTGTAGTTGAGTCAGTAAACCTATTCCCTTCCATCTCAACAAGTATTTTGAGTTGTTGTGTTTCATTCATTCATATGATGATTTATTCAATCCTGTTTCTTATGTTCCTTGTTTTGCACATTGCTCTTATCTTGATGTTTACTACTTTGAAAGCTATCATTGAAAACCAGTTATTTGTGAACTCCAGCAAATTATCAACTATTCCTCGACTAAGAGCTAAGTTTGCCATTACCAATTATGATTCACTTTATGTATCGTTATTGTGTTTCCTTTACTTATTGCAAGTTGAGTTATATAATAGTGAGTTGTCTTCTATTATGATCTATGTATTTGATGAATATGATGCTTCTTGTCCGTATTCTTTTATCGACTCTTCACTCCATAAACCCGAGGTCATGTTTATTGAGCTCAGTTTCGCTTGGAGACAAGCGAAGTCTAAGCTTGGAGGAAGTTGATACTTCCATTTTGCATCACTATTCTATGTCATAATTCACTGTTATTCATTGATATATTTCGTATTGAGAGGTGATACTTATGTTATTTCATCTGTTTTTGCATGGTTGATGACTTTTGGAGCATGGACCGCTGCAGTCAGGATTCTGATGGAAAAGGTGATGTTTGCAGGTAAAATTCGCGAAGATCAAAAAATCCAGGAAAATACATGGAAAATCTTATTTTTCTAGAAGACGAAGGAAGCTAGAAGGGGGTGGAGATGGGCCACAGGGGGGCCCACACCACCCCCTGGCGCAGGTCATCCTAGGCTGCGCCACCAGGTGGTGTGGCCACCCTGGTCCACCCCTGGCACTCCCCTCTGGCGTATATTATCCTCCCGAAACCCTAAGACTCGGGGAGCGACCATAGAAAGATTCCGCCACCTCTGCGGGGCGAAAAACACCGAGAGAGAAAGATCTCTCCGGCAGACAGATTTCTGCTGGGGGAATTCCTTCCCGGAGAGGGGAGATCGTCGCCATCAACACCACCATCAAGCTGGACTTCATCAGGATCATCATCATCACCATCATCACCATCGTCACCATCAGCACCATCATCACCATCTCCATATTGCTTTAACAATTTGGTTGAATCTTGCATAGTTCATAGGGGAAACTTTCTCAGTGTTGATTACTCTTTGTAATTGATGCTATTGAGTGAACCATTGAATTATTGTTTATGTTCAGATTGTTACACATCATTATTCCATCTCTTATCATGATCCATATGATGTCTTGTGAGTAGTTCGTTTTGTTCTTGAGGACGTGGGAGAAGTCATGTTGTTAGTACTGGAGTTGTGTTGAGAAAGATTCAATAGTTTGATATTTAAGTTGTGGTGTACTTCTTCTAGTGGTGTCATGTGAACATCGACTACATGACACTTCACCTATATGGGCCTAGGGGAATGCATTGTGTCTTTGGCTACTAATCGTAGGGGTTGCCGAAGTGACAGAAACCTGAACCCCCGTTAAGAAACCATTGCACAAGGGACGTAAGGGTCTTAGAGTTTAAAGCTATGGTTAGATTCTACCTTAATTACTTTCTTGTACTTACGGATGTTTGCAAGGGGTATAATCACAAGTATGTATTAGTCCTAGGAAGGTCGGTTCATTAGCACAGGTTCACCCACACAACACTTAGCAAGCTAAAGAAGATTAATCAACTATATGAAGCGAAAGCACTTGACAGCCTTCCCATGTGTCCTCGAGAACGTTTGGTCATCTTAAGTAATACACCCGGCTTGTCCTTTGCTACATAAAGGATTGGGCCACTTGCTGCATTTGTTCCTACTGTCTTTTGTTTACTCGTACTTTGTTTACTTGCTTTATCAAAAACTCCGTTTCTAAGTATTTGCAGAGAATTCCTGATCCATACCACTAGCCAGCACCTTCTGCTCCTCGTTGGGTTCGACACTCTTACTTATCGAAAATACTGCGATACACCCCTATACGTGTGGATCATCAATCCTATCCATGTAGAACAAAGTATCATGTTGTCTGGGCCCTTAATTGTACAACAAGAATTAGGCATCCCACATATAGTCAAGCACACATAATATAGTAATTAAAGTCGATCACAAACTAATGGAAAAAATATGAAGGCACATCACATCTCACCAATCCCTTACATCTCCCATGCCCAAGGAACTTACTCACACATGAGAGAAGAACCCATCATCGATATAATTAAATAAAGGGAGTTCTTCTCGATATTACCGAGGAGATCCACAATCAGAATAGAAAAGTAATCAAACATAATTCAAGATAGGAAGAAACAATCTCAATCCCTAGTCTTGCAAGGTGAAGATCTCTCTCTCTCTCTCTCTCTCTCTCTCTCAAGTACAAGTAATGGCTATGGTGGTGTGTTGGTTAGGAGGTCGAAGATCATGGAGCGAGATGAAGAACGTCTTCCCCTTCTTCTCCGGATCTCCTCTTTCTCCTTTCTAGATGGGAGGGCGGCTGCTATGTTGTGTTTTCGTGTCTGACCTCTTCACGGAAGTTGTCCCTTTTGACAAGACGGAGGCGGCGACAGCTATACGGCGGGAACTATACGGCTGGAAAAATATTCCTGATGTATAGTTGCTCGTTAAAGCTTCTGTTTGTGCCCCTTGCTTGCTTCCAAAAAGGGACTTGCTTGTTTTCATCTGAATATTGTGTTTGTCATGTTAAAACCTTTTGTTTATGTTCAGAACCTGAAACACACATTAAAAACCAAGTTTTCTTCGCTATCGAAGTATTATCGTTAGGTAAAGCTAGAAAACGATTAAATCCAAAGGAAAACCATCAATGAAAATCATCAAAAATGTGTCAAATCTCACAGCTATCAACTCCCCCAAGCTTGGATGTTGCTCGCCCTCGAGTGACAAGAAAATAAGGAAGAATAGCGAAGAATCAAGACTGAAATAAAAGAACTTACAAGCTCGAATTGGTGTCAAATTCTTTTATTCACAATCCCTACAATCTTAAAAATGATCATACAAGTATTCACAATATTGCATAGAGTCCACTTCCTAACCACGTATATCTTGCTAGCAAATAAATCATATGCCCGAGCAAGTGTCAAAAGTTTAGCTAGGAAAGTGAAACAAATTCTTTTGGTGTCTCTCTTTGTTGAGAGATGAAAACTTTTGCTGGTGTTTCCTTAATCAATTAAGAGTACTCAAGTTGGCACCAAAACATTCAATTTAAGAACAATTAATCTATTCCCATGTCAAAATTTCAAGTCTCTCAAAGCACCTTTCTCCTTTCCTTGCTTTTCAAAAACTTCAGCTCTTTCATAGAGAAATCATGCCACTATTTTTAACATGTTAATTGGGACTATGTTGTGCACTCGTGACCATGCCAATAAATAATTGTTGAGCAATAATGGGTCAGAGGAGTACTACAACTTCACTTGGAACATGAAACCATGAGGAGACTAAAATTTTACCCGCCATAGCATTGCTGCTACAGATGTTTACATAACTCAATAGCCGAAATCAAGTGGTTTCCCACATTTAGATCGTTCGTTGGCCAGCGGAGTTAATAGTTCCCCATGGAGCACGACAATATTGTAATGACACGCGTAAAGCAATATCTTACAGTAATTATTAAAAAAGCAGTGGCATAATCTCTACTACTTCGAAGGATCTGTTTTATCAAACAATTTCATTCAAGGGTACTATCGAGTCTATTTACATTAAGCTCAAATGGGATGTAGTAGTTCTAAAATCAAATTCTTTGGGCTAAACATGGACTCAAGTCATCTTTTGGATGCTTTTTATTGTTGTAAAAATGTAGGAAATATTTTTAACCAAATTCATTGCTCATTATTTCAAAGCTAAAAAGGAGACACTTGGCAAAGGAATAAAATTTATAGGATAACAAGCTAAGTGGGGAGTGACTCAAGTGCAAGCGAGTGAATAATTGTAGGGTCAATTTAAAGTTGCAGAAAAGGTGATGAAAGGAATGTGATACCTCCTCTTGCTTGCTTCGATCCCATACTTGAGTCGAATCCCCTCTACATTTCCCTATTGCTAAGTCACCTGAAATTAAGCAATCTCCGAGAGAAACAAAGAAATACTTGCAAATAAGGCTATAACTAATTTTTGTGTGTTTTTAGTTTAGGAATGCAAACTGAAAGTAAACATGCATTTTTTAAGAAATAAATCAAAAGAAGAAAATAAAATATAAATGCAAAGTTTGGAGGTTTTCAAACCTCCCCCAAGCTTAGGCTATTGCCAGGCTCGGTTGTTGCCATCATTCGGCGGCTGGTGCGGATACTACTGGTAGTAGTCGGGGAAGTGAGTCATGAAGTGACTGAAGTTGTGAGTTAAGGCACTCACATCTTCATTCAATCCTTGAAGAGTGTGGTCAATCTCCCCAACACGCTGGTTGAGCTGCTAAAATTCTTGGTAGGGAACGTAGTTGAACCCCTGATATGGCTGATTAGGCCATGGGTCCCAGGCTCCCCCTTGCTGCTACGGCTGCTGTCCCTCCCAAGCAGGGTTGTATCCATGCTCATCCCCATGCTCCCGCTCATCCTCATCCCACTGCTCTCCTTCTTCATCTTCCTCTTGATTAGGCTGGAGTTCAGCCGTGATCTCCGTCACTTGCTCCTTGGTGAGGATCCAAGTGTCCTTCTCCACAATAGAGAAGGCTTGTGGACAGGGCAGCGGAACCTTCTCACCATGTGCATCACCAAGATAACCAAATTGGTATGCTCGGAGCCTCTTGTTAGCTTGGTAAACACTAAGGAAGCCACAAGCAGTCAAATACTTGACATCCATAAGTTGGAGTCGTCAACAGGTTGCAGAATAGGTAATGTAATATTTAATGCATGGGAAAAGGGTTACCAATCCACCAATGTGAATGTCACCTTTTGTCTTGTTGCTCTGGTGACGAAAATGTTGGGTGAGTAGAGCCGCGGGATTGGGGCTTTGCGGTGCAGTGGGAAAGAGTGCCTTGGTGATCATTACCATGTCTGCATTGGCCATGGAACTGGTATCTCCTCTTCCCAGCAGTGTGTTGGCGAGGAACAAGGCATAGTAGCGAATTTTTGGGTTCTGAATGGTGGACTTCTTCTTCTGGTAAAATTCCCTGCCACCATTAACAGAAATAACCTCCCAAGTTTCTCCACTTGTGACGCTATAGAAGTTAGTTACAGTTGACTTCCCAATGTGAGGGAAGTCGAAAGCATCACAAAATTGTTCAAAAGTTATTTCGTAGTGTTGTCGGTTCATGGTGAAGCTTACCGTGCACGCATTACCTTTCTCCATGTGGCCGTCGTAGAAGGAGGCAAGGAACTCATAGGTAAGCTCGACGTAGGTGTTGTGGCTCGTGTAGCCGAGTACTGTTAGCCTGGCCTTATTACACATGAGGTCGAAGTCTGCCTTCAACCCTGTCGTGGTGAGAAAGCTATGGTCGGCCCAACGTGTGGGCGGTACCCTCCTCGATGAAACTATGGCCAACTTGGGGTTGAGCTCGGTTCTCTGCCCCAAGCTCTTGCCACGTTGGCTCTTGCTCTTGCGAAAGATATTACCAATTTTGTTCATCTTGATGCACTATAAAATTTCACCATAAAACCTTAGGGATATAGTTTTTACATGATATACAAATGATTCTATGTGGAAAAGTTCAATCATAACGTGAGAAATCAATAGGAAAAACGACTTAAGCTAGAGCTCATCCACTAGATCAATGTGAGAGTTTCAACCATGGAATTCTGAAAATAAAGCATGGATAGAGAGAAAAACATACCGATATGTTGATTCCCCCACTTAAACGAACAAAATCTATGAAGAATCAAGAGTTCTAGGCGGGTTTTGAGAGGTTTGAAGAGAGAATATGAGAGAAAAAGTGAGGAGGGAGAAGAAACCTAGCCGCCCCGACGTGATTATGAGGTCACGCCGAACTATACGGGCAGGATATGTAGTTCCCGCCGTATAGTTGCGGCGGCGCCGCCAACTAGGGTTTCTTTATGCAGAACACAGCTATACGGACGCAACTATACAACCGGATCATAATGATCCTGCTGTATAGTTGGTCGTTAAACCGTCTGTACCCTCGAGATAAATTTTCTAAAATAGGCATCAATATCTGTACGGCTAGAACTATACGGCCGGAATTTTCATTCCCGCCGTATAGTTGGTCGTTAAACCGTCAGTACTTTTGGGAAGAAACTGTACGAAGGCATCGATATCTATACGACTGGATCTATACGGCCGGAAATTTTATTCCCGCTGTATAGTTGGTCGCTAAATTCCTTGTTCCTTCAAAAGAAATTTTTTTGATGGCAAAGATATCTATATGGCCAAACTATACGGTCGAAATTTTTATTCCTGCTGTATAGTTGGTCGTTAAACCATCAGTAGTCATCAAAAGAATTCTATTTCTTCGAGAATACCTTCTTACCCCGAAACTTAGCAAAAAATCTTGTTTTTGACAGAAAATTGCCAGTAGAAGCTATCGACCAACATTAGCATATGAAGAGTAGAATTTTAGTACAACCTAATTTCTTTTCCTCAACTGGAGATTTACTTTTTAATTTGGACTAAATGATGGAGATAGTCTTTGTAGATAAAACTCAAACTTTATTTTTATACTTATTCTACACTTGTTCAACGGATGTTTCTACTACTTTTTGACAGTTGCATCTTCATGGGCGCGCTTCCGCAAGAATGTCTTTGAAAAAGTTATAGGAATGCGAAGAACTTTTTATTCTTTAGTTTATTTTATTGATGTGATGGGTTGACTCACATTAAGCATTTTATTAAGAATGGTTGAATAACCCAACCTCTTCTATGTTCCCGAATTCTTACCTTGGGTTACCCCTTATCAAAGTCACTTACCACATGAACTCGTTTTACCGGTGGAATATATCTTCCTCCTGCTTCGAGCTTCTTTGGAAAATACCGGATTATTTTAGCAGCATAAACATTGAAGATTATTTTTCCCTCGGCACAATCAACTGATGCTCCTGCAGTACTAAGGAAAGGTCTTCCAAGTATTAAGGATTATTTTTCATCTTCTGGCATCTCAAGAATAATAAAATCTATGGGAATAGCATGCTCATCTATTCTAAGTAGAACATCCTCAATAATACCAATGGGTTGTTTAGTGGACTTGTCAGCCATCTGTAAAGTGATAGTAGTAGGGGAATACTCCCCTAATCCTAACCTTTTATAGAGGGAGTATCGCATTACACTAACTCCTGCACCTAAATCACACAAGGCATTGTGAATATCAGTTTTGCCTATTGAGCATGAAATAGTTGGTATTCCGAGATCTCCCGATTTAGACAATAGCTTCCCGTTAGCAGGATAACTAGTCACCATGGCAACCGTTTCAATTATATCTTTCTTTCTACTAAGAATATCACGGAGGAATTTAGAATAGGTAGGAACTTTGATTGCATCCGCAAATGGAATTTCCAAACGAAGGTCACCAAGTGCCTTTGTAAAAGAATCATAGATTACCTGATCTAGTTCTTTCTTTTTTCGATCTGGATAAGGAAGCTTTTACTCACCTTTGTTATTCTTGTCTTTTACCTTTTGTGGGGGGTCAGGCTCTTTTGTTGCTTTGTTTTGTTGTTGCTTATCTCTTTTCTTCTTTTCTACTACAACAACTTCATCTTCATTGCTTATCTCTTTTTATTCTCTTGGATCAACCGTCTCTACATCAGAGTCATAACGGTCATCTTGTGCATCATGTTGGCCCTCCTTGGTTTGATCTTGTGTTTCTTGAGCAGTTTTATCTTGAGGATCCACCAGTGTATCATCTTCTTGGCTTGCTTTGAGTAAGGCCTTTTCCCTTCGATCTTTTTCAGCTTCATATTCTGGTAGTCCTAATGGTCCCGCAACAACTGCACCTCTTCTTGTAACAACATTAGTAGAAACATGAATACTTATATCATCTCGAAGAAAAATTTGATAACCAGATGCTATTTGTTCACACTGGATTTCAATCATACTAATATACTTGTGAAATAATTTTACTTCTTGGCCAATCTCATCATAATTTTCCGTGAGTTCCACCAAAATATTTTTATGTTTTTGAAAGTTCTTATGTATGTTATTATGAGATTTTGCTTATCGATGTTTTAATTCTTGAAAAACTTTCCTAGTTTCATCTTCTTCAGTAAGAACTTGTAACAAGTCTACCTTGTTTTCCTTAACAAGTTCATAAGGTATACCTTTTTCTTTCATTATTTTGCATACTTCAGGCATAATATCAAGAGTTATCCAAAGTATCCCTTTTTCCAGCTTAGTGTTGAAATCAGGATTATATAAAGAATCATTATTAGTCCTAGTAGACATCAATTCCAAACATTCTTTAATAGTTAAAGTATTTATCGATCCTCCTGCTGAGAAGTCAAGCAACTCTCTACATTGAGTATTAAGACCGTGGTAAAATAAACGGCAAATAGTTGATTCAGAATAGCCATGATTAGGAATACTATTGAACATTCCAAAGAAACTATCCTAGGATTGTGGGTAGTTTTCTCCCACGTTCTGACTAAAGTTTCCTATATTCTTTCTAATTTCAGTTACCTTTTTAAAAGGATTAAACCTGTTTATGAATTTAAAAATGCAGTTTTCCCAACATTTAATGTAATGGCGAGGGAGAGAATATAACCAGTCTAGAACCTTACCTTTAAGAGACCAACGAAATAATTTTAGACGAGAGAAGTCTCTTGGCAAACCTTTTGGTACAAATGATGTTATCACATCCTCGAACTCTCTAAGATGTCTTCCTGGATCTTCATCTTCCCTTCCACTAAAAGCTTTTTCCTGCAAATTTTTAATAATTCCACCATCAAATCGATATTCTCTAACTCCAGGATTAGGGAATTCTATTGGTTGTTTAAGAAATTCAGAACTTGGAGCACTGTATTCTCTGAGAGTTTTCTCAGCTTTCTTGGGAGTTGTCCTGTAAATAGACATGATTTCCATAATATCACTCGGGTTTTCAACTTTATTTGACCTTAATTTTTTTTCAATAATTTCCCCGCGGCTTTGAGCAAGCACACACTCAATATAATCTGAAAAATAGGTCCTACCAGAGCGTCTAGACCCTTTATCTCCTAAGGAGAACATTTTGTAGTAGTAACACCTGAAATGTCAAGAGACAAACACTTAGCGCTTAGCTCCCCAGCAATGGCACTAGAAAATAGCTTGATATCTGCAAGCACAGATCATTTATAGCTAGTTTCAAAGTATAGATATTGATCCCACAGGGAGCCCAAAGGTAAGTGTTTATGGGTGAAGTCTCTGTCACACCCAAAGTTGTCACAGGTCTTCGAGTTAATTGACTATAAGTGCTGAAATGAGAATGAAATTTGGATTAAACTGGGTGCATTTAAATAAAACTTAAAATGTAAACTTTAGAAATAAAAAGCATAAAAGTAAAGAACGGTTCGGTTGTTTGTTGTTTCCTGTAGATGACAAAGAAGGCGCGGGGAGATACAGTTCGTGGTGATAGTGATTGTGACAGGTGGACGAATGATAAGTGAAACAATTATAAACTTATAAGTATATGTGTAGGCGAGCAACCCATAATTAGCCGGAACTCCTCTTGGTAGATTTCGTCCCAACTTCAATAATCCTACTAGTATGTTACCAAAACCATGGTCAGACACTAGACGATTAAGACCTTTCAGGTTGCTTAGCGATTAAGCTCCTTGGATCGGAATAATGCATAAGCTTGGTGGTTCCTCGTTATCCTCGAGTCTACTAGTTTTCCATTGATATCCCCGTGTCACTCGGGGGTCGCCGGTCTACTAGCGAACAAGATCCTATACATGTAGAACAAAGTATCATGTTGCATGGCCCCTTAATTGGACAACAAGCATTAGGCATCCCACAGATAGTCAAGCACACATAATATAGTAATTAAAATCGATCACAAACTAATGGAAAATATATGAAGGTACATCATATCTCATCAATCCCTTACATCTCCCACGCCCAAGGAACTTACTCACACATGAGAGAAGAAAGCATCATCGATATAATTAAATAAAGGGAGTTCTTCTCGATATTACGTGGAGATCCACAATAAGAATAGAAAAGTAATCCAACACAATTCAAGATAGGAAGAAACAATCTCAAACCCTAGTCTTGCAAGGTGAAGATCTCTCTCTCTCTCTCTCTCTCTCTCTCTCAAGTACAAGTAATGGCTATGGTGGTGTGTTGGCTAGGAGGTCGAAGATCGTGGAGCGAGATGAAGAACGTCTTCCCCTTCTTCTCTGGATCTCGCTGTGTTGTGTTTTCGCGTCTGGCCTCTTCACGGAAGTTCTCCCTTTTGACAAGACGAAGGCAACGACGGGAACTATACGGCCGGAAAAATATTCCCGCCGTATAGTTGCTCGTTAAAGCTTCAATTTGCGCCCCTTGCTTGCTTCCAAAAGGAGACTTGCTTGTTTTCGTCTGAATATTGTGTTTCTCATGTTAAAACCTTCTGTTTATGTTCAGAACCTGAAACACACATTAAAAGTTAAGTTTTATTCGCTACCAAAGTATTAGCGTTAGGTAAAGCTAGAAAATGATTAAATCTAGAGGAAAACCATCAATGAAAACCATAAAAAATGTGTCAAATCTCACAACTATCAATAAACTATATTTTTTTCGTATGCTCTCAATTACTTCAAAACTCAAATTCTTGAAGGACAATGAACAGAAAAGTAGTGCTTGAAAAGTTTTGACTTATTGATGTGGGAGAATTGAGATACTCTAGTGTATATGTTTTTCATGATAAACTCTCACACTCTCAATTTTACATGATTATATATTATTGTTCAAAGGCAAGCCTATGAGGTGATTACATGACATGCAATAAGGTTTACTCCTTTGAATCATCCATGTTAACAATAATTTTGCTGCACTATAAGGACACATAAAAACCCGCATGATATGCTTGCCATTACTCTATCTATGCTGAAGTTTTTCAGATTAATAAAGTGGAGGAAACATGAGACTACCAATCATGAGTAAGATCATCATCTCGTTATTTTAGTTTAAATGCTGAGTTCCTTTTTGATTTTGGTTTTCTTGCTCAAGAACGATCGAGTTTAAGCTTGGGAAGGTTGATGGCTATGAAATATAGCCACCTACATCCACATTTAAACTGGATATTATTCATATTTTTTATGAAATATCTCTCTAAACCCTGCCACTAATGCCTTATGATCAAAGGGGTATGCAATCCTTTCTTTCTATTTTCCCTACGCGGATAATGACGTTTAATGATGAGAATCACAATATTAAAGTCAAAGATACGAGATTTCCAACAACCCAATGAAACCAAGGGTCGTGAAGTGGAGACATAAGCTTTAACGACCAAATATACGGCGGGAATAAAATTCTGGACGTATAGTTGACATCGACACCGCTAGGTCAAAAAGAACAACTTTCATGAAGGGACCCCTCTATAAAGAGGCTTCGGGCGACGAAAAACAGAGGCCCCCCGGGAACCACAGAAACCTGCATCCACAACACCGAAGAGCCGCCGGAGGAATAGACTTAGATCTAATCTCCAAACCCTTCTCCACAACCATAGCCATATTCCACCACTTGTAATAGTAGATCTCATCTTCGATTAGCGACATTGTAAGACTATTTGCTATCAATCTAATGGTTTCTATTACAATGTTTATGATTGTTGATTTCATCTCTGTGTGAATAATTCTCTTTGGGCTAAGGGCTTCGGCCTAGCCATGTAGCTTTTGTGCATGTTATTTATCATAGATGGGATCATGTATTAGTTTGTATGACATGATGATTATTGTATCCTCTCTTGCCTCAATCTAAGGACTTGTCAGGTACCCAAGACCCCGAGGATTGAGCCAGGTATAGGGAGTATGTGTAATGACTAATCTGCAGGTTGGAAATCCCACTGATAGAAGGGGTAGTACGGCTGTATGTGAGGAATTTACTTGGGATTAACGGTGACATCACTATGCATATCATTAGTTCTCTTTCTTCTATGGATGAGACTAGTAGGTTATTGCTATAAGCGGTTGCGGAGGCAATAGCAATTATGGATGCACTGTCCACATATAATTATCTTGCTCTAACAATTACATGCATACTTTATTATTATCTTTTATTTCCACCAGATGTTTTGCACAGCTACAGGTGAAACCGAAAGCCCTAGGCCCTCTATCTCCATCATTGACAACAACAAAAGACAGCAAACTCTTGGTCCGGTAAAACACAAAAAGAATTCTAAAACTCCCGAAGGTCCGTTAAAATAACTTCACTACTCTTTCTGCTTCCCGAGGATTCGATAACCTAGGTCTACTAGGGAAAAGGAGCTATACTATATCCGTAATCTGGATCAAAGGTATCAACTTGCCAGAAAGAACAAGCACACACAAAATTCTTCCTGAATCTTTGAAAGCTTCCAATCTCGGTCACAGAATAACACCGAGCCTGTGAATTTGCGCTGCCCACCTCTAGGAGCAGAAGGTACTGCCTCGAGGAGGGCTTCCACCCTTGGTCCAGTCAGTGTGGCTGGTGGGCGGATGCTCTGCACCTTCTCTGCGTTCGTGGTGGGCGCTCCGTTCGTGGTCACCTCCAGGAGGAAGGTTGTTGCGCCTGGTCCGTCTATGGTGATTGTCAGCGGCTCTCCCGTGGTCCGGCCACTACCTCCGGTGGTGCTCCCGTCCTAGCTCCTCTGTTTCTCCTCAGCTGCACAAGAGGGACGAAGGAACCAGGTTGATCGATCGACCAGAGCTAGTTCGGTCCAATCAGCTACTGTATTCCACAATGTATTTGAGATTTAAAAAAAATCCGTAAGACGAGAAATAGGGCAAATTAGAAAGGAAAAAGTGTAATGTATGACAAATAATAAAAGACTAAGTAATGTGTGCCAAATTATAAAAGTCTTAAGTAAAGCGTGGCAAATTACAAAATCTCCTGGGGTGTGTGGTCGACTAATGGCCACCCCCTTAGTGGGCTTACACTAAAAACAAGGCCTAGTCTAGTTAGCTCAGACATAGTCGTTTCAGAGGCATGGCAGATCGATCCAGTGTCGATGACTTGTAAAAGACACATAGCAATTAGCTAGTATCTGTTAGGACTCCTACTCCCTTGCCAACATAGGAGACTTGTAAAGTCTAAACCGACCGCGTCCATAGAGAGACACCCAACACACGTGAATCAGTCACAAGCATAGAGCTAGAATTCGCCGCCTGAGCGTAGAGTCTCAGTCAGCGAAACCTTGTAATCAACTTACAATTATCCAATATTCACGAGGTTTGAAAATGTATTTATAGAATAAAAGTAGGTTTACGAATTTGAAAAATGTTTGCACTCAAGAAGTTGTTCATGATTCAAAATATATATACTTCAACTGATGTAAAAGAATGTTTCTTTTGTATTTCAAAATTCTTCACATAGTTTAGAAAGATGCTTGTGAGTTTTAAACAGTTTCATGAATTCCATAAATAGGATCAGAAATTCAAAGACACAAGGTTCAAAAAATACATTCAGGATTCGATAAAATGTTATGGGGTTTGAAAAAGCATTCATGCCTTTTGAAAAAAGTTCATATTATGTATAGAACACAATCAAACATCGAATAACATATAAATAATAATGTTGATGAAAAAAGTAAAACATGAAATGGAAAAATATAAATATGCAAGGAAATGTAGAAAATGAAAATAAAATAAAACAGTATGTCAAAGACGAAGAAGTAAACAGCATGGACCGGCCCAACACAGCAGCCTGGCTGCGCGGCGCGGCACGTATTGGCGATTTGGGCGGTGCATAGGAACTCGCCGTGACACCACAGACCACACCACCAGTCCACCACTGTGAAACATTTCCCGCGTCTCGGGCGTCTTCCCGCGAAAGCGAAAGTCGAAACCAATCCCTCCCCCCCACATCGGTTCCTCACCCAGCTATTCTGCGTCGAGCTAGGGTTCCTCTTCCTCCCGCGCGAGAGGTCCCCACACCAAGGCGCGCGCGGCAGTAGCTGCACGATCGAAGATCGATGGCGCCGCTGACGTGGCGGCACCACACGCTGCTGCAGGCGCTCCTCTCCCGCGGGCCGCTCCCGGAGCGAGACTTTCATGACCTCTTCACCGCCATGAGCGGCAAGAACCCCGGTACTCGCCTGCGCACTCCGCCCCTGCTCGCTCTCTCCTCTCCCCTCATCGATAGGATCCATCCCTCTTTTATTTACTCGTAGCCCTCTAGGTGTTCGGCGTAATGCCCCAGTAGGAACTTTTAGTCGCCCAGGTGTTCTATGTAATGTGGAACTTCTAGTCAAGCGTTCTTTCAGCTTCGATTGATGTACCGTTAATACTTTTTGTTAGGTAAAGATACTGCAACCCTGCTCCAGTACTTTTGATTCATTGCTACCATAAAATGTTTTTTTAGTGTCGTGAATTTACTGATGTAGCACACCTAGGTTCAAAACCTTTCCTTGTCTGTAAATGAATTTTCTGTAGTGTAGCTTGATTGTTCATAGGAGGATCAACGGCGAGTCACCTATGATTGTCCTACAAAAGGATGACATTAGTTTGTTTTTCTGTGTTTTGTATCATTTTCAGTTTAGCTGAGACCTGGTTTGCTAGTTGAATCTAGCGACAATAGATAAAAATTTACTGAACATATATCTTACAGGGTGTAAACAATTAATTTTACCGAGCTCCTTGTTGCCAGTCGTTTATGTCTTATATCATGATTTGCAGCCAATGACAAGCAACTGTTCAGTGATACACTTGGGAAGATCAATAAGGAGCTGGGGTATTTGCACTTTGACCTGCGAGCATGCATAAACCAGTATGATGGAACAGTTTATTATGGAGTGGTCAACACCATTGCTGACGAAGAATCAAAGCTTGGATCCAAGTATTCCGTGCCACAGATTGCATTCTACAAGGGACTGGTATGTAATCACTTGCTTCAACTGGCCTAGTTCAGTGCTTAAATGACATATCCGTCTTGTGGCAGTTAGAAGCAATAGTTCAGGAAGGTGGAAACGATGGGAGCATAACTGATATTGACGCCCTTAACGTCCGGATCGACAACCAGGTTTGTTGTATTAGTCTGTCATGGACGCGTAACTCTTTTTTCTGTTTAAACAGCATTCTACTTTTGTATCTGCACATTGTGAGATGTCTAGATATACCAAATGTGCATGTGCTTATGTTGTACTCCCTCCGATCCAAATTAATTGACTTGGATTTATCTAGATTCGGATGTACCTAGTACTAAAACATGTCTAGATACACCCGAATCTAGGCAAATCCGAGTCAATTAATTTGGATCGGAGGGAGTAGCTTTATTCAATTATGATTTACAAACTGTTCGGATCGATATGTGATCATTTGTACATGCCCATTTTAGTATGTTCTGTGGCGTGGCAGTCATCATATCTACTTAGTACTTACCATAGTTGAATCTTCATTGCAATTTGGGGATCATGAACTATTGAGTGTTCTACTCAGGTCGTAATTGCAGACAGTACACAAGACAGTCAATCTCGTCTTCCTTCGTCCATCACAAACTTCTTGTTCTCCCAAAAAGAAAAGACTCTTAGTGAACTGATACAAGATCGTTGGCTGGCACACACCCCGGAGGGCAAGATTGGTCTTGGTATCAGATCATTTCTTGATCTCCGAAGCTGGTTTCACGGTACTGATATCCCTTCTTGCGTGGTTTGCAATGAAGCTGGCATAAAGGTACAGATATTGTGATTACCCTGAGATTGTGTTTACTTTCTTCTTACTATACAAAAGTTGTTTAGATTCTCTACAAACGTTGCTGTGCTTTGATATCTGTATTATTTGTATTGACAACAGGCATCTGCTTGTCCTAGTGAGGCATGCAATGTAAGAATCCACAACTACTGCCTGAAGAAGAAATTTTCGCAGCGGAAGGTGGGTTTCCTAATCTGGTTCCATTGTTACTCATGTTGACGGAGTCACGGTCGGCTAATTTTACTTGCACATGTAGGCTCCTAGAGCTTGTCCTGGCTGTGCTACTGAGTGGCCCAGGCAGGAAGGCGAAGATGATGCTGGTGAGGACACGAATGAGCCTGGGGAAGGTCCGGAGGCCCCATCGGCACCATCGGCTGAGCGTTCTTCGAGGAAGAAACGGAAAGGAGTCAAGGCTGAGCGGGTCGAAGAAGCTGAAGAGGCAGGCCCGTCGACCGCGGTGACCAGGAGAAGCTCGAGGAACGCCAAGGCCGAGGCTGCACAGGAGGCATCATCTTCAGGTGCTCCACAGCCAACCAAGAGAAGGAGGAAGTGACTTGATTGTTCTGCTGCTCTTAAGATCGCCGATGAATGTTCCTTTTCGCCGTGTTGTGTACATACCTTAGCTGGTATCACTAGGTGGTCCTGACGAAGAACTCGCTTGCTTGCTGTCTGTTTCTGCCTTCCTGGTGGAGTTACTTGCTTGACCTACTCTACTCTGTTTGCTGATGCAAGCCCAGCTTGAGCCAGCTGGGGAGACAAAGACAAGATAGATGACCGGTACTATTAGCCCAAGAAGATTATGCTACGGAGTGATTACATCCGAATCTAGACAAATCTAAGTCAATTAATTTGGATCGGAGGGAGTACTAGTATTATTAAACCTGTCAGGTGTTGCATTGCATGGCCCTATTTTCTCCTGCGTCTTAAAAGAATCCCTTATACAGGGTCAATGCTCATGTAGGGGCGATGCCTCCAGTTGCTGTCGGATTGTCTTGACATCCGTGGGATCGTGATCCGAGGGCTGGAAACTGTCTCCGTCGTCACAACCAAAAAAGACATTATCTGAATTGGGATACAGCTGCACGCTCTGTTAGATTTATTCAGCATCTACGTTGCGACAAGTGGTGATAGGAGGCTGCTTTTGTTGAACTGTTCCATTGTGCCAGCTGAGCTCATTAGGCTTGATATAAACAGTTAAGATACATATAAGGCAGGTAGGCTAGCTAGTGCGGTTTGAGTAAGATCAAGCCGTTGTGACAATGTGGATGTGGTACTGTATTAACAATGAAAATTTGAGGAGGAAACATACCATCACTTAAATACAATAAAAGGGCCACCTGAGTTCTAAAAGAAAGATTGATGCAGCAACGGGACAAGACTATAGGCAGATTGAAGCACACGATCATGCTCGGCCGCTCGACCACTATGCTTTGCCATGCTTTTATATTGCTCCCGAAAGGAAATACAACATCTAGCGTTTAGTACAATTCAGTCTGGTTTTGTGAATGGGAGCTTCATAGAACTGCCGCCCTTAAGACAAAAAATAAAATAAAAAATATATATATAAATAAATCTTGTAGACTCAACTCTTACCCGTAGCATGATGATGTTGGATTCCTAGTTTTGTATGTTAAATTTGGGTAAAATAAAGTCGTATCTCGCACATAGAATGATTTTCGCCACCCGTGCAATTTTATGAAGTCGATTTCATGGCTGATCAAGCAAAAGAAAACCATGGTGGTACGACTAAGTTAGAGATTCCTTTGCGTGGGATGATTCCAAAAAATCAAAAGCGAAAATAACAGGTTATGGCATATTGGAATTCACACGAACTACTAACATGTAACAAAAGTTGTTTTATTACACCATAAAATTACACAAACTTTCGTACAGTGCACGTTTTTGTGTTCAGTCCTATACCCAAACAAGCTTATTGGAAGAAATTCTTACACAAATACAATTCTTCAGTATTTCTATAGAATCATTTAAGTCAACAAATCATCAGTTATTTCATTAACAAGACGATTTAGTTGGTAGCTAATTAATTAACCATGACTTTTTTTTACGAAATTCCACCGATCTATTAATAATCATCAACAGCAGTACAAAGAGGTCAAAAAGTAATAAAAATTACAAACTTGATCCGCCAAGGTAGCTGTAGCTATACCAATGGTAACCGGAATTTTTTCCTATGAAGAAATGTTTGTAGTTCTCCCTAGAGACCATAAATATATGATGTTTTGGGACCTTAAATAATTTACCACCAAAGTTTTCAAAATGTTTGAACTTGAAGATCACATGAATGTATTTTTCTCAAAAGGAGATCGCATAGTACTGAGTTTAGTTGGTTTCATATTTATAATATCATACAAATTAATGATCAAAATTACATTTTGGAAAACCGTGTCATGTAGTTACATCTGCGACTAAGATTGTGTATTCCCAAACAATTGAAATCACACCCCCAAAAAAATTCTCCAGAAATTACAAGTTTTAATTTACTCCATCAATTCCTCCGCCGTTGTTACTTCTGCTAGCCGTTAACACATTGATAACCACGAGCGGCGCCGGTGGAGATGGATCACCACCACCACCACAGGAACGGCCTGACCTTGACCCGGCACCCTCTGTTGGCCGCCGCCGCCTCGCCGGCCAGCCTGTCCACTGTCACCTCGCAGGTCGCCTTCACGTCCACCGTCCACGTCCGCAGCACCTTCCCGAACAGCAGCCTCACCGGCACCCGCGCCTCCACCGTCAGCGGCACCGCGCGCGCCGCTTGTTCCGCGGCAAGCTGCTTCCTCTGCTCGTCACTGAAGATCACGCCGGTTCCGCTCAGCGTCGTGGAGAACGCCGTGACGTTCCTCGGCGCCTGGCGGAACGCCGGCCACGCGCCAGCCGCGAGGCGCGTGCCGGAGTAGGAGACGGACACCTCGCCGCTGCCACCACGGTAGTCGACGCCGACCTTCCTGTTTGCGCCGTTGTCCGCGCGCACGGCGAGGTCGAGCGCCGGGGAGAGCTGCGACTGCGTGGAGGAGGCGTTGAGGCCGCGAATGGAGAGCGAGGAGACGGAGAAGGCGGGCGCGCGGGGGCGGAAGACGAGGTACACGGCCCCCACGAACGCTGCGGAAGCGAGGAGCAAGAGAATCACGGCCCCGCAGGCGCCGATGCAGCCGCGGCGCAGGCGGCGTTTCCTGGCGGGGCGCCCCGCGAGAGTCTTGTACAGGTGGGCCCGGTCAGGGGGCGGCACACGGAGGACCTGGTCTTTGGGTATCTGGACGATGTACATGCCCGGCGGCGCCGCCAGCGGGCCGTGGAAGGCCGGATGGAGCGGCGTGGTCTCCGTGGCCGCCGCCGCCGCCTCCTCCTGGTCCGGCGACGGAGGGGACGCTGGATGCGGCGGCTGCGAGTGCGGCATGGGGTGGACGCGGTCGGCCATGCCGGTCGGGGGCAGGGCCGTGGTGACGTGAAGTCGAGAAAAATGGAGAAGAGTGTGACCGTGTGAGAGCTGCGTGCGAGTGGACGCTTGCTTGGTTTTATAGCGAGAAGAGACGCGTGAGGCGATAGGGACAATACGGAGGGAAACGGTCATCTCACGCTGTTCAAACCTGACCTGATCTAAAATAAAAAACAACTGTATTTCTTTTTCAGCGGATTTTAATCTCAGTTATTACAGAAAAAAGGTGTGATCCTCTTTTTTCGCGAGGAAAAAATGGCATGATTTGATTTTCTTACAACAATAGAGATTTTGTTTAAGTTACTCCCTCCGATCTAAATTAATGGATTCAGATTTGTCTAGATCAAATGTATCTAGACATGTTTTATTACGGAGTATTAGATACATCCGAATCTAGATAAATCCC
The DNA here is from genome assembly GCA_910589775.1 of Avena eriantha. Classification (NCBI taxonomy): domain Eukaryota; kingdom Viridiplantae; phylum Streptophyta; class Magnoliopsida; order Poales; family Poaceae; genus Avena; species Avena eriantha. The sequence goes on along the minus strand of OU342744.1, from coordinate 455,363,681 downwards.
AGTCCACTAATTTGTATCGGAGAAAGTATAATTTTACAAATGATGGTAGGTAATTAATTTAGCGCGTAGGGATAGAAGCGAGCCGGTACCTGCCTTAGCCTTAGGAGCCGATCAAGTGGCGGCTGAAAACCCCATCCACGGTTATGTTCCCTCGCCGGTGACCTTGTGAGTCCGTCACTTTCCGGTGATCCTGTGTGATGTACCACGGTCCTCGCTGGTGTCGGTTTTTTAAAACTATTTTTTGTGTCTTTTTTGTATAGTGACATGTTACCTACGAAATAAGTTTATTCTCGTCCTATCTTTACCATGTGCATCTATCATTGTATCACTGGTAAAGAGCGAGTAGAGTCGTGTGTCTGGTGGATCTCATAAGATCTGATCATTTTCGTATTCGTTTGTGTGATTTCAGGTCAGTTTCTTTTGAACTACGGACATTATCATTCACGATGGTTGCTGAAGTGCGCTGATCCTTTAGGGTCTTAGTACGACGATTTCACATCTGTCTGTTACAACAAGCTCCCGACAAGCTTTGCTTGACTCCTGTGATGGAGATGCGAGGACGGCGGCACGTCTCCGGCTCACGCCAGTGTTTGTATTCTCTAGCATATCCATAAACATGCGACCCTTAAAAGCCGTTCATATGCCGCGGTAAACACGTTTTACGGGCTGATTTGGGTTGACGTGGAACATATCTTGTTTTACGGGCGTGGAATACGGGATTTGCTCTAGGCCAGCCCAAACCTGCGCCATATTTTTTTTATATTTTTCATAGTTTTATGAACAACATAGATGCAATGGGCAAACAATCTATGCAATACTTCATAGTTTTATATCAATTGTCACAATTCTAACAACCCGAAGCATGGATCAACGGTTCATCAATGCAACTAATCAAAAAGTTGCACCATCATATCATATTGATGTAGGTGATCACATCGAACAACATCGTTGTCGCATAGGTCATCGTAGGCATCTCCACCGCCACCACCACTTTTCGATCCACCACCACTTGTCAGTGCACCACCACCTAGAAGAGCTTACTTCCTTTTCTCTGATATCTCCATTCTTGTTAGTTTCCACCACTCCAATTGGTATGAATCCATTTTAGTTGGATCCATCATCATGGTTTTGTTCTCCTCGGCAATGAGTTCCTTCATTGCCCTTTTCTCCTCGAGTTGCACTCTCCTCTCCTACAAATCGTACTTGCGCTCGGCATCTTCCCGGATTGCTTCCCACCTTGCAAACTTCATCTCATTCTTCTTCTCGGCCATCATCATCTTTGCATCCAATGTCTTCATCATCATTGCATCCTTTAACTTCACCATTTCATCAATCTTATCTCTCAAACTTGATGCTTCGACTTCAAGCTTAAGCTTATCTTTTGCCTTCTTGTTTCCATCCGACTTCCACTTGTTCCTTCCTCCATTCTCTCCTCATCACTCTCACCATTTTCATGTGTTTCATTGTTGTGCATTTCCTCTTGGGTCCTTTGACTCATCTTTTCGTGCATTTTACAGGGGCCAAGCGAAGAAGGCGAAGCATGTCATCATGGGTAAAATTCCAGAGATTCGCATGAGCCCCTCCAATCCCAAAGAAGAAGAAGCTTCCAAGAAGAGGAAGGGTGAGCCGACGGAAGCGACCGATGTCGATGCTAAGAAGCAAAGGGCTGATCCCGCTCAGGCGAGTGAGGCAACAACGGAGGAGGTTGCAGGAAATGCAGCCACGCTAGGGGAAGCCACCACGCAAGCTCCCGTGAGTGCGGTGACCGCGTCAACGACCTCCACGCGGATTTTCTCCAAGGGGGCATCTGTAGTTGGGCACTCATAGTTGCCAGCGGACGCGGAAGTCATTGACGGTGATGTCAAACTGATGGCGCGTGGCTCTGGCAGAGTCGTGTATCCGCTGCCAATGGTGGAGACGATCGATTTGCATCGAATGCTCGGCCAAGCTCTTCACGCATGTATTTATGTAGTGTCTAGCCTCTGATAGTCAGGTCGTCAAGTAGTGGCGACTCAAGTCTTTTAGAGGTTCAATTCCCTCGGTCCCCGAGGATAGGGCACCATGTAGTGGCGTTTCCAGACTCTAGAGGTTCAATCCCCCAGTCCTCGAGGATCGGGTCTCCATGTAGTGGCAAATCGAGACTCTAGAGGTTTTGAATTCCCCTAGTCCTCGAGGATCCAGTCGGCTCATTAAGGAGGCGACTGGGTACTTCTTTCTGTTGGAAATCTGTGCCATACTAAATCTTGGTGTTTGTTGTGATAGCGTGATGCGACTGCACATACAGCGGAGGTGGATCGACTCTAGCATGAGCTGCAGGTGCTCTCGCAGGCCCGTCGACAGATGAAGGCCACCGCTGGTGAGTTTGCCTTCCGTATCTATGTTTGCTTTTTCGTGCCTCCACTTTGACAAGGGTTTAATCCTTCTACTTTGTAGATAATCGTGCCACTATGGTTGCTAAGGCCCGGGAGGGTTATGTTCCTACCAAGGAGCTAGAAGCCACAAAATCTACGACGACCACCTAGGAAGAAAACGCCAAGGCTGCGGTGGCAGAGGCGGAGACGGACCACAAGGCCTTAGAGTCGTGATCACAAATCAGGTGCCAAAGTACAACACGCTAGAGAATTCTGTTATTGACAACTTCTATCAGATCCTTGATAAGTTTCACTACTTGGTAGATTTTCATTTGATCATGGGGTTTGTCTAGTCGAGTTCCCGAGTGGGTCGTGTTCCTGAGTGAGTTGAGTCCCCGAGTGATTGTGCTGACGAGCCTCAGATGTTTTAGGTCCTAAGGATGAGGAGGTGCTATAGTTGGGAGCATTCGATTGCGTGAGGGCGGTGTTGGCGCAACCATGTCCTTGGTGTTGAGTGTATGTGCGATACTACAGTACATTAGCCCCACTGAGGTGATTCCGGTGGAGTACCTCGACATGGAGGCATGCCACAACGAGCTTCCCAATGCTAGCGACTAGATGGAGCGGTCGACATTCCGTCGAGGAGTGATGATGCCCTAAGCCTTAGGCTAGCGCATTTCCTGGACGGCTTCGATCTGGATGACATGACGAGTGGCTTACCCTCTGGTCCTGGAGAAGTTTCCATCATTGATGTCTTCAAGTTTAACGAGTGAGCGACTCCCTTCATGGATCGTGTGTTGGTGATTGGCGATCTTTTGCCTTACCAGGCGAGTAAGGTTGCGCCTGGAGACGTCGTCCCTAAGCACCAACATCTTCCAGCGGAGCGATCGTTTCAGGCGGCTTAGGTGAAATCACTGACGACCTTCCCTGTTGATGGGTACCCACGAGCTCGCTACAGAAGGGGATTGAGGGCGAAGGCGAGGCGACTTCCTCCAAGGTTACTGAGTAATTTTCCTTATGTAGTTTTGTGGTTGTATGTTGCCAACTCTGTTTGTGGGCCTGTGTTGGCCTAAATTTATTAAGTTATTTGTGATGTACGTATTTTCTTGTGATCTATTTGTGTTGGTACTTAGATACTTAGCTCTATGTAGTTGATTCGACTCGCATTGACCCATGGGACCAATCGCGTGGCGACTCTAGGGATAGCTCCTACTTGGCGTTTTCGCGAACGCATCGGGGTTCAGTTGGTGAATCCCCGAGCATGCTACTTAGCCGTGAGGGTCGCCTATCCAAGGTTGGCGAGGACTTATTGCATTGTTTTGTTAGTGAGTCTCTCGTCTTAACCCATGGGGCTAGCCTCTTGGCGACGCCAAAGATGGCTCTCGGCTGGGTGTTTACCTGGACGATCCGAGGCTCGGTTCGCGATTTCTCGACCGCAGTAATTGGCCATGGCGAGTCACACTGTCTAAGGTTGATGAGGACATGGTGCTCTGAGAAGCATGGCCACCTGTCTTGGCTCGGAAATCTAGTCGAGCGGAGTGACTACAATGGTAGCTCTCGATTGGTGTTCTTCGTGGACGACCTAAGGCTCAATGCATGTTGATGCCCTTAGGTCATACTACTTGGCCTCAACGAGTCGCTCTTCCAAAGGCTGACAAGGGTGGATTGCCGAGTTGGCGTGGCGAGTGGAGAGTAAACACAAGTATTGTGACCAACTTCATTTTAATGCATAATGTTATAGAAGCTTATATTCTTTCTAAGTACATAATCAGCGGAGGAGGTTTACATTCCAAGGCTGCTTGAAATTGAGGTTTTAGTTGCCACACATGTCGACTTGGCAGTAGCATCATTGCCCAGGACTTTGCCAATAGAGAATATGCCCATGGAGCGAGAGGTTGTGCATGCCCTTCTTGTCCTAGATGAGGCGTGGGACGAGGTCTCCCTGCTAGAAGGCACGAGTGCGGATTCGACAACTATGATAGTGGCGGAGGCCTTATTGGTTGATGGTCATGCGCGTGTGAGCAGGTCGCGGGCATCGTCGGCCAAGTTGACTCTATTATGGCAGACTTCACTTTTCTTCCTCTGCATAGTGAATGACTCATGACGAGTCGCATTCTAGGTTAGTCAGCATGACGTCTTCAGCCCCATACACCATGAAGAAGGGGGTGAATCCAGTCGACCTATTGATGGAGGTATGGATTCCCCAAAGGACCGAGGGTAGCTCCTCAACCCAGCAGCTTGGTGTCCTCTCGAGAGGAACCTGCAGTCGCAGCTTGAGGCTGTGGAGAATGCTCTAATTTGTGCACTCTACTTGGCCATTCAACTCGAGATGGGCGACTGAGGCGAGGTTGAGTCGGGTCCCATGTTCTTGGCATAATTCTACCATGGTGCCTTTGGCAAAGTTGTTGTTGTTGTTGTCGATGACAATGCTATGCAGGTAGCCATATAGGTAGATGAGCTCATGGAGGAACTTAGTGGCGGTCTTCTCGTCACATTTCTTGATGGGTTTTTCCTCCACCAACTTAGTGAATTTGTCAATAGTGACGAGTAGGTGGGTGAACATGATGCGGTGGTTTTGAACCTTCCCACCATGTTGATTCCCCGTACGATGAATGGCCAGGTGATGAGTATCGTCTATAGTGCTAACCTAGGGAGATGCGTCTAGTTGGCATATTTTTGGCACCCGACGCAACACTGAATGATGTCGAGTGTGTCGGCGTGAGTGGTGAGCTAGTAGAAGTCATGGTGCAGGGCCTTGGCGACTAACGACCACGCCCCGACATGATGGCCGCAGTCCCCAGCGTGGATGTCGTAGAGGATTTTACGACCGTCCTTTGGTGAGATGCAACGCTGGAACACGTCGGAGGCGATGCGCTTGTAGAGTTCACCGTGATTATAATGAAGGATTTCCAACAAGGAACGATCATGTGGGCCTCGGTCTCATCCTTGGGTAGGACCTGGTGCTCGAGATAGGCGATGTAGGGATCGGTCCAGTTGCTAGTCTCCGTGAGGATAGCGACTAGATCTGAGTTTGGATTGAGTGGGACCCCAATGTCGATATCCTTGGGTGGGATGACTGATGGGCGGTCGATGGTGTCGAGGAAGAAGCCTGGCGGGGGTGCTTGGCAGGACAAGACAATTCACGATAGCGCATCGGACTCCTCATTATTTCGTCGGTCGATCCACTCAAGTGAATGTCTGGCAAAGTGGTCGCCGAGTTGGTCCACCGATGTCTGTAAGTGCACATATCGTTTGTAGCTACTTTCAAAGTATAGATATCGATTCCACGGGGAGCCCAAAGGTAAGTGTTTATGAATGAAGTCTGTGTCACAGTCCAGTTGTCATAGGTCTTCGAGTGAATTGACTGCAAGTGTGGAAATAAGAATGAAATTTGGATTAAACTAGATGTATTCAAATAAAATTAAAATGTAAACTTTAGGAATAAAAAGCATAAAAGTAAAGAATGATTCGATTGTTTGTGGTTTTCTGCAGATGACAAAGAAGGCGCGGGGAGATATAGTTCATGGTGATAGTGACTGTGCCAGGTGGACGAATGGTAAGTATAACAATTATAATCTTATAAATATATTTATAGGCAAGTAATCCATAATTAGCTGGGACCCCTCTTGGTAGATTTTATCCAAACTTCAATAATCCTACTAGCCTCTTACCAAAACCATGGTCAGTCGCTAGACGATTAAGATCCTTCAGGTTGCTTAGCAATTAAGCTCCTTGGATTGGACTAATGCAATAAGCACAGTGGTTCCTCATGATCCTCAAGTCAAACTAGTTTCCCATTGATATCCCCATATCACTCGGGGGGTCACCGGTCTGCTAGCGAACAAGATCCTATCTATGTAGAACAAAGCATCATGTTGTCTGGGCCCTTAATTGGACAACAAGAATTAAGCATCCCACAGATAGTCAAGCACACATAATATAATAATTAAAATCAACCACAAACTAATGGAAAATATGTGGAGGCACATCACATCTCACCAATCCCTTACATCTCCCACGCCCAAAGAACTTACTCACACATGAGAGAAGAAAGAATCATCGATATAATAAAATAAAAGGAGTTCTTCTCAATATTACCGTGGAGATCCACAATAAGAATAGAAAAGTAATCCAACACAATTCAAGACAGGAAGAAACAATCTCAAACCCTAATCTTGCAAAGTGAAGATCTCTCTCTCTCTCTCAAGTACAAGTAATGGATATGAGGGTGTGATGGCTAGGAGGTCGAAGATCGTGGAGCGAGATGAAGCACGTCTTCCCCTCCTTCTCCGGATCTCTTGTTTCTCCTTTCTGGATGGGATGGCAACTGCTTTATTATGAATTTGCGTCTGGCCTCTTCATGAAAGTTGTCCCTTTTGACAAGACGGAGGCGACGGAACTATACGGCGACAACTATATGGCTAGAAAAAAATTCCCGCCGTATAGTTGCTCGTCAAAGCTTCTGTACGCCTCCCTTGATTGCTTCCAAAAAGATACTTGCTTGTTTTCGCCTGAATATTGTGTTTCTCTTGTTAAAACCTTCTGTTGATGTTCAGAACCTGAAACACACATTAAAAACCAAGTTTTCTTCGCTACCGAAGTATTAACATTAGGTAAAGCTAGAAAACGGTTAAATCCCGAAGAAAACGATCAATAAAAACCATCAAAAATATGTCGAATCTCATAGCTATCAACTCCCCCAAGCTTAGATGTTGCTTGCCCTCAAGTGATGAAGACGTGTGCGCAGTTACCAAAAAACTGCCATGGCAGACCAAGAGGTCAAACTGATGTGACACGCACCAGAAATGGCAGGCGTGGCTGACGCGAGCAACGACGACAGCAAACTGGCGATCCATCTCCTGGCTGGATGCGGCAGTAGGTCCATGAGATCACCGCTCACACCCTGTGGGTCCAGCCATCGGCTCCGTAGCCGGTAAACCCCAGTCGGGAAACAACAAAGAATCTCAAGCCGGTAGAAGACAAGAACTACAAGACAAAAGCAAACGACAAGTCTCTACATCACCAATCATTTCAAATTCGACCAATGAGCATGCAAGAACTTCTCCGCGAGGCGAAGTCCTAACGCGCTCGGGGACTAGTGTCAGGGGGATGACCCCCGGGTAGGCCAAGACAGGCTCAGTTGGCTGGCTCCAAAGAACTCTGGCCATCTGGGCCCAAGACAAGGAACCACAGTCAGGTGGAACTCTCCACCCGGTCCACATCCAAGTTTCCCTGGCTGGCCCGTCTAGTCGGGTGGCCAGAAGAACTAGCTGAGAGGCCGCTCCTAGCCGGCCGCCTCGGATCCACTGGCCATGGTACGGTAGGGGTGACGCTCCTTGATGATTGCACCTTTGACCAGACAGGCTGGCTCGCCCGGTCGGCGCTACCAGACAACTGTGCCAAAGCTAGAGGATGACGAGTAAAGCTCCGGCTGACGAGTAAAGACCTAGCTGACGAGTAAAGAGTCGGCTGACGGATAAAGAGCTAATTGACGAGTAAAGCAAGGGCATTGGACGCTGTAGCGCTGTCCTCCCCTGTACTGGAGGCTTGACTGGGACCCGGGCCTACTGTTCAGGCCCGTCCAACCGGCCCACTTTGTAAGCCCAGATCCAAACAGTAAACCCTAGAACCCACTATATAAGCTACCTCCCCAACCAGTATATAAGGATGGGTAGTGCTAGGGTTCTAGGTAGACAATTACAAGTTAGAAGTTCTCTAGATTCGACAAGTTGAGTAGTTCCTCTTCTTCTTCTAACAATAAGTAGCCAGGAAAACAGCTCAAGGAGCATCTGTACTGGGCGTTCGCCCCCTGATAGTAGGTCCTTGCATGAGTAGGAGTGTTACCTCGCCAAGAGGGCTCCAAACCTGGGTACATCACTGTGTTTGCAGTATCTGTGCCCAACCCATTGCGAGTAGTCACTGATAGCATCCTGATTATCCCCGATGCCACTGTCGTGTTCCACACCATGACAACAAGGTTGACAGTGCGAGTGTGAGTGGAGGCCTCGAAGGTTGTCGGCACGGAGCTCGTAGTCATCGGCTTCTTAAGGATTGATGGGTCGTCCTTGTCAATGCTGGTGGCGTACTTGGCGAGCTCGTTGGCATGGTTCATCTCCTCAACGATTACGGCATCGGCGATCATGGCGCCATTATCCTCGCACTCTATGGCCATGTCGGATCTGCCACGCACGGTGATGATGTTGTGCGGCCCCGGGATTTTCATCATGTTGTAGACGTATTGGGGGTCACCATGAATTTGGTGAATGCTTGCATGTCCAACACGAAGCGATAGGGGCTACGGAATCACCAACTTGAAGACGATTAGCTCTATGTGGAAATTGGAGGAGTGTCAAAGGTGACTAGCAGTGTCACCTTGCTGATCGACTAAGCCTTCTGACATGGGACAATTCCGTGGAAGGTGCAGAGAGTTGGCTCAACCATTGACTATGGGAGTTGTAGTCGCTTGAAGGTGTTGAGGTACATGATGTTGATGGAGCTTCTGCCATCCATCAAGGTTTTAGAGAGCTAGTAGTTAGCCACTTTGGGCTTGATGACTAGGGTGACTCGCCCTAGATACTCGATCCTAGGCACGTGATCCTCGTGTCTCTAGGTGATGGGATGCTAGGAATAGTTGAGCCATCATGGGATGTCAACCTAGGTCACAACATTGATAGTGTCTGCATAGGCGAGCATCTTCTTCTCACACCTGGTGCCCAGGCCAGTGAAGGTGTGGGAAGAGCCGGCAACATTGCCAAACCCGCCGACATTGCCATTATATCTGGGCTGGTCAAGGTTGGCCCACTTTTGCGCACCTTGCTTTCTCGAACTCTTTGAGGGAGTGGCAATCAGCGGTGTTGTGGGTGGAGGGTAACCCTGTTGGAGATATGCCCAAGAGGCAATAATAAAAGTGGTTATTATTATATCTTTGTGTTTATGATGAATGTTTACATCCCATGCTATAATTGTATTATTAGGAAACACTAATACATGTGTGTTTTGTAAACATGTGAGAGTCCCTAGTAAGCCTCTTGTTGAACTAGCTTGTTGATTGATTGATGATCATGGTTTCCTGATCATGGACATAAGGATGTGATTGATAACAAGGTTATATCATTAGGAGAATGATGTGATGGACACACACCCATAGTAAGCGTAACATAAGATCAAGTCATTAAGTTCGTATTGCTGTAAGCTTTCAAATACATAGTAACCTAATCCTTCGACCATGAGGTTATGTTAATCACCATCACCGGATGGATACTTTGATGACATCAAACGCCGCTTCGTAACTGGTTGGTCATAAAGGTGTCATTGGGTATTCTGAAAGTATGTGTTGAAGCGCATGAACCAAGATTGGGATTTGTCCATCCATATGACGGATAGATATGCTCTGGGCCCTCTCGGTGGAATGTCATCTAGTTAGCTTGCAAGCATGTGACTCGGTCATAAGGGATGACATATCACGGAATGAGTAAAGAGTACTTATCAGTAACGAGGTAGAACTAGGTATGGAGATACCGACGATCAAACCTCGGATAAGTATAGTATCGCGAGACAAAGGGAATTGGTTTCGTATGTAAATGGTTCAATCGATCACGAAGTCATCGTTGAGTATGTGGGAGCCATTATGGATCTCCAGGTCCCGCTGATGGTTATTGATAGGAGATGTGTCTCTATCATGTCTACATATTCACGAACCGTAGGGTGACACACTTAAGGTTCGAAGTTGTTTTAAGTAGATATGGAATATGCGTTGGAGACCGAATGTTGTTCGGAGTCTCGGATTGGATTCGGGACATCACGAGGAGATCCGGAATGGTCCGGAGAATAAGATTCATATATTGGGGATCATTTTCTGAGTTAGGAAATGTTCCGGAGTGTTTGTATGGAGATTCTAGAAGGTTTCGGAATGTTCTAGAAGGTTCTATAGGATTTCTTGGAGTTTGCTTGAAAACCAAGAAAGGGTCAAAGGAAACCTAGTGGGGCAAGACACGGATTCGTGGGGGAGGAGGACTCCTCCCCCCTTCCCACCGCCGGCCATAGGAGGGGAGTCCTAATAGGACTCCCCCTCCCTAGGCGCGCCTCCCTCCTTTAAATAGAAGGGAGGGGGCGCCCCCTCCTAGCCCTCTCTCACAACTCCCAATCTCTGCCGCCTCTCTCCTCCACCTTTCTTCTACACAGGCATAGGCGAAGCCCTGCAGAATTCTCTACTCCACCACCACCACCACGCCGTCGTGCTGCTGGGATTCCGTGGAGATGATCTACTACCTCCGCTGCTCGCTGGAACGGGAAGAGGAATGTCTGCATCGACTCCGCACGTGTGACCGACTGCGGTAGCGCTGCCGAAACGCGGCGCCGGAAGGATCGTCCACTTGACCGACTGCGGAAGCGCTGCCAGAACGCGACGCCGGAAGGATCGTCCACACGATCTTGAGATCGGCAAGTGATCGACTACATCAACCACGAGATTTAATCTCGTTAACGCTTTCGGATCTACGAGGGTTAGTTCCTATCTATCTCGTTGCTCATGTCTAATAGATTAGATCTTGGCTTTTATCTAGATTAGATCTGGGTTTTGTTCGTTCTTGCGGTAGAAATTTTTTGTTTTCCATGCTACAAACCCATCAAACCCTTCTTTGTTGTGGTATACATAGGGCTCGTCAAGTAGGACCGTGGGGTCAAATTTTGGCCTTTCTGTGTTGTTGTTGTGGTAGCCATCACCATCGTGGCGACTGCTCTCGGGGTCGCGCTGGCTATAGCCGGCGTTGGCAATGAAGTCTAAGCCACCATCACTACAATGCTTGCCACTAGTATGGTAGGTGTTGCAGTAGCGAAGGTCTTGGTGCCTACCGTCGTGGTGTGTGGGCTGGCGCTTCTCGCCAGACTCGTCGTCAGAATATTGCTTAGGGTCCTCTTAGGCGTAGCACTAGGCAATGTCGATGAGGTCGGTGATCGTATCAAGTGACCTGTACACCCTTTTGATTTTGGTGCTGAGGGGCTCATACCTGCAGGTGTTTTTGAAGCAGTGGATTGTTGTGTCAGGGTGGATGCAGGAGGTGCGCATCCATAGGTCCTACCAGCATTGGACCCAGTGGCGAGTGGACTCGTTGGGGCCCTGCATGCAGTGTTCCAGGTCCTCGATGGTGATGGCACGCTTGTAAGATCCCTCGAAGTGTTTGATCAATGTGTCACTCATTTATTCCCATGAATTGATGATATTCGCCCGGGAGGGTGTTGATCTACTAATGAGTGGATCCTTCCATCATCAATGGCAGGTAGCATTCAGCGAGTAGCTCAGTGTGGCTAGTGATTCCCATTTCCATGAGGTATGTATGTGTCAATCCACACTATCGGGTTGGACGTGGGCTCGTACTTCTCAATCTCCTTGGGCCCCTTGTAGTTTGAGGGATATTTTTCACCATGGACCATTGGTCCGAAGCACTTCGGCCTGACTCGACTGAGGGAGCCCCTAGGCTCGTAGTCACGGTCATTGGATGCTCGCCTACTTTCTTGCTGACACTCTTGCCACACTTGGTCCTTGAGGATGTGGGTGCGCGCGTCAATTGGCTGGCCATTGGCGGAGACCATGTGCTGAGTAGGCGTGGTTCGTTGGTGGATAGTGCGGGATTAGCAGCTCGTGGTTGCAGCTGCCATGGCTCGGGGTTGGGCAGTTGCGCACGTTGGCGATGATGCCCTCACTAGCATGGTTAGTGGAGGCTGCCCGGTTGTCGGAGGAGCAGGAGTATACCCGCCTACACGATTCGCACCCCTTGTTCTACTACTTCATGGGTTTGGCGAGTAGGGCTTGGGCGTAGCGGATTTGTAGCGCGCCATGGCTGGTCAGGTTGAAGCCAGCGACTACAGCCTGACTCGCGATGACATTGTCCACAGAGTCAGTAGAGAGGGAGTCTATTAGTGTCGAACTCCTGGGGTGAGATCATGATCCGTGGTTTCTTTGGAGGAGGCGAGCGACAGGGTGGTGGTGGTGTTCCGTGTGCGGTCACCCCGACGACTGCTGCTTGGCACTGAGTTGCGGTAGAGTTCAAGCTCTGTTGCACACGCGGGGTCATGCTCGTCATCGAAATTAAGCGCACGACCTTGGTGGTTGGCGCTCTGGCGGCAGAAGATGCAACGCTAGTGATAGCATGAAAACTCATGTCCAGTCGCCTGTTCGAGGCAAAACTTCTCATGTTTGGCATTTCCTTATTTTTGCCACTTCCAAAGCCTTGCGATGCTCCTCGATCTGTTCCACTATGGTTGTTGCTAGGAGCGGCGTGGTGAATGGATCCACCCGGTCATTTCCATCCCCATGAAGATGGTGGTGTAGTGGGCAGATCTGCCACGGATCTGCTTAGGGGATTCTGATCCAGTGTCGGAGTCAAAGATCTGTAGGATGTAGGAGTCCTTGAAATCACTGGCGCTGGAGGCCTGAGTGATCGACTTGGAGTGGGATGCCTCGACGGTGGATCATGTGACCGAGGCAGGGGTCGCCGAATAAGCGTCATTAAGGAGGGTCGTGTCGCTTCTGACCGGGCTACTTTTAGAGGCCAGGAGGGTGATGGAGCGGACTTGTTCCTCCGAGAGGAAGTAACATGGAGGGGAGCTAGATATGGCATCGAGTTCTTCCAACTCGGATGGGTCAACGACGTCCGTTAGGCCGACAAATAGGTTCATGGCGGCGTGAGTGACCGGGCGCGACGCCGACATGTATCTACTCGACATGATGTGGCAACCATGCGGCCATTGGAGAAGGGCCAGTCAATTGGAGTGGTCTCGCCGCAGATCTCAGGCTTGGCGATCCATGCCCCACAGTGGGCGCGACTGTCGTGGGAATGGCCACGACTGTCGCTATCGGGGGTAGCGATTGAGATGAATGGGGCAAGGGAGAGTAAGCTATCCGCGGAATAATATTGTAGGGTAAGGAGCCTACTTCCTGCTTTTTTTATTGATCTTTGAGATATTAGCATGGTGGCTAGCTCGGTTGCTAGGAGGCGAGTCACTTCTAAGAGGTGTATCGGAGCATATATGCACAGAGATTACCCTAGGGAGGTTTATATAGAGAGTCACCTCGCTAGGGTTTACATGGATCAGCACCGAATTAGTTAAGGATTAGGTGGATTTAACCTTATTCGACTGGGCCTAGCTATGCTTCTGGGCCTTCGGTTCTAGTTGTCGTGTGCCTTCAGGTCCACCCGCCATAGGCCACAGAGTTGCCGGGCAATTGAGCCCACTCACCATAAGAGAATCCTGAGGCAACTCCACTTCCTAGGTATAACCCGATTGGCATATCCCCATCAACCGTCCAGTTCAAGCAAGGCCCCTTTCTTCGGTGGTGCTTCGTGCTCCCTCAACCTCCACTTGTCAACATTCTCTATCAACTTCCAACAATATTAAAGTGTAAATGGTTTTCCCTTTGATCCATTCCTTTCCATTGAAACATGATCCTACAAACACATAAATTTATTTGTTAGGAACATAATCACAAAATATGCATATTGTGACCAAAATGAGATCCATAATGAAGTCATGTAGGGTTTCGTAGAAGAAAACAAAATTTTCTAACTATGCGAACACTAATACCAGGATCTATACTATGTAGACATAAGTAACGGAAAGAGGAAGACGGTATTCATACCCTTGAAGAACGATAAACTCCTTACGCAGGAAGGCGTATGTTGATGAAGACGAGAAGCTCCAAGCACCCCAAGTGTGGTGCCTCCGAAGTACTACACACGTCCAGTGTAGGCGGCGTCTCCTAGACTCCGATCCAGCCGAGCAGCGGAAGAAGAAGATGGCGGACCGAAGATCACACGATGGTAGTGTGAAGGTGGAGAACTCAAAACCCTAGAGGTCCTCTCCAATATTACGGAGAAGTCCTTAATGGAAATGAGAGAGAGAATGAGAGAATTTGATGATTCCAAAGGGGAGGGGTGACCCCCTTTATATAGTGGGAGGGCAAGGTGCACCACCCAAGGGGCAGGCGGTGTGGGACTAATCCCCACACTAGCCGGCCACCAAGAGGGAGCCACCGGCCCTAGGTGGCCCACCAAGCCCTGGTCGGCTGGCCCCTCTCTCTAGGCGCCTTGCCTCTTTGGGCCTCCCCTCCGGGTGAGGCCCATTAGCAATGGGTTGCCCATAAAATTAAAATGAAATATATATTTAATATTAATTCTCCAAGTAATATATAAATACACATATTATTATATTTCTTACTCCGGAACTCCTTCCAGACCCCCTCCGATCAACATCGGATGTTACCCGGAACTATTCTGGTTTCTCTCTCTATTTCTCCTTCGCACCACATCTATCCCTATGCGCCCCCACCCTTAAGCGTGACATCCTTCAGTTCGGTAACACTCTAGACATGATTGAGAAATCTCTCATATCAATGATCATCAGCGGGACCTGGATGCCCATGATGACCCCCGTGCATTCCATGAATCTTATCACTCGAACCGTAAACGTTGTTTCCCGTTCCCTTTGCCACTTGATACCTAGTTCATCCGAGACTTGATCTTCGGTATCTCCAAACCTTAGTTCGATCTTTTTACGATGAACTTGTTTACTCATTCCCATGTCGTTGCATTCCATGACCCAGTCACACGCTTGCAAGCTTCATTAATGCAACGTCACCGAGATGGCCACATATGTATCTATCTGTTACATGGACTAGCAAATCCTGGTCTTGATATGTACTCCTCTACATGCCCCTTTGGGAAATCTGAGTGACACCTTTTTGATCATCCAGTCACGGAATGATACTTGATACCATCTAAGCTCCCTCCAGAATGGTGATTTGCATTATTTCACAGTCTAAGGATCAGGTTGCGAGCTTTCCTTTGTTTATCATTAATGGTGAACTTTGTAACTAAATCTCATTAAGACACAATAGTCGGATGTTTGTCTATCACATCATTCAACTAATGATATGACCTCATTGTCAATTGGCATAAATACCCATGATCTCGAAACCCTAGATCATCCTCATGACCAATGAGCTAGTTCACTAGAGGTATCTAGAGATGTGGTTTGTTTGCATACCACATGTGTATTAACATTTCATGTTAACACAGTTATAGCATATTATGAAACATATTATGAACATATAAGAGATATATCAAACAATACACTTTATTATTTGCCTCTAGGGCATATCTTCTTCAAATCACATAGTCATCGATAGCTATGCCACTTGGTGGTGATAGACGCACTTGCTCCAAAGCTCCACTCCAACGGCTACAACATGCCTTGATCACATCCCATTGTCCTCTAGGGGTCTACTAGAAAACATGCCCATGCGTTGCAACGGGAGAATCACCATCCTCTACAACTTTTGGGCATTGTCGCTCTTGTCGGCAGCCTCCTCTACTATACGCCAACAGAAGCAAAAGCACCCTAATCTTTACCTACTAACAAAATAAGTTAGGAACTGCGGAGTGTACACACATGCCATTGTAAGTTAGAACTTAGCATTCTGGTTTTTTATTTTGAAAGACACAATTATCTTGGTCTAGACATATCTCTATGATTGCTCGGTCATAGGCTTTTCATCAATTTTGCTACTCATATACCAAGGAAAACTTTGGAATGCTGAGGAAATGCAGTATACAGGGTTAACCTAAAAAAAACAAAATAGAATTAAGATAGGATTGAACACAATTGGTGATAAACTAACTGAGAGTATTATGAACTCCTGAAAATCTAATCCAGGTACCAAAAATTAACGCTAACTCACCGCTGGTACTCTCTGCAAATGCGGCGGTAGTCTGGTTGCTCATGTATCCAGTCTCCCTCACGTAATCCTCGGTATGATCTCCCTCACGTACACCTTGGGAATCATCTTGATCGCGGTATGGCAGATTGACAGTCGCGGCACCTTCTCGCACGGAAATACATGTGTAAAATGACGTACGGCAAGGTGTTGTCGTGTCCAGTCTCCATATGCTCAGGTTTCCTGTGGGTCCAGCAGCAGCACGTGCCGAGTACCGCCTTCCACATCTTCGTGCTCCGGTCGAGCCTCCTGGCTAGGGCTAGAATGTTGACCGCGCTTACTGGTCTGAACCAGACGCGACGTTGTGTTCGGTTTCAATTCATGGACCTGAAGTGAGACCAGGTCGGCTTTGCTGCACGCCGAATAGCAGACGGATGAAGGTGACACAGTCCAGCATGGCTGCACGTACCCGATGAAGCGCCGTATAGGCAATCAACAGATCGCTTGGCAGTCGTGCCTGACATGGATCCCGCGGGTCGTGCCGCGCCAGTCGCACAGGTCGTAGCAACCGGTGAAGCAACCTGAGGCTCGAGCTTGAAGAATTTGTCGTTGATATGTTGCCAAGAATACTTCCCGGTTTGATCCGCGCTGGACACTGCATCGATGGACACTTGCGACCATGACCGCACCAAGAAAGTTCGGTCTAGTTCACCGCTCTTTTCTTCCTTTCATTTTGAGACAAATCGAACACATCCTCAATCTCTTCCAACTCATTCTCACCGTCCTGAACCTCCTCCCCATCCATGCCATACGAATTGAGTGGCATCTCGGTAATTTCAACCGCACTCTCATTTAGTGCATCGGCAAAAGGGCAAATTATGATGAGCAAGCAATTCCGGCCACCGCATCGGGAGAAGTTCGAGCTTTGTACCTTTGAGAGCTTTTGGCGAACACGTTGTCGGCAGTGTTGTAGTTCTCTGGCGGGGTGTTGGCGATGACCGGAGGTGGAGCGACGGAGGGAAGGGAGCTGTGATGTACGTGCTTCTTATTCGCCTCGTCCCCTTTCGGCTTCCGTGCGCGAGGACGTGGCTTGGGCGTCGAGATCGCGACGACTGGCTCTTCCAGCGAGGCAACACTAGCGGCTGGCGGGGCTTGTGGGGTGAGGTGGGTTCCCGCACCCTTCCTCTTCAGGGCAACCACCAGAGCCACGGGAGGCGGCGGTTGAGGCCTCGCGACCTCGCCATTGGCGGGCGGGAGATCGGTCAAGTCCATGACGTCGAATCCGAGACATGGCGGAGACGACACAGAAGTGGGAAAGGGACGAGCCGACGTGTCCCTCTCGCACCAATGTCTCCACGAGTACGAGTACATGGCGCATTTGGTTCGGCCGCAGCCCTTGTATGTAGTGGCCAGGGCGCGATTTTTTCTGCCCCCCCTTAAATTTTTTTCGGGTCAGACGAATTTACCGTATCTTCTCGGGGATGTTTTGTTGTTGATAATTATTAATAGATTGGTGGAATTTTTGCAAAAAAATAGCAGTAATTAATTTATGGGTGCAGGCCTGCATTATCCTGTGATGTTGCCTTGTGCAGCTGGATGAGGATCAGAAGATGTGTAAATCCCCGCCGTAAATTTGTTTCGTGAAGCGGCTTCAAATTTTTGGCATGTATTTTAACCTGGTTTATATATCTATTTAGTATTCAACTAGGCAGTATCCTCTTGTCTTCGTAGTAGGTTCTAAAGCTTACTAGCTTTTTTCTTATTTTGATTTGACAGCTGTAGCGCTTGCTTGTTGCACTACCTCCAATCCAAAATGTAAACTTTGTAGACACTGATAGGAAGAGAGCTGCTACACGTACGATCATTAGGTACGATTTCTGTACGATATACACAAATGTAAATGGACCATATAATATAGTACTCTCTCCGTTTCAAAATATAAGATGTTTTAGCTTTGTGAAGCTAATGAGTCTAGACCTCTTTTAGTGTGTAGGTTTAGCGAACCTACACACTAAAAGAGGTCTAGACTCATTAGCTTCACAAAGCTAAAACATCTTATATTTTGAAACGGAGGGAGTAGCAGGTAAAACGGCATTGTGTCTGGTCGTGCCAGTGTGGTGGTGTCAAAAAACGTCGTACACACATCAATTCTGTTGACAGAATTAGTTTTCAAGACGACTCTTTGACCGCTAATTTATGTGCAACACATGTTGTCTCACATAAAAATAAATATACTATATTTTCAAAATAATCTTCACTGTGAATGCAGTAATGTCAGTTTCATGATTTGAATGTAGTTAAACAGTATATATTTGAAGAAAGGCTTAAATTTCGGATCAGAGGCCATAGTATGCTAAACACTCATTCCGCGTCTGAACTGCGTTTGGACGATTTGAGCAATTACTTCCATTTAATAAGCTATGGAGTTGATGATTGTATCAGGCGCTAATCAGCAGAGCTCGTATCAGGGCTCCTGCAATGTTTTTATCTAAAGTACAGAAGAACATAGTTCGTTACAACTGCTATCAGCCTATTTGTAAGAAAACGAAGCAAAAACATTTGGGAACAAAGCCATCCAAAATTCAAGTACAGTAACAAGATTAAGTGGGTAGTATCTTTCAGCTCTGGATTTATGGAATTTTGGCTTCAGTTTTTCACATCAAAGCTATGTGAAACTTCCCTCTAGAGCTCCAGAAGTAGCACGATGCCTGGATCATGTGCTGCAACTTCAAGCATCTTCCTCATTCCGCCCTTCAACAACAATAGATGTAGGCTTTTCAGCTGAATCTTTCAGCTCGGTTACTTTAAGACCAGTGTCAGATGTGTCACAATTAGAATCCTCATCCAGAGTTTGGGCCTCCTTAACCTGCAGGCCAGAGCTGAGCTCAACTGGCTTCGGCTCCACCTCACCATCTTGACACATTTTCACCTTGTCATGGCCAGAGTTTAACTGCTCCAAAGCATAGCCGACATCTTCGAGGATTTCTGTTTCAGGAGCTGCTGCAGGAAATGCTTCACCTGATTTTTTTTGAATCAGCTCATCATCACAAGTGGAGTCGCGTGTATTACATTTCAGTGCTTCTTTATTGATCTGTGGAAGATGTGAGTTTAGTTCTTCAACAGAACTTGCTTCAGTGGCATGCACCCCAGAATCTGAAGATAACAGCGCGTTACTCAATTCATCTTCGAGTTTAACTGCCAAGGGTTGTCCGATGACAGTCTCTGAAATGGACTGCTCTAGTACTTCTTCCATGCGGCACCTGAATAACGAGTTAACCTCATCGATGGAATTCGCTTCGACGGCATGCTGCTCAGAATTATTTGCTTTGGATAGAGAGCACAATGTCGAATCCTCACTACCTGCAAGATATCAACCTTATTTGAGAAACAAATTCCAAGAGACAAATTGCATTATATTTGCTAGTCTGATGAACACAGCGTTTTACCTGCATGAACTGACTCCTTCGGTTCTGAAGTGCCAGGTCCGTTTTCCATGATAGGAAAGGAATTTACATGATCACTGAAATCAGCATTCTTATTATCTTCATTCCCTCCATTATCTACTTTAAACACATCCACAACTGAGCTTGCTGCACTTAATATTTTGATCTCTTCACCTACATGTGCTACCTGTGATAAATTGCCATCCTTCCCTAGCTCAGCAGCATCAATGACCGAGGAACCACGAACAGCATCTTCTCCACTGATATCACCTTTCTCCATTTTCAGGCCATTGTGATGTGGATTAGTTGAGCGCCGTCCATGCAAGTTTCCATGTTTAAGCTGTGTTGCTGGAGAGTACAAACGAGGAGTCCAAGTTTCTTGCAATTGGCTGTCATGGTCGTCAAATAGGTTTTGGCTTGGAAGGAGGACGGATGGTGCTGACTCAGGTACCTGGGGTAACTCTATCACGTCCTCCGAGACATTTGAAAGATCAAATGGTTTCCCTCTTGGTGTGGAAATGGAAGGAACCTGGACATAGAAACGTGATGCCTCCTTCAGTTTCTCTGTTGCATCAGCGGTTTGCAAGTCTATTAGCCTCTGGTCAAGTTCAAACTTCAGGATATTCTTTGCTCTTTGCAGCCCCATCAGACCATCTACCCCACTATTATTTTCCGTAACATCCACCTGATTATTTCTATCATCTTTCTCCTCTTCCTCTCCTTCATCTTCATCATCCGTGGTATCGTCGTCATCCTCCTCAAGGTCATCTTCATCGTCATCTGATGAAGAATTCAAGCTGTCTCTGGAGGCCAAGGCAGGGTGACCAGTCCCCAAGTCTATCAGTGGGTGCAGTTCTTCAAGCATCGGAATAATGTCAGTCATCGATGCATCAGGAGAAGAACTTTCATCAGTAAGATCGGATTCAGAATCGTAACAAGGATCTTGCCTATCAGCAGACTTCCAACATTGACTCATGGATTCACCCAGCTGATAATGACCGTGTGCTTCATAATCGCCAGTTTCAGTATTGGAGCTCTGAAATCCCTGCATCTCAGCCTTCTCACTGATTTTCTCGACATGCATTTCTCTTCCCGCAATGACACTGGTCTGGGCAGACTCGGTGCTAAGAGCAACACTAGCAGCCAGAAACGTGACATTTGTTTCTTCCCAGTGAGTGTCATGTGTGTTACTGGTAGGGTTTCTCTCGGTGACAGAAAATCCTGAACTACCAGTTCTCTTCACCGAGTGAGTCTCGATAGTGACATTCTCAGCCTCCTTGTCTGAGCAGTCGGCCAAAGTCTGTTGATTGTCACATGCTTCCTCTCCAATGACCGAGGGAGTGCATGGTTCATCATAGCTCAAAAGGGCTCCAAGAAGAAGCCCTGTTAACAGCAAGAGTGGAGAGGAAGACACTAGGAAAGCAAGCAGAGGAGGACAGATCCTGTGTAGAAGCAGCAACAAAATTCCAGCGCCGAGTACCAGAGGATAATCACAGGCAGATCGATAACCGGTTTCAATAGAGTCACAGGCAGATCGATAACATATTTCGGTGGAGGAATCCACCATTCTCTTGGCGCGCAGAACAAGATTGCTTGAACCAAAATCCTTAGCCATCAGCTTATATTTGTCCATGATACACAGTCCTTGCCTGATAATCGGAAGGAAGAAGCAGATAGTTAGCATGGGAACAGCTTAGATAGTAGCGATCAAAACTTGTTCAGGTGAACTGAGCTCATGATATAGGGTGACCAAGTCAAATATCATTTGCGGTTGCAGATTTAGAGAAACAGGTGGGAGTTTCCATTATCTGTATGATGCCTGTTGTGGGAAAACACTGTCTACTACGTTGAACACTAATAATAAGAAAGAATGCTGTTCTGCAAGACTAACTGAACATATCATTGACATCAAGAGCTAAAAAATTGAGCAAACACCCAGTCCTTCATTAAACAGCTGGTTTCTAAATAACTGTTGATTTGCAAATGTTCAAAAGCGCGGACCGATCTCGGAATGAACAGAAGTTACATGCACAGCATATAAAGAAATAGACAAACAAGCAAAGGACACAAACAAAATAAGCAGCACAAGAGACAGGCGCACCAGCAGGGACGAACGACGGCAGCGAGAAACTAATGCCTCACGCAGATGCTGTGTGTGTGTGTGTGTGTGTTGGGGGGGGGGGGGGGGGGGGGATGGCATCCGCATGGAACTGGATCAAGTAACCAGGAGGGAATAAGTAAAGAAGCAAGACCAAAGCAAAGAGGCACACGAAGCTGCAGCGCGGTGCGCCACCTCCTTTTCCCGTGGCTGGATTCCTTGCTTTGCTAGGCAAAAAATGCTTTGGTCGGCAGCAAAAGGCAGCCCCTGGGCATCTCTTCCAGACCTGGAGATCATGTACATGTAGTGTGAGGAGAAAGTTAGCGAGATAGCATCATGACAGTGCATGTCCAAAGCTGATACAGAGACTCATTTCCTACCTTTGTCCATCATGAAGCAATGCTAGGAGATCTCAACTTGCTGAGCTGTTGCTTGTTTTTTCCACTTCGTGAGGGTGCGGTGCCATTATGGAACTGTGAGTTTCTGAAATGGCAGCATGTGATTTACCTTTTCCTTGTGGGCTTGTGGGGTGGGGGTGTGGCGTGCTAGATGCACATCATCGCGTGCTAGATCAGCAGCCAGACGCAATGGCATAAAAGGTAAACAAGGCCAAGTGAGAAGAAGAAAGGAATAAACAACTCGATTCCTCATTTCACAGGTTTGTTGTGCAGTTCTGGCTGCTGCCAAAGAGTATCGAGTGAAATACTTTTGCTGAGTTCATAACACTAGGAAAACAAGCATTGTGCAAATCTGATGGAAAAAAAAACAGCTGAGTTTGTGCACTACTATCTGATTTGTTATCCATCTATTTCCTGTACACATCAAATTGAGAATATTTTACACCGAGGAAGCGATTTACGCATTTACATGAACATATCAGCAAAGGTACACCTTAACTCATTCGTGTCCCGGGAAAAGAATGGTGCTTGCTAAAAAACAACACCATGTTTACATTAGGACTCGGCTATAAGCAATATCCCTCACAAATTCAAAATTGTTCCTTTGGGTTAAATCAACCAGAAATGTATTGTTGTGACTGGACGATTCTTGTTAGCTGCTTGAGGTTAGCTAATACATGACTTGGGCCAAGACTTTCAGCACCAATGTGGTTCAGAAGTTGTTCAATATCCTGCCAGGTAACAACAAGAGGAAGCTTAAAGTCTAAAAAGAAACAATGCGTAAAGGGATGGAAGTAAACTCAGAGAAGATTTTTGATAACTGACCTAAAAATACTCGGATAAATATCTGGATTAAAACGTGTACCAATTCAACAGTTGCACTATAATTTAGTCTAGAAGCCTAAAAGGAGATTCATCCATTACCATTTAGATTCCCATGCATTACTAAACTCGCATTTATGATTCTTTTACACAGCTTCCGACTCCCAAGTGGCGTCGAAAACATGAAAACATTTTCAGGAGATGCCACTTTTGCTACTTACATAAAGCTCTATCGTTGATCCTGATCCATATCTAATTATCTACTCGCATCCCACTTAAATACAAAGCTGCTGTTATAGTCTGCTTAGCCTAAGATTCCAAACACCTATTCATGTGAACTAAGGGGTTAGCAAATAGACATAATCGGGTCTTTTTCTTAAACCAAATTCTGTCCGTTAATACTTTGCATTACATAAAGGCATATAAGGTTGACTAACCTTGTTTAATAAGAATATAGCATATGCTGATCTTGTTGTTTCTTGGCCTTCAAAAAACAAAGGGAATTCCGTTGTCCTTATGCTCGTGCTTGAAGGGGTAGAAGAACTTACTCCTGGGGCTATAGATGGGTCAACTGAAGGGGCGTGATCAACAATATATGAATGTGAACCTCCCAAGCGTAGTGGATATCGAAGAGGAACATCGAGATATGATGCAATAAGGGAGACTGCCTATGATTCAAAATGAATAAATAAATATCAGCAGTATGTAGGTAAAAAAGGGGCAAACTTCTAGTGGCTTGAAATAAAAAAAGTTTGTCTCATTTTTATCACTGTGAAACCATAAACATTGACTAACAACATTTAGTTATATGTCAATCAGATCTAGATGTCTCTTCGTTCTACAACAGAATATAAACTCATAGAATTTTTCTAACTCCTAGAGAAAGGAGAGTAGAAGCAAATTGTAATGAATGCTCAAGTCAATTTTCGTCAATAATCTACCCATCAAGACTTAAATACATACATGTGCAACATATCCAAGAAGAGTAGCAGATTTCTGAATCTCTGTCTTGTCACTGAAGTAGCTGGTCTTTTTTATAGAAAGCTTTGATAACTGTAGACCCAAAATGGCCAAAGGTGTTTGTCCGTTTTGGGAGCCATTAGGCGACAATGGTTCAGCATCTCCTGAAATTTTTCAGAAGAATTAGATTTCTGTGAGAACAAACTTTAAGATTACTGTTCCAGAATTCTATGAAGCACGCAATGAAACCTCCGTGGGATTCATTGTATTTTCCTACGAGGGAAAATGAAACCAGAGTATCACATTCTTCAATAAAAATAATTAAGCTTTCCAGTAAATGCCAACTTGATTGATGCCCCCCCCCCCCCCCAAAGGCCCCCGTCTAGCTCACTTGGGCGGCGAAACCCTAGCCACCCCCAAGCCCCCTCCTCCCCTCGCCATCGCCAGAGGATGCCTGCGGACGGCAGCGGCGGGCCCAAGTCCGGATGGCCGGCGCGCTGGATCTCGGTGCGGCGGGAGCGCGTGGTGGTGCTGCGGCGTGCCGGCACGCTGGATCTCGACACAGCAAGAGGTCGAGACTCGAGAAGCAATGGCGCGCGGCGTGCGTGGCGCTGCGGAGGCAGCGGCCGGCCACCGGCAGCGCACGGCGGAGGTGCCCAGATCTGGGCCTGCGCGGGCCCGTGGCACCCCCTCCAGCCAAATCGGACTCCTCCCTCCTCTCACCCTTCCCGATCGCCACTGGTGGAGAGAGCTTGGCGGGCAAGCATGCGAGCAGCGCAGCCCTTTGGGAGGTGGCTGCTCTGCTGAGCCCTGGCTGATCCCGGCGGCGGAAGACACGGGCCAGCGCGGCGGCGGCCACGGTCCGCAGCGCGGTGCAGATGTCTAATTGCCACATGCTCGACTCGCTCCCGGCGGCAGGTGGCCTGGGCGCTGTGCTGGTCGGTGCCCTCCTTCGATGACGTTCCTACACTTCCCTCCCTGTGATGTTCTATCTCCCCCAGCTACATTCTTCACCACCACCGATCTGCCCCTGCATCAACGGTCTTCGGATGTCTTTGTTCATGGGTTGGGGCGAGATCCCCGTGCGGCGATGACCTGCGCTGCCAACGGCGACGCCTGAGGGTGACGTTACCTTCCTAGAGGCATAGGCATGACCCTGACCAGACTTCCTCCTCGAGCACCGGGGGAAACCCTAGGTCCGTCCTGCTGGACTGGGCAGCGGCGGCGTCTCAGCGCTGTCCCTTCTTGAAGGCGCTGCCTTGCTGCAAGTGGAGTACCTGCAGCAGCTGGAGGTTGGTGAAGGGTTGATCCGGCGTAGACTGCTACACAGGGCACGGACCTCCATGGCACAACGTACACCGGCGCCGGTATCTCCCAGAAGAGAGCTACATCAGTTCCAGCCGGGATCTGCCTTTCACCTGCCGACTTTCTAGGCACACAAGGGTGTGCGGTACGTTGGCATGGGCAGTCCTGGAGCTGCAATCTTCCCTGAAGGCGTCTGGCAACGGCGTTGTCGCTGCCCTGTGGCTCCGAGTCTCCACGCCTCACCATTCTTGGCCGGAGGCAAGGCTGTGTGAGACCTAATGTCGTCGTTCTGAAGTTGAGAGCACCTCCTCACCCTGTCGTAGTCGCTTGGTGAGGACGGTCGTGTGTGTGTGTGTGTGTGTGTGTGCGTGTGTGTGTGTGTGTGTGTGTCGTGAGTGTGTGTCCCTCCTCTGGAGATTGTAACCGGCTCTTCTTCCTGTTCAATGAAAAGAAACGCAAATTCTTGGCGTTTTCTCAAAAAAAAAAGAGTAAATGCCAACTTCATCATAACATGTCCCACATGAAAACTTTACATGATGATGGCCTTCAGTCATGCTGCAGTGCACGAGTAGAACTATTCAGTTGAAAAAAAAACACTTGTCTTAAGTGCTTAAATGCTATAATGTGTGAGAAAGTTCCAAATCTTTAAGTTGCAGAATGGTGTGAAGAACATAGTAAGAAATTAAATGACTAGAAAGATCAATGCTACAGGCCCAATCCAAATAAGCATCAGAGGTGAAAATTATACCATAAACGTACTAATCCACACACAAATTGGTTCGTGCAAGCATCAGTAGCAAGATGTGCAGTAAGACAATGATTTGAATTTGTGAAAACACATGCCCAGAAGTTTACAGAGAGCTGATATACGGAATTGGCAACTAATGAAGATTGCAACGGGGACAGTGGCATACCTGTTCTAACAATGCTTGAGTTTAATCCAGGCTTGACTATGAGAGATTGCTCCTTCAAGTGCTTCACAGGATATATCTGAGCAACTTGTCCTATCATGTATTGTTGTCTCATCCGCAACATTCGTTCCAAACTTTTAAGACGACCATGGCCACGATCCCCTGACAGCAATTTACCGGGGCCCTATAACCACCACCCATACAAAAATGTCTGCATGAGATTCCTGGGATAGTATATTCCCATCATATCCAGTTTGGAAGCACAGAAAATCTTTCTTTCTAGAATAAATGTATACTGGGTACCAAATTTAAGAGAAAAATATTTGAGTAAACAAATACATTGTCACTCAGGTATTTACCGAAAGCTCAAGGTAAACAATTTTATCTGAAGAACTACACGCCAAAATTCAGCAATTCACTGCATAATTATATGGCCTATGAATTCAGTAATGATAGATTTATCATTAAAATTTACAAGAAAAACACATCCATAAATGGACATTCAACTTGAGTACAAAAAAAAGAAAAGGAGATGTTTTCAGTAGAATATTTGATGCAGAAGATTTCTGTGTTTTCTTAGTAGAGGCTAAAAGGAAAAAAATGCAACCACTTCTCGATCCCATCTGCACAAGGAAATACCTGCAATTTACTTTGTGCTGTGCCGACAGTTTTCTCTGCTACTGTCAGCGTTCTGATCTTGACACAGAGTTGCTCCCTACGATCCTCAACATTGGCAGACAATTCCTTCGTTTGCATTCTCAACTCCCCCATAAAATCAGCATGTGACTGCACTCTCTGCCTCATTTCGGCCAACTCATTATCCTGCTGGAGAAATGTCTTTCTTGCCTGTCCATAGACATATTGGAAGTTCAAATCAAACATCCACAAGGAATCATGATGTACTTCCTAACAAACCTAATCTCCCTTCAGAACAAATCAATAATTCATAAAACATATAAGTTGCATTCACAAATACAGGCTAATCAGTCGGATAATACAAATGCACCATTTTCTTTCACAAATCAAGGAAAACAAAATGCCTACTTCGGTTTAAAAAGTTTATGGAGCATCTAAGTATCTGTGATTAAAATCTGACTACCAGACCTAGGACACAAGGTATAAACACTAAAACCAGGTCCGAACAGGCTGAAGCGAAATGTCGCCTGCAAAACGAATAGTGGGAAGGTACCCCACATCTACAATTGGAAGTAGTACAACTGATTCGCGAGCAAAGCAAAGCACACCGAAGATCCGGTGAGCCAATTGCATAGCACGAAAGGCAATAGCGCGCCACAGGATCCGAAGATTCCACTAATGATAAAGCAAGAAGGAACCATAAGCGGATCGAGTAAATCAACTGATCAATTACCTCGAGCGTGGACTCGAGGCGCGCGGCGAGGCCAGCCTTGCGGTCCCTGGCTGCGGCGAGCGCGGCGGAGAGGCTCCAGAGGCGCGCGAGCTCCTGCTGCAGCTCCTCCCAGCCGACGACCTTGGGCGCGCTGGCACCCAGCACCTCGTTCCCCGGCACGACCACCCACCTGCTGCTGCTGTCCCCCTCCTCCTCCTCCTCCTCCTCCTCCTCCTCTTCCTCCGGCGGGGACGGGTCAGCGCTCGCGGACGAGGGCCCCGGGTCCATGGCCCGGGATCATAGATAGACGATGGTCGGGATTCCTCTAGGGTTTGGAGATTTAGAAGGATTTGTTGCTTCTTCTTCTACTACTACTCCGGGATCCTGCTCGCTTTTTTTTTTATTCGATTGAGTTTCGAGTCTGAGTGGAAGGGACAGCGGAGGAGAATGGTAGTTCCGGAGTTCCGGAGTTCCGGTTCGTAGCGTACCAAACAACGGCGAGCAAATCAGGCCCACCTCAACCTTGGCCTAGGGACAATTAGTAAAACCCAGATTTTTTTTTTAGCCTTTTATCATTTCTGCCACCCAAAACTCAGTTTTACCATTTTTCTGATGATCAAAACTCCAATTTTGGGAACCGGATCCTCTGACTTGGCTCTTGCTAAGTTACGGTCGTTGGATCTAAAATCAAAGGCTAAGATTCTATTAGGTAGGTAAACTATTGTGGAGTTTTACTGTAGCCAAAACATTGTGGGCTTGTACTGTAGGTAAACACCGTGGGTTGTACTGG
The DNA here is from genome assembly GCA_910589775.1 of Avena eriantha. Lineage (NCBI taxonomy): Eukaryota > Viridiplantae > Streptophyta > Magnoliopsida > Poales > Poaceae > Avena > Avena eriantha. The sequence continues at coordinate 455,335,544 of OU342744.1, read as the reverse complement.
TATGTACTGTGCCGCTAGATCTGAGCCATTCATTCGTGATCCAATGGATAAAAAGCCATTAAGTTAGGGTACTATAGCACTTAGACATTGCAGGAGCTAAGTCGGAGGAGCTTGTTTCCCAATTTTGCCACTAGTTCGTTACAACACTCCTCGATTTTGCCATTTCGTCATCTTTCATCGTTAGTCCATAATCATTTTTGTTATTCTAGGTTTTTCACCCCTTTTATCTTCATTTTGTATCTTACTGAATAATTATTCCAATCCGTCAACTCTCTTAGCATTGTTAATGCTGGTCAGTGTGGAGAAGCTAAGCAGGTAGTGCACCAAATCTAGCTCGAGCGATGTCTTTGACCACACGAGCCGACTCGATACGATACACACCACTCATACGATGTAGCACGTCTGAAAGGACAAGGATGTCGCCTAGAGGAGGATAAATAAACGAATTTAAAACTTTTACGAGAGGGGCTTAACAAAGACGGAATTAAACTAGAGTTTACTTTTTCAAGCACAAACCCTATTGAAAGGATATTATTTTCTCCTTATGTTTTTGGTGCTGATGACAACTGCTTTTGTGGTTTAACCGTCTGTCCAAGTTTTAGGGCTTATCTTCGGTCGTGCTTGTGGATGGACTTTTTCTCGAGGAAGATCTTGTAGTCAATAGCGGTTATTTTCACTTTCTCCTGCTTTATATTTTAGGCTACCGTACTATCAAGAGGGAGTCCATCTAGGAAGGTTGTGAGAAATCAACATTTCATGCACAGACCATATATGCACCTCCACAGCCATCCCAGTTTTCTCGTGAGAGAGTGTTTCCTGCAGAGTTGGTGGGTTTTCTGTCCTGACCGGTAGTACCGGCCAGGCGGCGGTAGTACCGCCCAAGGGGTTTTCTCAGGGCTATTCGGGCGGAACTTCCGGTCCTAATTCTGACGAGGCAATTTTCGGTTCAATAAGACTTCTGTCTAACTTTGCCTATTTGTCGGAACTAGGACCGGTTTTTGGCTCGGTAGTACCAGCCCGACCAGCATCTGGCCCCCTGAGCGGTAGTACCGCCATTCCTGACCGGTAGTTCCGGTCACCCTCGGTCACCGGTAGTTCCGGACCCAGTTCTGACGTTGGGCAGTGCGGGTCAGATGTCCTTCTGCCTCGCACTGTCTATTTGTCGGCAATAGGGGCGGAATTGGGACCGGTACTTCCGGCCAGCCCTATGGGTCCACCAACAGGTCTTTCTGACCGTTGCGTGGCCTTTGCTGGGTCGTTGGTGGCTCGCCCACCGGTACTACCGGTCCGCCACCGGTAGTACCGATGGTGTCGGGGCTGGGCAGAATATGCCCGTTTGAAGGTGGCCTATTTAAGGCCCCTTCTTCCTCCTCCCACCTTATCTCTTCGTTTTCTCTCTCCACCATTTTCACAAGAGCTTGACTTGCCTAGATCTCTCTCCCCACCCACTCAAATCTCTTGATCTTTTGAGGATTGAGAGAGGTGACCTAGATCTACACCTCCACCAAAGGAATCTTGATTTCCCCCACTCATCCTTCGTGGATTTTGTTACTCTTGGGTTCTTGGAACCCTAGACGGTGTAGGGCATCCTCGGAGTTGGGGCATTTGTTGTGAAGCTCTGTGGTGTCGTTGAGGGCCTTCAATTGAGTTGTGAAGCCTCCCCTCAACCTCGTTGTAAAGGTTTCGGTTGGCGCCTTCAAGGTCACCGGTTAGTGGATTGTGAGGCCACCTTTGTGGTGGTGCTCACCGGAGAAGAAGGTGAGGCCTTTGTGGCGCTCGGGTGACCTTGTGTGGCCCCGACACCTCTCCAACGTAGACATAGCTTCCTTGGAAGTGAACTACAGGAATTACATCTCCGTGTCCTCTCGTCGGTTCTTTCGCTCCACTCCTTTACTTCTTGCAATTACTCTCTCATTCACTTGTTATGTTGCTTGCCATTTAGGATTTTCACGTAGTTGCATCTCTAGTGAATTTTACTTTGTGTTAAGCCTTAAAAGTGCGATAAAAGATTAAAATTGGTAGTCTCCTATTCACCCCCCCTCTCTAGTCAACCTAAGTTGGGCCTTTCAATTGGTATCAGAGCCTCGGCTCTTTCTTTGGGCTTAACCGCCTAAGAGACAATGGCCGACGAAGAGGGAAGTGTGGGTGCAGCCACCAAGAACTTGGCCTCCATGGATGACCTCAATCAATTGGAGACATCCATGATGACCAAGTTTGAGGAAATGATGAACCTTTTGCAATCCCTTAAGCCTACCCCCATGTTAGAAACCCCTCATGATGCATCTCTTGTCGCCAAAGCCCCCTCCGCTCCCGTGCAAGTGGTTGCCCTTGGGGTGATTCCCGCGGTAGCCCCAAAACACTTGGGCTTAGGCTTTGTGGCTCAAACCACCAAGCCCCCAAGCGAGAGCACCGAGGGGCTAGGTGACTCCTCCTCCAAAGAGGGAGAAAGGGAAAAGGATTACTCGGCGGTACCACCACCGTTCAAGTACACACCGGACCCTCCCATTCCCATGCCGCACATCATACCTCAAGGAGCACCTCCCATGCTTGATACTTCTAACTTCGCCAATTGGCAATATCTAATGCAATCTCATATTTCCAGCTCTTCTATTGAATTGATGAGGATTGTGGAGGAAGGCTTCTCTCCATATGATGCTAAGAAGTTTACTCGGGCCGAGGTCGTGGACAAGCAACTCAATGCCACCGCTTTGGGTATGATTCAAAAGGCATTGACCCCCAAGGACTTTGCTCACATTCGCCAATTCTCCACCGCCAAAGAAGCTTGGGATCATCTCACTGAGTTATATATTGGGAATGCGAGCATTCAAAGCTCCAAGTTTGATGAAGTCAACAATGAGTCCGATGGCTTTGCAATGCAAGATGATGAGACACCCGAAGACATGTATCATCGCCTCAAGGTTCTTTGTTGTACCACGAGGGACCTCGGAGCTACCTATGTTGATGACAAGTTCATGAAGAGGAAGTTTGTTCAAGCTCTTCTTCCCTTTGAGGAACAAAAACTCAACTCTATGAAGGGGAGAAGTAACTACCATACCATGTCCTCTCAAGAGGTGCTGAGTGAAGTTATTGCCATGACCATTGCCAAGAAGAATGCGGAGTCAGCTCGTGCTCGTGCTTATGGGTCTCAAAAGTTGAACCTTGCCTTGAAAGCTCAAGTGGTGGAAGTTGATGAAGACGATAACTCAAGTGAGTGGTCTCAAGAGGACATCAAATATGCTTTCAATGAGCACTTGGCTCTAGCATCAAGGGCGTTTTGGAACAAACCGGGCATGAAGTCAAGGTCAAGGGACAACCCAAGATTCAACTCAACCATGAAGGTTCCAAAGGCTAGATCTTGCTACAATTGCAACGACAAGAGTGACTTTGTAGCTCAATGCCCCTTCGAGAATAGAGAAGACAATGGAGGCCGCCTTATTCGCAAGAGCAAGCTAAGACCTCCTCATCCCTTGAACAAGAACTTCCACAACAAGAACCTTCCTAACAAGGAAAGGGCGATGGTGGTCCATGAAGAGTACTTCTCGGGCGATGATGATGATGTTGAGAATGAAGGTCAAGGAGGAGAGATCGTGGGGGTTGCCGCTATTGCTACTTCATCTACTCCACAAGTGTCTCTCTTCGACTCTCCAAATGAGAACATCACCAACCACAACCAAAAGTGTCTCATGGCTAAGGCCACCGAGGTAACTCCCTCTTCCAAGTCCTCCCCAAATGAACTTCCCTTGCATGATCTAGAAGGTTTAGAGGTTAAGAAAGAGATGGTTAGCATGTGTGAATCCATGAAGCATCTAGATGACTATGCTATAATGTGCTTTGAAACACTTGTAAACCAACTTGACCATGCCAGGGAAATGCTAGATGAGAAAGAAGAAGTTATTGACATATTAGGTAAAAATGAGAGAGAGGCCACCGATGAGATTGCCTCTCTATCTCAATCCCTTGAAGATGAACATAACGTGAGAATAACTCTTGAGGAAAGTGTGGCTAAACTTGTTGATGACCATAATGCCTTCATATCGCAACTTGTTAAAGAACAAGATCATGTTGTTGCTTCTTTGAATGTCCTTAAAAATGAAAAGGTTGGGTTTGGTGTTGGTCACGAATGCCTCAAGGATTTTGAGAAACTCAAGGAGGAACATCATGCCTTGGAGACTAAATTCTCAAGTCTCTTTGAGGATCATGAGCAACTTCAAACTCAATTAAATAATGAACATTCAAAGGCTTCCGCTACGCCTATTGTGCATTTGTCTTATTCTTCTAACCCTTGTTGCAAGCATGAGAATCTTGTTGAGGAGAACAAGACATTGAAAGATCAACTTGCAAAAGGGCAAGCTACCATCAAGAGAAAGAACAAGAGAAGGAACAAGAAAAGGAAGAAGAGAGAGAGCCTTGCTCTAGTATCCTCTCGTGATTTTACCATTGTGCAAAGTGATAACTTTGCCGGGAAGAATAATCCTTCCTACATTTTTTGCAAAATTTTTGATGGTCATGTTTATGCCAAGTACATTGGCACATCTTACACTCATGATTATCATTGGAACATTTGGGTACCTAAGACCCTTGTGACTAACAAAAGCATTGCAAAATGGGTACCTAAAACCAAAGCTTGATTTTCTTGTAGGACTTTGCTTCCGGAGGTGCAAAATGGGTGCTTGATAGTGGAGCTACAAGCCATATGACCGGAAGCAAGTCTATCATGTCGGAGATTAGGCCACATTTTGCCAATACTATAGTCTCCTATGGTGATAAAACAAGCTCTCAGGTATTGGGTTTTGGTGAGGTGGTAGTAACCCCGGATGTATCCTTGGTGAATGTCATGCTTGTCAAAACCCTTGGTTACAATCTCCTTTCCGTTTGTGCTCTTGCTCTCATGGGTCTTTCATCTTTCTTTAATGAGCACTCTATGGTCCTCTTGTGGAGCAAGTCTCTCATGGTGGCTTTTGTTGGATACGTAGAGCATGACTTATATGTAGTGGATTTATCCGGAAAGCCATCTACATGTGCTATATGTCTCTATGCGAAAGCCGACGTGGGCTGGTTGTGGCATCGCCGCCTAGCCCATGTTAACATGAAGGATTTGCAAAGTCTCTACACGGGGGGGGGGGGGCACGTCCTTGGACTAAAAGACATTTCCTTTGCCAAAGATCGTGTGTGCAGGGCTTGTATAGAAGGAAAGATGCATGAGAAGCCTCACAAGATTCTTAATCAAATCACCACCGAACGATGCTTGGAGATTCTTCACATGGATCTCTTTGGGCCTCCCTCTCATGATAGTCTTGGTGGAAAGAAGTATTGTTTGGTAATTACTGACGACTTTTCAAGATACACTTGGGTCTACTTCTTCAAGTTCAAGAGTGAGACTCAACAAACTGTCATCGACTTTGCCAATCAAGTGCAACGGAAACTCAATTCCACCATCCTCACCATTAGAAGCGATGATGCACTCGACGATCGACGTAGAGCTCGTTGGGAACCCCAAGAGGAAGGTATGATGAGCACAGCAGAAAGTTTTCCCTCAATTATGAAACCAAGGTTTAATCGAACCAGTAGGAGCAAGGAAACACCCCAAAGGTGTTACTAGCTGAGCTTTGGCTGGGCGCACTACCGGTGCTAGTAGCAACGTGGAGACCTGCACAACACAACCACAGAACTTTGTCCCCCACTTGCGATGAGATTGTCAATCTCACCGTGTTTTGCGGAAAACAAAGGATTAAACATATCGAATGGAAAGAAGTAAAAGGTTGTAGAAAGTAAACACAAAGCAGTAAACAGTTTATAGATTGTATGTAAAGAAAAGGACCGGGATCCATAGTTCACTAGAGGTGGCTCTCCTTAGATAGATAACATGTTGGGTGAACAAATTACAGCGGGGCAATTGACAAACACCAAAAAAGCAATACATGCATATACTAATCATCTTAACTCCTTTGAGACTTGATTGGGCATTACAACATAATACATAGACCGCCATCCAACTGCATCTATGACTAATAATCCACCTTCAGGTTATCATCCGAACCCCCTCCAGTATTAAGTTGCAAGCAACATATTATTGCTTTACGAACTGCGTGTAAAGTAAACAATACGATTGTTCTATGAACAAAGGATTGTTGTTTTCTCCCTAGTAGCAACAGCACATCTAGTACCTTAGAGATTTCTGTCACTTCCCCAGATTACCAGAGGCATGAACCCACTATCGAGCATAAATACTAACTCTTGGAGTTGCTAGCATCTACTTGGCCAAGATAGCTACTAACAACGGAAAGCATGCAAGATCTCAAATAACAAAGATATGATAGAGTCAATAATCAATCTGAAATAGCATCTCAATATCCATCGGATCCCCACAAACACAACATGTATGGATTACAAATAGATGATCTTGATCATGAACGGATCTCACAAGATCTAAACATGAAAGCACAAAGGAGGAGAGACCAGCCATCTAGCTACTACATGGATCCGTAGTCCAAGGATGAACTACTCACGCATCACACCGGATGCTTGCATGGTGATGAAGAAGGCCTCCAGGGTGAATTCCCCTCTCCGGCAGGGTGCCGGGAAGAGCTTCAGATCCCTCCCGGTCTAGGGATGGAGATGACGGCGGCTACAGACTCTTTCATAGATTTTTGATCGGGTACTTAGGGTTTTCGTCCTGAGGGCAACTTATAGGCGGAAGGAGAGGCCGAGGGGGTGCCGGGAGCCACCACACCACCCCCTGGCGCGGGCCAGGCCTGGCCGTGCGGCCAGGTGGTGTGGCCGGCCCCTGGCCCCTCTCCGTCTCGTATTCTGGCACTTGATCCCTTCCGGAAAAATAGGCACTTTGGCTTTTGTCCCGTCCAATTCCGAGAATATTCATTTTTTGACTTTCTTGGAACCAAAAACAGCAGAAAACAGGCAGCTGACACTGTGGCTCTTGTTAATATGTTAGTCCAAGAAATCATATGAAAAGTACTCCAAAGTTGGAACAAAACACAAGAAAGTGGATAAAACCAAGCATGGAACATCAAAAATTATAGATACATTTGCAATGTATCAACATCCCCAAGCTTAACTCCTACTCATCCTCGAGTAGGTAAGTGATAAAAAGAATAATTTTTGAGGTGACATGCACCATCAAAGACTTGATCAAAGTATTTGCAAAACATTCAAAGCTGGGATCATAGTACTTCAATCATAACATGAAAGACAAAGTTCTGGCAATAAGCAAAGAAACTATGATGCAACATCAAAAGGCACAAACAAAAGATTCATAAATAACATGCCTTGCAAGATGTTTGTTTGTTTCACATAAAGAAAACATAGCATACTAGTATTCAGCTTGTCCCTCAATAGAGTAGCAAATATAAATGCATAGGACACCTTCAAAGTTCATAAGAGTGACTTGATACAATAGTTTCAAACAAGCGATAACAAGTTATGCATCAATCAACTAGTCTTGGGACAATGCACATAGAACTAAGAATTGCCACTACGCTCTCAAGGTAGGTGCGTAAAGATATAAGGTGGAGACTCAATATAATGGTGGAAGAAAGGCCTTTTGTAAAAGGAAGTAGGGATTAAAGTCTCATAAAGAGCTTCCAAAAATTATGGTACTTATAGCTTTCAGCTCTCATTGCCCCTATCATAAGAATCTTGAAGTGATTAAGGTTAAAGTGAACAAACTATGGTGTACATGCTTGACGAAGTATAAGTCATAAATCTCATGTCCCTTGTATACAAGGGCCGCTCCTCATGCTACTCAAGTTTAGTCACCGGTAAGTTCTTGTCATCGTAAGTACATGTGTATCATTGAGAACCGCCAATGGGGTACCCCTTGCCCGATGATACGGAAGAATCCCCATATCAAAATGACAAGGCAAGCAGACAATGATCATCTCAACATTCTTCTTATTTACCATGGGAATATGGTGCTTTTTTCTCTCTTTCCTATTTTCATAGTATCTTTGTTTTTCTTTTCTCTTTTTTTTCTCAATATAGGACTCTTTTTTTATAAGAAGAATGCTTCATAGACAGCTCATTATGGTTACACTACAGGTTTCCACCATGTCAGCATGGATTAGACCAGTGGCCCAGGCGTTTCTCTAACACATATACATAACTCAATGGACTTACAAGCTCCCCTTTCATTTCACACCGACGACATCCATATACAGAAGAGCATGATATCAACTAGGTACAAGTACCAAGTGCAATGTTGAAAGCGTTCCCCATGAAAGCATGGTTCTACTAATTCCCAACAAATAAGTGAAAGCATATACAACATAGAAGACACAATGGTTCAAGTTTATTAAGGGCAAGTAAAGTAAAGTGTGCCATCAAGTTCGTGAGAGCTTTAATCACTAGTTTTTTCATAACAAGTGGAAGATAAACAAAAGCATGAATATACTTGGAATAGCATAAGCTAGTAGGTAGGTATGGTGGACTCTTTGGAATAACTTGGTTTAGGGAGTGGGATGCATGAGTGGAACTCATACTTTGTTGTGGAGGCTAGCAAAAGACTGGGAGCGACAAACTAAGAGAGCACTAATGGCCATAATCATGCAGAGCGACAAAACATCATTGATCAAAGCATAAAGTGATACTACAAGTCGAAAACTAAAGGATCATAAAGGCTATGGTGACTTGAGATAGTCATAACATGGTGTGAGCATGTGCCAAGTCAACCCAAATAAAGCATCAAAAGAGAATACCACTATACTATGCTTTAATATGCTAAAACAACGCATGATTCATCCAAGGCATATTAAGCAATCTCAATTGTTTATAACAAGTCATGCTACAGCAAATAATACTAATCATAAAGCCAAAAAAATATCAAGCATGGCATGACAAAGCATAGGCCACAGTCAAAAACGAGCTCTTTTTACCACATAAGCATGAACTTTCCTACTCTTTTCCAAACCAAACCAAAATATTTGCAAACCAAATGTATGAAAGAGGGGGTCCAACCAATTTATTCAGAAAACTAAGCAAACTAAACAAACAAAAAACCAAAACGAAAACCAAAAAGAAGACGCTCCAAGAAAAACATAACTGTTCATGAAACAATAAAAATGAAGCATTTGGAAGAAACCTGGAATTTTTATTGATGAAGAAGGGGATGACGCTTGTACTTCTTAGATATTTCTTGGGGTGACACGCGTGGCATCCCCAAGCTTGAGCTTTAGTCCATCCTTCATCTCATTACTCATTCCTTCCATACACCTGAAATTTTTCCTTCATACAAAACTTCACACAATCTCATTAGCAACATTAGTGCATTTAAGATAAATAAGTCTCAAGGTTCAGTTATAACACCAAATAAACTTCCATTAGAACACTATCTACTGTAGTACTTCCTCCAAAAAGCTCAGTTCCCCAAAAGAACTCAAGAAGGGACTAACAAGAAGCAAATGCAGAAAATGGCACAAACCTGTCAAAACAGACCAGCAGGTAAAGAAGAATTTTTTAGAAGACCTTCTATTGCTCAAATCAAAAAGTGTTGAACGAACTAAAGTTAAATAACAACCTGGGGCAGAAGCACAAAAAATTACAGCTCAATACAACATACAGAGATCTCTCAGGAATATTTACGGTGAAGCACAAAAATCTGTTTCGGGACAGCAACTTTCTCAATCATTACTTCAATCTAATTAGAGGTTACTCTTGGCACCAAAAGCAAATAAAAAGGATAAAGAGAGGTTATTACAGAGGTAATAACTTCCAATACTCATCTAAAACTCTTGGGTTATCTCCCAACAAGTACTTTTCTTTAACGCCTTTAAGTTAGGCATAAGAAGCAAAGAAAGAATCAAGTGTCCTCAAATGAAGAAGCATTAAGACCAACTTTCTTGCCCTTACCTCTCTTATTTTTATTCTTAACCTTTGGGAAAATGTGATTGTTTGGTGGAGAATAAAGGTGCATGGTCCCCTTCCCACATCTATTATTTCTCCAAGGAGTTCTAATAGGGACCTTCCAAGTGTAATTTGTCCTTTTCCTGCACATTCAATAACAAGATAATCAATAGAAATCGTTTTCCCAAGGATCTTTGTAAACACTCCTTCAGCTATTCCAAGAGGTAATATGGTAGTATTATTAGTAAGAGATATTTCTTTTCCTCCCTCAATGAGTCCCCAAGTATTCAGGGATTTATAAATATCTTTGGGGATAAGGCAAAATTCAGACATGATATCACAGCGAGCTTGAAAAGTTTCAGTGTTTATCTCAATCTTTACTATAGGGAACCACTTTGATGGTTCAGATTTTATTGGAACATAATCATGATGCTCCCTAAGCGTATTATAGCAACTTTCTAGTCTAGTAGTGTCAGCCTCAAGAGTGTCCAACCTAGCAAATATTCTTGCGAAAGAAGTATCAGTTTGGCTAGGCAAGTTGTAAGTGAGGATCAATTTATTTATAGCGTTAATAGCATCATCCTCATTACAATGGAGAAAATCTCCTCCCACAACAACATCTAAATCATATCTATAGAAAATAGAATTTCCAAGGTAAAAACTGCTAAGGAACAAGCTTTGAGTCATATTAGGCTCAGTTTTTTCATGTAGATCGGAGATTCTAGACCAAGCTTCCTTAAAACTTTCCTCAATTCCTTGTTTAAAAGTGAAAATCATTTCCTCGGGTGACATAGTGATTGGATCAAGGCTAGACATAGTGGCAACTTAGGGTAGGAACTAAATTTTTTGTGTTTTTCAAATAAGAAAGCAAATAAGTAAAACTATTTTTTTTGTGTTTTTGAATAACAAAACAAGCAAACAAAGCAAAAAGGAAGCTAAGCAAAACAAAAACAACAAAGTAAAGAGATTGGTTATGAGGGACTCTCCTTGTGAAGATGTCCTTGACTCCCCGGCAACGGCGCCAGAAAAGATCTGCGTGTAGTTGACGTGGGAGTTTCATCTTCTTTGTTCCCCGGCAACGGCGCAAGAAAATATCTTGATGCACTCGACGATCGACGTAGAGCTCGTTGGGAACCCCAAGAGGAAGGTATGATGAGCACAGTAGAAAGTTTTCCCTCAATTATGAAACCAAGGTTTAATCGAACCAGTAGGAGCAAGTAAACACCCCAAAGGTGTTACTAGCTGAGCTTTGGCAGGGCGCACTACCGGTGCTAGTAGCAACGTCGAGACCTGCACAACACAACCACAGAACTTTGTCCCCCACTTGCGATGAGATTGTCAATCTCACCGTGTTTTGCGGAAAACAAAGGATTAAACGTATCGAATGGAAAGAAGTAAAAGTTTGCAGAAAGTAAACACAAAGCAGTAAACAGTTTATAGATTGTATGTAAAGAAAAGGACCGGGATCCATAGTTCACTAGAGGTGGCTCTCCTTAGATAGATAACATGATGGGTGAACAAATTACAGCGGGGCAATTAACAAACACCGAAAAAGCAATACATGCATATACTAATCATCTTGACTCCTTTGAGACTTGATTGGGCATTACAACATAATACATAGACCGCCATCCAACTGCATCTATGACTAATAATCCACCTTCAGGTTATCATCCGAACCCCCTCCAGTATTAAGTTGCAAGCAACAGATTATTGCTTTACGAACTACGTTTAAAGTAAACAATAAGATTGTTCTATGAACAAAGGATTGTTTTTTCTCCCTAGTAGCAACGACACATCTAGTACCTTAGAGATTTCTGTCACTTCCCCAGATTACCAGAGGCATGAACCCACTATTGAGCATAAATACTAACTCTTGGAGTTGCTAGCATCTACTTGGCCAAGATAGCTACTAACAACGGAAAGCATGCAAGATCTCAAATAACAAAGATATGAGAGAATCAATAATCAATCTGAAATAGCATCTCAATATCCATCAGATCCCCGCAAACACAACATGTATGGATTACAAATAGATGATCTTGATCATGAACGGATCTCACAAGATCTAAACATGAAAGCACAAAGGAGGAGATACCAGCCATCTAGTTACTACATGGATCCGTAGTCCAAGGATGAACTACTCACGCATCACACCAGAGGCTTGCATGGTGATGAAGAAGGCCTCCAGGGTTAATTCCCCTCTCCGACAGGGTGCCGAGAAGAGCTTCAGATCCCTCCCGATCTAGGGATGGAGATGACGGCGGCGACAGACTCTTCCGTGGATTTTTGATCAGGTACATAGGGTTTTAGTCCCGAGGGCAACTTATAGGCGGAAGGAGAGGCCGAGGGGGTGCTGGGAGCCACCACACCACCCCCTGGCGCGGGCCAGGCCTGGCCACGCGGCCAGGTGGTGTGGCCGGCCCCTCTCCGTCTCGTATTCTGGCACTTGATCCCTTCCGGAAAAATAGGCACTTTGGCTTTTGTCCCATCCAATTCCGAGAATATTTATTTTCTGACTTTCTTGGAACCAAAAACAGCAGAAAACAGGCAGCTGACACCGTGGCTCTTTGATACATTGCAAATGTATCTATAATTTTCGATGTTCCATGCTTAGTTTTATCCACTTTCTTGTGTTTTGTTCCAACTTTGGAGTACTTTTCATATGATATCTTGTACTAACCTATTAACAAGAGCCATAGTGCCAGCTGCCTGTTTTCTGCTGTTTTTGGTTCCAGGAAAGTCAAAAAATGAATATTCTCGGAATTGGACGGGACAAAAGCCAAAGTGCCTATTTTTCCGAAAGGGATCAAGTGCCAGAATACGAGACGGAGAAGGGCCAGGGAGCCACCACACCACCTGGCCGCGCGGCCAGGCCTGGCCCGCGCTAGGGGGTGGTGTGGCCACTCCCGGCACCCCCCCGGCCTCTCCTTCCACCTATAAGTTGCCGTCGGGACGAAAACCCTAAGTACCCGATCAAAAATCCACGAAAGAGTCTGTAGCCTCCGTCATCTCCATCCCTAGATCGGGAGGGATCTGAAGCTCTTCCCGACACCCTGCCAGAGAGGGGAATTCACCCTGGAGGCCTTCTTCATCACCATGCAAGCCTCCGGTGTGATGCGTGAGTAGTTCATCCTTGGACTACGGATCCATGTAGTAGCTAGATGGCTGGTTTCTCCTCCTTTGTGCTTTCATGTTTATATCTTGTGAGCTTCGTTCATGATCAAGATCATCTTTTTGTAATTCATACATGTTGTGTTTGCGGGGATCCGATGGATATTGAGATGCTATTTCAGATTGATTATTGATTCTATCATGTCTTTGTTATTTGAGATCTTGCATGCTTTCCGTTGTTAGTAGCTATCTTGGCCAAGTAGATGCTAGCAACTCCAAGAGTTAGTATTTATGCTCGATAGTGGGTTCATGCCTCTGGTAATCTGGGGAAGTGATAGAAATCTCTAAGGTACTAGATGTGTTGTTGCTACTTGGGAGAAAACAACAATCCTTTGTTCATAGAACAGTCATATTGTTTACTTTACACGCAGTTCTTAAAGCAATAATCTGTTGCTTGCAACTTAATACTGGAGGGGGTTCGAATGATAACCTGAAGGTGGATTATTAGTCATAGATGCAGTTGGATGGCGGTCTATGTATTATGTTGTAATGCCGAATCAAGTCTCAAAGGAGTCAAGATGATTAGTATATGCATGTATTTCTTTCTCTGTGTTTGTCAATTGCCCCGCTATAATTTGTTCACCCATCATGTTATCTATCTAAGGAGAGCCACCTCTAGTGAACTATGGATCCCGGTCCTTTTCTTTAAATACAATCTATAAACTGTTTACTGCTTTGTGTTTACTTTCTGCAAACTTTTACTTCTTTCCATTCGATACGTTTAATCCTTTGTTTTCCACAAAACACGGTGAGATTGACAATCTCATCGCAAGTTGGGGACAAAGTTCTGTGGTTGTGTTGTGCAGGTCTCCACGTTGCTACTAGCACCGGTAGTGCGCCCTGCCAAAGCTCAGCTAGTAACACTTTTGGGGTGTTTACTTGCTCGTACTGGTTCGATTAAACCTTGGTTTCATAACTGAGGGAAACTTGCTGCTGTGCTCATCATACCTTCCTCTTGGGGTTCCCAACGAGCTCTACATCGACACCGCCATCAAGCATTTTTCTGGGCGTCGTGCATTGAGCCATCAAGCATTTTTCTGGTGCCGTTGCCGGGGAGTCAAGGACATCTTCACAAGGGGAGTCCCTCATAACCAATCTCTTTACTTTGTTGTTTTTGTTTTGCTTAGTTTCTTTTCGCTTTGTTTGCTTGTTTCTTTATCAAAAACACAAAAAAAATAGTTTTACTTTTTTGCTTTCTTATTTGAAAACCCAAAAAAATGACTACTCTTGAAAACACTAAGTTGTGTGACTTCAGTAGCACCAACAACAATGATTTTATGAGCACACCTATTGCTCCACCTGTGGCTGAAAATACTTTCTTTGTGATAAAACCTGCTTTACTCAATCTTGTTATGAGAGAACAATTTTCTGGTATTGGTAATGAAGATGCTGCTTCCCATCTAAATAACTTTGTTGAACTTTGTGAGATGCAAAAGCATAGGGATATAGATGGTGATATTATTAAGATGAAATTGTTTCCTTTCTCTTTGAGAGGAAAATCTAAAGAATGGTTGAATTCCTTAACTAGGAATAGTATTGATTCTTGGACTAAGTGCAAAGATGCCTTTATTGGAGAATATTATCCTCCTGCTAAGATTATATCCATGAGAAGTGAAATAATGAAGTTTAAACAACTTGATAATGAGCATGTTGCTCAAGCTTGGGAAAGAATGAAATCTTTGGTAAAGAATTGTCCCACTCATGTACTGACTGCTTGGATGATCATCCAAAGCTTTTATGCAGGATTGAATTATTCTTCAAGGAACCTATTGGATTCAGCTGCTGGAGGTACCTTTATGACCATCACTTTGGGTGCTGTAACAAAACTATTGGACAATATGATGGTTAATTATTCTGAATGGCATACTGAGAGAGCTCCACAAGGTAAGAAGGTAAATTCTATTGAGGAAACCTCCTCCTTGAGTGATAAGATTGATATTATTATGTCTATGCTTGTTAATGGGAAAGCCCATATTGATCCAAATAATGTTCCTTTAGCCTCTTTGGTTGCTCAAGAAGAGCAAGTTGATGTGAACTTCATAAGAAATAACAACTTTGGCAACAATGCTTATGGTAATAATGCTTATAGGAACAATTTTGGTAACAACAATTATAAGCCTTATCCTCCCAACAATGGTAATGCTTATGGAAATTCTTACAACAGTAATAAGAGTGCCCCCTCTGAACTTGAAGTTATGCTTAAAAAGTTTATTAGTAAACAAACTGCTTTCAATAAAACTATTGAGGAAAAACTCTCTAATGCTGAAAGAAATATAGCATCTTTGGCTGAAGCTCAATCTTCTTTGAATAAAATGGCTGCTAAACCTGAAACTAATGATAATCCCTTTGCAACTACTAATGCCATACAAGTGAGAATTGATGAAAATGTTAGACTATTAGCTGAATTACATGCTAAGTGGGAAAGATAAGATGAAATTGCTAGAAACATTAGTGTTTCTACTATCACTACCACTAGTGTTTTGGCTACTAATAGTTCTACTACTTTAGATGATAAAGTTGATTTTGATCTTGATGGTTGCAACATCTCTGAAGTTATTAAGTTCCTACAAAAGCTTGCTAAAAGTCCTAATGCTAGTGCTATGAACATGGCTTTTACAAAACACATTACTGATGCTCTCATAAATATTAAAGAAGAAAAGATGAAACACAAAGCTTCTATTCCTATAAAGAAAGAAGATGGTTGGGAACCCATCATTAATATGAAAGTGAATGACTTTGATTTCAAAGCTTTGTGTGATCTTGATAGTAGTGTTTCTATTATGCCTAGAAGGATTTATGATATGCTTGATTTGCCTCCTCTTGAAGATTGTTATTTGAATATCCCACTTGATGATAATGCTAAAAAGAAACTCATGGGGAGTCTCAATGATGTTCTTATTATGGTTAACGATTCCTATGTCCCCGTTGATTTCTATGTTTTGGATGTTGAATACAATGCTTCTTGTCCTATTACTTTGGGAAGACCTTTTCTTAGAACTGTTGGTGCCATCATTGATATGAAAGAAGGCACCATTAAATATCACTTAAGAAATGTATAGAACACTTCCCCAAAAAGAGAGAAAATATTTCTTTTGCTTCTCCTATGAAAAAAAAATTGGTCTTAATGCTTCTTCATTCGAGAACACTTGATTCTTTCTTTGCTTCTTATGCCTAACTTAAAGGCGTTAAAGAAAAGTACTTGTTGGGAGATAACCCAAGAGTTTTAGTTGAGTCTTGGAAGTTATTACCTCTGTAATGACCTCTCATTATCCTTTTTATTTGCTTTTTATGCCAAGAGTAACCTCTAATGAGAGTGAAGTAATGATTGGGAAAGTTGTTGTCCCGAAACAGATTTCTGTGCTTCATCGTAAAAATTCCTGAGAGAGCTCTGTACGTCGGTTTGAGCTGTAATTTTTGTGCTTCTGCCCCAGGTTATTATCTAATTTTCGTTAGTTCAACACGCTTTGATTTGAGCAACAGAAGGTCCTCGAATAAATTCGTATTTACCTGCTGGTCTGTTTTGACAAATTTCTGCCATTTTCTGCATTTGCTTCTTGTTAGTTCCTTCTTGAGTTCCTTTGGAGAATTGAGCTTTTTGAGGGAAGTGCTACAGTAGCTAGTGTTCTAATGGAAGTTTATTTGGTGTTAGAACTGAACCTTGAGACTTATTTATCTTAAGTGCACTAATGTTGCTAATGAGATTGTGTGAAGTTTTGTATGAAGGAAAAATTTCAGGTGTATGGAAGGAATGAGTAATGAGATGAAGGATGGACTAAAGCTCAAGCTTGGGGATGCCACGCGTGTCACCCCAAGAAATATCCAAGAAGTATAAGCGTCAAAGCTTGGGGATGCCCAAGGCATCCCCTTCTTCATCAATAAAAATTCCAGGTTTCTTCCAAACGCTTCATTTTTATTGTTTCATGCACAGTTGTGTTTTTCTTGGAGCATCTTCTTTTTCGTTTTTTTTTTGGTTTTAGTTTTCTTGGTTTGCTTAGTTTGCTGAATAAGTTGGTTGGACCCCCTCTTTCATACCTTTGGTTTGCAAATAGTTTGGTTTGATTTGGAAAAGAGTAGGAAAGTTCATGCTTATGTGGTAAAAAAAGCTCGTTTTTGACTGTGGCCTATGCTTTGTCATGCCATGCTTGATATTGTTTTGGCTTTATGCTTAGTATTCTTTGCTGTAGCATGACTTGTTATAAACAATTGAGATTGCTTAATGTGCCTTGGATGAATCATGCGTTGTTTTAGCATATTAAAGCATAGTATAGTGGTATTCTCCTTTGATGCTTTATTTGGGTTGACTTGGCACATGCTCACACTATGTTATGACTATCTCAAGTCACCATAGCCTTTATGATCCTTCAGTTTTCAACTTGTAGTATCACTTTATGCTTTGATCAATGATGTTTTGTCGCTCTGCATGATTATGGCCATTATTGCTCTCTTAGTTTGTCGCTCCCAGTCTTTTGCTAGCCTCCACAACAAAGTATGAGTTCCACTCATGCATCCAACTCCCTAAACCAAGTTATTCCAAAGAGTCCACCATACCTACCTACTAGCTTATGCTATTCCAAGTATATTAATGCTTTTGTTTACCTTTCACTTGTTATGAGAAAACTAGTGATTAAAGCTCTCACGAACTTGATGGCACACTTTACTTTATTGCCTCTAATAAACTTGAACCATTGGGTCCTTCTTTGTTGCGTATATGCTTGCGCTTTATAAGTTGAAATTAGCAAAACCATGTTTCATGGGGAACGCTTTCAACATTGCACTTGTACTTTGTACCCCGTTGATATCATGTTCTTTTGCTTACGGATCTCGGCGGTGTGAAATAAAAGTGGAACTTGTAAGATCATGGAGTTTGTATATGTGTTAGAGAAACGCCTAGGCCGCTAGCCTAAGCCATGCCTAATCATGGTGGAAACTTGCAGCATCACCATAATGAGCACTCTATGAAGCATCCTCAATAAAAACCTATGCAAATAGCAAAGAAAAAGATCGCTGGGATGCTCATTGTCTGCTTGCCTTGACATTTTGATTATGGGAAAGCTCCCGTATCATGTGCAAGGGGTACCCCGATGGCGGTTCTTAATGATACACACCTACTTACAATGACAAGAGCTTACTCATGACTGAAGTTGAGTAGCATGAGGATCGGTCTTCGTAAGTAAGGGGCATGAGATTTCGGTTTATAACTTGTCAAGCGTATCCTCTTAGTTGTGTCACTTTAACCTTAATCACCTTCAAGATGCTTATGATAGGGGCAATGAGAGCTGAAAGCTATAAGTACCATAATTTTTGGAAGCTCTTTATGAGACTTTAATCCCTACTTCCTTTTACAAAAGGCTTTTCTTCCACCATTATATTGAGTCTCCACCTTCTATCTTTATGCACCTACTTTGAGAGCATAGTGGCCATTCTTAGTTCTATGTGCACTGTCCCAAGACTAGTTGATTGATGCATAACTTGTTATTGCTTGTTTGAAACTATTGTATCTAGTCACTCTTATGAACTTTGAAGGTGTCATATGCATTTATATTTGCTACTTTATTGAGGGACAAGCTGAATACTATTATGCTATGTTTTCTTTATGTGAAACAAACAAATTTCTTGCAAAGCTTTGTCATTCATGAATCTTTTGTTGTGCCTTTTCATGTTGCATCATAGTTTATTTGCTTATTGCTAGAACTTTGTCTTTCATGTTATGATTGAAGTGTTATGATCCCAGCTTTGAGTTTTGCAAAAACTTTGATCAAGTCTTTGATGGTGCATGTCACCTCAAAAATTATTTCTTTTTATCACTTACCTACTCGAGGACGAGTAGGAGTTAAGCTTGGGGATGTTGATACATTGCGAATGTATCCATAATTTTTTATGTTCCATGCTTAGTTTTATCCACTTTCTTGTGTTTTGTTACAACTTTGGAGTACTTTTCATATGATTTCTTGGACTAACCTATTAACAAGAGCCATAGTGCCAGCTACCTGTTTTCTGCTGTTTTTGGTTCCAGGAAAGTCAGAAAATGAATATTCTCGGAATTGGACGGGACAAAATCCAAAGTGCCTATTTTTCGGAAGGCATCAAGTGCTAGAATACGAGACGGAGAAGGGCCAGGGAGCCACCACACCACCTGGCCGTGCGGCCAGGCCTGGCCCGCGCCTGGGGGTGGTGTGGCCGCTCCTGGCACCCCCTGTGCCTCTCCTTCCGCCTATAAGTTGCCCTCGGGACGAAAACCCTAAGTACCCGATCAAAATTCCACGAAAGAGTCTGTAGCCACCGTCATCTCCATCCCTAGATCGGGAGGGATCTGAAGATCTTCCCGGCACCCTGCCAGAGAGGGGAATTCACCCTGGAGGCCTTCTTCATCACCATGCAAGCCTCCGGTGTGATGCGTGAGTAGTTCATCCTTGGACTACAGATCCATGTAGTAGCTAGATGGCTGGTTTCTCCTCCTTTGTGCTTTCATGTTTAGATCTTGTGAACTCCGTTCATGATCAAGATCATCTTTTTTAATTCATATATGTTGTGTTTGTGGGGATCCGATGGATATTGAGATGCTATTTCAGATTGATTATTGATTCTATCATGTCTTTGTTATTTGAGATCTTGGATGCTTTCCGTTGTTAGTAGCTATCTTGGCCAAGTAGATGCTAGCAACTCCAAGAGTTAGTATTTATGCTCGATAGTGGGTTCATGCCTCTGGTTATCTGGGGAAGTGATAGAAATCTCTAAGGTACTAGATGTGCTGTTGCTACTAGGGAGAAAACAACAATCCTTTGTTCATAGAAAAATCGTATTGTTTACTTTACACGTAGTTCGTAAAGCAATAATCTGTTGCTTGCAACTTAATACTGGAGGGGGTTCGGATGATAACCTGAAGGTGGATTATTAGTCATAGATGTTGTTGGATGGCGGTCTATGTATTATGTTGTAATGCCCAATCAAGTCTCAGAGGAGTCAAGATGATTAGTATATGCATGTATTGCTTTCTCGGTGTTTGTCAATTGCCCCGCTGTAATTTGTTCACCGAGCATGTTATCTATCTAAGGAGAGCCACCTCTAGTGAACTATGGATCCCGATCCTTTTCTTTACATACAATCTACAACTGTTTACTGCTTTGTGTTTACTTTCTACAAACTTTTACTTCTTTCCATTCGATACGTTTAATCCTTTGTTTTCCGCAAAACACGGTGAGATTGACAACCTCATCGCAAGTTGGGGACAAAGTTCTGTGGTTGTGTTGTGCAGGTCTCCACGTTGCTACTAGCACCGATAGTGCGCCCTGCCAAAGCTCAGCTAGTAACACCTTTGAGGTGTTTCCTTGCTCCTACTGGTTCGATTAAACCTTGGTTTCATAACTGAGGGAAACTTGTTGTTGTGCTCATCATACCTTCCTCTTGGGGTTCCCAACGAGCTCTACATCAACACCGCCATCAAGCATTTTTCTGGGCGCCGTGCATTGAGCCATCACTCTTGTTAATAGGTTAGTCCAAGAAATCATATGAAAAGTACTCCAAAGTTGGAACAAAACACAAGAAAGTGGATAAAATCAAGCATGGAACATCAAAAATTATAGATACATTTGCAATGTATCAAGCGACAATGGCACCGAGTTTAAGAACTACACTTTGGATGAGTTTCTTAGTGATGAGGGGATCAAACATCAATACTCTACTCCCTATACCCCTCAACAAAATGGTGTTGCCGAAAGGAAGAACCGTACTTTGATGGATGCAGACCATGTTGGCAGAATTCAAGTCTCCATATAACTTTTGGGCCGAAGCCATCTCAACAGCTTGCCATGCAACCAATCGCCTCTACCTTCGCAAGAAGAAGAACAAGACTCCATATGAACTTTTCATATGTCGCAAGCCAAATGTCAAGTATTTCCGGGTGTTTGGGTGTAGATGCTTCCTTCTCAAGAAAGGTGTCCGCTTGTCAAAGTTTGAATCTAGGGCTCAAGAAGGGATCTTTGTTGGGTACTCAAATCAATCCCATGCCTATCGAGTCTACAACAAAGCAACAGGAAGGGTGGAAGAATCTAGCAATGTCGAGTTTGATGAAGATCATGAGCCTCTTGTGTGGCAAGATGGTGTTCGTGATCCAAGTGATGAAATTCCTCCCCAAGCCATAAGAAGAATGGGTGTGGGTTTCTTCCACCCCATTGAGGATCCCCTTGTGGCCGAAGGAGAAGGACCAAGCTCCACTCAAGCGGAGCCTTCACTCTCACAAGACCATCTTGCACCTCAAGGTCAACCTTTTTCTTCTCAAGATTCTCCAAGCTCTTCTCAAGATCTACATGTCCATGACTCTCCAAGATCAAGTCTACCTCAAGTCGATCAAGCTCCACCCCTCCAAGGTAGTGAAGCTCTTCATGTCAATGACACTCAAGGTCAAGTTGAAGA
Source organism: Avena eriantha (assembly GCA_910589775.1). Lineage (NCBI taxonomy): Eukaryota > Viridiplantae > Streptophyta > Magnoliopsida > Poales > Poaceae > Avena > Avena eriantha. The sequence goes on along the minus strand of OU342744.1, from coordinate 455,314,106 downwards.
AGGTCAAGTTGACAATGACCAAGGCCAAGCAAATGTCTCTCCGCCAAATGATGTTATATCTCCCTCGGTTGATGTTGATAGTGATCAAGTTCGTTCATATAGTCAAGGCGAGGACTCGAACCGTGGTGATGATCAAGTGGTTGCTCAAGAATCTCGTCTTGAGACCCAAGCTCGTCGTCACGCATACCGTCTTGCCAAGCTCATCAAAGATGGCCATATCCTTGATAATGTTTATGGAGATTTCAATAGGGGCTCCACTACTAGGAGACAACTAACCTCTTTTAGTTCTCATCATGCATTTATTTCTCATGTTGAGCCCCAAAAGGTCTTCGAAGCTCTTGAATATGATGATTGGCTCGATGCTATGAATGAAGAACTCCACAACTTCAAGAGAAACAAGGTGTGGACACTTGTGAAGAGACCCAAAGATTGTCAAAATGTGATAGGGACCAAGTGGATCTTCAAGAACAAGAGAGATGCAAATGGTATAGTCGTCCGCAACAACGCAAGGTTAGTTGCCCAAGGATACTCTCAAGTTGAGGGCATAGACTATGGTGAAACTTATGCTCCTGTTGCTCGTCTAGAATCCATTCACATGCTTCTTGCTTATGCTACCCATCATAACTTAAGTTGTAACAAATGGATGTTAAGAGTGCATTTCTTAATGGTCCCTTAAAAGAATTGGTGTATGTCAAGCAACCTCCGGGCTTTGAGGACCCCCTCTTCCCGGACCATGTCTACAAACTCGATAAGGCACTATATGGTCTCAAGAAAGCCCCACGTGCATGGTATGAGTGCCTTAGAGAGCTCTTGTTAGACCATGATTTCGAAGTAGGCCTCATTGATCCCACTCTTTTTACTAAGAAAGTTGGAGGAAACTTGTTCATTTGCCAAATCTATGTTGATGACATTATTTTTGGGTCTACTAACAAAGCTTTCAATGAGGATTTTGCTAAGCTCATGACCGACTGCTTTGAGATGTCTATGATGGGGGAGTTGGAATTCTTTCTTGGCTTTGAAGTCAAACAATTGAGGAATGGGACTTTCATCAACCAAGCTAAATATGTCCAAGATATGCTCAAGAAGTTCAACCTTGATCAAGTAAATGGAGTCAAAACTACCATCCCACAAAGGTTAATCTTGATCTTGATACCAAGGGTAAGGATGTGGATCAAAAGCTTTATCGCTCGATGATTGGTTCTCTACTCTATCTTTGTGCATCTCGACCGGATATTATGTTGAGTGTGGGTATTTGTGCAAGATTCCAAGCCGCGCCAAAGGAAATCCACATGGTGGTGGTTAAGAGAATCTTTCAATATTTGGTTCATACCCCTAACTTTGGGTTGTGGTACCCAAAGGGGGCCAACTTTGACCTCATTGGTTACACAAATTCAGATTGGGCAGGAGACAAAGTGGAGAGGAAGTCTACCTCCGGTGCTTGTCAATTTCTTGGGAGGTCTTTGGTGAGTTAGTCCTCGAAGAAGCAAAACTGCGTGTCTTTTTCCACTGCCGAAACTGAGTACATCTCTGTCGCGAGTTGTTGTGCTCAATTGCTATGGGTGAAAAGCAAACCTTGAAGGATCTTGGACTCTCTTTCGTCAAGGTGCCACTTCTTTGTGACAACGAGAGTGCTATTGCTCACAACCCGGTTCAACGCAACAAGACCAAGCACATTGAGATTCGTCATCATTTCATTCGGGATCATGTTACTAGAGGAGACATTTCTTTGGAGTATGTTCCCACCAAGGCCAATCTTGCGGATCTTTTCACGAAGCCACTTGATGAAGCAAGGTTCCGGGAGTTAAGGCATGCGCTAAATATCATTGATTCAAGCAACATGGGTTGAGTATCTTGCGCACCTACCCGGGTCTCAAAGAATATCTTGTTTGGGTGTACGCATGGTTTTAGGGAGAGTATGGTTCCTCATATGAACCAATACTCCTCCTATTATGCACAAATTAATGTATTCATTCTCTATGGTCTCTCAAGGAGACAAAATGAGCTTAAATGATGAGTTTTTGGTAATGAACCCAAGATACATCTTCGTGGTTTCAAGCCAAATATACTCATATATGGTGGCCTAGGCCACCGACATTGTTTTGTTTGGCTCGTAGTTTTTTTTTGAATTTTATTCTTTTTGGATCTGTTTTTGTTGTTTCTTCACAGTTTGTGTCTTCCTTACCAAGTTGCAGAAGTAGAGCTTCTACATCCGAATCCCGCAGCGCGACGGCGCTCTATGGTGATGAATGTAGGGGTTTGCGCATGAAAACAATAAATTTTCCCTACGCCAATAACCCTAATGCCAGAACCTATCTATTAGTAATGCAGTAACGGGAGGGGTTTTTCGTGAACTTACCATTGAAGACCTAAAAGCATTGTCAATGCTCGGGAGAGTGTGGTTGATGTAAACGAACTGAAGCCGACCTCGAGGTCGTGTTGAAGTCCTGGCGTCTCTTGTGGCTTCAACGACTTCTAGTGCCCCAAGTGTTGCACCTCCGAGGGAGTTACATACGTTCGGTGCATGGCATGACTCCCGCTCCTCCGATCCAATATCAGTTGCAGAAGTAGAGCTCTGGATCCTAAATACCAAAGAGAGGAAACCTTTTATTGATTATTGTGTATTTAATTTATCAAAATACCTCTCTTTATATAGGTGACCCCCCCCCCCCCACACATAGGCAATTGCCTTAGCCATGTGACTAAACAAAGGAGAGGGGAGACGGGGGCTTGGCCGGCCGGCCAAGGCCCTAGTGGGCCCCACGTGGGGTGCCCAAGGCCCATCCGGCCACCCCCCTCCTTCATCCCTTTGGTATTTCCCTAATGGGCCCTTTTCCCTAGGGATTTTGGCCCAATTAGGTATTTCGACCATTTTAATTCTTTTTATTTTATTGAATAAATATAAATAAATGATTAAATCAATATTCAACATTCACTTACAGGTTATTCAATCCCCGTGGCTGTGGAACTCCTTCCACCCCACTCCAGACATCCTTCGGACTTACCGAAACCCTCCCGGTTTTCTCTCTCTCTTTTCTTTGGTGATTCTGCCGATACCGAAACACTCCCTGAGCATCATCAAGCCCTTAAGCGTGATACCCCACGGTTCGGCAACACTCCAGACATGGTCGAGACCTTCCCTTACCAATGATCATTAGAGGGACCTGGATGACCATGTTGACCCCTGTGCATTCCATGAATCTTTCGTCGCTGAACCATGAATGCCGTGTCATATTCTTTTTGTCTCTCGATACTTGCATTATCCGAGACCTGATCAATGACGTCACCATGTCGTGTTCAATCTCTTTACCAACAAATGTTATTTGACTTGTTTCGACAAGTGATATCCATGTGATCAAATCACACACTATGCAGCTATTGGATATAACTTCTTTGAGTGGGCCCTCGAGTATCTTTTACGTCACGCGGATGGACACATACCACTCTTGATGCATAATGCCTCAAGTGTTCTTCTGAATACCTAAACACACCTTTATGATCATCATGTCACCATATGATGTTTGAGGTTATCTAAGTATCCTCTGGTAACATGATTGATATGGTCTCACAGACTAAGAAATAGGACACTAGGTCTTTTCTAATCCTTGTAACTTGAACTTCGTGACATGATCGGGTCACGATGCTTAGGTTGGGTATAGCTCATCATATCATTCTCGCAATGAGGTGACTCCATTGTCAACTGGCATAAATGCCACATGATCAGGAAACCTTGATCATCTGTTGACTAATGAACCAGTGACTAGAGCTTCACCAGGAACTCCTGGTTGTTTATATATCACACATGTATTGAAGTTTCCTTTCAATAAAGTTATAGCATGATATAAAACTTAATCATAAACTTTATGAAATATGGTAATAATCCATATTATTATTTGTCTCTAGGGCATATTTCCAACAATGATGACTCCTGCTCTTGCGATCCAGACTTGGGACCACGGTCACGGGAGAGAGAGAGAATCAACTAGAGGTCTCCCCAAAATATAAGAAACTTTTATTGATTATTGTGTATTTAATTTGTCAAAATACCTCTCTTTATATAGGGGAAACCCCCCTCCCACATAGGCAATTGCGTTAGCCATGTGGGACTAAACAAAGGAGAGGGGAGAGGGGGCTTGCCAGGCCAGCCAAGGCCCTAGTGGGACTCATGCAGGGTGCATAAGGCCCATACAGACACTCCTCCTCCTTCCTCCCTTTTGTCTTTCCCTCATTGGGCCCTTTTCCCTAGGGATTTTGGATCAATTAGGTATTTCGACCATTTTAATTCTTTTTCTTTTATTGAATAAATATAAATGAAATATTAAATCAATATTAAACATTCACTTACATAATATTCAATCCCTATGGCTATGGAACTCCTTCCACCCCACTGCGGACATACTCTGATCTTATTGAAACCCTTCCGGTTTTCTCTCTCTTTCCTTCGGTGATTCTGCTGATGGCTCCGATTTTTGCCATCTTCCACTGTGTTTAAACATTGTTTTTGGTCAAGCAGTTGTCAAAGAAACTCTCAATCCTTGACACTAATGACTAATAATTGCAAAGACATGAAAATCCTCTCTTTGATTTATGTTGTGCAGGAAATCATAGCTTTTAATGCAAAATAAGGAGTCATAATGAAGGATTTTGAGGAAGTACACACGCCAAGTAATTGGGATGCAGTACCAAGGCGCCAGAATTCTTAACGACCACTAGCACGGGCGCAGTCCGCCCGTACCGTCAGCCTGTACCAGGTGGCGATGACTTCGTATCATCAAACCCTACAACTTTCATGAAGACGCCTATATATTTTGAGGCTCCAGCCGCCGGCCAGAGAGCCACATTCTCAGATTTAATCACAACACCACCAAAGGAGATCCACACCATTGTTCGTCACTTCCACCATCCATCCATCCACTAGCCATAGCCATTGCTTTGTACTTTAGATCTCCTTGTGATTTAGCAACCATTGTAAGAATATTTGATTTCAATCTAAGTATTTGTATGATTTTTTCTATCTCCGATCTATTTGTTATGAGTGAGTAGTCCTCACGGGATGTGGGTTAGGGAGAAACCTCGCAGCGATTATGTGCATCTAGATCATGGGAGAATTGTATTTTGTTTGCAATTTTGATCTGTATCTTTTTTTTCGTCTCTTGTCTCGATATGTGGACTTGTAGGTATCAAAGATCCCAAAGATTGATAAAGTCTTGAGGTGGAATACTTGGCTAGCGGCAATCTCATAGGAACCTCAGTGACAGAAAGGGTAGTACGGTCTTCGCTTAGCGCCCCATTCGGGATCAACAACAACATTACCACTTAAAGCTTTGATCTATGTTTTACACTTAATAATCGTTTATAACTCATGGCTTCGGCGTGCACTCGGTTGGACTAAAAGTCTATTGCTATGCTCGTTGCATCACGGGGGCTCTAGAATATTAGGATGTGTTGACCACAAGAGATTATCTCCATTTAAACATTATACATGACTATGCTTATTATTATCTTTTATCCCATTTGATGTGCAGCTGCAGGTGGATCTTCAACCCTGGCCTATTTCCATCCATTGATTCACACCCATTATAAAGTAAACTAGATTGGTCCGGTGAACTAAGGTAAAACAAACAAAAAAATTCTTGTAGACATGTACTTTTTATTACCTTTTAGTAGTGCTTTCCGAGGTTCGATTAAACCTAGGTCTTCTAGGGAAAAATCTATTATACTACATATGTGAATCCGGATCGAACGTATCAACCCTTTTTATGGCGCTATTGCTGGGGAAGCAATTTCGCTATCCTGGTAAGGTAATTAGAGACCTTGTTTTTAGTTTTATTATTAGTTGTAGTTTAATTCTTGTTATCTATTTGAAAACCCCAAAAAATTAGTTACTTGTTATTCATTTTCATTAATTAAAAATTACCAAAAAGATAAGAGACATGGATCAAAAGAGATTAGGGGAGTATGCTACTCCCACTGATAATTTTATTAGTGCACCCATCACTTAGCCCGTAGTTGATGTGGAAACATATGAGATAAAACCTAACCTTTTAAGTTTGGGTGAACAAAACCAATTTGGGGGTTCATCCGCTGAAGATTCGGGATTGTACTTAAATACTTTTACTAAAATTTGCGACATGATGCGTATTAAGGATGTAGATCCAAATGCTATTAAGCTAAGATTGTTTCATTTCTCTCTTAGAGGAAAGTCTAAGGATTGGTTGCTAGCTCTACCAAAGGGCACTGTTATATCTTGGGAGGAATGTACTAATTTGTTTATGACTACATTTTTCCCCAACTAAGACTATGCAGCTAAGATCCAACATTACAAGCTTTAGACAATAAGACTGTGAGCCACTGGCGCTTGCGTGGGAACAGATGAAAGAAGCCGTGAGGAACTGTCCTAGTCATGGAATGGAAGAGTGGATTATATTACATTTGTTTTATAATGGTCTTAACCCAATGTCTAAGTCTATGCTAGATACTACAATAGGAGGAACAATCATGGGAAAGCAAGTGAGTGTTGCAAAGAAGTTACTTGATGATATGCAAAATAACCATGCCCAATGGCATGTGGAATGAACCTCAAAGAGAGTAAGTTCAATTACCGAGGTAAACAATGAAGAGCTTACATCTAAGGTTGATGAGTTGCTTAGCTTAGTAAAGGGTAAGGAAGATACCCAAGTTAATGCTATCACTACCGATGTTAATGATGTTAATTTTATAGCTTGTACTCCTTTTAATCCTGCATGGAAAAATAATTATGCTTCCAATGTTCAAAAATATCATGCTAATCCTACATGACCTCCTTATAATAATTATGATAATACTAATGGAGCAAATCATGGCAATCTCCCATTTGAGCAAACCGTTAGAACATTTATACAAGCTCAAACCGAGAAAAATGATATGCTTATTAAGATCACGGAGAACCATGAAAGTAGTATAGGAAGATTATCTAACCAGGCCGTTGCAATTAGAAATGATGTGCATGCTCTATAGGAAAGAACAAAGACCGTGGAGGCTCAGCTGGGTAAGGTAGCCGAGAGCCAATCTCTCATACTAGCAAAGTTTGCTGGAAAACCCGAGCCAAATCCAGTAGAAGACCTTAAGATTATGAGGGTGGTAACCAATGAAGAAAAACCTGAAGAGCTGGATTATAGCAACGCGCCAACACCAGAATATACCATGGAAGATCTATTGAAGATGACCACCGTTAAGAATCCAGGTATAGAACAAGGTAATGATGCTATGTACTAACAATTTATATAACAAGTAGCATCTATGGTTCGTGATTTAGAGATGGAGTATAAAAGACTAGCTGATAAGCTTCCAAATAAGCTAGATGATATATTTGAGCCCACTATTAAAATTAAATTGGGAGTCAATGAGATATCTGCACTTTGTGATCTTGGTGTGAGCGTCTCAACAATTTCCAAAAGCCTATTCGATAAATTGAACTTGGGGTCATTTGTTACAACTGAATTGAGACTCCATCTAGCTGATTCAACTTATAAACAAGCTGTTGGGATCAAAGAAAATATAGTTGTCGAAATTAAAGGTAGTACCTCTCTTATCGATAATGTTATTGTGGACATGCCTGAAGATCACATATCACCTATAATTCTAGGTAGACCATTCCTAAGAACTATTAAATCTTTGATTAATTTACATGAAGGGAATGTGAAATAGGGCTACCATCTAGAGATCCTTTTGTAGTCCACTTCCCTAAGAAGAAGGCCAAGCCTAATGATGATGATGGTGGTGTAATTACTTTGAAAGCCAACTACTTGGATTGGGTGTTCCACTTCACAAACCTAAGTGACTGCCATCAAGGTCAAGCTAATTGACCTTAACTAAGCGCTTCATGGGAGGCAACCCATGTGAAATAAAATTTTCTTTATGTATTAATTTTTATTGTGTTAGTTTTGTTTTTTGTTTTGTTTTTAATAAAGAGTGTTCAAGTATGTAGAGAGGAGAAGAAATAAGGTAATCCTTTATATTTTACTACAACGTGGCCTAAGAAGTATTGTTGGATCGTTACTTAGTTTTTTTGCTGTTATTAGTCCTTTGATAAGATGTGCGAAGGCACATAGAGCTGCTAATCAAATTCCTTAAGTTTTGTAGCTCAAAGTGTTCTTAACGACCACTGGTATGACTGGAGTGGACCGTACCGTCCTCCCGTACCACATCAAGCCAAAGAGAGATAAAAATTTCTATTTTTGCCAAAGGAATCAGTGTCGATAACAACCACTAGTACGACCGGACACGCTCGTGCCACACACATGTACCGTACCCTCGAGCAAATATCAGATTTCAAGCAAAAGATAACGAACCGATAACGCCCAGCCATATGGGCACGTGCACCCGTACTGTGCGCCCGTACCGAGTGCACCGGCTGGGAGCTGCCGTTGCCCCCAAGGTAAGTCACCCGGTACAGGCGGGCTCCGGCCGTACCGCCCGTCCGTACCACGTACACGACTGCCATAAGCACCACGAGAAGGTAACCTAAAAATCCGCAAATCAATTTTATCTTTCTTCTTCGTCCAAACTCCAAACCACCTTCATTCACTCCTAGGAAAAAACTATAGATAGAGGAGCTATTCTGTGGCGCATATACATAACCATGCGCCACAGAAAAATGTCAGTGGAGCACGCCAGAGAATGCGCCACAGAAACTTGTACAATTCTATGATGCACTTTAGAAAACATGCGCCACAGAAATTATGTGGGACCCGCCATCGGGGTTGGGCGACCAAATTTTTGTGGCGTATATGGGCATATGCGCCACATAAATAATAAGTTTTATGGCACATATGTCTGTATGCGCCACAGAAAGTGGAGGCAGGCCCCACCACAGAATCTTTTTGACCCACTTTCTATGGTGCATATAGCGATATGCGCCACATAAGTTCAAATTTCTGTGGCGCATAACTGCAATATGCGCCATAGAATAAGGTGTCCATATCCATGTGCAAAAAATGGTAGCTCACGCCTCTCTATCCACCACCACCCATTTCACATCTCTTCTTCCCTTCTCCACACCCAACTCGTCTTTCTCCTCCCTCCCACCCCATTTTCCCCATATTTTCTCTATTTTCTTGTAACTAAACCTACTTTAGTTCATAGATTGGTAAGGGGAAGCCTCCCTCCAACTTGTAGATCTAAAACACACTTACTTTTCTCTCCCACATCTCTATTTGTTCACTAATTTCCTCTCCACCAACTTGTAAATCTATTTGTCCACACTCTCTCATCACAGTCTCATCTCGCTATTATTGATTCTACTAGGTGAGTACTTGGCCATGAATATCCATGTTTTTAGGTGAAGCTTGTCGTGCGGGCGGTGTGTGCGATGCATGGTGAGACAATGTTTATACATGAAGCTTGTGTGGTGCATGAGTGTTTGCATTGGGAGGAAGTTTTTTGTTGTTTTGTTGTTGTTGTCCAGGTGTGTTGCATGGATGTTTGCCGAAATGTTGATTCATTTCCATTTTGGCAATTTTTTGCACTACACATATGTCCTACTTTTAGGAAAGGTCATGCTGAATTTTTCTGGCTACCATGCATGTGTGTCTGCATATGGTGTGGTTCTACCTTACTCTCTGTTGTGACCGCTCAGGCAACCATGGTCATCATGATGAGCGAAGGTCGAGTTGCTAGGTACAAGAAAGACGCGAAGGAGGACATGCTTCTGAACAACAAGACCATGATAAGATATCCATGTCGAACATGCAAACTCCAGCGCTGGATCGACCCTGATTTTGGACAATTGGAGGGTCGCCTGCTTAGGTGCGGTTTCATGCGCGACCTCAATGAGGCGCTGGTAGGACATGGTGGTCATGAAAACGTGGGCATACGAGAAGACGAAGAGTCTCCCGGGCATGATCATCATGACAAAGGAGATGTCAGCAGGAATGATCATCATGAAGAAGGAGATGCTGGCAGGCATGATCATCATGAAGAAGGAGATGCCGGTGGACATGATCATCATGAAGAAGGAGATGCCGACGGGCATGATCATCATGAAGAAGGAGAAGACGCGAACACAAATACGCTGTTAACTTCGGCCTTGTAGGACCCTCATGTTAAAGAACTGATCCTCAAGGAGACGAGCAATGCCAAAGCTGCAGCCAGAGAGAAAGCCAAGCTGACGCAAATGGAGATAGATGGGATGACTCCATTTTATCCTGGGTGTCGCCTCGAGGATACACGATTGAGTGTAACGCTCAAGGCTCTGGAGATGAAGGCCGAACACAAATGGACCGATGTGAGCTTCAACATGAACATTGAATACTGGCACGACCGACTTTCTAAGGGTAACACATTGCCAACAAGTATCGAGGAGGCCAAGAAAATTGTGTGCCCTCTCGACCTACCACACATTAAATACCACGCTTGCATCAATGATTGCACACTTTATTGGAACGAGTACGTAGAGAGAACCACATGTCCGGTGTGCGGCCAAGGTCAGTATAAGAGAGGGAACAAGAAAGTTCCTCGAAAAGTGGTATGGTACTTTCCTATAACCCCCGTCTGCGGCGATATTTCGTAGATCCTAAAGAAGCAAAGCTCATGCAATGGCACGCGGAAAGGGAGAAACCCGAAGATGATCTGAAGAAGGGCAAGATCCTGACACACCCTTTAGACGCTAGCCAATGCATTGGACATCGATTTTGAAGAGTTCGGGGGCGATGCAAGGAACGTTAGGCTGGATATGAGCACCGATGGACTCAATCCTTTTTGAAACCAGAGTAGCACGCATAGCACCTAGCCCATGTTTGTATGGCCATACAACCTCCCCCCATGGCCGTGCATGAAGCAAAGGTACGTACACATGAGCACTCTTATTCAGGGGCTAAAACAATCAGGTATCGATATGCATCTGTATCTTGGGCTGTTGAGAGAGGAGTTAGCCATGTTGTGGGAGATGCCAGTCCGTACGTGGGATGCCTACACTAAAGAATATTGCCCTCTAAGAGTCGCGTTGCTCACGATGGTGCAGGACTATCCTGATTACACATATGTATCGGTCCAAGTGAACCACAGACACAATGCATGTGTCAAGTGCATGGATGAGACACCGTATCTCCAGCTACCAAGGGATCCCAGATCTTCGAAAACCGTGTTCCAAGGTACTCGAAAGTGGCTGCGCATGGATCACCCGTGGAGAAAACGTGGTGACCTATTCAATGATAAAGACGAGCTTGAAAGAGCCACACGTCCGAGAAGCGGCAAAGAAATCGAGGAGCTTTTGAATAATTGGGTAGATTACCCTGTGCCAGGAAAAAAGCGACCGAGGACAAAGCCGCTGCTGGGTGTATGGAAAGCAAGGTCTGTTTTCTGGGACCTGCCGTATGATGAGTGCATATTTGCATCATGTTTTATATTATTATTTTGCATTGTAGCTGTAGGATCTTGGTATTTTACGACGTTTGCGCGCACATTTTATGTCTATTTTCACCAGGATCAGGACATATGATGGATACAATGGACACAATTCTTGGAGAAGTTGTATTGGGGAGAAAAGGAGTCAAAAACAACGTAAATCACTTATTTAGGAAATATCAATAACACTAGAAGAAAACCCGAAGCGATCGAGGCATCCAAAGGGTTTACCGACCAACTATACGACGGGAATAATTTTCCGTCCGTATAGTTCCCGCCGTATAGTTGGCGCCACCACTGCCTCCTCAAATAGTTTCACCCCATGCAACTGGATCAGAGAGACGACATACAGAACAACCAGAAATCGCCGAAACCTCACCTCCGGAAGGCATATGGAGGGGAAACTCGTCCTCCAGGGATCCATCTTCGCCCTGCGCAGATCCGGGAGGCTAAGGCATCGATCTTCATCATCAACCACTGCATCACCACCATCTCCATCCATTCCATCTACATCTTGTCTAGATCTTGTTCTAATTCCCATACCCGGTGTGGATTTATATAAGTACTATTTATCTATGATAGATTCCATTGTTATTGCCATGATGTTGATTGCCTCCATGTCAGAGTAGATCATTAGTTCTTGGGGAGATGGAGAAACCCTAGTATGAGATTGAAATAAGATAAAGTTTATTATGATATTCATCATTGTGATCATGTGTAAGATTATCTTCATCTTGATGTTGGGAGAAGTCGGCCTCTCAATATTTGCCTCTTATGGGGACTTGATGGAGGGAACTACTTGTTGGTAGACGAAGGTGTGTTAGCACTTACAATGACTATAAAGCTGTTGGCACCCCTTACGTATCAACTTGGGAACCGAGGAAACTCACGGAACACTATCCATGCCTTGTGATACGTCCTACATGATTAAGTCCCTTAATAGCGCAGTAATTCGATTGATTTCGATTGTTGACTGTTGTGGTTATAAGGATGATGTGAGCAGTGGTTGCTACCTATTTGTCCAAATATGGAGTTTCACCCACACATACATAGTTGATAATGTTCATGATAATAATACTCGCATTTTATCTTATACCTAAAACCCAAAACACCTTTTTTACACAATACTCACATTTTATCTTGTTACTTAGAACTTTATTTAACATTTCTATTGTAGTATTTAATTCAAGAGTTATTAGACTTCAGAATCCTGCTCCATGTGGGATCAATATCTTTATTTCGAAACTAGCTACAAACGATCTATGCACTTGCAGTCATCAAGCTACTTTCTGGTGTTGTTGCCGGGGAGCTAAGCGTTGTAGGTCTTTTAGTTTTTGCTTATTTATTTTTGTCTTGCTAAGATTTGTTTTGAGTTACAGGTTTCCACCAACATGATGGAGTTTGAGCATATGACTAGTGCTAACCCACTCAACCACTTTGGGAAGCCCTATGATATTTATAAAAGAGACAAATCCAACAAGAAGACAAGGGGGTTTGAAATAAATCCTCTACTACTTGGTATTCTACACAAGAAGCAATTTACTAGAGATGAAGAAGATCCTGATCCATATGAGCATATTGCATGTTTCAAAGATATATGTGGCACTTTCCAATTACCGGGATATACTGCTAATAAGGTAAGGGTTAAACTTTTTAGTCAGACTTTGACTAGTATAACACTCTCATGGTATAGATCTCTACCCCAAAAAGCCACTACTACTTGGGATAATTTAGCCAGTGAGTTTCTAGCAAAATATTATCCATTATCAAAATCTTTTGGAATCAGGCGTCTTATAATGACTTGGAGGAACCATCCTAATGAAGGACTAGTAAGAGCTTATATCAGATTTAAAGATTTACTTAATCAATATCCTCATCATGATTGGCCTGAATGGTATTTATTGCATATCTTTTATGGCGGTTTAATTGAACCTAATAAAATTGAACTAGACTCTTTCGCGAGAGGAGCTTTTATGAATCTTCCTATAACTAAAGCTTGTGCCCTACTTAATAGAATTCGCAATCATAGAGTTTCATGGAATTTTGGTCTAGGAAGCAAAGGAGGCATATAAATAGATTATGATTGTATTCATGACTATAATAAAAAGGGCCATGTTAAAGAATTATCTAAAGAACTTTATTTGGATTCAGATCTTGTGTTGCATGTTGTTAAAGCTTTTACAGAACACATCAAAGCTCCAAAAGAGGGTTTGGTCAACTATGACCCACCACCTGAATCCGAGAAAAAAAGAGAAGTTAAAGCAACACTGGCCTCCCTAGAACCAATATATGAGATACATTTCCCTAAAACTGCACAAAAGCATATTTTTGAATATGAACAGGTCAAAGCAGTACAGGAGAAGAAGGAAGAAGAAAGTATGCCAGAAGTTGTGGAACATCTGGAAGAAACCAAAGATGAAGAGGTAACCAAGGAAGCAATTATGACTATGTATGCACATTGTAACATAGTTGAACTTGATAAAAAAGACTTTTGTATTGGTTGAAGGTAAAACAAAGGTAAAATATGTGGGTAAGCCTATTCTTTCCTACATATTTAAGGAAACCTCGCATTATGTTTATGCGATCTTGGCACCAAAGTTAATGTTATATCTTATGATTTTTATTTAGAAATAAAAGAAGAAATAGAACTGGCTACAATTGAAAATACTGATATGACAATCATGTTAGACAATAAAACTATTAGAATTCCAATGGGAGTAGTTGAAGATGCAACTGTCACAATTGGCAATAAACACTTTCCTATCGATTTTGTAGTTGTTGATATGCCAACTGACACTCTTTGCCCAATTATATTTGGAAGAAACTTTTTGAGTGATGTAGGTGCCAAAGCTGATTTCAAAAAGGAGATTGTGTCTCTTAAGCTTGGGGAAGCGGAAAAAGAATTCCACTTTTCCAAATTTAAAGACAAACCTCTAATACAAGAAGAAGAGAAAGAGAAAACTATTGAGAAAATGGCAGCTCTCTTCTTTAGTGATCAAAAAGATGAAATAAATGAAGACTTAAATTATGAAGAAATAGTTATGGAGGACAAGTCCCTAGAAGAGCCAGAAGGTGAATTTGATTCACTTCCCATTATAGGGCCTCCAACTAATGAGGCTTTCGAAGAGCCAGAAAAGAGAGGGGACGAGGAATTACCACCCCCATAATTGAAGACTCTACCAGATAATCTTAAATACAGACTAATAGATGATACAAATAAATTTCCTGTTATTATTAGTGCTAAGCTTTCAGGAGAAGAATAAGAAGAACTCATGAAAATACTTAAGGAGCATCGCAAGGCCTTTGGGTACTCCATGGATGATTTGAAGGGCATTAGTCCCATGATAACCGTCCATCGAATATTCATGGAGGAAGGTGCTAAACCAGTTGCATAATTTAATAGACGATTGAAGCCCAAAATGAAGGAAGTGGTAAGAAAAGAAATAGTACTCCTATTGGATGCAGGTATAATCTATCCTGTAAAAGAAAGTGAATGGGTAAGTACTGATCATTGTGTCCCTAAGAAGGGCAATTTTACTGTTGTTCCTAATGAAAACAACAAATTGATACCTACTAGAACTATTGTTGGACATAGGATGTGTATAGATTTCAGGAAATTGAATAAAGAAACTAGGAAAGATCACTATCCTTTACCATTCATAGATCAAACTTTAGAAAGGTTAGAAAACCACACTCATTTTTGCTACTTGGATAGATACTCTGGTTTTTCTCAAATAGATATTCATCCTGATGACCAACTTAAAACAATCTTCATTAGTCCTTATGGTTTACATGCTTACTGTCGCATGCCTTTTGGTTTATGTAATGCTCCAGCTACGTTTCAAATAAGCATGACTGCTATTTTTGTAGATTTTATAGAACTAATAATGGAAGTATTTATGGATGACTTTTCTGTCTATGGAACTTCGTTTACTAGTTGCTTGGATAATCTCAAAATAGTTTTGTAGCGTTGCAAAGAAACCAACCTTGTTCTAAACTGGGAGAAGTGCCATTTTATGGTCAAAGAAGGTATAGTCCTTGGACATAAGGTATCGGGTAAGGGATTTGAAGTGGATAGAGCTAAGGTTGAGGCCATAGAGAGAATGCCACAACCTAGGGATATAAAAGGTATAAGAAGTTTCCTTGGTCATGTGGGTTTTTATAGAAGGTTCATTAGGTATTTCTCTAGAATATCTAAACCTTTGACTAACCTTATACAAAAGGGAGTAAGATTTAATGTTGATGATAAATGTCTTGTGTCCTTTGATAAACTTAAATATGCTTTATCCCATGCTCCTATCATTAAACCACATATCTGGGATATGACTTTTGACTTAATATGTGAAGCTAGTGATGATGCTGTAGGAGTAACTTTTGGACAACATATAGGTCACAGATTTAATATTATACATCATGCTAGTAGAACTCTTAATAGTGCTCAAAAGAATTATCCTAAGGAAGAAAGGGAACATTTTGCTATATTTTTTTCTTGCGATAAATTTTGTTCTTATATAGTTTATGCAAAAGTAAGAGTTCATACAGATCGTGATGGTTTAAAAGAACTCATTGAGAGGAAAATTCATAAGCCAAGACTGATCTGTTGGATCCTTTTACTTCAAGAATTTTAGTTGTAGATTATGCAGAGGCAAGAAATAAATATGTTGGATGTAGTGTCCATCTTTGCCCAGCAAGACAGTTTGGAGATTTTCATTTACGAGAATTATTAAATGAACTAAGGTCAATTCCTCCAAAAGAGAAGAAGTCTTTGTTATTGGAGGAGCGTGTCATCCCCAAGTAAGAAAACTGTAAGTGCAAGGTAAGTATTCTTACTCAAATAAGTGATTTGTTTTCACAAATTTTACTTCTGAATTTTTTGCCTTTGAATTCCTCATGTTTTTCTGAAGTATCTGAAAGTTTTTACCAACTATACGGTAGCAACTATACAATCGGAGAAAAGTCTCCCACCGTATAGTCGGTCATTAAACCTTTTGTACCTTTTTCGTGAAATTGTTTTCTTTGTCTGGAAACTATACGGTCGCAACTATACAGCCGAAGAAAATCCTCCCGCCATATAGTTGGTCATTAAACTCTCAGAAATTTTCGATTTCTTGGTCTGGAACTATACGGTCGCAACTATATGGCCGGAGAAAGTTCTCCCGCCGTATAGTTGGTCATTAAACTCGTAGACATTTTCGATTCCTTTTTTGATATAAAAACAGTTTTGTCGGTTCCGAGTCGGTAACTTAATCGACCTGGACTCGAGATATTTGGAAATATCTGCCGGGAACCAACTATACGGCCGGAGCTATATGGGCCGCGCCCATATAGTTGGTCGTTACGCGGCAGGACTCCTCCAAATCCGCAATTTCTTTCCCTGTTTCGTTAAGATTCTTTTCTTCGGCGTGAATTTGGTGTTTCTCGCTAGTTTGACCGACCTCTGACCCCCTTATATACTACCATTGTCTCTCTCTCTAATCATAATCTCCAGAAACCAATCTTCCTCTTATTCATATGAGAGGACACGCAAACCAAGGGACATAACCAAGGAGAGAAGTTCCTATGGAGATCGGGGGAAATAGCGAGCAAGGAAAGGAGATCAAGATCGTCCATATGGAGTTCCTCGACGCTGACAATGAACATCGGAAGAGGGAGTTGAAAGCCCTCGAGCTGAAGATTGAAGAGATGGACAAGGAGACACCAGGGACACCCAAACATCTTCGGTTTCTGCGACCTTATCTTGATAAACTTGATGAAGATATTAAGAAGACAACCGAATCATGTTTTTCTATGAGTCTTAAGGCGATACAAACCATTCAAGGTAACAATGAGCTCATTAAAGAACAAGTAAAAGTGCTAGAGAGTAATAACCTTTTCTACAAGCTACGTGTTAATGAATTAGAGGCTGTCAATCAATCCCTCCGCCTCAGGCTGGCCCGTGAAGAGAAAATACTGCGTGCCATGGCGCCATAGTGATATACAGTAATCACGGTATCAAATAATCGCAAGGGATTATTTGATCCCGCCTTGCTTGATTCCAAGCTTGGGGAGATCTTTAAGACCTTGTAATCTATCTTATAAGTTTTACATTACTATTTTAGTTTTGCATTAGTTCAAATTAGAAATAAAGTTTGCATCAGTAGAGTTCCCTTCAGGAATAGTCGATCCCTTTTATGAAATTCCGAGTTATTATCATACATGGAGCAATATTGAGTTTGTGCTTGTCCTACTGGATATATGAATGTCTTGAGTATAATTTTACTTGCACTTGATCATACCAATAGGAGTCTTCCATTGGTATTAATGGAACATACAAAGATAATTTGGTCGATATGTTGTAAGTACATGGTTTGATTTACAAAGAAAGAAAAATTATCTAATCAGTAAAGTTGAAAAAGAAACCTTGAACAAAGGAAAATTAAAAGTGCCATCAAATTAGAGTGAGAACAAGGCGAGGTAGAATATTCAAGCAATAAAGATTGCTTCATATACAATTGGAATTTGGTAATTGAGATTGTTAAACTTTGAATTCCTACATGGAGTGGAATGTATGGCTAGCTCCTTTGCACAACACTTAAACAAAAGTGTGAGCATATATAAAAAAAGAGAAAAGAAGAAAAAAAGAGCGAATGTGCAAAGAGAAAATAGGCATGCACCACTATATTGTAGTAGGACAAAGAAGCGTTTGATATTTTAAATCCCAAGTGAATATGTTATTCCAAAACACTTGGGACTACCTCGCTAACTCATTCGGTTGAACTGAATACTTCTACATCATATTGAGAGTGATCTTTTGTGAACTGTTAAATGCTAAGGTGTGGAAGCCTACTAATATTATTCGGATGGTTCGAGTAAGGTACTATTCATGAACTTATTCCTATGTATCATATATGATAAACACATGCTGCACTGCCTCATTTATTTTATCGACTCAGCTTCATGAATATGAGGATCACATCCATTAAGCCAAACTTTCTCGGGACGAGCAAAAGTCTAAGCTTGGGGAAGTTGATGAGTGCATATTTGCATCATGTTTTATATTATTATTATTTTGCATTGTAGTTGTAGGATCTTGGTATTTTACAGCATTCACGCACACAATTTATGTCTATTTTCACTAGGATCGGGACAAATGATGGATACAATGGACACAATTCTTGGAGCAGTTGTATTGGGGACAAAAGGAGTCAGAAACAATGTAAATCACTTATTTGGGAAATATCAATAACACCAGAAGAAAACCCGAAGTGATCGACGCATCCAGAGGGTTTAACGACCAACTATACGGCGGGAATAATTTTCCGGCTGTATAGTTCCCACCGTATAGTTTGCGTCGCCACCGCCTCCTCAAATAGTTTCACCCCGTGCAACTGGGTCAGAGAGACGACATACAGAACAACCAGAAATCACCGAAACCTCACCTCCGGAAGGCATCTGGAGGGGGAACCCGTCCACGAGGATCCATCTTCGCCCTGCGCATATTCGGGAGGCTAAGGCATCGATCTTCATCATCGACCGCTGCATCACCACCATCTCCATCCATAGCATCTACATCTTGTCTAGATCTTGTTGTAATTCCCATACTCGTTGTGGATTTATACAAGTACTATTCATCTATGATAGATTACATTGTTATTGCCATGATGTTGATTGCCTCCATGTCTGAGTAGATCATTAGTTCTTGGGGAGATGGAGAAACCCTAGTATGATATTGAAATAAGATAAAGTTTGTTATGATATTCATCACTGTGACCATGTGTTAGATTGTCTTCATCTTGATGTTGGGAGAAGTTAACCTCTCAATATTTGCCTCTTATGGGGACTTGATGGAGGGAACTACTTGTTCGTAGACGGAGGTGTGTTAGCACTTACAGTGATTATAAAGCTGTTGGCACCCCTTACGTATCAACTTGGGAACCGAGGAAACTCACGGAACACTATCCATTCCATGGGATATGTCCTACGGGATTAAGTCCCTTAATAGCACAGTAACTCGATTGATGTCGATTGCTGACTGTTGTGGTTATGAGGATGATGTGAGCAGTGGTTGCTACCTATTTGTCCAAATACGGAGTTCCTCCCACACATACATAGTTGAGAATGTTCATGCTAATAATCTTTACCTTAGTTCTTTATAATGCTAGAGGTGTATCCGCTACTCCCTAATAACGCATTTTTTCCTATTGCAGTTCCAATCTCTTTTACATACACGATACACACTTTTTGTGTTTGGTTGTTTTACTTTATCTATTGTTCTCTTATACCAAAAAACCCCCAAAACACCTTTTTACACAATACTCGCATTTTATCTTGTTACTTAGAACTTTATTTAGCATTTCTATTGTAGTATTTAATTCAAGAGTTATTAGACTTCAGACTCCTGCTCCCTGTGGGATCGATATCTTTATTTTAAAACTAGCTACAAACGATCTGTGCACTTGCAGTCATCACCATACTGGAAGGTCCTCCACACGCCCCATAGCCTCGATGTAATGCACATTACAAAGAATGTTACCGAGAGTCTGCTTGGCACTCTACTGAACATGCCGGAGAGGACCAAGGATGGGCTGAAAGCAAGAAAGGACCTTAAATTGCTTGGCATCAAGAAAGATCTTCAGTACCCTGATAGTGATGATGATGATGATCAGATGGAAGGGACTCAAGGTTGCCGCAAAAGTGTTAAGAAGAATGAGTTGGTGCTTCCCGCTGCCTACTTCACTTTGAGTCAGGAGGAGCTCGAGCAGCTTTTTAGGTCCCTCCTAGGAGTGAAAGTTCGTCACGGTTACTCGGAGAAGATAAGCAGATATATGGATGTGGCGAAGAAGAGGTTCAGTGGTATGAAGTCTCATGACTATGACGTGCTGTTGACGCACATACTCCCTAACGTGGGCATACCTTACATGTACTCGAGTTTGGCATATACGGTCCAGGTATGGCAGAAGCCCACGGTGTTACCAGGGCCCAATACAGGATTTGGGTGACTCATGGAGACTCCGATTGCTTGTAGCACAAGACGAAGCTTAAGATAGAAAGTTTAAAGGGACAAACCCTAATCTGTAACTGACTTGACCTACTACCTGAGACCTAGCCTATCTATATAAAGGATAGGAGGGGGCGGCGAGGAGGACAATCACAACCCTAGTTTCCACAACCACCGCCAGATTGCATCTGCGCACCCCCTGTAACTTTCATCTCTCTCGATAATTCCAAGAGCAGACAAGCAGGAGTAGGGACCTCTACGAGGCCTGAACCTGGGTAAACCTTGCGTCCCTGTGTGCTTGTTTGCTAGTTGATTAATGCCTCCAGTGCTCCCTCCTTCTCCAAAACCCAATTCCATAGCAATGGGCATTGATGAGTTTAACCCTCATCAATCGACACCCTAAGCGAGCTCAATGCCCCAACAATAGTTGGGGGCACGGACAGCGACAGCAGTCGCGGATCCGATCTGGATGATTTGGCAATAGAAAATGGAGCCTACGGCTCTGGATCTGGAAGTTGTGGGAGCAACAGCTTCCCCAATCACTTCATGTGCGCCGTCATCAACACGGGCAACAACGGTGTCAATCGCGACAACACCAGCACTATACCAACCGACGGCGAAAACGGTGGCCCTGCCAACGGCGCGCCCACCAACAATGGGATAGAAGGAGACCTGAACCTCATGGCGAATGAGCACACTGAAGAGCGTGTGCTGATCAAGCTCAACGACAACGAGTGGGCCTGCTGTCGGGAGGCTCTGCGGGGCATCCCCCTCCCCCTAAACTCATCATAACAGATGCTGATGGGTTACCATTGGCTGCTCAAAGAAGAATACAAGCGCCAACATCAAGTAATCGCGCAACTCGACGCGCATAGAAAGGCGGCGGATGAGTCGAGTCTTCGACAGGCTCAACTCTCCATGGGAGGATCCTCCTCCAAGGGCAACGACTACGTGGCCGCCAAACGACAATCTTGACTAGCCCACCTCACCGACAAGGAGCGAGAAGAAGCTGCGCGTGTCCTCGAGTTCGGCTCCATGACGGTGGATACGCATGGCAACATGCTCCCAAAGACACCACAAGCAGCGGTGACAACGGCCACCATGTACCTCCTCAACAACCAGCCACCGGCTAGGGGTCCGCGAGCCGCCATGCACCGATCTACAATCGCATGCTTGAGGCTAGTCGAGGCTTCCCTCATCAAGGACCAACGCCAGAGCCGAAGAAAAGTAAAGCTCTGGACAAGTATTACTACTCATACTCCTCCAGTGATGATAGCCACGATCTGTCACGTCGGTGCCGCTCACGACGGCATGACCGCGACTACGACGCGCGTGATGACATCACGCAGCACAAAGTCGACAAGATGCGTGCAAGGCGTGCCTATTAGACTGACTTGGAAGACAACGAAGTAGAGCTCTGTGGCGCCAGATGCTTCAGTAGAGCCATCAGGCAGAAGCGAATGCCTAAGGGGTTCAAACTCCCATCGGAGAACCCAAAATTCGACGGCCTGCAGGACCCGAAGATCTGGCTGGAGGATCAAATGTCCCCCGTCAGGCTGCATGGTGGAAGCTCAAGCACAACAATGCAATGCCTACAGCTACAGCTGCAAGACATCGCTCGCGCATGGCTCAACAATCTCCCGTGTGGATCAATTCGCAGCTGGGAAGAGCCGGTCTACAGCTTCGTGTGCAACTTCAAGGGCACTTACAAAAGGCCCACATCAATCAAGGAGCTAAGAGGCTTCCACCAGAGGTCTGGTGAGTCGCTACGCTTGTACATCCAGAGATGGTCCATGATCAAGAATTCTGCAGAAGATATCTTTGAGGATCGCGCAATCGACGCGTTCAACAATGGCGTTCGCCCTAGAGAGCTCGGGGAGGAGCTGGGCTACTCGAAGCCCAAGACAATCGACCACCTGATGAAGATTGCGAATCAGTGGGCCGATGGAGAGGACTCGGTGAAAAACCGTACCTACTCCGATGATGACGACGACCTCGGGCGCAGACGTGATCGCCGAGGAAAACGTCGAATGCGCATCTACGAGGACCGCGAAGATGTCGACATGGTCATGGCTAGCTACATCGACAAACGCGAAGACAACCGCAACAACAGATACCGTAGCGGTGGATACCGCGACATCGGAAAAACCACCCAGGTGTGGCAGCACCGCACCCGCGATGAGGCACCTAGAACATCCATCCAAGGAAAACTGTCCGGACCGTGCAACGTACACTTCTACATCGACAAGCACAACGGCAAGAAAAAGTCCAGCCACCTACTCAAGGACTACCGGGAGTTCCTTAAGCTCCACGAATGCCTGGCCCAGATGAATCGCGACGCGATTAACCAAGGCTATGGAGCTACCCCGGGCAATGTGGCTCACGGAGCACCACCGCCACCACCTGGACCTCCACCACCTAAGGCTGCGCTAGTCCAGAACCATAAAGGAGAGCCATACCCGCGAGCGCTGGGCAACATGGGGATGATCCAAAAAGGGTACCCCTCAAATCGAGTGTAGAAGGCAATCACTCGCCAAGTCAATTTGGCGATAAATTCTCCGCCCTCCACCACTGAGTACCTCAGTGGAAGCGAGTCATGCATCACCTTCGACAAGCGCGACCACCCGTGCCAAGTACCTCGCCTAGGCCACTGTCCCCTCATACTCGAGGAACATATTGGGGGCTTCGAGATGAGTCATGTCTTCATGGACGGCAGAAGCGGCATCAACCTCATGTTCGCAATTACCTTGCACGCAATGAGAATCCCTCTGACATGTCTGGAAGTTTCAGACACGACGTTCCATGGAATCGTCCCAAGGAAGGGCGTGTACCCCCTGGGCAAGATCAACCTCGACGTCATCTTTGGCACACCGCAAAATTTTAGGCGAGAGCGCATCAACTTTGAAGTTGTCGACTGGCCTTCACAGTACCACCGTATCCTCGGACGTGTCGTGCTCGCGAGGTTCATGGCGGGACCACACTACGCCTACCTGCAGATGAAGATGCTAGGCCCAAACGGCGGCATCACAATCAACAGAAGCTTTGAGAGGTCTGACAGTTGTGATAGGGAATTCAACAGAATCTCCCAGTCCTTCGGCATGCAAGAGGAACTCGCAAGGTTGAAGGAGTCGACATACAACAGTCTGCCTCCCCTGAGCAAGCCAAGCTCACCCGACCTATCCTTCGAATCGTTGGTGCACACCAAGAAAGTCCATGTCCACCCAACGGACCTGACCAAGACGGCCCTCATCGCCAACAACTTGAGTATCGAATAGGAACTCGCGCTCATCAAATTCCTCTGTGAGCGCTGGGAAATCTTCGCCTGGTGTCCAGTGGACATGCTAGGAGTTCCTAGGGAATTCGCCGAGCACTCACTCAATGTGAATCCAGATGAAAGGCCAGTCAAGCAAACAATACAACGACTGTCTGAACCAAGAGCAAAAGCGGTCGGTATGGAAGTCAACAGACTCCTCGACGCAAAATTCATATGTGAGATCAAGGAAAGCACCTGTCTCGCAAATCCAGTGCTTGTACCTAAAAAGGACACGGATATCCTACGGATGTGCATGGACTTCACCTCCTCGAACAAGCATTGCCTGAAGGATCACTTCCCGTTGCCACTGATCGATCCAATAATCGACTCCACTCCGGGATGCGAGCGCCTCTGCTTCCTTGATGCCTACTCAGGCTACAATCAGATTCAAATGAAGGAGGAAGACCAAGAGAAAGCAGTGTTCACAACACCCTTTGGTGTGTTCTGCTACAACACGATGCTCTTCGGGCTAAAAAATGTAGGAGCCACCTATCAGCGGTGTTGCAGACCTGCCTCAAGAACCAACTTGGTCGCAATATCCAAGTTTACGTCGACGACATCATCGTCAAAACCAAAGAGGAAGCTATGTTACTCGACGATCTCCGCGAGACCTTCGATAACCTTGATCTCTATCGGATCAATCTCAATCCGGACAAATGCGCCTTCGGCGTACCATATGGGCAACTGCTCGGGTATCTCATCTCCGCGAGGGGGATCGAGGTAAACCCAAAGAAGATAAAGGCCATACTGGCCATGGACAAGCTGAAGAATGTAAAAGGCGTCCAGCAACTGGCTGGGCAAATCGCGGCGCTCAGTCGATTCATCAGCCGAATGGGTGAAAAGGCACTCCCCTTCTATCAACTTCTCCGTAAAGCTGACAAGTTTGAATGACAGACGAAGCACAAGAAGCATTCGAATACCTCAAGCGCATACTATCCACCTCGCCAGTATTGGTGATGCCTCGCGAAAAGGAACCGCTATTGCTATATATCTCCGCCATCAACCAAGTGGTTAGCACAATGCTCGTGGTGGTGCGAGCCAAAGAAAATAAAGTCCACGAGGTACAACGCCCAATCTACTACCTTAGCGAGGTGCTCAGACCAACAAAACAGCGGTACCCGCACTACCAGAAGCTGGCCTACGGCGTCTTCATGACTGCCAGGCGACTGCGCCACTACTTCTAGGAGCACCCAATCGTAGTGGAGAATGACACCCCACTCGGGCATATACTCAATAATCCTGACACCACCGGACGAGTCGCGCTCTAGGGCATAGAAATGTCTCCACGAGACATCACATACAAAAAGCGCGACGCGATCAAATCGCAAGTTCTCCCGGACTTCCTCGTGCACTGGATGGAGAACCAGCTCCCCAACAAGCCAGAGATGCCCTACCTATGGACAATGCACTTTGAAGGGTCCAAACGCAAGGAAGGAGTTGGTGCAGGTGTCGTACTAACATCGCTCCAAGGTGATAAGATGAGGTACATTCTGCGAATGCAGTTCACAGCCTCCAACAATGAAGCTGAATACGAAGCCTTGCTCCATGGGATGCGAATGGCGAAAGCCTGTGGCGCCAAGCGACTCTTCATCCACGACGACTCCAAACTGGTGGTCAACCAAACAATGAACGAGTGCGATGCTCTGAGCGACAACGTGATCGCCTACCATGACCTCTATGACACACTCGAGGGAGACTTCGACGGCTGCGAGCTGCGGCACGTTGGCCACAAAAGCAATAAGGAGGCAAACACACTCACGAACATCGGATCCACCTGTTCCCTAGTGCCACCTGGAGTATTTCTAGGGCGCATCTGCGAATGCTCCATCAATCCCAAGGCTCAAGAGAAGAAGACAAGCACACCAATGGACTCGGGGGCTACGCCATCCAATGAGCCAATGACACTCGATGGCACGGAGCCAGACACATGACTCAAAGGTCCCATGGAGCTCATGATGATCGAGCCATCCTAGGCACAACCATATGTCACATACTTGCTCAGCAAAAGGTTGCTAGATGACCCGACTGATGCGCGTCATATAGCGCGATGATCCAAGGCATTAGCCCTCATCAATGGTGAACTGTACAAGCGCAGCATCATAGGAGTTCTTCAGCGGTGCATCTCCAACTGGGACGGCAGAGCAATCCTCCTCGACATACATGAAGGCACTTGCCGCCACCACGCTGGCAGTCACGCCCTTGTCGCCAAAGCACTACGAGCGGGATTCTACTGGCCAACGACCATGCATGATGCCAAGGACATCGTCCAACGCTGCAACGCTTGCTAGCGATTCGTGGACAAACGCGCGCACCTGGCGCGGAGCTCAGGACAATACCTGTGGCTTGGCCTTTCGCGCAATAGGGACTCGACATGGTCGGCAAGCTCCAGAGATCCTCATGAGGAGGATAAGTCTACCTCCTAGCCACAGTCAACAAATTCACCAAGTGAATCGAGGCCATGCCGGTGACAAACCAATCGGGAGCCAGCGCTGTCAAGTTCTTCGAATCCATTGTCTTCCACTTAGGGGTGCCACATAGCATCATCACGGACAACAGGACAAACTGCACCTCCAAGGAGTTCCAGGAATTCTGCGAAAACCTAGGAATAAACATTAGCTATGCCTCGGTGGCCCACCTTTAGACCAACGGTCAAGTCAAAAAGGCCAATGTCCTCGTTTGTGGCGGAATCAAGAAAAGGATCCTCCGGCTACTCGAACAAGTTGCTAGGTGCTGGCTAGACGAGCTGCAATCAGTACTTTGGAGCCTGCGCACAACCAAACAGTGCCACAGGCTACACTCCGTTCTTCATGGTACACGGCGCCGAGGTGGTACAACCCGAAGAGGTGCGTTACAAGGCCCCACAGGTAGTAGCATACAGCGAGGCAGAATCAACCCTCGCACTCGAAGACTCCATCGACCTCCTCGATGAGGCACGCGCGATTGCAGCGGAGAGATCTACGATCTACCAGCAGAACCTCCGCAACTACCATAGTAGAAGGTTACGCCCCAGACGAAGGAGACTTGGTCCTGTGACTGAAGCATCAAGGGCACTGATACGTCCATTTTGATCACTATTCTATATCATAATTTACTGCTATTCATTGATATATTTCATATTAAGAGATGATACTTATGTTATTTCATCTGTTTTTGCATGGTTGATGACTTTTGGAGCATGGACCGCTGTAGTCAGGATTCTGATGGAAAATGGGCTGTTTGGAGGCGAAATTCGTGAAGACCAGAAAATCCGGGAAAATACATGGAAAATTCTATTTTTCCAGAAGACGGAGATTGCCAGAAGGGGGAGTGGATATGTGCCACAGGGGGCCCACACCACCCCCTGGTGCAGGCAGCCCTAGGCCGCGCTAGCAGGTGGTGTGTCCACCCTGGCCCACTCCAGGCTCTCCCCTCTTGTGTATATTATCCCCATGGAACCCTAATACCTGGGGAGCGACCACAGAAACATTCCGCCGCCTCTGCAGGGCGGAAAACTACAAAGAGAGAAAGATCTCTCCGGTAGACAGAATTCTGCCGGGGACATTCCTTCCCGGAGACGGGAGATCGTCGCCATCAACACCACCATCAAGCCGGACTTCATCGGGATCATCATCATCAACATCATCATCTCCACCAGCACCGTCATCACCACTCCATACAGCTGTAACAATCGGGTTGAATCTTGCATAGTTCTTAGGGGAAACTTTCCCGGTATTGATTACTCCTTGTAGTTGATGCTATTGAGTGAACCATTGAATTATCGTTTATGTTCAGATTGTTACATATCATTATTTCATCTCTGATCTTGATCCATATGCTGTCTTGTGAGTAGGTCGTTTAGTTCTTGAGGACATGGGAGAAGTCATGTTGTTAGTAGTGGAATTGTGTTGAGAAAGATTCAATAGTTTGATATTTAAGTTGTGGTGTATTTCTTCTAGTGGTGTCATGTGAACGTCGACTACATGACACTTCATCTAGATGGGCCTAGGGGAATGCATTTTGTATTTGGCTACTAATGACAGAAACCTGAACCCCCGTTAGGAAACCTTTGCACAAGGTATGTTAGGGTCTTAGAGTTTAAAGCTGTGGTTAGGTTTCTACCTTAATTACTTTCTTGTACTTGCGGATGCTTGCAAGGGGTATAATCACAAGTATGTATTAGTCCTAGGAAGGTCGGTACATTAGCACATGTTCACCCACACAACACTTAGCAAACTAAAGAAGATTAATCAACTATATGAAGCGAAAGCACTTGACGATATTCCCGTGTGTCCTCGAGAACATTTGGTCATCTTAAGTAATACAACCAGCTTGTCCTTTGCTAAAGAAAGGATTGGGCCACTTGTTGCATTTATTATTATTGTCTTTTATTTACTCGTACTTTATTTATCTGCATTATCAAAAACCCCTAAAAATCCGTTTGCTAAGTATTTATAGACAATTCCTGCTCCAAGGCACTCGCCAACATCGCCTGCTCCTCGTTGGGTTGGACACTCTTACTTATCGAAAATAGCGTGATAAACCCCCTATACTTGTGGGTCATCAAGACTATTTTCTGGCGCCGTTACCGGGGAGTGAAGCGCTATTGGAGAGTGGAACTGGTAAAGGAAACTTCTACTATGAGTATTGTTTACTTCTGTTAGTTGCTTTATTTCAATATGGATAATTCGCTGAGTTTCTTATTTCGTAATGCTACTTCCACTACTAAGGTAGTAGATGAATCACCACCTGCTGAGAATGATACTTTTAAAATACCTACAAGAATTATGGACCGTGTTATTGATAACTATTATGTTGGAGATGGAACTGTCCATCTCAGTGATCATTTGCTCTTTATACACGAATTATGCGGGTTGTTCAAGTGTGCAGGTATTACAACAGATCAAGTCAAGAAGAAGTTATTCTCATTATCACTAAAAGGAAGAGCTGAGGAATGGTATAAGCTACTGAATAATGGTCAAGCTCTTGAATGGGAGGACATAGTGCCTCTCTTTTATTCAAAATTTTATCCTCCTAGTGAGATTCATAAAGATCAGAATCAAATATACCACTTTTGGCCTCTTGATGGAGAGAGTACAGCTCAAGTTTGGGGGAGACTGAAGTTACTAATGCTCAAATGTCCTATTCATGAGCTCCCTCACAATATTATTATCAATAACTTTTATGCAAGACTTTCTCTTCACGATAAGGATCTATTGGATGCCTCTTGTGCTAGATCATTTACACACATGGAAGAAGAAGCTAAATGGGATCTTCTAGACCGTATTCAAGACAATGCTGAAGCATGGGAGAACGATAAAGGAAGAAAGTCAGGTATAAATTATGATTATGAATGCATTGAATCTTTTATGGGAATTGATGACTTTCGTAGTATTAGTAATGCTTATGGTTTAGACTCTCAAGCTATTGCAGCTTATTTTAAGGCTTTTGCTTCCTATATTGAAGTTCCTAAAAAGAAGTGGAACAAGTATCATGCACCTATAAATACATTGTTAGTAGTGTTCCTACAAGAAACACTGGAGTTTATACTGCTAATCATGTTTTACCTGAACCTTACATTGAGAAAATACCTTTCCCGGTTAAAGTAAAGAAACATTCTATGATCGCTAGTATGGTTAATGAAAGTACAAATAAAGCTATTGAACATGATAAACAAATGGACGATGAACCTATAATAGCAAATGTGTAAGACTTTGTCACTAAATATGTAGAAGAGAGACACACTATCCTTTGTAAGGATATCCCTAATATTGTTTCACAAAGTAGTGTTATGAGAGCTAGTGTCCCTGTGTTTTCTGTTAGAATAAATGATCATTGCTACAATGGTTCTTGTGATAGTTATATCATTAAATTTATGCATGATACTGAAAGTTATTATGAGAGAGGGAAGACTGTTCTAATGCATCTCAATAATATTATGTTTCCTTGCTTTATGCTGAAAGTCTTTATGTTGCATTTGTTTTGCCTTCCTATGCTAGCAGCCTCTGGTTTCAACAATTTGTTTGCTTACAAAATTCCCTTGCATAGGAAGTGGGTTAGACTTAAACATGTGTATTTTTGCTTCTTGATGCTCTCTTTCACTTCAATTCATATTCTTATGTGAGCATTATTGAAAATATCATGCCCATCTTAATGGCTATAAAGAAAGAGCTTTTTGGGAGACAACCCAACATATTTTTGCTTTCAGTTTGCTTTTGTTTCTTTGAGTCTTGGAAGTTATTACTTTGGTAATAACCTCTCCTTATCCTTTTTGTTTGGTTTTTTGTGTCAAGATCAACTTCTAATGAGAGAGGAGTAAGATTTGGGGAAGTTGCTGTCCCGAAACAGATTTTTGTGCTTCACCGTAAAAATTCGTGAGCGATCTCTGTACATCGGATTGAGCTGTAATTGTTTGTGCTTCTGCCCCAGGTTGTTATTTAACTTTCGTTTGTTTTACACCTTTTGATTTGAGCAACATAAGATTTTCTAAAAAAATGATCTTTACCCGCTGGTCTGTTTTGACAGATTTTTGCCACTCTTGCATTTGCCTCTTAAATCGATTTCCTTTTTGAATTATTTTTGGGTTTTAGGAAGGAGTCGCTACAGTAGCTTATGTTTTGATGGATTTAAGTTGAAATTGTACTTAAAAGGTTTATTACCTCGCTTACACTAATGTTGCTAATGAGAATTGTGTAAAGTTTTGTGTGAAAGAAATTTCCAGGTTATTGGAGAAAATGGTGTAATAAGAAATTGAAAGGTTTCATGACTCAAGCAATATGTGTATGAAGATGAAGATATTGATGTTATTCAAGCGGTGACTCTGGAAGAATCTACTAAATACCAAGTTCAGAGACCCGCAGAGTCTAATTTCGAATAGGTAACTTTTCTAGGAAGAAAAGTTCCACGAAAAATCCGTCCAGTTATATTTTTGGAGTTTTTATCCGACAAGGAAAGCAACGAAGCGAAAGAGGGACGGAAACGGAGCCAGGGTGGTTCACACCCACCCCCTGGCGCGCCCCGCTGGCCGTGCCAGCAGGTGGTGTGGCCACCTCGGACTCTGTCTCCGACCCGTTTTCTCTTAGTACCTTCCTTATGTTGTAAAAATTCGTAATAAATAATCCCCGGGACCCCCCGAGGTTCATATATCGTGTTCTCATTGTGGTTTTTGTTTTGATCTATTTTGTTCAGATGTCGTTCAGGGGTTCATCTTCAAAGGATTACGAGCTACGACGCTGTTGCGAACTCCATCACAATCTTGAGCAGGAGATTCTCATGGCACGTGTGAAACAAGAAAGGGTCGCAACTAGGTGCGAAGACATGGACCAGAACGTCTAGGAGGAAGTAAATGACATGAAAGCAGTCATGAAGGGGCTGATACCTCCAACTCTAGATCTCAGTTCCTGCCCTGTAGAAGTGGAAGCTCTACGAGTAACCGATGAGTTCTGCGACAAGTACCGAGTCTTGAGGAGGAAGGTGGATATGCTTCAAGAGGAGAATAACAGGCTTCGCAAGATACTAGAAGATTTCCTCGCGCCAATAGAGAGAACACCACCACCATCGAAGGAGTAATTCGCCATGAGGTTTTGGCATCCCCTTGGTTTGTTCCAATCTTGGGGGAGTGCCGTGGTATCACATCACTATCTTCTATCTTTTTACCTTTTTAGTAGAGTCATATCATGAATAGAGAAGTTATCATGTAGGATGGTTTGCATTATGGAAGTGTCCCCCCTCTCGTTAGATATCTATGTATCCCTTGGTGTGAGTTGCCATTATGGAATATTAATGAGAAGTTCTTTCATTTACTCTTTTGCATATCTTATATTAGTTTTCAATTCATGTTATATGATTTATCTTGTTGTTAGTATTGGTATCACTTTGGGATCATTGAGTAAATTTAGTTGGTTTTGGCAAACCTGGCTCGGTCAGTAGCAACACTATTTTTGAGAATTGAATGAAAAAGATAAAAAGTACTCTAAAGAATTATAATTTCATCGTCTTTCTTTCTTGATTTGCTCATAAGTTTAGTATTATCTAGTTAAGATCTTTTGTGCTTCCAAGGAAGATTGCATGTTTGTTTTTATCACTTGTATGTTTGTTTGTTTCCTTCAACTCTTATGCTTGCTACACAACCTTGCTAGCCAAAAACCTGTACTGAGAGGGAAAGCTTCTCGTGCATCCAATCCTTAAACCAAAACCTATGCCATTTGTGTCCACCATACCTACCTATTAGCATCATTGCTATTCCAAGTAAATTCATGTTTTTATCTACCTTCCGAATTAAACTTGTTATGTGAAAATTAGTGATTAAAGCTCTCACGAACTTGATGGCACACTTTACTTTCTTACACTTAATAAACTTGAACCATTGTGCCCATCTATGTTGCGTATATGCTTGCGCTTTGTAAGTTGTGAATTAGCAGAACCATGCTATCATGGGGAACGCTTTCAACATTGCACTTTATTTAGCCGATATCGTGCTCTTTTGTTTATGGATGTCGTCGGTGTGAAATGAAAGGGGAGCTTGTAAGTCTATGGAGTTATGTATGTGTGTTAGATAAACGCCTAATCATGGTGGAAACCTATAGCGTAACCATAATGACCACTCTATGAAGTATTCTTCTTATATAAAAAAAAGAGATAGAGATTGAGAAAAGAGAAAAAAAGAGATGAGAAAAGAGGAAAGAGAGAAAAAGCACCATTTTCCCATGGTAAATAAGAAGATTGCCAAGATACTCGTTGTCTGCTTGCCTTGTCATTTCGATATGGGGATTCTTCCGTATCATCGGGCAAGGGGTACCCCGTTGGCGGTTCGCTATGGTACAGATATACTTACTATGACAAGAACTTACCGGTAACTAAACTTGAGTAGCATGAGGAGCGAACCTCGTATTCAAGGGACATGAGATTTTCAACTTACAACTTGTCAAGCATATCCTCATATTTGATCACTTTAACCTTAATCACCTAAAGATGCCTATGATAGGGGCAATGAGAGCTGAAAGCTAATAAGTACCATAATTTTTGGAAGCTCTTTATGAAACTTGAAATCCCTGCTTCCCTCTAAGAAGGGCCTATCTTTTACTTTTTAGTTGAGTCAGTAAACCTATTCCCTTCTATCTCAGCAAGTATTTTGAGTTGTTGTGTTTCATTCATTCATATGATGATTTATTCAATCATGTTTCTTATGTTCCTTGTTTTGCACATTGCTCTTATCTTAGTGTTTATTACTTTGAAAGCTATCATTGAAAACCCTTTATGTGTGAACTCCTGCAAATTGTCAACTATTCTTCGACCAAGAGCTAAGTTTGCCATTACCAATTGATATTTACTTTATGTATCTTTAAGGTGTTTCCTTTACTTATTGCAAGATAAGTTATATAATAGTGAGTTGTCTTCTATTATGATTTATGTATTAATGAATGTGATGCTTCTTGTCCGTATTATTTTATTGACTCTTCACTCCATAAACCCGAGGTCATGTTTATTGAGCTCAGTTTTCGCTTGGGGACAAGTGAAGTCTAAGCTTGGGGGGAGTTGATACGTCCATTTTGCATCACTATTCTATATCATAATTTAATGTTATTCATTGATATATTTCATATTAAGAGATGATACTTATGTTATTTCATCTGTTTTTGCATGGTTGATGACTTTTGGAGCATGGACTACTGCAGTCAGGATTCTGATGGAAAAGGGGCTGTTTGGAGGCGAAATTCACGAAGATCAGAAAATTCAAGAAAATACATGGAAAATTCTATTTTTCCAGAAGACGAAGATTGCCAGAAGGGGGAGTGGAGATGGGCTACAGGGGGCCCACACCATCCCCTGGCGCAGGCAGCCCTAGGCCGCGCCAATAGGTGGTGTGGCCACCCTGGCCCACTCCAGGCTCTCCCCTCTGGCGTATATTATCCCCACGGAACCCTAATATCTGGGGAGCGACCATAGAAAGATTCCAGCGCCTCTGCGGGGCAGAAAACTACAGAGAGAGAAAGATCTCTCCGGCAGACAGAATTCTGCCGGGGAAATTCCTTCCCGGAGAGGGGAGATCGTCGCCATCAACACCACCATCAAGCTGGACTTCATCGGGAGCATCATAATCATCATCACCATCATCATCTCCACCAGCACCGTCATCACCACTCCATACCGCTGTAACAATCGGGTTGAATCTTGCATAGTTCTTAGGGGAAACTTTCCCGGTGTTGATTGCTCCTTGTAGTTGATGCTATTGAGTGAACCATTGAATTATCGTTTATGTTCAGATTGTTACATATCATTATTTCATCTCTGATCTTGATCCATATGATGTCTTGTGAGTAGGTCGTTTAGTTCTTGAGGACATGGGAGAAGTCATGTTGTTAGTAGTGGAATTGTGTTGAGAAAGATTCAATAGTTTGATATTTAAGTTGTGGTGTATTTCTTCTAGTGGTGTCATGTGAACGTCGACTACATGACACTTCATCTACATGGGCCTTGGGGAATGCATTGTGTATTTGGCTACTAATCGTAGGGGTTGCCGGAGTGACAGAAACCTAAACCCCCGTTAGGAAACCTTTGCACAAGGTATGTTAGGGTCTTAGAGTTTAAAGCGGTTGTTAGGTTTCTACCTTAATTACTTTCTTGTACTTGCGGATGCTTGCAAGGGGTATAATCACAAGTATGTATTAGTCCTAGGAAGTTCGGTACATTAGCACAGGTTCACCCACACAACACTTAGCAAACTAAAGAAGATTAATCAAATATATGAAGTGAAAGCACTTGACGATATTCCCATGTGTCCTCGAGAACGTTTGGTCATCTTAAGTAATACAACCGGCTTGTCCTTTGCTAAAGAAAGGATTGAGCCACTTGCTGCATTTATTATTATTTTCTTTTATTTACTCGTACTTTATTTATCTGCATTATCAAAAACCCCTAAAAATCCGTTTGCTAAGTATTTACAGAGAATTCCTGCTCCAAGCCACTCGCCAACACCTTCTTCTCCTCGTTGGGTTCGACACTCTTACTTATCAAAAATACTGCGATAGACCCCCTATACTTGTGGGTCATCAGGCACCTCAAATTCGAGTCCCCTTGGAAAGGACCTTATGTGATTACCGAAGTAATCCCAGGTGGCGCCTATTGCCTTAAAGACTTCAAGAACGGAGTAGCATACTCCAAACCCTGGAACGTCATGCAACTGCGGCTTTTCTACCCTTATATGTTCCTTTTTTACTTTACAAATAAGGCTATACAGCCAGGTTACTTAACCACACATTATACCTCATGATATTCTGCGAATAAATAAAGCTAAGTGCCCCAAACCTTGTGTTCTTTCCATTTTACTTGCAATTACATCACTCACGGGCCGCGCCACCCTTCACATCATGTTCCATGAACAACACAGTATCTTGAGTACCTGACGCACTACCAATCGAACCCTTGATAACACCAACCCAGCTGCAACGCACCTGGCATGTTGGCAAGATGTTGAGATGAATACACATTAGGCTAACGAAAAGGACTTGTATATTACGATACACTCGAAAAATATACAAGCTAGCAAGCTCTTCACACATTAACGAGTATTAACCACACCCGACACAATCGTATAATTTTTACAACAATTTTACATTTATATGCAAGGTATATACTGTAATACTACTGCAAGAGAAGAACATTTGTTTGCTCCTCAAAGAAATCGACGATATCTTTGGCTGGCTGGTCAACCGGTCGGTAGTGTGGCACCATGTTCCAAGTCATCCCTTATGGCAGCGGTGGACCAGTGGCAATAGCCGTGACATCCACATCTGGCCCATGCAATCGAACAAGCGCCAATGCAACCTTGACACCCGCGACCAATTGCTGGCGCACGCACTCATGATTGTGCTGATATCTCAAAACTTTGCCAAAAAAGCTAGCAAGCTTGATGGCACCGTGTCCAAAGGAAACATCGCTTGGAAGATATGCCTAAGGCATGGCTACGCCTTCTTCAAACATTGAAGCACTCGCAAGGCACGATCCTGCAGCGTCGCCAACGCGACTGCATGGTCATGATCCACCCAGAAGTAACCGCTAGCTTGCAGCTGCTCCTAAGTCAGAATTATGCAGGCAAATGGTAAACCGATCCCTCTCATCCTGCGGATGGCGAGTGCTAACAACTACAAGAAGAAAGAGAAGAGCATAAGACAGAGCATCACCACGATTGGCCAAAGAAAAGGAAAAGAAGATAGACAACTAACACTTAAATTGCTCCTTCAGCTATGCAACTTCGTCCAAGAGATACTTCTCACGAGTAGTGGCATTCTCAGCCTTCGAATTCCACATGTCTGTGTTACCATGGACAATGGGCAACTCTCGCTCCAACTTCTTTACATGATCACCCAGTCGCGCAAGCAGTGACAGCTCCTCCACCTTCGAACACAGTCGCGGCGCAGTTTCAGCAGTGAGAGGAGAGTCAGGAGGACCACTCGAAGGAACCTATTACAACCAAACAAGAGGAAAATAAGACCAACTATACTTTGTTAAAAAGGGCAGAGTACATTCATGTTCAACAATGTTTCAAAAGGTGTACCCCCACAAAATATGGTTCATCAGAAGAAAAGCTACGCTATTATAGATGGCAACTAAGGAATGTTCTGCTTTTTTGACTTTGACTTCGGAGGCTTCCTCGAATCTGTGGCAGTCTCTGACGCCACATACTTCCTAGTTGTAGCCCCAGAAGCCACAACCTTCGCACTCTTCAACCGCCGCAATTCAGCAGAATAAGCTGTGACTGTATCAATGAGCCGAGGCCCATATTTACTGCACTTAGTGGCGAAGGGATGGAAGACTACCTGCTGGCCATCTGTAGCGACTGGCATCACCGAAGAAATCTCGCTGGGGTCTAGCTCCACGCCGTGGGCTTGCGCAATCGTGAGTGCCATAGTCGCGCCAACAGACCTCTACGAATTCTTGAAGTCCATTGGGATGCCCTCTGCGAAGGACTCCACCAGGCCATCAAGACTCTCGATTAATTTAGCCTTGAGAGCCACCTCCTCTCGGAGGCGACTCAGCATGCCCTTGGCCTTTCCAAGTGTGTCTTGGAGAGCGACGCTGCGGTCCTCGACTACAGTCATGGCGCCGGCCAAAGCATCCGCGTGAGCCAAAGCCTGTGCATCAAAGCTCACGCCAACGGCATCTGAAGAAAACACATGTCAGCAAAACACAATATGAAGGCAAAATACATGAAACATACAAGTAAGGTAGTGTCGTACCTGAAAGCGCCTTCGCGACTAAGAAGATTTGTTCTACGAACAACTTTTCCCTATCAGCAGTGGAGGTACGCAAATCCTCCTCGCGTTTCCGTGACTCCTGCAGGGCCTCGACTACTTCATCACGTTTCTTCACCGCCGCGGCAAGTCCCTTCTCGAGGGAATCAATGCGATGGAGAAGTTCATTATGTTCACCTGCAAAGGATATAAACATGGCAAGATCACTTGCCAATCTCTACACAACAGAAAGAAGGGACAAGATTAACACAAACCTTAGACTACATGATGGTGGTTGTCTAGCAAGGCATGCTGTTGACCCAAAGCAAGAATATGCTCCACAAGGCGAGTGAAATCCTTCACAATGGGCTACATCAAAAGATAAGAAGCATCATCATTAGCAAAAATGAACAAAGCGTTGCACATCAATGAAAATTCGAATGCCAACGGCAAAAGACAGTTACATGCTCCTCTAGGGACTCGGAAGGTTCCTATCGAGTGGGTGTATGTGCAACCATCTGGTGCCCCCCAGCATGGGGGGGAACTCGAAGAGTTGGGGCCGAAGTGGGCTGCCACTGGAGGAGAAGGAGACCGTATGGCCACCTCCTTGATCTTGGAGTCTGCAACTCTAGATTCTTTAACAAATTGGCAGTCATCAGAAGACAACGCGCTGTTTGACTACAAATATCAAGCACCACTTCAGAAGAGAGAACTTCTAGGAAAATAAGACGAACTTGAGAAATATAAAGACTTACCCGTCAAAATTCTCGAGATGAAAGGAATCTCCCGATGACTCCTTCGGCAACCTCAACTTCTTCCTTGCAGGAGGAGCCATGGTGCGCACAGACACGGCGGGGATTGGCTCCTCTACAGCAGCAGAAGGATCCTCTAGCGTCGATGGTGAGGAAGCATCCGAATTCTCACTACGGGAGCGCTTGCGAGTCCCATGATCACTGGACCGGGGCTTCCTGCTCCTCCCCAATAGGAAAAGTGGAGCCTGACTCGTCCTCTTCATCCACCTCGCGAGGAATAATTCCTTCAGGCCGAGGAGACAAGTTGGTGGCCACGACCCAGTCCTAACAATAGGAAAAACATCAGTATACAAAAAGGACCTACAAGCAATCGAGAAATCAAGAAACTTCAAAGAGAAATCCACCTCAGGCGGAGGATTATTGGCGCAGAATGGAGACACGACTGAGTCTCCTGGGATATCCTCGTTGGCGGTGTACTTGGTCACCAGTCGCAACCTCCTGTCCACTTCACCAGAGGAAATACCCTCTGCAGAGATGCGAGTGACATCACTAGCACCGGTCCAACAGAACATTGGGTGTACCCTAGCCTGTAGAGGCTGTACGCAGCGACACATCCAAGTACGAATGAGCTCTGCGCTGCCTACCTCTTCCCTATGCAATGTTCGAGGTCATAGACACGCTGATACAACATATCTGTTTCCTTGACTTCGCCGGGC
This sequence comes from Avena eriantha, assembly GCA_910589775.1. NCBI lineage: Eukaryota > Viridiplantae > Streptophyta > Magnoliopsida > Poales > Poaceae > Avena > Avena eriantha. The sequence goes on along the minus strand of OU342744.1, from coordinate 455,275,764 downwards.
ATCACGACGTTCTTCTAGGATCGCCTCCTCTTGCAGACCGCCACCGGATCAAAGGGCACAAGTCTGTAGTGCTCTCTGTCGGCCTTCTAGTCGCGAACGTAGAACCACTTATCTCTCCACCCTTGGACAAATGCGGTGAGTTTGATGTCGAAATAAGTGACATTGGAATCGACGTGGATCCCGCAGCCCCTACATCGTAGACTACAGAACCCGACCCTGACTGACGTTTGAGCTTGAAGAGTTTCTTGAAGAGAACGAAGTGTGGCTCGATTCCGAGCCAGCACTCGCAAAGAGTGATGAAGCAGGCGATGTGGAGAATAGAGTTTGGGGACAGCTGGTGCAGCTGGAGCCCGTAGAAGCAAAGAAGACCCCTAACAACGGATGTAGGGGAGAGAGAGACCACGAATGATGAACACAAGGAACATCACTCAAAAACCCGCGGGAGGACTAGGGATTACCTCTTCACCAGGAACGCAAGAGTCATCCTCCATGGGAGTAAGTGCTCCATCTTGGTGCTGGGTGAACACCTCTGATGGCTTGATGACGGACTAGTGCCACAACCCATTAGTGATGCGAGTCCCCGCGCCCTTCTTCTTCGCAGCACTGGTGGCGCTAGTGCCCGTGGTGGCGGCGCCTCTCTTCTTTTTGGCAGTACAATGGTAGCTGTAGATCCAACAACGGCGCCTCCCTTCTTCTTGCCCATCTTGCGCTGGCGGTGTGAGCGCAGGAAGTAACTAGGGAAGGTGCGGAGTTGGTCCAGCGCCATAGAGGAGTGGTGAGCAATGGAAGAGCAAGAACAACAATGGAAGAGATGCACGAGCGAGAATACGATATGGGGAAACTACCGCATGGTGAACCCCTACTTAACCTCACAATTAGATGCCATCCAACGGCTAGGAGAAAATCAATCCAGCATGTGGCACACATCGACGTCGACACGTGGCAAGGGTAGCCCATGAACCGTCACCCCACTCCACCCATTACGCACGAGAATCTAGGAGACACAGTTAAACCAGAAGATTACGCACGCCTAGTCAAATCCAAGTCAGAGAATGGGACACACTACTCGTCACGTCCCATCAAAGCCGCTCATGCGGGTAACTGAGGTTAGCTCATCGTCAGCACTGGCGTCAATAACTCCATCAGGAGCAACTTTTTTGACTACTTTAGTCCTTACTCGAGTCTTCGACTCAACCAAGCACTCGGGGGCTACTCCTAACAGGAGCGCTAGCCGCGCACTCGAGGAAATTTTTTCTAAGACATTGAAGAACCCTTCACTCGAATCAACGATTCAATTGTGGACTTCGGGTTACTCCCATAGGGAGCGCTGAAAGCACATTCGACTGAAACAAGAAAAAGACGACAGTAGTCGCAAAGTACTTATAGTCCCCACTCAAGTCTACGACTCAAATAGGCACTCAGGGGTTACTCCCATAGGGAGCACTAGCCGCGCGCCATATGATTTTTTCTTATACATTACACTGCGTGTTGATAACATCCACACTCGAATGCTCTGGTGACTCCACCTCATAATTTCCCTACAAAGAGACTGCGTCTCCTGGGTCACCTGAATCATCTCCGTGATGACAAAATTTGGATGCCGCATCTACGACGTGAAGTTAAGACCTGAATAAGGCCTGGCAATGCATCGGCCGTGCTCTACCAGAAAATATCCATGCCTGCAGGTATGATGAAATATGCCTTGCGGATGCGTCGAGTTCTCACACGTATATACTCGCATTCGACTCCTGTAAGACCTCCTTGGCCCGAGTCGAATTACACCAGCAGTTTTCTGAATTCGAGTCCAAGGACTCGAGTTTGAGTAGATTGCGTTGTTTTGCCCTAAGGCAATTAACTGATCCTAATGCATCGGATGAATCAGGCATGTATATCAACAATCCCTATGACATCAATTAAAGCACTCATAAAAAAATGCTCAGCTATGCACTCGAAAGACTTCATAAAGTCTCCACTCGAATCTGTGATTCCACTGGACACTCAGGGGCTATTGACGTGGGCATACCTTACAGGTACTTGAGTTTGTCATATACGGTCCAGGTATGGCTGAAGCCCACGGTGTTACCAGGGCCCAATACAGGATTCGGGTGACCTACAGAGACTCCGATTGCTTGCAGCACAAGACAAAGCTAAAGATAGAAAGTTTAAAGGGACAAACCCTAATCTGTAACCAACTCGACCTGCTACCCGAGACCTAGCCTATCTATATAAAGGCTAGGAGGGGGCAGCGAGGAGGAAAATCACAACCCTAGTTTCCACAACCATCACCAGATTGCATCTGCGCACCCCTATAACTTTCGACTCCCTCGATAATTCCAAGAGCAGACAAGCAGGAGTAGGGACCTCTACGAGGCCTAAACCTGGGTAAACCTTGCGTCCCTGTGTGCTTGTTTGCTAGCCGATTGATGCCTCCAGTGCTCCCTCCTTTTCCAAAACCCAAGTCTATAACAATGGGCATTGATGAGTTTAACCCTCATCGACGAGCATGTCTGTGAGACATTGTTTGGCCTCTGCAACTTTTTCGACGTCATATCTAGGAAGTCGATCGGTGTGAAGCAGCTCGACAGGCTACATGAAGAGATCATGGTGATACTACGCAAGCTCGAGATTTACTTCCCGCCCACATTATTCGACATCATGGTGCATCTGCTTGTACATGTTGTTGATGACATCATCGAGCTGGAGCCGACATTCCTGCACAACATGATGCCGTTTGAAAGGCTAAATGGTGTCATCAAAGGATTCATTCGGAATAGGTCCCCTCCAGATGGAAGCATAGTGATGACTACAAGTGCACAAACCAATTGTAGCTAGTTTCGAAGTAAAGATATTGAACCCATAGAGAGCTATTGGTAAAGGTCTTTATGCCCCTCGTTACTATTTACCAAAGATTACTTGTAAGTTGTCTTTGATTCCAAGTAAAGGGTGTTTGAATTGTTTATGGTTGTTTGCAGAAAAAGTAATTAAAACAAGTAAAAGCAAACAAGTAACAATATTGTATGAAGGCGTGGTTGAACTCAATATGGCTAAAACATTCTCAAGGATGTAGGATACACCACTAGCATAGTACTATTATTATATGTAATCAATATAACATACTTCTTATGTCATGATATGTGTGGAGAGAGCCCCATAATAAGATGTTCATGACAAGGCTCATTGGAAGCCACTTTGTTGAGCCAAATGTGAGGTCACCTCTAAATAACCACTACAATGCCTGAGAGCAATCACCCATACAGGACACTTCAATTAAGGGTCTCCCCATGGATATCGTAATTAGATTAGGGAGTCCCTCTTAATCCCCCTTTGATTGTGTGGGTTACGAGCCGACGCCAATCTGTCATGGGGCACTCTGGGTACGCTTCCACAACACGTCCAAAGGGTTTGTTCCTCCCTTTAGTCCTGAAGGCAAATGATATGTGGTCAACTTCACATATCTTCTAAAGAGAGAAATCAAACACAAGCCATAATTATATCATAGACAAGCAAGTCATATGGACACAAGAATAGATCATCTTTATTACAAGTTCATAGTGGTGCTAGGGTTTCTCCATCTCCCCAAGAACAAAGGAACTACTCACTCATGGAAGCAATCAACAACATAATCATAATCAATGGATGGATTAAAGTACGGGTGTAGATCTAATGCAAACCACAGTTTGATCTAGAATTACAAAGAGATCTAATAGATGAAAGATGGAGTAATGGTGGTGATGAAGATGCAGCGGTTGATGGTGAAGGGGATGATGCTTTGTCCTCCAATGATCCGCGAAACAACTAGGATTTTGCCCCAACCAAGTTCCTCCTTTAGATCCCTTTAGGATGTGGTGTTTCGGGGTTTCTGGTGGCTGTGAATGTCGGATCTCTCTCTCGTTTTCGCCAGGAGAAATTATTTGATGAGGCGGTCCTGATGGCGCCTGGTACGGGCGGATGGTACGGGTGGGCTCTGCTCGTACCTGTGGTCGTTATCGGTACTGATGCCTCCTCCTTGTTTGTTATTCTTCCAGGTATGAAGGTAAATTCATAAAATGGCTTTTTATCACTTAGAAATATCATATAGTTACACAATATGACAGTTCTAATTGATATGTTCATCTGTGACTCCATGATTTAGGATCCTGTTGAAACAAGAACGAAATAGCGTGCGTAGGCGCAGTGAAATACAAAAATCCCTACTCTATTTATGCAAAAACAAGAGATAAATATGCTTCAATTTTGGACGCATCAACTCCCCCAAGCTAGGTTCTTGCTCGTCCCCGAGCAAGATGGTGGCTTATGGACAAGATCACCATGTTCATGAGACACGAGGCGTTACAATAAATGAGGCAAACATTGAAACAAGAATACAACATCAGATGTAAAGATACATCAGGGGTATTACCATACCCTTACACATTACATAACTTAGAGGCTTCCACACCCTTTTTCTAGTATTAATGAAATTATAAGAAGCTACTAGTGATTCAACATATCATATAATCATGGAGTTTAGAGATTTGTAGCTAAGTTTAATAGTGAAGATTCATGATCATTTTCTTTTTGTTCTTCCTCTCTTTTTATATGCTTGATTCTTTTGATAGCTGCTTTATTTTTCTTTTTCTATACTTGCATGTCTATATTTTTCCTTGATCTCTTTTTCTTTTCTTCTTTTCAACAAGCTATTTTATCATGCTCACTACTTCAATGGCTTTTGAAAACCCTTAATCATAATATGCTACCAGAATTCTTCTTCTCATAACTTAACCAATACTTATATAGGTGTGGAAGTCCCTAAAATTATGACAACTATACAAGTATAATAATACTTAACCTAGTTCAATCATCTAATATAATAATCATGAATCAAACACAACTTCAATTATCATAAAGTCTCATAACTCAACGGATATAATTCTTCTCTTGAACAAAGGGAACTCAAAGTTGACACAACTAATGCAAATTTGGAAGTTTAAACCTAATCATGCATGTGGAAAGTTAAACATGCTAAAACTATAAGATAGATTACAAGGTTCTCATCCCCCAAGCTTGGTGTCAAGCCGTGTGGATCGAATAATCCCTTGCGTTTACTTACTCCTTTTTGGGAGTAAAGAAGTCATCGTCTTCCTGTTCTTCATCTGTCTTGAGGTTACAGGCTTGAGCAATACATGCGAGTCGCGCAGACATCTCTATGATGCCGACACGTAATTCCTTGATTACTTTGTTTAAAGTTCTTCTATCATCTGCCATCTCCATAATGATGTTGGTGAGGAGTTGTACCTTACTGTCGATGTCATCGACCTTCTTTTGGAGGTCTTTGCCCATCATCCAGTAAGAGTCAACTCCTTCCCCAATGGTCTCAACACAAGCCTTAGAAATATTTGTAAGGTTCTTGATCTTTTCTCGAATCTCATCTTGGTCTCCCCTTTTCTTGGAAGAGGTTTCTGGAGGTGATTTAAGAGAAGATCCATGAAGGTTATACAAATTAATCAAGGAGTGGAACCATATTGGGTTGAGTGGAGATTCTTCTTTGTTCCTTCCTTCCTCCACGTGCCTGAGCATCTCCAATTTATGTGGAAACATATCTTCCCAATTGGGGAGTGGAACCACACGTGGGGGCTCGCGGTTGGAGGAAGACGTAGTATCTCCTTTGGATCCCTCCTTCTTGATTCGTCCTTCCGGGGCGTGCTCCTTCTTGGCCCAGATCTACTTGATATGTAAGGGCTGCACAGACCTCTAGTAACCAAGTGAGATCTGAGGTTTCATTGTAAAAGGACATGAAGAAGGTCTAGATCTGAAATCGGATGGAAAAGAGCAAGAAAGAAGAAAAAGTGCAGATTGGAAAGCAAAATCAGAAGTTCAAAAAGCCAAAGTTGGTCGCGGGCTATGGTACGGGCGGGCTCCGCCCGTACCGCGCTCCCGTACAGACTACTTACCGACTTCAATAAGTTTTTTTTGAACACATGAATAAATATGTCATGAGGGAAACAATACTGATGACGACCATTGGTACGGGTGTGTCATCCCGTACCATCCGGTCGTACTATATTGCAAAAAATTGGAGTTGGTTCTCTGAATGGTTAACGACTAGTTGTACGGGCGCGTCCGGCTGTACCGTCCACCCGTACTAGGTTGAAAAACCATTCAGAATCACCAGAAAAATCAGACCAGTTTAGAATGAAAAGTAGAATCATCCAAAAAGGCTTCAAAGAAATAGAATTTAAGTAATTTACACTTTGTTACCTAGCCTCCCCTTGTTGTATTCTTCAGCTGGGATCACAGAGGTTAATTCCATAGTGTTTACTTCGCCAACTCTGTAATGCTTTAATCGCTGCCCATTAACAATCCAGGATGAAGAAGAGGGTGTAGTATTTTTCAGTCTCACCGCTCCCGATGGATATGCTTCTTCAATATCGTATGGTCCTTCCCACCTAGATTTCAGCTTTCCTGCAAAAATCTTAAGACTAGAGTTGTAAAGTAAAACTTTATCTCCAATATTGAATTCCCTGCCTTCTAACTTTTTGTCATGCTGTTTCTTAACTTTTTCTTTAAATATTCTAGCATTTTCATAACCCTCATTCCTTAGTTCATCTAAAGCATGAATGTCTAAGAGTCGTTTTTCACCTACAGTTTTAAAATCAAAATTCATTGTTTTGCTAGCCCACCAAGCCTTATGCTCAAGTTCTAGTGGAAGATGATTTTTTTACAGTAAACCATTTTGTATGGTGTCATTCCCATGGGGTTCTTGAATGTTGTGCGATACGCCCACAATGCATCATTAAGCTTTAGATCCTAGTCTTTTCTTGATCCGTTCACCGTTTTCTGAAGTATGACCTTGATTCCTCTATTCGATAATTTCACTTGTCCACTGGTTTGAGGATGGTAAGGCGAAGCTACCTGGTGGTCTATTCTATATTTTTGAAGTATCTTGTCAAAAGTTCCTTTCATAAAATGAGTTCCACCATCAGTAATCAAAAATCGAGGTACTCCAAACCCAGGGAAGATGATGTCCTTGACCATCTTGACGGAAGTGGATGCATGTGCATGAGCTGTAGGTATAGCTTCAACCCATTTAGCAACATAATGAATAGAAACAAGAATATGAGTATAACCGTTAGAGGGAACAAATGGTCCCATAAAATCCATTCCCCATAAATCAAATGGCTCTATTACTAAGTTATATTTCATATTCATCTCTTGTCTTTTTCCTATATTACTCATACATCGACAGGCATCACAATTTTTAACATATTCATGAGAATCTTTGACTAAGGTAGGCCAGTAGAAGCCTGACTGTAAAACTTTGGCTACAGTGCGATTACCAGCGTGATGACCACCGTAGGGGCTACCATGACATGATTTAAGGATGTCTTTAATATCATGCCCGGGCACGCATTTCTGGATTATCCCGTCTAGACCATGTCTATATAAGTACGGATCATCCCAAAAGTAATGTTTTAAACCACTGAAGAATTTCTTTCTTTGATTGTAATCCATTCCTTTTGGTACAAACTTTCCTACTAGGAAATTAGCATAATCTGCAAACCAGGGATCGTGAGTTTCTACAGCTGCAATATATTCACCTCGCATAGATTCATTAATAGGGATAGGATCTTTCATGATTCCTTCCATTCATTGCAAATGGTCGGCCACAGGGTTATCCTTTCCTCTCCTATCCACTATTTGTAAATCGTACTCCTAAAGTAACAAGACCCATTTGATTAGATGGGGTTTAGCTTCCTTTTTAGGTAGAAGATGTCTTAGAGCTAGATGATCAGTATGAACTATTACTTTTGAGTTGATGATATAGTGTCTAAACTTATCACAAGCAAAAACAACAGCAAGGAATTCTTTCTCGGTTGTTCCATAGCGCCTTTGATCATCATTAAAGACTCGACTAGCATATCGAATAACATTAAGGTTAGAGCCATCTCTTTGTCCTAAAACAGCCCCAATAGCATAATCACTAGAATCACACATAATTTCGAATGATTCGTCCCAATTAGGTGCTTGAATAATAGGTGCATAGATTAAAGCTTTCTTTAACTGTTCAAAGGAATCATGACAATCTCTATCAAAAGCAAAAATAATATCTTTGTCTAGGAGACGAGTTAAAGGGGCGGCTATCTTAGCAAAATCTTTGATAAAGCGTTTGTAAAAATCAGCATGCCTAAGGAAATTCTTTACTCCTTTTATATCTTGAAGAATTAGAAGTGTTTCTAAAATAATTAAGTTCAAATTATCAATCTTAATATTCTTCTCAGAAACTTTATGCCCCAAAACTATACCTTCCCTTACTATGAAGCAACAATGCTCCCAGTTTAGAACCATCTTGGTTTGTTTACACCTCTGCAAAACTCTATTAAGATTATATAGACATTATTCAAAGGTAGATCCATAGACAACAGAGTTATCCATAAGAACTTCCATGGAACTCTCCACAAAACTGTCAAAGATTTTTAAAAACACACTCTTGAAAAGTAGCAGTTGCGTTACACAATCCAAAAGGCATTAATCGATAAGCATAGGTTCCATAGGGGCATGTGAAAGTAGTTTTCTCTTGATCTTCAGGTTGGATAGCTATTTGAGAATAACCAGAGTATCCGTTAAGAAAACAAAAGTAAGAATTAGTGGACATCCTATCCATAATATTGTTAATGAGGGGAAGTTGCTTATGAATTTTTATAGTTTCTTTATTCAACTTCCTAAAGTCAATACACATTCTATATCCTGCTATTGTTCTAGCTGGAATCAGTTCATGCTTATCATTATTAATTATTGTTATGCATCCTTCCTTAGATATGCAATGAGTTGGACTCACCCATTTGCTATCTGAAATTGGGTAGATAATACCACTGTCTAACATACGGATTACTTCCTTTCTCACAACCTCTTTCATTTTGGGATTTAACCTTTTTTGATTATCAACAAATGGTCTCGCATCCTCAGCCATGGGAATCTTGTGAGTTACTATGGTTGGATATATACCTTTTATGTCAATAAGAGTATATCCAAAAGTTTCTTGTTATTGGAAAAGTAGTTCTAACAACTTTGTGCTTTCATCTAGAGATAGATTATCATCAAAAATTACTGGACATTTACATTCCTTGTCTAAGAATTCATACCTGAGCCCCGGAGAGAGAGGTTTTAGAACAATAGGCGGTGAATCCTCGTCCCCTTTCCTTTGAATCTCTTCATATTCATTCCTGAGCCCTTGTTCAGCCTCTGGTGTGGTGTTGAGGATTTCATCCAAATCTTCTTTTGCAAAGTCGTTGGCAAGGGAACCATCACTTGTCAAACTTCTCTCCAATTCGGATTGTGGTGTGCAAACATAGATTGCTGCCAATTCTTCAATAGTCTTCTCCTCCTTAATATCGATTTTCTTCTCATAAGGTAATCTTGTGAATTGGCTGTAGCTTATTTCTACAGTTTCTTCAGCAAGCTGTAAAGATAAAGCCTCCTTTTTGTTGTCAATATCAATTTTCATAGAATTGTAAAAACGATTACCAAAAATAACTGGGCAACTGGAGTTCAAAGGTACTTCGATAATATGAAAATCAACTGGATACACAAAAGCACCAACATAGATGCAAACATTGCAAAGTATTCCACGAGTAGGATGCAAAGTTCGATTAGAGAACATAAAAGTTGCTTCGGACGACTCAAGGTAGGATTCATCAAGGTGACCGCACAATTATTTATAAATGGTATAAGGCATTATGTTCATGGAAGAACTTAATTCACAGAACCCTACGTAAGTAATCCCTCCTAAACAAAAAGGAATTTTATGTTGACTTTTATTCTTATCATCAAAATTTCCTCCTATCATTTCGAAGGATTCTTTGCTTACCATTATAACCTCTTCCTTGAAAAATTCAGGTTCCAAAAGTTCTTTTACTATCCCAATGTTTTCTTTAATGGCTCCTAAATTTCTAGTTAATCTTCCTATTCTTTTATTCCCTTCACCCCAACTATCCATTACCTTAGTAAGAATAATTTCCTCTTCAGCTAACATTTTCTTTTGCAATATCTATCTTTGCGGCTAGTTTTAGAGGGTTTTTCTCCATAGGTGGTGACATGGGCATACCTTGTAGGTACTCGAGTTTGTTATATATGGTACAACATTAAAGAATCCCACGATGTTGTTAAGGCCCATCCAAGCTTCGGGTGACCCGGGAGACTCCGACTGCTTGCAACACACGACAAACTTAAGAGAGAAGTTTAAAAGGAAAACCCTAACCTGTAACCGAGTCGGCCTGCTATCCCGACACCTAGCCTATCTATATAAAGGCTAGGAGGGGGCGGCGAGGAGGAAAACACAAACCCTAGTTTCCACACCATCGCCAGATTGTATCTGCGCACCCCCTGTAACTTTTGACTCCTCGATAATTGCAAGAGCAAACAAGAAGGAGTAGGGTCCTCTATGAGGCCTGAACCTGGGTAAACCTTGCGTCCCTCTGTGCTTGTTTGCTAGCCGATCGATGCCTCTAGTGCTCCCCACTTCCTCGAACCTAGTGCATCTGCGATGGGCATTGATGAGTTAACCCCTCGTCAATTGTCACCGTCTGTGGGAAGAGGGAGTGCTGATGTCACAGCTTCCTTGGCCCCATCAACCGCGATCTATGACTCTGCAGCAGTGGAGATTCGCCTCCTCTTCGGTGCCTTCGACTTCACCGTCCACACGCCGGCCACTCGCCTGGATTTCGAGTCTGTGGGCGATGGGATTGGCCTCGCGATTGGGATCTTACGCTTCCAAGTTGGTCGACTAGGCACACTTCGCCTCCCTGACCAGCCGAAGGTCCGCGTGATTTCTCCAGCTTCGTGGTTTCCACCGCCGATCGACACCCTGAGCAAACTCAACACCCCAACAACAGTCGAGAATACGGACAGCGACATCAGTCGCGAGTCCGATCTAGGCAATCTGGCCACAGAAGATGGAGCCTACGGCTCTGAATCTGAAAGCTGTGGAAGCAACAGCTTCCCCAAACATTATATGTGTGCCATCGTCAACACAGGTGACAACGACAGCACTCGAGACAACACCGGTACTGGCGGTGGTATTCCAGTCGCGAACGGTGGTCCCTGCAATGGAGCACCCACCAGCAACGGACCAGAAGGTCATCCGCATCTTACTGCGAATGAACATACCCAAGAGCGCGTGCTTATCAAGCTCAACAACGCTGAGTGGCCTCGCTGCCGGGAAGCCCTACGGGGCAACCCCCTACCACCAAACTCATCACAAGACATGCTGATGGGTTACCACTGGCTGCTCAAGGAAGAATTCAAGTGCCAGCAACAAGTAATCGCCCAGCTTGACGCACGCAGAAGGCAAAAGATGAGTCGAGCCTTCGGTGAGCTCAGTTCTCTTCCATTAGGGGATCCTCCTCCAAGGGTAATGATCATACAGCTGCCAAGAGACGTTCTCGACTGGCTCATCTCACCGATAAGGAGCGAGAAGAGGCCGCGTGATTCCTTGACTTCTCATCTATGACGGTGGATACGCGAGACAATGTGCTCCCGAAAACACCGCAGGCAGCGGTGACAGCGCCCACCATGTACCTGATCAACAACCAGCCACCAGGTGGGGACCCGCGAGCCTCCATGCACCGATCTATGATCGCGGGCCTGGGACTAGTCGAAGCTGCCCTCATCAAGGATCCAGCATCGGATCCAAAGAAAAACAAGGCTCTGGCCAAACGCTACTCCTCCTCCTCCTCCAGCGATGACAACCATGACTTGTCACGATGCCGCCGCTCACGGTGGCACGACTACGACTACGACGCACGTGATGACATCACACATCGCAAAGTCGACAAGATGCGCACGAGGCATGCTCGTTCGACTGACATAGATGACGACGAGATAGAACTCTGCGGCGCCAGCTGCTTCAGAAGAGCCATACGGAAAAAGCGAATGCCAAAGGGGTTCAAACTCCCATCAGAGAACCCAAAATTTGACGGTCTCCAGGACCTAAAAATCTGGCTGGAGGATCACATTTCCTCTGTCAGGCTGCACAGCGAAACCATGAGCACGGCAATGCAATGCCTCCAGCTACAGCTGCAAGGTGTCGCTCGTGCGTGGCTCAACAACCTCCCACGTGGATCGATTTGCAGCTAGGAAGAGCTGGTCTACAGCTTCGTGCAAAACTTCAACGACACTTACAAAAGGCCCGCATCAATCAAAGAATTAAGAGGCTGCTATCAGAAGACTGGCGAGTCGCTACACTCATACATCCAGAGATGGTCCATCATCAAAAACTCCACATAAGACATCTCCGAGGACCGCACAATCGATGCGTTCAATGGTGGCGTACGCGGCAAAGAACTTAGGGAGGAGCTGGGCCGCTCGAAGCCCAAAACAATCGACCACCTGATGGAGATCACGATTAAGTGGGCCGATGGAGAGGACTCGGTGAAAAACCATGTACACTATGATGATGACGATGACCTTGGCCACAAACATGATCGCCGAGGAAAACGTTGAATGCGTGGCGACGAGGACCACGAGGAGGTCGACATGGTCGCGGTTGGCTACGCCAACAAACACGACGACAACAATCGCAATAGCGGATACCGAAGTGGTGGATACCGCGATAGCGGGAAAACCATGCAAGTGTGGCAACACCGTACTCGCGATGAGGCACCTGGAACATCTATCCAGGACAAACTATTTGGACCGTGTAACGTACACTTCTACATCGACAAGCATGACGGCAAGAAGAAATCCGGCCACCTTCTAAAGGACTGTCATGAGTTCCTCAAGCTCCACGAAGGCCTAGCCCAGATGAATCGCGATGCGATAAACTAGGGCTACAGAGCAGCCCTAGGCGCTGTGGCTCATGGAGCACCTCCACCGCCACCCGGGCCACCACCACCTGTAGCTGCGCCAGTCCAAAACCACGGAGGCGAGCCATACCCACGAGCACTGGGAAACATGGGGATGATCCAAAAAGGACGCCCATCAAATCGGGTGCAAAAATCATTCACTCGCCAAGTCAATCTGGCAATGAACTCTCTGCCCTCCACCACTGAGTATCTCAGTGGAAGCGAGTCCTGCATTACCTTCGACAAGCGCGATCATCCGTGCCAAGTACCTCGCCTAGGTTACTGCCCCCTAGTACTCGAGGCACAAATAGGAGGCTTCGAGATGAGTCACATCTTCATGGACGGAGGAAGCGACATCAACCTCATGTTCGCAAGTACCTTGCGCGCCATGCGAATTCCTCTGTCATGTCTAGAAACTTCAGATACAACATTCCACGACATTGTCCCAGGGAAGGGCATACACCCCATGGGTAAGATTAGTCTGGACGTCATCTTCGAAACACCGGCCAACTTCCGAGGAGAGCGCATCGAATTCTAAGTTGTCAACTGGCCCTCGCAATACCACTGCATCCTCGAACGTGTCGCGTTCGCAAGGTTCATGGCGATACCACACTACGCCTACCTGCAGATGAAGATGCCGGGCCCAAACGGCATTATCACAGTCAACGGAAGCTTCAAGAGGTCCGATAGCTATGATAGGGAATTCAACAGAATCTCACAGTCTTTCGGCATGCAGGAGGAACTGGCGAGGTTAAAGGAGTTGACAGACAACAGTCTACCACCTCTAAGCAAGCCAAGCTCACCTGACCAATCCTTCGACACATCGATCCACACCAAGGCGGTCCAGGTCCACCCAACGAACTCTACCAAGACGACCCTCATCTCCAACAACTTGAGTTCCACATAGGAACTTGCGCTTGTTGTATTCCTCCGTGAGCGCTGGGAAATCTTCGCCTGGTGTCCAGCGGACATGCTAGGAGTTCCTAGGGAATTTTCCGAGCACTCCCTCAATGTGAATCCTGAAGCAAGGCCAGTAAAACAGACAATACGTTGACTATTTTAACCAAGGGAAAAAGCGGTCGGTATGGAAGTCAACAGACTCCTTGACGCTAACTTCATACGCGAGATCAAGGAAAGCACCTGGGTAGCAAACCCCGTGCTTGTTCCTAAAAAAGACACGGATATCCTGTGGATGTGCGTGGACTTCACCTCCCTAAACAAGCATTGCCCGAAGGATCACTTCCCACTGCCACGGATCAACCAAATAATTGACTCCACCACGGGATGCAAGCACCTCTGCTTCCGTGATGGCTACTCAGGCTATCACCAGATTCGAATGAAGGAGGAGGACCAAGAGAAAATGACGTTCATCATGCCCTTTGGCATCTTCTGCTCCACAACGATGCCCTTCGGGCTGAAAAATGCAGGGGCCACCTACCAGCGGTGTATGCAGGCCTGCCTCAAGAGCCATCTTGGCCGTAACATTCAAGTCTACGTCGACAACATCATTGTCAAAACCAAGGAGGAAGCCTCGTTACTCAATGATCTCCACGAAACCTTCGACAACCTCGACCGCTACCGGATCAAGCTCAATTCGGACAAATGCGCCTTCGGCATACCATCTGGGAAATTGCTCGGGTACCTCATCTCCGCGAGGGGAATCGAGTCCAACTCGAAGAAAATAAAGGCCATACTGGCCATGGAGAAGCCGAAGAATGTAAAAGGCATCCAGTAGCTAGCTGGGCAAATCGCGGTGCTTAGTCGATTCATTAGTCGAATGGGCGAAAAGGCGTTGCCCTTCTACCAACTCCTCCGCAAGGCTGACAAATTCGAGTGGACAGACGAAGCACAAGAGGCATTCGAGGACCTCAAGCATCTCTTGTACACTTCACCAGTGTTGGTGACACCTCAAGAAAAGGAGTCGCTGTTATTATATATCTCCGCCACCAACCAGGTGGTTAGCACTATGCTCGTGGTGGAACGAGCCAAAGAAAATAAAGTCCACGAGGTGCAATGCCCAGTCTACTACCTCAGTGAGGTGCTCACACCGGCAAAGCAGTGGTACCCGCATTATCAGAAGTTGGCATACAGTGTCTTCATGACAGCCAAGCGACTGCGCCACTACTTCCAGGAGCACCCGATCATTGTGGTGAACGATGCCCCGCTAAGGCACATCCTCAACAACCTAGATGCCACTGAACGGGTCACGCTCTGGGGGATAGAACTGTCTCCATGAGACATCACATACGATAATCAAGATGCAATCAAGTCGCAAGTACTCCTGGACTTCCTCGTACACTAGATGGAAAACTAGCTCCCCGACAAGGCAAACATGTCCTATCTATGGACAATGCACTTTGACGGATCCAAACGTAAAGAGGGAGCTAGCGCAGGTGTCATACTGACATCACCATAGGGCGACAAGATGAGATATGTTCTGTGAATGTAGTTCACAGCCTCCAACAACGAAGCTGAATACGAAGCCTTACTCCACGGGATGCGGATGGCAAAAGCTTGTGGCGCAAAGCGACTCGTCATCTACGACGACTCCAAACTGGTGGTGAATGAAACCATGAACCAGTGCGATGCTCTGAGCGACAACATGATCACCTACCACGACCTCTACAACGCACTCAAAGGGGACTTCAACGGCTACGAACTACGACACGTCAGCCGCGAGAGAAATGAAGAAGCGGATGTACTTGCCAACATCGGCTCCAGTTGTGCCCCAGTGCCACCTGGAGTATTTTTAGAGCGCATCTGTGAGCGCTCCATCATGCCAAAGGCTCCAGAGCTTAAAGCCAGGACGTCAAAAGACTCGGGGGCTATGCCACCCAACGAGCCAAAGGCACTCGAGGACATGGATACAGATACGGGACTCGAAGGCCCCATGGAGGTCATGATGATCGAGCCATCCTGGACACAACCATACATCACGTACTTGCTCAGCAAAAGGTTGCCAGATGACCCGACAGATGTGTGTCATATAGCGTGATGATCCAAAGCTTTCGCCCTCATCAACGGCGAACTGTACAAATGCAGCATCACAAGAGTTCTTCAATGGTGTATCTCCAATGGGGATGGAAGAGCCATCCTCCTCGACATACACGAAGGCACTTGTGGCCACCATGTTGGCAGTTGCGCCCTCATCACCAAAGCTCTGCGAGCTTGATTCTACTGGCCAACGGTAATGCGTGATGCTAAGGACATCGTCCAGTGATGCAACGCTTGCCAATGATTCACGAATAAACCGCACGCACCTGGCGTGGAACTCAGACCAATACCCGTGGCCTGGCCCTTCGCGCAATGGGGACTCGACATGGTCAACAAGATGCACAGATCTTCACCTGGAGGGTATGTCTACCTCCTCGTCGTAGTCGACAAATTCACGAAGTGGATTGAGGCCATGCCGGTAAGAAACCAATCAGGGGTAGTAGCCATAAAATTCTTCGAGTCCAACATCTTTCGGTTCGGGGTTCCACACAACATCATCACGGACAACAGGACAAACTTCACCTCCAAAGAGTTCCAGGATTTCTGCGATAACCTGGGAATCAACATCAGCTACGCCTCGGTGGCACATCCCCAGACCAACGGTCAAGTCAAAAAGGCCAATGGCCTCGTCTGCGGCAAGGTCAAGAAAAGGCTCCTCCGGCCACTCGAAAGAGCTGCTGGATGCTGGCCCGAGGAGTTACAGTCGGTACTACGGAGCCCGCGCACAACTCCAAATAGCGCCACAGGCTATACTCCATTCTTCATGGTACATGGTGCCGAGGCGGTACTACCCGCATAGGTGCGCTACAAAGCCCCAAGGGTAGTAGCATACAGTGAGGCAGAATCAACACTTGCACTCAAAGACTCCGTCGATCTCCTCGATGAAGCACATGAGATTGCAGCAGAAAGATCCACGATCTACCAGCAGAACCTCTGTAACTACCACAACATAAGGCTGCGTCCCAGGTCCTTCATCGAAGGAGACCCGGTCCTGTGACTGAAGCAACAAGGGCACCTAAAGTTTGTTGGGAGGGACCTTATGTGATTACTGAAGTAATCCTAGGTGGCGCCTACCGCCTTAAAGACCTAGAGAGTGGAGTCGCATACTCCAATCCCTGGAACATCGCGTAGCTGCGTCGTTTCTACCCCTAGATATTTTTTACTTTACAAATAAGGCTATTTAGCTAGGCTACTTAGCCATACATTGTACCTCGTGATATTCTGCGAATAAATAAAGCTAAGTGCCCCCAACTTTGTGTTTCTATTTTACTTGCAATTACATCACTCGAGGGTTGCGCCACCCTCTCCACCTCGTTACACGAATATCATAGTATCCTGAGTAGCTAACGCACTATCAATCGAACCCTTGGTAAAATCGACCCAGCTGCAACGCACCTGACAGGTTGACAAGGTGCTGAGATGAATATACGTCAGGCTAACAAAAAGGAATTGCAGAGTACAACATACTCAAAAAATATACAAGCTAGCAAGATTTTACATACAAACGGGTAACAAAAACACCCGACACACTTATATGAACTTTACAAAACCTATGTATCTATGTGCAGGGTCATGCTACTTTGCTGACGTAAAAGGAGAACATTTCTATGTTCTTCGAAGAACTCGATGATATCTTCGGCTGGCTGATCAACCGCTCAATAATGTGGCACCATGTTCCATGCCATTCCTTCTAGCGGGGTCGGCGGTCCAGCAGCAATAGCTGCGAAATCCACATCAGGTCGATGCAGGCAAACAAGTGCCAATGCAGCCTTGGCACTAGCGACTAGCTGTTGACGCACGCATTCGCGGTCCGTGCTGATATAATGAAACTTCTTCAGTAAAGCTAGCAAGCTTGAAGGCACTGCATCCAAGGGGAACATCGCCTAGAAAATATGCTTGAGGCACGAATTAGACTTCTTCAAGTAAAGCAGCACCTGCGATGCACGATCCTGTAGCATCGCCAATGCGACTTCGTGATTGCGATCAACCCAAAAAATACCCACTAGCTTCTAGCTGCTCTTGGGTCAAGCAGTTCAGTCAAATGGCCACTCAATCCCTCTCATCCTACGAGTGACGAGCGCTAACAATTTCAAGAAGCAGTGCAAAGCATAAAGACAAAGTGCCGCTACGAATGCTAAGAAAGGATAAGAAGCTAGAAGAACTAACACTTAAATTGCTCATTCAACCGAGCCACCTCGCCCAGAAGGTACTCCTCGTGCGCACTGGCTTTTTCATCCTTTGACTTCCACACGTCCGCGCTACCACGAAACATGGGCATCTCTCGCTCCAAATGTTTTATGCGGTCACGCAATCGAGACAGCAGCGACAACTCTTCCACCTTTGAACTTGGTTGTGCCACATGTTCATCGGTGGGAGGTGAGTTAGACGGACCACTCGAAGGACCCTATTACAAGCAAAGTAAGAAGAAAATACGACCAAGCAGTCATAAATAAATGCTAGTAGAAAACATTAAGGTTCATCAAGTCTTAAAAGGGGCACCCCCACAAGGTACAATTCAAAAGGGAAAAGCTAGACTATTACAAAAAGGTGATCAAGCAGCAGACTATAGCTAGGCATTGGCACTCGGGGCTTCCTCGAGTCTGTGGCAGTCTCCAACGCCCACAGTCTTCTTGACTACAACCTCTGATGCCGTGACTTTCACCGTCTTCAACCGCCTTAGTTCTGCCGAATACTTGGTGAGTGTTTCAATGAGACGATGCCCATATTTACCGCAACTAGTGGCAAAGGGAGAAAACACTCTCATGCTGGCCATCCACAGTGACCGGCATCGCCGAGGAGATACTGCTGGGGTTCAGCTCAATGCCATGAGCCTGCACCGTCGCGAGTCCCATGGTTGCTCCAACACCCCTTTGGGCATTCTTGAAGTCCATGGGCACGCCTCCAACAAAGGACTCCACCAAGCCATCGAGATCCTCGATCAGCTTGGGCTTGGGGACCATCTCCTCTCGAAGACGCCCAAGCATGCCCTTGGCCTTCTCCAGTCATTCCTTGACGGAGACACTGCGGTCTTCTACTGCAGCCACGACACCGGCCAAAGCATCTGAGCGGGCCAAAGCCTAGGCGTTGAAGTGCACGCCATCAGCATCTGCAGAAGAGGCGCATCAGCATAACAACATACAAGCAATGCATACAGGAAACAAAATGATGCAGCATCATACCCGAAAGTGCCTTAGCAATAGAGAAAAGTTGTTTCCACGAACGCTTTTTCTCTATCAGCTGCGGCGGAACGCAAGTTCTCCTTGCACATCTTCGACTCCTCAAGGTCTTCGACTGCTTCGTCGCATTTTTCTCCGCCACAGCAAGACCCTTCTCGAGGGAGTCGACACGATGAAGAAGCTCATTATGCTCACCTACAAAGGATAAATGGAAAAACTTGAGCTCACCAACCTCTACACAAGATGAACGGAGAAAAAGTATAAAACTAACCTTCGAAGGCACGATGGCGGGTTTCTAGCGAAGCATGCTGACGACCCAACAAAATGATCTGCTCGGCGAGGCGAGTAGATTCCTTCAAGATAGGCTACAAAAAGAAAAAAGCGTGAGCATTAACCCAAATTCGACTGCCAACAACAAGAAAAAACTCACATGCTCCTCCAAGGACTCCAAAGTTTCCTTCTGAATCGATGTATGGGCAACCATCTGGTGCCCCCCAGCGTGGGAGGAACTCGAAGAATTGGCACCGGAGTGGGCCGCCACCGAAGGAGAAGGAGATCGTGCCGCCACCTCCTTGTCTTTGGAGTCCATGACTCCAGTATCCTTGACAAAGCGACAGTCATCGGATGATGACGATGCTGTTTTGACTACAAAATATCTAGAACTCCCTTAGAAGAAAATATTTCGGGAGGACAAGACGAACTCGCAAGAATATAAAAACATACCCATCAAAATTGTCGAGGTCGAAGGAGTCCTCAGATGCCTCCTTGGGTATCCTTAACTTCTTCCGTGAAGGAGGAGCCATGGTGCGCACAGGCACGGTAGGGACCGGCTCCTCTATTACAGTAGGAGGATCCTCCGGCGTCGTCGGTGATGAGGCATCTGATTCCTTGCTTCGGGAGTGCTTGCAAGTCCTGCCGGACTCGGGGGGCTTTGTGTTCCTCCTCTACAGGGACAATGGAGCCTAATTTGTCCTCTTCTTCGACTTCACGAGGAATCACTCCCTCGGGCTGAGGAGGCAACACAGTAGTCACCTTCCAATCCTGAAACAAGGACCGAACATCAGTATAAAAAGACACCCAGTAGGCAATCGAAAAACAAGAAGAACTTTAAAAGAAATCCACCTCAAGTGGAGGATGACTCGCATAGAAGGGAGGCACGATTGAGTTACCCGGGAGTTCCTCCTTGGCAGTGTGGTTTGTCAGCAGTCGAAACCTCCTGTCTACTTCTCCCGAAGAGATGCCCTCTCACGTGATGCGAGTCACATCGCACCACTAGTCCAGTAGCACATTGGATGCACCCTAGCCTGCAGCGGCTGCACTCGACGGCGCATCCAAGTGCGAATGAGATCTGTGCCACCTATTTCCTTGCCTATGTGGCGTTCAAGGTCATAGACACACTAGTACAGAGTCTCAGTTTCCTCGGCTTCGCTGGGCATCACAGTGTTATTCCACGACCTCCTTCTCTTGCATGCTGCCGCCGAATCAAAAGGCGCAAGTCCATAGTGTTCTTCATCAACCTTTTGGTCACGAATGTAGAACCACTTCTCCCTCCACCCTTGGACAGATGCATTGAAGTTTGATGGCAAAATAGGTGACAGTGGAGTCGACATGGATACCGCAGCCTCCTATATCATAGACTAACGATCCAGAGCCCAACTGGCATTTGAGTTTGAAAAGTTTTTTGAAGAGACCAAAGTGTGGCTCGATGCCGAGCCAACACTCGCAGAGGGTAATGAAGAAAGCGATATGAAGGATGGAGTTCGGGGTCAGCTGGTGTAGCTGGAGCCCATAGAAACAGAGCAACCCCCTCACAAACTTGTGAAGGGGGAGAGAAAGACCGCGAATGATAAATGCGAGGAACATCATCCGAAATCCGGCGGGGGATTACCTCATTGATGAGTGCATATTTGCATCATGTTTTACACTATTATTTTACATTGTAGATGTAGGATCTTGGTATTTTACGGCACTCGCGTGCACATTTTATGTCCAATTTCACCAAGATCAGGACATATGATGGATCCCATGGATACAATTCTTTGAGCAGTTGTACTATGGAGAAAAGGTGCCAAAAACAACGTAAATCGCTTAATTGGGAAATATTAGTAATACCAGAAGAAAACCAGAAGCGAACAAAGGATACATAGGGTTCAACGACCAACTATTCAATCGGAATAAATATTCTGGCCATATAGTTCAGTTTGTATAGTTGGCACCGCCTCCGCCTCCTCAAATTGTTTCACCCCGTGCAACTGGATTGGAGAGATGACATACAGAACACCCAGAAATCACCGAAACCTCACCTCCGGAAGGCATCTAGAGGGGGGACTCATCCACCGGGGATCCATCTTCACTCTGAGCAGATCCGGGAGGCTAAGGCATCGATCTTCATCATCCACCATTGCATCACCACCATATCCATCCATCCCATCAACATCTTGTTTAGATCTCGTTGTGATTTCCGTACTCATTGTGGATTTATACAAGTACTATTCATTTATGATAGATTCCATTGTTATTGTCATGATGTTGATTGCCTCCATGTCTGAGTAGATCATTAGTTCTTGGGGAGATGGAGAAACCCTAGTATGAGATTCAAATAAGATAAAGTCTATTATGATATTCATCGTTGTGACCATGTGTTAGATTTTCTACATCTTGATGTTGAGAGAAGTCGACCTCTCAATATTTGCCTCTCATGGAGACTTGATGGACGGGACAACTTGTTGGTAGATGGAGGCGTGCTAGCACTTACAGTGACTATAAAGTTATTGGCACTCCTTACATATCAACTTGGGAAACTAAGGAAACTCACGAAACACTATCTATGCCATGGAATACGTCCTACGGGATCACGTCCCTTAATAGAGCAGTAATTCGATTGATGTCGATTGCTGACTGCCGTGGTTATGAGGATGATGTGAGCAGCAGTTGCTGCCTATTTGTCCAAATACGGAGTTCCTCCCACACATACATAGTTGAGAATGTTCATGATAATAATCTTTATCTTAGCTCCTTATAATGCTAGTGGTGTATCTGCTACTCCCTGAGAATGCTTTTTTCCTTATTGTAGTTCCAATCTCTCTTACATGCGCGATACTTACTTTATGTATTTAGTTGTTTTACTTTACTTTATTGTTGCTCTATACCTAAAACCCAAAAACACCCTTTTACACAATACTCGCATTTTATCTTGTATAACTCCTGCTCCCTATGGGATCGATATCTTTATTTCGAGACTAGCTACAAACGATCTATGCACTTGCAGTCATCATGTTACAAGTCTTTTAGTTTTTGCTTTTTTTTGTCTTGCTAAGTTTTGTTTTGAGTGACAGGTTTCCACCAACGTGATGGAGTTTGAGCATATGACTAGTGCTAACCCGCTCAACTATTTTGGGAAGCCCAATGACATTTATAAAAGAGACAACTCCAATGAGAAGACAAGGGGGTTTGAAATAAATCCTCTACTACTTGGTATTCTACACAAGAAGCAATTTACTGGAGATGAAGAAGATCCTAATCCATATGAGCATATTGCATGTTTCAAAGATATATGTGGCACTTTTCAATTGACGGGATATACCGCTGATGAGGTAAGGGTTAAACTTTTTAGTCAGACTTTGACTAGTACAGCTCTGTCATGGTATAAATCTCTACCCCCTGAAGCCACTACTACTTGGGATAATCTAGCATGTGAATTTCTATCAAATATTATCCATTATCAAAATCTTTTGGAATCAAGCGTCTTATAATGACTTGGAGGAATCGCTCTAATGAAGGACTAGTAACAGCTTATATTAGATTTAAAGATTTACTACGTCTATGTCCTTATCATGATTTGCCTGAATGTTATTTATTGCATATCTTTTATGGCAGTTTAATTGAACCTAATAAAATTGAACTAGACTCTTTCGCAAAAGGAGCCTTTATGAATCTTCCTATATCTAAAGCTTGGGCTTTACTTAATAGAATTCGTGATCATAGAGTTTCATGGAATTTTGGTCTATGAAGTGAAGGAGGCGTAGAAATAGAACACGATTGCATTCATGACTATAATAAAAAGGGCCATGTTAAAGAATTATCTAAAGAACTCTACATGGATTCAAATCTTGTGTTGCAAGTTGTTAAAGCTTTTAATAATCATATCAAAGCTCCTAAAGAGGGTCCGCTCAAGTATGATCCACCCCTCGAACCTGATAATAAAAGAGAAGTTAAAGTAACACTAGCCTCCCTAGAACCAATAAATGATATGCCTTTCCCTAACATTGCACAAAAGCATATTCTTGAATATGAACAGGTCAAAGTAGTACAGGAAAAGAAGGAAGAAGAAAGTATGCTAGAAGTCGTGGAACATCTGGAAGAAACCAAAGATGAAGAGGTAACCAAGGAAGTGATTATGGCTATGTATGCACATTTTAACATAGTTGAACTTGACGAAGAGACTTCCATATCGGTTGAAGGTAAAACAAAGGTAAAAGATGTGGGTAAGCCTATTCTTCCCTACATATTTAAAGAAACCTCGCATTATGGTTTATGTGATCTTGGTACCGAAGTTAATGTTATATCTTAGGATTTCTACTTAGAAATAAAAGAAGAAATAGAACCGGTTACAATTGAAAATACTGATATGAAAATTATGTTAGCCAATAAGAATCTTAGAATTCCAATGGGAGTAGTTGAAGATGCAACTGCCACAATTGGCAATAAAAGTTTTCCAATCGATTTTGTAGTTGTTGATATGCCAGCTGACACTCTTTGCCCAATTATATTTGGAAGGAACATTTTGGGTGATATTGGTGCCTATGTTAATTTCAAGAAGGAGATTGTGTCTCTTTAGCTTGGGGGAGCGGAAAATGAATTCCACTTTTCCAAATTTAAAGACAGGCCCCCATAAATACAAGAAGAAGAGGAAGATAGAACCATTGTGGAAATGGTGGCTCTTTTCTTTTGCAATCAATAAGAAGAAATAAATGAAGATTCAAATTATGAAGAAATAGTTATGGAGGACAAGTCCCTGGGAGAACTAGAAGATGAATTCGATTAACTTCCCATTATGGGACCTCCAACCGATGAGGCTTTTAAAGAGCCAGAAAAGAGAGGGGCCGAGGAACTACCACCCCTAGAGTTGTCGACTCTACCAGATAATCTTAAATACAAGTTTTAAGATGATACAAATAAATTTCCTGTTATTAATTGTGCTAAACTTTCAGGAGAAGAAGAAGAACTCATGAAGATACTTAAGGAGCATCGCAAGTCCTTTGGGTACTCAATGGATGATTTGAAGGGCATTGGTCCCATGATAACCGTCCATCGAATATTCATGGAAGAAGGTGCTAAACCAGTTGCAGAATTTAATAGAAGATTGAAGCCTGAAATGAAAGAAGTGGTAAGAAAAGAAATTGTATGCCTACTGGATGCAGGTATAGTCTACCATGTTAAAGAAAGTGAATCGGTAAGTCCTATTGATTGTGTCCCTAAGAAGGGCAGTTTTACTATTGTTCCTAATGAAAACAATGAATTGATACCTACTAGAACTACTGTTGGGCATAGGATGTGCATAGACTTAAAAAAATTAAATAAAGAAACTAGGAAAGATCACTATCCTTTACCTTTCATAGATAAAACTTTAGAAAGGTTAGCAAACCATACTCATTTTTGCTACTTGGACGGATACTCTGGCTTTTCTCAAATAGCTATTCATCCTAATGACCAACTTAAAACAACTTTCATTAGTCCTTATGGTTTACATGCTTACCGACGTATGCCTTTTCATTTATGTAATGCTCCAGCTACTTTTTGAAGATGCATGACTGCTATTTTTTCGGATTTTATAGAACTTATAATGGAAGTATTTATGGATGAATTTTCTGTCTATGGAACTTCATTTACTAGTTGCTTGGATAATCTCAAAAGAGTTTTGCAGCATTGTGAAGAAACCAATCTTGTTCTAAACTGGGAGAAGTGCCATTTGATGGTCAAAGAAGGTATAGTCCTTGGACACAAGGTATCAGGTAAGGGAATTGAAGTTGATAGAGCTAAGGTTGAGGCAATAGAGAGAATGCCACAACCTAGGGATATCAAGGGTATAAGAAGTTTCCTTGGTCATGTGGCTTTTTATAGAAGGTTCATTATAAATTTCTCTGGAATATCTAATACTTTGACTAATCTCCTGCAAAAGGGAGTAAGATTTAATTTTGATGATAAAGGTCTTGAAGCTTTTGATAAACTAAAAAATGCTTTATCTCGTGCTCCTATTATTAAACCACCTATCTGGGATTCAACCTTTGACTTAATATGTGAAGCTAGTGATGATGCTATAGGAGTAACTCTGCGACAACACATTGGGTGCAGATTTAACATTATACATCATGCTAGTAGAACTTTAAATGGTGCTCAGAAGAATTAGCCTAAAGAAGAAAGGGAACTTTTTGCTATATTTTTCTCTTGTGGTAAATTTTGTTCTTACATAGTAGATGCAAAGTTAAGAGTTCATACGGATCATGATGGTTTAAAAGAACTCCTTGAGAGGAAAGACCATAAGCCAAGACTGATCTGTTGGATTCTTTCTCTTCAAGAATTTGACTTGTAGATTATGAAGAGGCAAGAAATAAAGATGTTAGATACAGTGTCCATATTTGCCCAGCTAGACACCAATCTTGTTGAGAGGAACTTTAGTCCTGGCGATTTTCATTTACGAGAATTGTTTAATGAACTAAGGTTAATTTCTCCAAAAGAGAAGATGTCTTTGTTGTTGGAGGAGCTTTAAATCCCTGAATAAGCAAACGGTAAGTGCAAGGTAAGTGTTTTTACCCAAATAAGTGATTTGTTTTCACAAATTTTACTTTTGAAAATTTTTCCTTTGAAATCCTTATGTTTTTCTGAACTTTTAGAGGGTTTTTACCAACTATACGGGCGGAACTATACGATCGGAGAGGAAGCTCCCACCGTATAGTTGGTCATTAAACTCTCTGTATCATTTTCGTGAAATTGTTTTCGATATCTGAGCCTATACGGTCGCAACTATACGAATGGAGCCAAAATTCCAGCCGTATAGTTGTTCGTTAAACTCTCAAACACTTTTGATTTTTGGTGTCTGCATCTATACGGTCGCAACTATACGGCCGGAGCAAAAATTCCGCCTATATAGTTGGTCGTTAAACTCTCAGACACTTTTCGTCTGTCTTTTCATTTATTCATCTAAAAAACATTATTGTCGGTTCCGAGTCATGATTTAATCGACCTGGACTCGAGATATTTGGAAAATATCTGCACGGAACCAACTATACGGCCAAATCCGTGGCAGGACACTTCCAAATCCGTGATTCCTTTCCCTGTTTCATTATGATTCTTTTCTTGGGCGACAATTTGATGTTTCTCGCGAGTTTTACCGACCTATGACCCCCTTATATACTGCCATTCTCTCTCTCTCTCTCTCTCTCTCTCTCTAATCATAGTCTTCAGAAACCAATCCACCTATTGGTATGCGGATAACCCTGAATCATCATTCTTGGTATGCGGATAATCAATCCTAACCTTTCAATTACACACCCTAGTATAGGAACCTCCCCTATGAGTTTGGCCTCCCAGCCATGGCCATCTACCATCCTGGGCACTGCATAGGTGGACATTAATATTCACGAGGTAGCCTCAGCTCAACCTCTTTCACAAGGGAACCATACTAAGACATATAAACTTCTAGTCAAGCCCTACCCAACTTAGGTAATGAGGGTGTACGGTAAAATTGGAATGATATCGCATCCCAACCCAACCATCAGTTTTTATCAAAGTCAAGGCTCATGCCTCCTTCAGTTTCATCATCAAACAATTGTGTTTCATAACACATGTCAAAACATTTCAATAGAATGAATCATCATTCCAAGGTTTTCATAATCCTTTTCTCCAAGTATTCCCATCTAAGTAATCAAGTTTTAGCTTAGCACTAGCCACTAGTATTGAGGGTATCACTATGGAGGGGTGCTAATCAAGTATAAGTATCCAAGACTAGTTTTAGGATCTTGAGGGGATCCATCCTATTTTCCAATAATCACAATTCATTAACTAAGTAAAAAACTTTAGTAAAAGGGAAAAGTAAAGCTTGCAAGTAAAACTTGGGATGGGTATAAGAAAAGTTGCATAACCAAGCATGCCTAGTGCATCTTGCATTAGTTAGCTTGCACTGATAGCTTGCCTTGTTGGGTGCAGTCGTTGAAGTTCTCTTCTTCTTCCTCGAAGTACTCCTCCTTGTCGTAGCCCGGGTCGGTACTAGTGTCTATAAATATATACGAGGTACACAATCACCAAACAATACTTCACTATTTCTATTTAGCACACAAGGGCTCACACTAGATGATCTAGCATCATCCTACTCATCACATGAATTAGTGGCACATGCTTATTTATCTTATTTTGGGAAAGGTAATTTCTACTCATTGAAAATACTTAAGATTTAATATTCTCCAATTAAGATATGGGATCATATTGACACATGTCATCACCACATATTCTAATACTTTGGGAATGTGATTTAAAGTGGTGGTCATATATTACAAGATTTAATATTAATATTTAATAATATTAAAGTTACTAGAAATGCCTATATAGCATTCTTTTAATACTAATCCATGTTTAATATCTGTCAAACCAAATATTTTTACATATTCATGTAGAGCATGGAAAATGTGATTTTTGAGAGTTCGAATCAACTCAAAAGCATTTATTGTTGATTTTATAAAAATGTTTGAAGTGGTAAAACTCTCTGTCTTGTTATATTTGGTATAGGTGATCTATAATTTCAAACGGTTTGAATCCAATGGGAGTGATTAGATATTTTCAATACCTTTCTAACAAAATTGGAATCATGCAATTTGGTTCGGTACAACTCTTTGAATTCAATTTTGAATATAGCTATTGAATAGGGTTTTTAACTAAATGGAAAAATTCTATTTGAATCGTTGGGCTCTGCGCGGGAAAAGAAATGGGCCGGCCCAACTGCATAGCACGCATGCAGCAGGCTGCTGACATGTTGGTCCCACACGTGAGCAGCTCTATCTAACCAAAACGTGATTAGCAAATCTCAGTGCTACGATTAGAACAAGATCTACGGCTGAGGTTCATCGTCTACGTCGTAGAGCTCCGACGAGATTCTAAACCTAGCGGCACGGTGGGGGTCATGGGAGGCTTACCAAGGCTCCAGCTAGGTCCGGCGGTGGGGGCGAATGGGCTGGTAGACGAATGCGAGTCGATTGGTGGTCGCATCCGCTCCTGGGGTGGCTCCAATTGACGACGCCCTTCCTTCACTGCAGCGGTGGGCTCCGGCCAAATTCCGGCGACATGGTGCTCGCCTTGCTCCGAGAAGGGTCGGTGAGGTTTTTGAGAGAGTGGAGAGTGAAATGGTGTGTTGTTTGAGGTCTGGGGTGGCTCCTATTTATACACCGGCGTTGGAGGCAGGGCAGCATGGTCGGGCTCATTGGCGACGCTGCTACAGGTCGAGCTAGGCATGGCGGATGGTGTGGGTCGATGCGGTGGACTACGGCGATCGTCATGCGCATAGTGGCGTGGCAAGGGGCGGTCTTAGTCGGTCGGGTGACGTCGGTGCTCTGTTCAGGTACGGAGGTGTTCGTCATCGAGTACGGTGGTCACGAGGCATGCGGCAGCGAATCATCGTGTCTAGGAGGTGGCTGGTGACACGGCGGGTGCGTGTACACGCGTAGGGAGCGAGGCGTGACGTGTGTGCACGAGGCGGCTGCGGCGCTCCGTCGTGCTCTCGGCATGGCAGAGACATAAATGGACGTGGCTGCTTTGGCTTCTCCACTCCTCGCTGTTGGTCAAGGGGTGGACAGAGAAGGGCGGTGAGGTCACGGCTACTCTCTAGACATCATGGGGGAGGGCGGTGCGGCGTGTGGCGACTGGTCCATGGTCGACCGACATGGCATGATCGGTATGGTCATGGCACTAGTCATTGCGACGAGTGAGGTTGCTCCACTGCACGGCCAAGTTGTTGGGGGGATACCCTCGGGTAGGGTAACACCGGGGTATAAGGTCCGAGTTAGCCGGGATACGGCACGATCAAGGCAGGCCGAATCACGGTGTGACCTGGCCCATGGAGCATCTCCTTGACTATGGTTTGGCCGGCATAAGATTTATGCCGGCCATGTCTATCTGTTTTGCAGGTAACTTGGTAAGCCGGATTAGCTGTATGCTAGCCGGATTATCTTAGCTTCCTAGAGAAGGAATCTCCCGCTAGTCAAAAGGTGGCTATATTAACTGTCGCATGACCAAAGTAAAGTAAAGAAGAGGACCAGCGGGTCAGGGGTGACCAATGTGACGCGGGCAAAGCCGGATGATGTAGCCCGTGTCTGGTGATGCCAAAATTCAAGGATTACGCCGTGGGTTACATCCAAAGCCCGAACAAGCCGTTAAAGAGAATAAAGAAGCATCTGCTTTAGGAAAGGAGCATATTCGTAGAATATGCTGCCACCTGTGCCCTAGAATTTTAACCCGGGCTTCCCTATATAAGGAGCACCGAGGCCTCCATAGAGGGGGTCGGTCGTCATTCATTCTCTCGGTATAAGGTAGAATTCTAGGGCTACTTCGTAGGGGGTAAGAGACATCGTCTCCTTCTTGCTGAGAGCCTCAAGTGCTTTTGTAAACACCATTGATAGAGGAAATACAAGAACTTCCGTGCATGGAATCACCACGCTCTCCCTCCCTGAATTCCCCTAGCACTCATCGGCCCCATCTTTAGCCTATCCATGGCATCTGCCGTGCCACCACCATGACAGTTGGCGCCCACCGTGGTGCAAGCGGTGCTAGCAAGGGTGAAAATTCAGACGGGAAACTTCTCCAGCACCGGCGAGCGTGTCATAGATCTGGCTCAGGCGCAAGCTGAGCTAGAGGAAACTAGGCGGAAAATGTTAGCTGGGGCAAACAAGGTAGTAGAGCTGCATCAGTCCTTGAACATCACCTTGAGAGAATATGCTAAGGCAAACCTTATAGATGGAGTGAAAATCCGGGGAAGGAATCTGATCACTGAGATTGACAAAGAGTACGAGCCTAGGCTGGGTCAGACAGCCACGATAGTAACAGGAGGGTTGGATGGGTACAATACCCTGGCAAAGAACCTTAGGGCAGCAAATGCGGCCGTGTCCGAGTTAGAAGGTTTAACCGGAGAGGCCCGCCAAAGGAAGCAAGAGAGGGTAAACCACTTGTTAAGAGTTGCTTGCCAGCAAAATGAAGAAATAAACAAGGCTAACCCGGCACCACCAGGAGCCTCACAGGTGGTACATTCGGCCAGAAATAACCCGTCAAGATCCTGAGGAGCCGCGTCATCTCCGGGTCACAATCCCCGGAGAGAAGAGGTCGTAGACTCCGGAAGAAGAGACAAACAGATGGTTCCCTATTACCCGGTAAGGGCTAGAAAAGGCAAAGAAGTGCAAGTGGACGAAGATAGGCACAGTACCAGCCGAGGTGTGGCTGCCCGAGGTAACCACGACCAAGGCAATGCCATTCAAAGAAATGATGCCAACGGCAATGCCGAACAGCGTGACCCTGGGGAAACAGGGCAAAATTTACCTCGGACACAACAACAACGTGCACCTCGGCAAGAGGGGAGCGCGGGACAAGCAGCAGCACAATGAAATACTCGTCCGGATCAGGAAAGATACAATGATGGTTATTCAGCTATGGTCAATGACGGATACCCCAGACCAGATCACCACATAATGGGATCAAGGCTAGGAAGCAGGAACTTGCAGCCAGATGATGCGAGGCTGAAATTGGATAGGATTTATAGGTCGGAGGAAATAGAGATACAAGGTCCACCAGGTCCGGCATGCTTTGGACCCCGGATCATGAACGAGCCACTAGTGCCGAACTTTCAGCTGACCAGAGCAACCCGAACTTATGATGGTAGTACCAGGCCGGAGGATTGGCTAATTGACTATGCCACAGCGGTCAAAATTGCAACAGGAAATTTGAGATGGGCGGTAAGGTATGTGCCACAGATGCTGGAAGGACCAGCGCGAGTTTGGCTGAACAATTTGCCACCGAGGAGTGTTAACTGTTGGTTAGATTTCCAGGAGATGTTTGTTAGCAACATCTCAAGCACGTACAAGAGACCCAACATGCCGCAGACTCTCGCGTTATGCCAACAGAGACCGAATGAGCTAGATAGAGATTTCCTGACTCGGTGGTGCAATGTGCGAAACTCGTGCGAAGGAGTAATTGAATCACAAGCTATTGCATGGTTCGCTCAGGGATGCAAATATGGAAGTATGGTCTGGCAGAGGTTACAACGAGATATGCCAACTACCTTGGCTGAGACAATCTGGATCACAGATTCGTATGCCTTGGGAGATCCAACGCAACCTCGGCTAATGTCGAGCGAGGAAAACGAGGAGTATTACGGCCGAGATGGCTCTGGATCATCAAGGAGGAACGATTTTCGAGGAAAGAGAAGGGATGAATGTTCGGATTACCGGTATAACTCGGAACAGGTCATAACAGTGGACCAGGATCAATCCAATGCTAGAGCCAGTCAACACCAAAAAACTGGAGGGCAAAGCTAGCAGCAGAAAAATGAAGGGAAAAAACCTTGGATCCCAGAGAAGAAGCAGTAGCATGAACAAAAGGGTATACCGAGATATACGTTTGAGTCTATGCTGGATCAGCCTTGCAAGTTCCATACGCCAAGCCCGAATAGCTCGGCGAATCATACAACCCAGCAATGTGAATGGATGAGTAAATTAGAACAGGGAAGTTCGGGGAATGCTCAGGCACCTCGGAACAAAGCACCTAGAAATGAAGCACCACGGCCACCGTTACTGACAGGGGGGAATGGGCAGCAACTGATGCTGCCACAACCTCCTCCGAGGTACGAGAATCCGGAAAGAAGGGAAGGTACATCAAGTGGGCAGTAACCAGCAAAAAGGTCAAGGTTACATCAAGAATGAGGGACGAAATGAGTACATGGAACATCATCAAAGCTACTGCATGTTCACCATGGAAGAGAATGACCAGAAAAGCTTGCAGCGCTGGCATATGGAAGTGAACACAGTAATGTTGGCAGTGGTAAGGTATATGCCTTGGGCGGATCAAGAGATTACATGGAGTATCAAGGATCACCCAAAGATCATGCCAAGCCCAGGAACCTACGCTCTGGTCCTAGATCCGACGTTCATCGGGCCGAATCTCAATGTAAGGTTTTCCAAGGTACTGATTGACAATGGCAGTAGTATCAACATCATGTACAAGGATACCATGCATAAGTTTGGGATAACAGAGAACATGTTGCAAGCAACGAGGACCACCTTTCATGGCATTATACCGGGTATTTCCTGTGAGCCAATTGGTAAAGTCCGGGTTGACATGTTATTCGGCACAAGAGACAACTACCGCACTGAGAACTTGGAATTCGAAGTGGTGAATCTGGAGAGCGCTTATCACGCGTTACTTGGCAGGACAGCGCTGAACAAATTCATGGCAACGACCCACATCAGTTACCTTAATATGAAGTTGCCGGGACCAAGGGGCGTGATAACTGTATCAGGGGATTTCTGGCGTTCGATCGAGTGTGCCTCAGCCGGATCTAATCTAGCCGAGTCACTTGTGATAGCTCAAGAAAAAGGAAGATACTGGAAGTGGCGGCATTGGCTCAATCCGCGCAATAACATATGCCGGCCCTGACCAACCCACACAGGAGCATGTCATTCCAAGCAACTAAGGATACAAAGAAAGTGCCAATCGATGATCAGTTCCCAGAGCGCACCGTGACCATTGGTGATGGGTCAGCAAATAGGAAAGCGACCTCGTCAACTTCCTCTGTGAGAATCGTGATTTCTTTGCTTGGTCTACTCAGGATCTGCAAGGTGTACCGAGGGAGTTGGCTGAGCACTCATTGAACGTGAGACCCGGGGCTAAGCCGGTGAAACAACCACTCCTGCGTTTCGCTGAAGACAGGAGGAAAGTCCTTGGAGATGAAATAGCTAGGCTCTTAGCGACCGGATTTTTCATGGAAGTACTCTACCTAGATTGGCTTTCTAATCCGGTGCTAGTTAAGAAAAAGAAAGATGACCCAAACATAGCTGTGGTATGGCGCATGTGTATTGATTACACGAACCTGAATAAGGTGTGTCCCAAAGATCCATTTCCACTCCCTAGGATAGACCAAGTCATTGACTCGACGGCCGGATGTGAGCTGCTGTCATTCGTTGATGCATATTCTGGTTTCCACCAGATACCCCTGAATCCGGATGATCAAATAAAGACTGCGTTTATTACCCCGTATGGGGCTTATTGCTATCGCACTATGCCGTTTGGATTACGTAATGTAGGAGAAACGTACCAGCGATGCATGCAAAAATGCTTACATGATCAGATAGGTCGAAACGTGCAAGGCTATGTGGATGATGTCGTAATAAAGACCAAGGAAAGCAATACGCTCCTTGATGATATCCGGCAGACATTTGCGAACTTGCGAAGGTTCCGAATGAAGCTAAACCCGGAGAAATGTACCTTTGGTGTACCCGCTAGAAAGTTACTCAGTTTTTTGGTGTCTAGTCATGGCATTGAAGCTAAATCGATGAAAATCCGGGCCATAGAAAGAATGGAACTTCCAAAATGCCTTAACGATGTGCAGAAGTTCACTGGTTGCCTGGCATCGTTAAGTCGATTTGTATGTCGGTTGGGAGAGAAGGCCTTGCCCCTCTACCAACTAATGAAAACGGCAAACAAGTTCACCTGGACGCCACAGGCGGATCTTGCATTTCGAGAGTTAAAAAAGATGTTATCTACTACGCCTATCCTAGCCACACCACTACCTAAGGAGCCAATGTTGCTCTACGCAGCCGCGACCAACCGAGTCGTAAGTGTAGTGGAGCGCGAGGAGGAAGGAAAGTTAGTGCAAAGGCCAGTGTATTACCTGAGCGAGGTATTATCAGCATCGAAACAGAACTATCCTCACTATCAGAAGATGGCATACAGCGTATATATGTCGTCCAAGAAACTCAAACACTATTTCGAGGAACACCCCATCAAGGTGATATGTGAAGCACCTATTTCGGAAATCATGAGTAACAAAGACGCAAGCGGCCGGATAGCAAAGTGGGCTATTGAGTTAGCTCCCTACGCACCACAGTTCGACAGAAGGGATGCAATCAAGTCACAAGCTGTGGCGGACTTCTTTGTGGACTGGGCTGAAATGTAATACGAGCCACCCTTGCCGGACTCCAATTATTGGCAAATGCACTTCGATGGATCGAAACTGAAAGATGGGTTGGGTGATACATTGCAAATGTATCTATAATTTTTGGTGTTCCATGCTTGGTTTTATATACTTTCTTGTGTTTTGTCCACACTTTGGAGTACTTTTCATATGATTTCTTGGACTAACCTATTAACAAGAGCCACAGTGCCAGCTGGCTGTTTTCTGCTGTTTTTGGTTTCAGGAAGTCAGAAAATGAATATTCTCGGAATTGGACGGGACAAAAGCGAAAGTCATTATTTTACCGGGGGACACTTGGAGCCAGAATACGAGACGGAGAAGGGCCAGAGGGCGGCCACACCACCTGGTCGCGTGGCCAGGCTTGGCCCACATCAGGGGGTGGTGTGGCCAACCCATGCACCCCCTCGACCTCTCCTTCTGCCTATATATTGCCTCTAGTACGGAAACCCTAAGTACCCGATCAAAATTTCACGAAAGAGTCTGCAGTCGCCGTCATCTCCATCCCTAGATAGGGAGGGATCTGAAGCTCTTCCCGACACCCTGCCAGAGAGGGGAATTCACCCTGGAGGCCTTCTTCATCATAATGCAAGCCTCCGATGTGATGTGTGAGTAGTTCATCTCTGGACTACGGGTACATGTAGTAGCTAGATGGCTGGTTCTCCTCCTTTGTGCTTTCATGTTTAGATCTTGTGAGCCCCGTTCATGATCAAGATCATCTATTTGTAATTCTGCATGTTGTGTTTGCGGGGATCCGATGGATATTGAGATGCTATTTCAGATTTATTATTGATTCTATCATGTCTTTGCTATTTGTTATCTTGCATGCTTTCCGTTGTTAGTAGCTATCTTGGCCAAGTAGATTCTAGCAACTCCAAGAGTTAGTATTTATGCTCGATAGTGGGTTCATGCCTCTGGTAATCTGGGGAAGTGACAGAAATCTCTAAGGTACTAGATGTTTTGTGGCTACTAGGGAGAAAACAACAATCCTTTGTTCATAGAATAATCGTATTGTTTACTTTACACGCAATTCGTAATGCAATTATCCGTTGCTTGCAACTTAATACTGTAGGGGGTTCGGATGATAACCTGAAGGTGGTTTATTAGTCATAGATGCAGTTGGATGGCGGTCTATGTATAATGTTGTAATGCCCAATCGAATCTCAAAGGAGTCAAGATGAGTAGTATATGCTTGTATGCTTTCTCGATGTTTGTCAATTGCCGTAGTGTAATTTGTTCACCCAGGATGTTATCTATCTTAAGGAGAGCCACCTTGATACGTCCATTTTGCATCACTATTCTATGTCAAAATTCACTGTTATTCATTGATATATTTTGTATTGAGAGGTGATACTTATGTTATTTCATCTGTTTTTGCATGGTTGATGACTTTTGGAGCATGGATCGCTATAGTCAAGATTCCGATGGAAAAGGTGCTATTTTGAGGCAAAATTCGCGAAGATCAGAAAATCCGGGAAAATATACGGAAAATCCTATTTTTCTAGAAGATGAAGGAAGTCAGAAGGGGGGATGGAGATGGGCCACATGGGGCCCACACCACCACCTAGCGCGGGCCAGCCTAGGGCGCAACACCAGGTGGTGTGACCGCCCTGGTTCACCCCTGGCACTCCCCTCTGGCGTATATTATCCTCCCAAAACCCTAAGACTCGGGGAGCGACCACAGAAAGATTCCGCCACCTCTGCGGGGTGGAAAACACACAGAGAGAAAGATCTCTCCGGCAGACAGAATTCTGCCAGGGGAATTCCTTCCCGGAGAGGGGAGATCGTCGCCATCAACACCACCATCAAGCTGGACTTCATCGGGATCATCATCATCATCACCACCATCATCACCATCAGCACCCTCATCACCATCTCCATATTGCTGTAACAATTGGGTTGAATCTTGCATTAGTTCTTAGGGGAAACTTTCCTGGTGTTGATTACTCTTTGTAGTTGATGCTATTGAGTGAACCATTGAATTACTGTTTATGTTCAGATTGTTATACATCATTATTCCATCTCTGATCATGATCCATATGATGTCTTGTGAGTAGTTCGTTTTGTTCTTGAGGACATGGGAGAAGTCATGTTGTTAGTAGTGGAGTTGTGTTGAGAAAGATTCAATAGTTTGATATTTAAGTTGTGGTGTACTTCTTCTAGTGGTGTCATGTGAACGTCGACTACATGACACTTCACCTATATGGGCCTAGGGGAATGCATTGTGTATTTGGCTACTAATCGTAGGGGTTTCCGGAGTGACAGAAACCTAAACCCCCGTTAGGAAACCATTGCACAAGGGACATAAGGGTCTTAGAGTTTAAAGCTGTGGTTAGGTTTCTACCTTAATTACTTTCTTGTACTTACGGATGTTTGCAAGGGGTATAATCACAAGTATGTATTAGTCCTAGGAAGGTCAGTACATTAGCACAGGTTCACCCACACAACACTTAGCAAGCTAAAGAAGATTAATCAACTATATGAAGCGAAAGCACTTGACAGTCTTCCCATGTGTCCTCGAGAACATTTGGTCATCTTAAGTAATATAACCGGCTTGTCCTTTGCTGCATAAAGGATTGGGCCACTTGCTGCATTTATTCCTACTGTCTTTTATTTACTCATACTTTGTTTACTTGCTTTATCAAAAACCCCTAAAAATCTGTTTGCTAAGTATTTGCAGAGAATTCCTGATCCATACCACTAGCTAGCACCTTCTGCTCCTCGTTGGGTTCGACACTCTTACTTATCGAAAATACTGCGATACACCCCCTATACTTGTGGGTCATCAAGACTATTTTTTGGTGCCGTTGCCGGGGAGTGAAGCGCTATTGGAGAGTGGAACTAGTAAAGGAAACTTCTACTGTGAGTATTGTCTACTTCTGTTAGTTGCTTTATTTTCGTTATGGATAATTCGCTGAGTTTCTTATTTGGTAATGCTACTACCACTGCTAAGGTAGTAGATAAACCACCACCTGCTGAGAATGATGTTTTTAAAATACCTACAAGAATTATTGATCGTGTTATGGATAACTACTATGTTGGGGATGGAACTGTCCATCCCGGTGATCATTTACTCTTTATACACGAATTATGCGGGTTGTTCAAGTGTGCATGTATTACTACAGATCAAGTTAAGAAGAAGTTATTCTCATTATCGCTGAAAGGAAGAGCTGAGGAATGGTATAAGCTGCTGAAGAATGGTCAAGCTCTGAAATGGGAGGAAATAGTGCCTCTCTTTTATTCAAAGTTTTATCCTCCTAGTGAGATTCATAAAGATCGGAATCAAATATACAACTTTTGGCCTCTTGAGGGAGAAAGTACAGCTCAAGCTTGGGGGAGATTGAAGTTACTAATGCTCAAATGTCCCATTCATGAGCTCCCCAACAATATTATTATCAACAACTTTTATGCAAGGCTCCCTCAACATGATAAGGATTTATTGGATGCTTCTTGTACCGGATCATTCACTCGCATGGAAGAAGAAGCTAAATGGGATCTTCGGGACCGTATTCAAGACAATGCTGAAGCTTGGGAGAATGACAAAGGTAGAAAGTCAGGTATAAATTATGATTATGAATGCATTGAATCTTTTATGGGAACTGATGACTTTCAAAATATTAAAAATGCTTATGGTCTAGATTCTCAAGCTATTGCTTCTTATTTTAAGGCTTTTGCTTCCTACATTGAAGTGCCTAAAAAGAAGTGGAATAAGTATCATGAACCTTATAAAGATGTTGCTAAGAGTGTTCCTGCAAGAAATACTGAAGTTTATACTGCTAATCATGTTTACCTAAACCTTACATTGAGAAAATGCCTTTCCCAGTTAAGATAAAGGAACATTCCATGATAGCTAGTATGGTTGATGAAAGTATGAATAAGGCTGTTGAACTTGATAAACAAATGGTTTATGAACCTATTATAGCAAATGTGAAAGACTTTGTCACTAAATATGAAAAAGAGGGACACACTATCCTTTGTAAGGATACCTCTAATATTGTTTCACAAAGTAGTGTTATGAGAGCTAGTATTCCTGTGTTTTCTGTTAGAATAAGTGATCATTGCTATGATGATCCTCATGATAGTTATATTGTTAAGTTTATGCATGATACTGAAAGTTATTATGAGAGAGGGAAAAGTGTTCTTATGCATCTCAATAATATCAAGTTTCCTCGTTTTATGCTGAAAGTTTTTATGTTGCACTTCTTTTGCCTTCCTCTGCTTGTAACCTCTGGTTTCAACAACTTGTTTGTTTACAAAATTCCCCTTGCATAGGAAGTGGGTTAGACTTAAATATGTGTATTTTTGCTTCTTAATGCTCTCTTTCACTTCAATTCATATTCCTGAGTGAGCATCATCAAATTATCATGCACATCTTAATGGCCATAAAGAAAGAGCTTTTGGGGAGACAACCCAATTTGTTTTTGCTTTCAGTTTGTTTTTGTTTCTTTGAATCTTGGAAGTTATTACTTAGGTAATAACCTCTCCTTATCATTTTTGTTTGGTTTTTGTGTCAAGGTCAACCTCTAATGAGAGAGAAGTAATATTTGGGGAAGTTGCTGTCCCGAAACAGATTTTTGTGCTTCACCGTAAAAATTCGTGAGATATCTCTGTATGTCAGATTGAGCTGTAATTTTTGTGCTTCTGCCTAAGGTCTTATTTAGCTTTCGTTAGTTTTGCACTTTTTGATTTGAGCAACAGAAGATTTTCTAAAAAATTGATCTTTACCTGCTGGTCTGTTTTGACAGATTTTGCCACTTTTGCATTTGCTTCTTTATTCAATTTCCTTTTTGAATTCTTTTTGGGTTTTCGGAAGGAGTTGCTACAGTATATTATGTTTTGATGGTTTTTTCAGTTGAAGTTGGGCTCAAAAGGTTTTATCACTTCACTTATACTAATGTTGCTAATAAGAACTGTGTGAAGTTTTGTGTGAAAGAAATTTCTAGGTAGTGGAGATAATTGTGTAATAAGGAAGAGAAGGGTTTTATGACTCAAGTAATAAGTGTATGAAGATGAAGATACTGATGATTATTCAAGTTGTGACTCCGGAAGAATCTACTAGATACCAAATTCAGAGACCTGCAGAGTCTGTTTTCAAATAGGTAACGGTTCTAGTAAGAAAAGTTGCGCGAAAATACCATCCAACTATATTTTTGCAGTTTTCAGTCAATAAGGAAAGCTACGAAGCGAAAAAGGGACGGAAACGGAGCCAGGGTGGCTCACACCACCCTGTGGCGCTGGCCCACCCCTGGCCGCGCCACCAGGTGGTGAGTCCACCCCGGACTCCGCCTCCGACTCGTTTTCTCCCAGTACCTTCCTTTTGTTATGAAACTTCGTAATATATAATCCCCTGCATCCCCCGAGTTTCGTATATCGTGTTTTCGTCGTGGTTTTGTTTCGATCTGTTTCTACCAGGACATACTCTTTGAAAGCTTCGAAGCACAATGGTGTCCGCCAAGGATAAGGGAAAGGAGCCTATGGAGGAGGATCTCCAAGATCCCAAGCAGGGGCTGGTACCTTTAGTTACTTGCCCTGCATCAACGGAAGACCTATGAGTCACTAAGGAGTTTTGCGACAAGTATCGAGACTTGAGGAGGAAGGTGGACACGCTTCAATGGGAGAATAATAGGCTTCACAAGATGCAGGAAGATTTCCTCGCGTCAACTAAGCAAATATTACCACCACCACCGAAGGAGTAATTTGTCATCAGGTTTGGCATCCCCTTGGTTTGTTCCAAGCTTGGGGGAGTGCCACGGTATCACATCACTATCTTCTATCTTTTTACCTTTTTAGTAGAGTCATAGCATGAATAGAGAAGTTATTATGTAGGATGGTTTGCATTATGGAAGTGTCCCCTCTCTCGTTAGATATGTATCCCTTGGTGTGAGTTGCCGTTATGGAATATTAATGAGAAGTGCAATCATTCACTCTTTTGCATAGCTTATATTAGTTTTCAATTCGTGGTTATATGATTGATCTTGTTATTAGTATTGGTATCACTTTGGGATCGTTGAGTTAATTTAGTTGGTTTTGGCAAACCTGGCTCGGTCAGTAGCAACACCTTTTGAGAGTTGAATGAAAAAGATAAAAGTACTCTAAGAAAAATAATTTCATCTTCTTTCTTTCTTGATTTGCTCATAAGTCTAGTATTCTCTAGTTAAGATCTTTTGTGCCTCCAAGGGAGATTGCATGTTTGTTTTTATCACTTGTATGTTTGTTTGTTTCCTTCAACTCTTGTACTTGCTACCCAACCTTGCTAGCCAAAAACCTGTACTGAGAGGGAATTCTTCTCGTGCATCCAACCCTCAAAACCAAAACCTATGCCAATTGTGTCCACCATACCTACCTATTAGCATTATTGCTATTCCAAGTGAATTCTTGTTTTATCTACCTCCCAAATTAAACTTGTTATGTGAAAATTAGTGATTAAAGCTCTCATGAACTTGATGGCACACTTTACTTTCTTGCACTTAATAAACTTGAACCATTGTGCTCACCTATGTTGCGTATATGCTTGCGCTTTGTAAGTTGTGAATCAGCAGAACCATGCTGTCATGGGGAAGGCTTTCAACATTGCACTGGTACTTTGTACCTAGTTGATATCATGTTCTTTTGTCTCTGGATGTCGTCGGTGTGAAATGAAAGGGGAGCTTGTAAGTCCATGGAGTTATGCATGTGTGTTAGAGAAACGCCTGGGCCACTGGTCCAATCCATGCTGACATGGTGGAAACCTGCAGCGTAACCATAATGAGCATCTATGAAGCATTCTTCTTATAAAAAAAGAGTCCTATATTGAAAAAAAGAGAAAGAGAAAAAAAGAGATTATGAAAAGAGGAAAGAGAGAAAAAAGCACCATATTCCCATGATGAATAAGAAGATTGCTGAGATGCTTGTTGTCTGCTTGCCTTGTCATTTTGATATGGGGATTCTTTCGTATCATCGTGCAAGGGGTACCTCGTTGGCGGTTCTCTATGATACACATATGCTTACAATGATAAGAACTTACCGGTGACTAAACTTGAGTAGCATGAGGTGCGGCCCTCGTATTCAAGGGACATGAGATTCTCAATTTACAACTTGTCAATGCATATCCTCATATTTGATCACTTTAACCTTAATCACCTAAAGATGCCTATGATAGGGGCAATGAGAGCTGAAAGCTAGTAAGTATCATAATTTTTGGGAGCTCTTTATGAGGCTACAATCCCTGCTTCCCTCTGCGAAGGGCCATTCTTTTACTTTTTAGTTGAGTCAGTAAACCTATTCCCTTCTATCTCAGCAAGTATTTTGAGTTGTTGTGTTTAATTCATTCATATGATGATTTATTCAATCATGTTTCTTATGTTCCTTGTTTTGCACATTGCTCTTATCTTGGTGATTACTACTTTGAAAGCTATCAATGAAAATCAGTTATTTGTGAACACCAGCAAATTATCAACTATTCTTCGACCAAGAGCTATGTTTGCCATTACCAATTATGATTACTTTATGTATCTTTATTGTGTTTCCTTTACTTATTGCAAGTTAAGTTATATAATTGTGAGTTGTCTTCTATTATGATCTATGTATTTGATGAATG
Source organism: Avena eriantha (assembly GCA_910589775.1). NCBI lineage: Eukaryota > Viridiplantae > Streptophyta > Magnoliopsida > Poales > Poaceae > Avena > Avena eriantha. The sequence goes on along the minus strand of OU342744.1, from coordinate 455,233,983 downwards.
TGATGCTTCTTGTCCGTATTCTTTTATCGACTCTTCACTCCATAAACCTGAGGCCATGTTAATTGAGCTCAGTTTTGCTTGGGGATAAGCGAAGGCTAAGCTTGGTGGGAGTTGATACGTCCATTTTGCATCACTATTCTATGTCATAATTCACTATTATTCATTGATATATTTCGTATTGAGAGGTGATACTTATGTTATTTCATCTATTTTTGCATGGTTGATGACTTTTGGAGCATGGACCGCTATAGTCAGGATTCTGATGGAAAAGGTGCTGCTTGGAGGCAAAATTCGCGAAGATCATAAAATCCGGGAAAATATACGGGAAATCCTATTTTTCCAGAAGACAAAGGAAGCCAGAAGGGGGGGATGGAGATGGGCCACGGGGGGCCCACACCACCACCTGGCGCAGGCCAGCCTAGGCCATGCCACCAGGTGGTGTGGCCGCCCTAGTCCACCCTTGGCACTCCCCTCTGGCATATATTATCCTCCCGAAACCCTAAGACTCGGGGAGCGACCACAGAAAGATTCCGCCACCACTGCGGTGCGGAAAACACCGAGAGAGAAAGATCTCTCCAGCAGACAGAATTCTGCCAAGAGAATTCCTTCCCGGAGAGGGGAGATCGTTGCCATCAACACCACCATCAAGCTGGACTTCATCAGGATCATCATCATCACCACCATCATCACCATCAACACCCTCATCACCATCTCCACATTGCTGTAACAATTGGGTTGAATCTTGCATTAGTTCTTAGGGGAAACTTTCCCGGTGTTGATTACTCATTGTAGTTGATGCTATTGAGTGAACCATTGAATTATTGTTTATGTTCAGATTGTTATACATCATTATTCCATCTCTGATCATGATCCATATGATGTCTTGTGAGTAGTTCGTTTTGTTCTTGAGGACATGGGAGAAGTCATGTTGTTAGTAGTGGAGTTGTGTTGAGAAAGATTCAATAGTTTGATATTTAAGTTGTGGTGTACTTCTTCTAGTGGTGTCATGTGAACGTCGACTACATGACACTTCACCTATATGGGCCTAGGGGAATGCATGGTGTATTTGGCTACTAATCGTAGGGGTTGCCAGAGTGACAGAAACCTGAACCCGCGTTAGGAAACCATTGCACAAGGGACGTAAGGGTCTTAGAGTTTAAAGCTGTGGTTAGGTTTCTACCTTAATTACTTTCTTGTACTTACGGATGTTGGCAAGGGGTATAATCACAAGTATGTATTAGTCCTAGGAAGGTCAGTACATTAGCACAGGTTCACCCACACAACACTTAGCAAGCTAAAGAAGATTAATCAACTATATGAAGCGAAAGCACTTGACAGTCTTCCCATGTGTCCTCGAGAACGTTTGGTCATCTTAAGTAATATAACCGGCTTGTCCTTTGCTGCATAAAGGATTGGGCCACTTGCTGCATTTATTAATACTATCTTTTATTTACTCGTACTTTGTTTACTTGCTTTATCAAAAACCCCTAAAAATCCGTTTGCTAAGTATTTGCAGAGAATTCCTGATCCATACCACTAGCCAGCACCTTCTGCTCCTTATTGGGTTCAACTCTATTACTTATCAAAAATACTGCGATACACGCCCTATACTTGTGGGTCATCACACCTCTAGTGAACAATGAACCCGGATCCTTTCTTTTACATTCAATCTACAATCAGTTGTTTACTGCATTATGTTTACTTTTTGCAAACTATTACTTCCTTCCATTCGATATGTTTAATCCTCTATTTTCAGCAAAACCGGTGAGATTGACAACCTCATCATAAGTTGGGGGCATAGTTATGTGGTTGTGTTGTGCAGGTCTCCACGTTGCTGCTGGCACCGGTAGTGCGCCTTGCCAACGTTCAGCTAGCTACACCTTTGGGGTGTTTCCTTGCTCCTACTGGATTGATAACCTTGGTTTCGTACTAAGGGAAAACTTGCTGCTGTGCTCATCATACCTTCCTCTTGGGCTTCCCCAACGAGCTCGATATATTTTGGGCCATCATTGGCGCCGGAGTAGTGTTTACCTCGCCCAAGAAGGATCAACTGAAATACGTCCTTCAAATCCACTTCAGTGCCTCAAATAATGTGGCAGAGTACGAAGCGTTGGTGCATGGTCTCAAAGTGGTGAAAGAAGTAGGGATACGTCGGATACAATGCTTTGGAGATTTAGATTTGGTGGTGCGGCAAGTGTCTGGAAATTGGGATGCCCTGGATGCTAACATGGCCCTATACATGTTCCATGTTCAAAAGATAAGCAGGTTCTTTGAAGGATGTGAGTTCCATCACGTACCCCAGATTGAAAATGAGGCGGCAGATATGCTGTCTAAGTTGGGCTCGTCTCGGCAGCCAATCCCGCCAAATGTTGCCTTGGAGAACCTGAGAAAACCATCTATCACACCATCACCCGAGTCAGATTCCATTTACATCCCGACACTCTCCGGATCAAGAGCTCCACCTATTGGAGATAGAATGGGGAGGCACCTCAGCAAACCCGGGGACTGCTTCAGCAAACCCGGGGACTACCTCAGCAAACCCGGTGACTGTTTAGCTTGATCTGGCAGGAGTTATGTCGGTGGATGCAATGGAAGTTGATGAGGAACCATTTCCCGTCTGGACTGTACCAACTTGGGCAAAGCCAATTTTTGATTTCCTGAAAGAGGGAATCTTGCCGGATGATGAAATAAGTTCAAGGCAGATTCAGAGAAGGGCAAAGGCCTATACAATTCTCAACGCCGAACTATACAAAAGAAGTGTGACGTCAGTACTACAACGGTGTGTTGATCCAGAGGAAGGACTTGACATACTCCGGGATATTCACCAAGGGGAATGTGGCCACCATGCCTCCTCAAGGGCCTTAGTAGCAAAAGCTTTCCGGCATGGATTTTATTGGCCTAGTGCTTTGGAGCAAGCAGAGGACTTATTGAGAAAATGCAATGGCTGTCAAAGATACGACACAAAAACTCACCTACCAATGTCGGAGCTGAAAACTATCCCCATTACATGGCCATTTGCTGTATGGTGCCTAGACATGGTAGGGCCATTTAAGCCGGCCAAAGGAGGGATGACCCATATTCTGGTCATGTTGACAAGTTCACAAAATGGATTGAAGTGAAACCAATTCGGAAATGTGATGGGGCACCATCAGTAAGATTCCTCAAGGATATAATTCTAAGGTACGGCTATCCCCATAGCATCATAACTGATAATGGAACAAATTTTGTTGAAGGAGCGTTTGCGAGATTCTGCCAAGAAAAGAAGATCCGGTTAGACCTCGCCTCAGTCGCCCACCCCGCATCGAATGGGCAGGTGGAAAGATCCAACAGACTGGTATTGTCCGGGATAAAACCCCGGCTCATGGAGCCGCTGCAAAGATCAGCAGGGTGCTGGATAGAAGAACTACCAGCGGTACTGTGGAGTTTAAGAACAACTCCAAATCGATCAACAAGCTACACGCCATTCTTTCTGGTATATGGGGCAGAAGCTGTATTACCAGCCGACATAGAGCACGATTCGCCAAGAGTCACCCAATACACAGAAGCCGAAGTGCACGAAGCTCGGCAAAATGATGTTGATCTGCTAGAAGAAGCGAGAGAACTGGCCTTGTCCAGATCCGCCATATATCAGCAAAATCTCCGACGCTATCATAGCCAGAAAGTAAAGCCCCAAGTTTTCCGGGAAGGTGATTTGGTACTACGGCTAATACAGCGCACTGCTGGCATGCATAAGTTATCCCCTCCATGGGAAGGACCTTTCATTGTGAGCAAAGCCTTGCGCAATGATTCCTACTATCTTATTGATGCACAACCCAAGGAAAAGAACAAGGTGGACTGGTTCAGAGAGGAGTCCAAACGACCGTGGAATGTAGCACTACTTCGTCCTTTCTACACCTAAGAGGTGAATGTATCCGAGCTACTCATACATCGGTATGTATGTCGGCGATGAGCTTATCAATAAAAACTTTGCCACCCCGAGCAGAGACTCGGGGACTGCTATAATGCTTTTCCAGTTTTCGTATTTTTATGTCAGCTAGGTTAAGTCGCTTATGCCTTAGTTGGATTAGTAATGTGTAAGCACCAAGAACCTAACTCTTCGACTTTGCTGTTGTCCAACACGAATTGGCTTCATGGCAAGCAAGAGAACAAGTTTGGAATGGCAAAGCACATGAAAAACGACTAAGGGAAAGAGCTTAAGCGGGCCGACATTGGTTTTGGACTAACCCATAGTTTGTTTAGATCACTAAAATGCCGGATCATCTTGAGCTAATCTCAAAGTTTCAAGTATTGTTAAGTCAATTTTCTGAACCTCGGACTCGTAAGTCGAAAAACCGAATCAAGGTAGACACGAGCCGAGTCAAAAATTGTGGGAACAAGAAAACAAAACTTGGGGACTTCGCCCACGATAATCCAACAATAGAACTTAGTTCACAACATAAAATTGTAGCACAACCAAACCAAAGTATTTAAATACATCTACGCCCGGCATTCCGGGGATCTGATAAATATGACCAGTGTTTTTCAAGGAGCAGGAGCAGCAGACGAGTCATCTGTCGAGGAAGGAGGCACTCCGGAGTGTGGGGGAGGAGCGCTAGCTTCGGCTTCATCCTCCGGGTTAACCTCGCTATCCTCCGGTTCTTCAGCTTCCTCGCCCAGTTCAGAGCCCTCGCTTTCACGACCTTCCTCTTTAGCTCTAGAGACAATTTCTTCATCAGTAGCCTCAAGATAACTCGGCCCCTCATTCCAAGCATGGCAGAAGGAGTACTGGATGAACTTGTTGGCACAGGCTTGGCGGTGCGCGATCCACTCCGGATCCTCGCACCACTTAGACCCGGTGCGCATGCGAGTGAGCAATCCGAGATCAATGCCTTCGTACCATGAGAGAGCGAATTTCAAAGCAATATCGGCCCCAGCCCATGCTGCAGATTCGCGCCACAGATGCAGCTGCGTGTCACACTCCATTAACTTGGCTATGAAAGCCAAGCCTTTCTTTGGAATGGGTTCACTAGGCTAGAGGCAGCTGAACATCCGTGTTGCTGCTAGGATAATATCTGCGCCATGATTCTTCACTACCTCAAGGCGAGCGGTGAGACTCGCCAGGAGATCCTCTGTATTATAAGGGATTGGCTCGGCACCAGGGGTAGCAAGAATGCCACGTTGTTCGCGGGACTGGCGTACGGCAGAGGCAGCAAGCGTATCGCTCTCTGGAAATTTGCCTAAGAATAAGAAGAAAAATAGTAAACAAAAGGACCAAATCCGGAGGGAAGAAGATCAAGTAGCGGCAATAAACTTACGCGAGATCTGGAAGAGTAGACGCTGAAGCTCGGAATCAACATTGGCACTATGGGCCTGGAGTTTCTCGTATTCGGTGGTCACCAACGTAAGCTTGACGTCGGCTTCTTCTAGTAGGCTCTTATCCTTGGATATTTGCATCGTTAAACATCTCTCTCCTCGGTAAACTCTTGGTCGGCCTTCTCCAACTCGGACTGATGGAAGCCCTTGAGCCTCTGAATTTCGGCATTTAGCCGAGCGATCTCCGAGTCCTGCTGTTGGAGCCGAGCTATCTCTGCATCTTTCTTTTTTAGCTCGGGCTTGTTCGAGGAAGTGAGTCATCATTTCAGGCATGGTGACACTATCCTTGAGAGTAACTGCAACAGAATAATGATCCGGAGGACCCAAAGTATAAGTGTCCACCAGATAAAGCAAGGGAAATACAACAATCATGTGAAGGGGATAAGTTTACCTTTGATTTCCGCAAGGTTTTTCCTCATGATTATGTTCTCGGCTTCAACCTCGGTTGCATGATTCAGAAAATAAATTCATATGGGTCCTAAGAAGTTTGAATGAACAAGACGAAGAATGGAAAATTACCCCTCTTCTGGTACTCCACCAAGACTTTACCATAACACGCGAGAATGTCTTTGTAGTAGTCCAGCAGGCGCTGGAACTCAGCGCATCGGCGGTTAGTGGTAATCTGAAATAAGCAAGGCAAAGACAAAGTTCAAAGGCAAGGTAAGAATAATTCAAAGTCTACAAAACCCGGGCCAAGTGGAACTTAACCCGGCTCTAGGTATGTGGATATTTTAAGTCTTAAAAACCTGGGCCAAGTGGAACTTAACCCGACTCTAGGTATGTGGATATTTGAAGTCTACAAAACCCGGGCCAAGTGGAACTTAACCCGACTCTAGGTGTGTGGATATTTGAAGTCTACAAAACCCAGGCCAAGTGGAACTTAACCCGGCTCTTGGTGTGTGGATATTTGAAGTCTACGAAACCCGGGCTAAGTGGAACTTAACCCGGCTCTAAGTGTGTGGATATTTGAAGTCTACAAGACCTGGGCCAAGTGGAACTTAACCTGGCTCTAGATGTGTGTGGATATTTGAAGTCTACAAAACCCGGGCCAAGTGGAACTTAACCCAGCTCTAGGTGTGTGGATATTTGAAGTCTACAAAACCCGGGCCAAGTGGAATTTAACCCGGCTCTAGGTGTGTGGATATCCAAAGTCTACAAGACCCGGGCCAAGTGGAACTTAACCCGGCTCTAGGTGTGTGGATATTCGAAGTACATAAGATACATGCCAAGGGAACTAGACTCGGCTCTAAATCTATTAAAATTTGATGTCATTATGAAATCTATTAAGTTCTATAAAAAGCATCCGACCGAATAACAAGTTATTCCCTCGGAGGCTCGGGGACTAGGGGCTATATCTACAAGTTCTCAGTTATGTAAAACATCAACAACAGAGAAAAAGAATTACCTCCATCATCCGGCCAGCTAAGGAGATAACCTTGGTAGTGGAGTTCATCTGGGCGCTGAACTCGGCTAAGCCAAACTTCTCTGGCAGATCGTCTTGAGGGTCGACGAATTCAGCGTTGTTCCAGTTCTTCACATACTCAAGGAGTAGTGGATTGTAGCTTTTGCCGCTCAGAGAGTAGTTCGTCACAAGACCCTTCACGTGGGCCTCCCGCCTGGCGGATTAAGCTGCAGCGGGACTGGTATGCAAAACCAGCTGTTGGCTACCCTTTGATCCGGAAGCAGTAGATCCGGATGGAGTTTCTTTTGTTGACCCGGAAGTCTTCTTGACTTTGCCGGATGAAGGTGGAGGAATTGATTGGAAAATATCTGCCATAGAAGGGCTAGACCCGGAGGGAGTCGATGGAGCCGATGGAGCTTTTCCCTTGGGAGGCTTGGAGGTCCTTGCTGGTGCTGCTGGTGCTAGTGTTGGTGCTGCTGGTGCTGGTGCAACTATTGCTGCTGGGGCTGGTGCAGCTGATGCTGGTGCTGGTGATGCTGGGGGTACTGGAACAAAAGGAGTTGCTGGGGCGGCACCGATGAAGCTGGCACCTCAGGATCTGGCGCTGAGGCCGAGGAACCGGGGAGATCCGACATTGCCGTATCTAGATCTGCCCCACTACCCCCCGCACCGACGTTTCCCTCCTCTTGGCGAGGTGGGCTCTGGTCAAGCGCAACCGCGGAGCCCTCATGAATAGGTCTGAGCGGACGATAATCGTTGTTGCGGGGGGGGGGGGGAGGGACTGCTCCGGAGTAGGGAGGCAATGCCGGGGCCGCTCTGAGGGATATCCCTAGGAGCTCTGAGAAAAAGAAAAAGCACCAAGTCAAAAAGAAGAGTCAATAAGGAAAAAAATCCCAAGAAGCAGTATTAAAGAACTTACTCATCCGCGGTAGGAGGAGCCTGAGGTTTGGGAGCCCTTTGAACCGTGCTCTTGGCGACATGCTTGGCTGAGGGTTTAACCCCAGACTTCTTTTGCCTCTTCTTGGGCGACGGAACCTCCGAAGCTGCGGCTGAGGTAGCCGCGCGTTTCTGGGATGGAGCCGGGGCCGGGCCACCAGTGGCAAGGGGAGGAACCTCGTGGACCTGATTGTCCGGGTTAGCTGAACATTCGAACATAGCCAGGTGCGCGTAAGAGATGAGAACCGGATAAAAAATCTCCAAGACCTCAACGTCTGAGTCATCATCGTCTGACCAATCCCTTAGGGAAGAGGCCTTACCAGCGCTGCGTCTGACAACGTCCGGGGTAGACAGGAAGGCCTCCGGGTCAGGATCCTCCTTGTCCTCCTCGGTGCGGTCCGGCAACCACTTTCTCGCTAGCACCTCGCCATCCTCTAGTGGCTGCTGGAGGAATCGCTAAGAACAAAGCAATAGTTTACAAGTTACAAGAGTGAATCGGCATATAGAGAAGATTAAGAAAACAAGAAAATGAAAATTCACCTGTGGTGGAGGGTTGACTCGGGTGAAGGGCTCAAGTCCCCACTCCCAATCCTCGGAGAGCTCCTTCTCCACATTGAAGATGGACTTAACCCGGCGGTAAACCGCCAAGTTATCCAACTCGATGGAAGAAGTCCGGTGAGGGTCGAGAGGGCCGCTAAGGTAGCAAATCTTGTGGGCTTGCTTCTAGAGGGGGAGACCCGGCTGTGGAGGAATGTAATCATAATGTCCTCCCCCCGGAGTTTCTCCTTGAGAAGCTCCTTGATCTGGTGCCCCACTTGATTTACCAGGGATGTGGGCCGCTTCGAAATGCTCTCCCAATGCGAGGTGTCAGGAGGGCCAAGTCTGAAGGGGACCAGCCGGATCAGGTCCTCCTTGGTGGCGTTCCGGACATAAAAGAAAGTCCGGGCCCAGCCCTTGCAAGATTCAAGCCCGGTGACCCAGGGGAACACGGAGGTTTTCCGGGGAGAAATGGAGGCAGCACCACATTGCGTCAAGTGTTTGTCCTCCATGGCATGCTCCTTGTTCCAAACAACGTTCCTTCGGAGACCAAAGAACTTGATCCAAAGTTCTTTGGTTGGCCAGAGGCCGATGTACCCCTCAATGCCAGAAGCAAAGGAGGACAAAGAGGTAATGGCATTTGCGAGGAGATGATGCGATTGCAACTTGTATGTAGAAATAAAATGAAAGATAACATAGGAAGTGGGAAGGCCGAAGCCGCGTCGGAAATGCGAGAGAAAAAACAACGTATTCCCTAGATTTGGGGGAAGGAGTGACTTCACCGGAGGCGAGGCGGCATGCGACGCCGGCGGGGATGCGCCGCGTGGCACGGAGCCAATCGAGGTCCTCCTCACGGACGATGGAGCCGTCCCAATAGCCACGCTCCTTCTTCCTGCCGCGCCACCACTGCTGCCTCCGCCTCTGACATGGTGGATTTGAGGTCTTCGAGGGAGTAGTCGGAGTAGAGATAGCCAGAAGAAGGAAAACGGGAAGCACAAGGCCCCGTGATGGAAACCATGAATGGGAATAGCAGCGCAGGTGCGAGCGGCTGCCTGAGCGCGGTCGCGGTGGCGCTCGTGTAGCAGAAAACTGGCGGCGGCGGTGAACTTGCTGTGAAAGAGAGAGAGGCTGGGAAGCGCAGAGGAAATGGGGGAACTTCCCCTGAAATCGCCCCACGCCTCCTACTTAACCGCGTAGCACGCGCGTCATAGGATCCTTTGCGGGCAACACGTCGCACGCAACGAGCATGTACGCGGCCAGAACAGCCAATCAGAGCAAGGCCACGGGAAGGGATACATGAGCAGATGACCCCACGATGCGATGTAATGTTACGGTTAACGAGGCGCTGAAGTGAAGGGACGTTTACAGCAGTTATTCCTGACATTGCATAGTAATCGGCGCATTAAATGCGCGTGCCCTTAAAATGAGGCAAAATGATCATTACCCTCCACGTAGGATGTGGAGAAGCGTACAAGAGAAGGAAAGGTAACCTAGATAAGCGAGCAAAAGACCTGGACAACGAGGAATAACTTGGAATGACCAAAGGGTCGCAAGATAAGAAACAGCGGGCTACAAGGTAACTCGGCCTAAGGAGCAAAAGATCCGGATATGGGAACCTGCTGTGGCCTTAACAACTAAAAGTTGCTAAGACCGCACCAGCTTCGGGGACTAATGTTCGGGGGATACCTCCGGGTAGGGTAACACCGGGGTATAAGGGCCGAGTTAGCCGGGGTATGGCACGGTCAAAGCAAGTGCTGACCGGGCACCTCAAGGCAGGCTGAATCACGGTGTGACCCGGCCCATGTAGCATCTCCTTGACTATGGCCCAGCTGGCATAAGATTTATGCCGGCCCTGTCTATCTGTTTTGCAGGTAACTTGGTAAGCCAGATTAGCTGTATGCTAGCCAGATTATCTTAGCTTCCTAGAAAAGGAATCTCCCGCTGGTCAAAAGGTGGCTTTATTAGTTGTAGCATGAGCAAAGTAAAGTAAAGAAGAGGAGCAGCGGGTCAGGGGCGACCAAGGTGACGCGGGCAAAGCCGGATGATGTAGCCCATGTCTGGTGACGCCAAAAGACAAGGATTACGCTGTGGGTTACGTCCAAAGCCCAGATGAGCCGTTAAAGAGAATAAAGAAGCATCTGCTTTAGGAAAGGAGCATATTCTTAGAATATGCTGCCACCTGTGCCCTAGAATTGTAACATGGGCTTCCATATATAAGGAGCACCGGGGCCTCCATAGAGGGGCCGGTCGATCATTCATTCTCTCGGTATAAGGTAGAACTCTAGGGCTACTTCGTAGGGGGTAAGAGACATCGTCTCCTTCTTGCTGAGAGCCTCAAGTTCTTTTGTAAACACCATTGATAGAGGAAATACAAGAACTTCCGTGCGTGGAATCACCACGCTCTCCCTCCTTGGATTCCCCTAGCACTCATTGGCCCCATCTTTAGCCTATCCATGGCATCTGCCGTGCCACCACCATGACACAAGTACTAGGGATGGTCGTGGGTGATTTATTGGGTTGATTGCAGTACAAGCATGAGCACAAGTTTGATTTCAAATAGTAGATAGTTGTTGAATGTGTACTCTGTCTGCTAAGTGTTCGACTAAATGGCCGCATGAACTTAACCTTGGAATTTTTCCATGATTTTTGGTGGGTGAGCTGGTCACATGCTTGGTAGTCTCTGGTTGCTAGGGATTGTCAAATGGTGGAGGTTTGAGTGGTTTTTGAAAAATGATGATCTATGCATCTATACTTGATTCAATTTTGAATTGCCTCTCAAATAGATTTAAACTTGGTTTCTGTAGATTTGTAAAGTATGCTTGGGTTCATCTTTACTTAGTCTATCAAGGGGTGAAATGAACTAGAATTGTTTCTATTGGAAATCTTTTACTAGAGATGCCCAAAGTAGGCTCGTGGTTAATTTTGGCCAAAGTGACCATTTGATCATATGCCTCATATTTGAATTTCTTTTTATTTGATTCTGTTTCGAAATGACCTAGATGATGTGGTATTCATCTTTAAACTAATCCTTATCATTTATAGCAATCAATCATGTCAAAGACAAGCATTCATGCATTAATATAAATCACACATGCACTCATATGGGCTTAGGAGTAAAAGTTTTTGTTAACCCTAATCTTGAGTGATTAGAACTTGATAAGCTTGTTTAATATTTTTGAGATGTTACAAATCTTCCCTCCTTAAAAAAAATCTCGTCCCGAGATTCGAGAAAAACTAGGAACTAAAGAGATTGGGAAACTCTGTCCTAATATAATCTTCTCGCTCCCAAGTAGCTTCTTCTTCGGTATGGTTACTCCACTAGATCTTGAGAAACTTGATACTTCTAGTCTGGGTGGTTCTGAATGCTTCTTCCAAAATACGGATGGGCACTTCATGATAAGTTAGATTCTTATTGAATATGTCTCTGTGATCGATGTTCTTAAAAACTTTGGTCTTCTCAGGAACTTCTAGGCATTTCCTAAGTAACGAGATATGAAACATATCATGTACGGCTAACATTTCTTCAGGCAGTTCCAGTTGATAGGATACTTCTCCTCTGCGGCTTAAAATCCTGAAGGGTCCAATATATCTGGGGGCAAGCTTCCCTTTCAGTCAAAAATGCTGCATTCCCTTCAACGGTGATACTTTGAGATACACAAAATCTCCGACATTGAAGGTCAGGTCTCGACGTCTTTTATCAGCATAACTCTTCTGTCTAGATTGGGCGGTCTTGAGGTGTTCACAAACTTTGTGAACCTTCTCTTTGGCTTCTCGTAGGGTGTCGGGTCCGAATATCTGAATATCTCCTACTTGCGACCAATTCAAGGGGGTACGACACTTTCTTCCATACAAAAACTCAAATGGGGCCATTTGCAAACTGACTTGATAACTGTTGTTGTATGAGAATTCCCCGAAAGGCGGACAATCTTCCCATTTGGATCCATATTCTAGAACATAAGCTCTCAACATGTCTTCTAGTATCTGGTTTACTCTTTCTGTTTGTCCGTCGGTTTACGGGTGATAAGTTGTGCGGAAGTTCAATTTGGTTCCTAATCCTTCTTGGACTTTCTTCCAGAACCTTGAGGTAAACTAGGTTCCTCGATCTGACACTATGGTTTTGGGGGTTCCATGCAGACTAACTATTCTAGCAATGTATAACTCCGCTAGCTTCGAGCTTTGGTAGGTAGTCTTAACGGGTATGAAATGAGCTACTTTGGACAGTCTATCCACTATGACCCAAATAGAGTCATTTCCCCTACTGGATTTACGCAAACCTGTGATGAAATCCATTCCAACAGAATCCCATTTCCATTCCAGAATCTGTAATGGTTGCAAAAGTCCAGCGGGTCGCTGATGTTCCGCTTTGACTCTCTGACAGATATCACACTTGGCTATGTAGCTTCTGACTTCTCTCTTCATTTTGTGCCACCAAAATTGCTCCTTCAAATCCTGATACATCTTGGTTCCTCCTAGGTGAATAGAATAAAGGGTATCATGGGCTTCCTTCATAATGACTTGCTTCAACTCTGAATCTACTGGCACACAAATACGTCCCTTATACCACGGAACTCCTTCTTCATCTTCGGTGAATCCATGTACCTTCCCTATTCCGATACGACGCTTAATTCCATCAATACTGGCATTTCCTTTCCGAGCTTCCTTTATCTGACTGATCAAAGTGGGTTGAAGTTCAATGCTGGCTAGAAATCCTTTGCTAATTAGCTCCATTCTAAAGTTCTCCAACTCCTCATGCAAACTTGGTTGGTTTTCCTTGATCATGGTGTTTAGTCTACATGGCAATCTACTAAGAGCATCCGCTACCACATTGGCCTTGCCGGGGTGATAGTGAATGTCAAGGTCATAATCCTTGATTAACTCTATCCATCTCCTTTGCCTCATATTCAGCTCCTTCTGGGTGAAAATATACTTCAATCTCTTGTGATCCGAATAAATCTCACAGCGGTTACCCATGAGGTAATGACACCATGTCTTCAAGGCTAAAACTATGGCTGCCAGTTCTAAGTCATGGGTAGGATAGTTCTGCTCATGTTGCTTCAGTTGCCTGGATAGGTATGATATGACTTTTCCTTCTTGCATCAACACACATCCGAGACCAATCTTGGATGCGTCACAATACACATCAAAAGGCTTCTTGATACCCGACATGATCAAAATTGGGGCTGAAATCAATCTCTTCTTAAGATCTTGAAAACTTGCTTCACATTTGTCCGTCCATTCAAACTTCTTGTCTTTCTTCAACAGCTGAGTCATCGGTCTTGCGATGCTTGAAAATCCTTCAACAAACTTACGGTAATATCTGGCTAATCCAAGAAATGCGTGGACTTCGGTTTGAGTGGTTGGGGCTTTCCATTCTTCGACATCTTTAATCTTGGCAGGGTCGACATCAACTCCTCCTGCCGACAAGATATGGTCTAGGAATCCTACTTCCTTTAACCAGAACTCACATTTTCTATACTTGGAATACAACTGATGCTCTCTAAGGGTTTCAAGGATGGTTCTTAGGTGTTGTTCATGGTCTTCTTCAGACTTGGAGTAGATTAGAATGTCATCGATAAAAACAACGACAAACTTATCTAGGAAGTTCATAAAAATCTTATTCATGCGATTCATGAAGTAAGCGGGGGCATTGGTTAATCCAAAAGACACGAAATTGTACTCATACAATCCATATCCGGTGGTGAAGGTAGTCTTTGGAATATCTGTTGCGCGGATCTTCAATTGATGATAACCAGTTCTAAGATCAATCTTAGAAAACACTCTGGCACAAGTCAGTTGGTCAAACAAATCTTCTATCTTTGGTAGTGGGTACTTGTTCTTGATGGTGACGTCATTCAGCTTTCGATAATCCGTACACAAACGGTTGGCACCATCCTTCTTTTCCACAAACAAAATAGGTGATCTCCATGGCGATGCACTTGGTTGTATCAAGCCTTTTCCCAACATATCATCAAGTTGCTTCTTCAGCTCCACTAATTCATATGGGTTCATACTATATGGTCTTTGAGCTATGGGTCCAGTTCCAGTAACTAGTTCAATGATAAACTTGATATCCCGATCTGGGGGCATACCAGGAAATTAATCTGGGAACACATCTAGGTATTCACAGGCTACTCTGACTTGGTCAATGGTGGTTTTGGCTAAACTTTTGTTGCACTTGAATTGACGGGGTAGTGTCTCAGATACATGTTCTACTGATACTCCGGTGCTACTGTTCATGGTTATGGCTTTCTTGGCACAGTCGATTAATCCATGATGTTTCGACATCCAATCCATTCCTAGTAATACTTCCAAACCTTTGGTTCCAAGTAATATTAGACTGGAATAAAAATCTATCCCATGGATTGTGATAGGTATGGCCTTGCAAATTTTTCTAGCTTTGGTGGTTGAAGCAGGTATTTGAACTATCATAACATGCTTCCAATTGGTGGGTTGAATCTTACTAGTGCATGCAAATTCTTCTGTAACAAACGAGTGCGATGCTCTAGAATCAAACAACACTCTTGCTAATACTGAGTTAACAGAAAACATACCCGACACGACATCCGGTGCTTCCTAGGCTTCTTTAGCATTCATGTGGAATAGACGACCGGTACGGTTATGCGGGTTTCCTAGGGCAATTCTCTTTCCAGGCTGGACACGGCGCTGCTGTTGGGCAGGTGCAGTAACATTGGTTGTTGCGGCAAGCTTCTTGGGGCACTCATTGGAGTAGTGACCCGTGACTCCGCATTCAAAGCAAGTGATCATTGACTTGTCCTTCCCTGCGACAGGTACACCATTGCTTCCAGTCCTTGGGGCAGTATTGTTGTTGCTGTTGTACCTTGGCGGTGCATGGTTGAAATTGTTGGGGTTGCCGGGGTTATTGTTGTGGTTGTTGTGGCCTCTGGGGCTCGGGTTTCCTCCACCACGATTGGATAGTTTAGACGGGACATAGGGGGCCTGTTGTTTCTGGGTGCATATCCTGTAGGCGGGTTGGGACGATACTTCGGGGTCTAGTGGGGTCCAGGTTGGTGCATCATACGACGCTTGCGGTTCTCACTAGCTTGTTTGATATTTCCTTCCATCAAGATAGCCGAATACACTAACGCTTCGAGGTCATCAAAGGAAATGTTGACTAGCACTGTCTGCATCTCATCATGTAGACCGTTCAAGAATCTCTCCTTCTTCTTCGCTTCAGTGTCAATCTCATCAGGGGCATACCTGGCTAGAGATAGGAATTTTTCACGGTATTCCAGCACAATCATTCTTCCCTGCTTCAGCTCCCTGAATTCATCTCTCATCCTCTTGATCAAACCCGGGGGCACATGGGTCTGGTTGAACTTGAGTTTGAATTCCTCCCAAGTCATCATCTGACCTCTGTTCATGGTACGATTGTTGTTCCACCAAGATCTTGCATAGCCTGCCAGATAGTGGGTGGAAAATAGTACCTTCTCATTGGCATCTACCCCTGCCACTTCTAAGTTGTTTTCCATGGTCTGCAACCAGTCATCAGCATCTAAAGGCTCTTCTGATTTACTAAACATGGGAGGGTTGGTGTTTTGGAAGTTCTTGAGTTTGGATCCATGGTAATCTTGGTTTCCATGGCCTTGATTGTTATGTGCCATCTGGGCTATCTATTGAAGAGTGGCTAGATTGGCTTGACATTCAGCTCTACCGGCTTCACGGTCAGAAACTAACATTTGCAGAATCTGCAGCATTGGGTCCTTAGATAAGCTGTTTCCTCCAGGGTTTCCGCGAGTCATTTGAAGATTGAGATAGATAATGAGACAAGAGGGAAATTTTCTATGGTTTATTGGTATGGTTCAAAAGCTTTTAAAACTTTGAGCATGACTAAGTTTTTGAAACTAATAACCTTTTCTCAATCATTCATTCATTCCAAACACACAATACAAACACACACCACAACAAAGAAAGCAGATGGTTTTAGGAACCATTCTGTGAAGCTACGATACAATGGGACCGAATACAACTCACACCTACGATCGTGCTCAGGTGCGACTACTCATCATCGGGGGTATTGGGCTCCTCATCATCAATGAAGTCGATGTCATCCTGGTCAGTGTGGTCCTCCATGGCGACGTCCTCCAGGTAGTCATCATCATCACTGAGGTAAGAGTGAATATCACCACAGATATCTTCACCTTCCTCCTCCTTCTCCTCTAGCTGGATCTCTTGGTCGTGGATAGTCTCCTCCAAGGTGGCTATCTTCTGACGATGACGGGTGATGATGCGATCCTTCTTGTCACACTGGCTACGAAGTGACTTGTGCTCCTTAGCGAGTGATACGTTGCAAACGTATCTATAATTTTTTATGTTCCATGCTTGTTTTATATCGAATTTCTTATGTTTTGTCCATACTTTGGAGAACTTTTACACATTTTCTAGAACTAACCTATTAACAAGATGCCACAGTGCCAGTTGCCTGTTTTCTTCTGTTTTTGGTTCTAGAAAAGCCAGAAAATGAATATTCACGGAATTGGACCGGACAAAAGCCAAAGTCGATATTTTACCGGAAGACACACGGAGCCAGAAGACGAGACAGAAAGGGGCCAGGGGCTGGCCACACCATGTGGTGGCATGGGTCCCCCTGGCCGTGCCACCAGGTGGTGTGGGCCCTTGGTCCATCCTCTGACATCGCCCCTTTGCCTATAAGAAACCTCCCGATGAGAAACCCTAAAGAATCCAGCCTCCAGCCATGAAAAGTTCAACAGCGCCACCGTCACCGAAGGGGAGATTCGGGGGACAGAAAGTCTCTGTTCCGGTACCCTGCCGGGACGGGGAAGTGCCCCGGAGCCATCTCCATTGATCTCCACCACCATCTCCATCGCTGTTGCTGATTCCCATGATGATGAGGGAGTAGTTCTTTCTCGAGGCTAAGGGCTCTACCGGTAGCTATGTGTTCATCTCTCTCTCTATGCATGATCATATTGTGATCATGAGCTTTGTAATAAAGTAGATCTACCTTTCTACTCAAGTGCTTTAATAGATCTCTGGCTCTCCCCACGTGTGTGAAAGTGATAGCGTGCACACCATGGTGGCACTTAGGCTAGAAATTACAAATACTCGTTATGAGTTATATTTGGACTTAGATGTCTCTATGAAATTGTGGTGTTTGTTGGAACCATCTAACGCTCAAGGTGACAGTGAGGGGTTATCTAGATGGGGAAAGCAAACTTTGAGGAGTGCTGTTATAGCCCTACCATGGATTAGAGTGTCCAACCGGAGAGTAGTTCAGAGCAGTATCATGAAGAGAAGATATTTATATGAGAGTGTTCACTAGCGAAAGTATGATCCCTATGCCTTATTTCTAAACATTGAAACACCATTTGTAACTAGATCTGTTACATGTTTGCTTGCTTCCATCTTTTTGCCTTTAGTATCTTCCTACCCGTCAAGCTCTTTTCTGGCACCGTTACCACTTATAATTATCCATGCCACTTGTATTTCACTATCTTTTCGCCGAACTAGTGCACCTATACACCTGACAAGTGTATTGGGTGTGTTGGGGACACAAGAGACTTCTTGTATCTTGATTGCAGGGTTGCTTGAGAGGGATACCTTTGACCACTTCCTCCCCGAGTTTGATAAACCTTGGGTGATCCACTTAAGGGAAACTTGCTGCTATTCTACAAACCTCTACACTTGGAGGCCCAACAACTGTCTACAAGAATAGAAGTGCGTAGACATCAAGCTATTTTCTGGCGCCGTTGCTGGGGAGATAAGGTAAAAGGTACTCACATTCTCTAGCTACTAAGTTATCTTCTAGTACTGTTGCTGGTGTGTGAGTGCTCGAAGTTATTTCCTTTAGATTCTACAATTTTGTCTTTTTGTTTCTTGTTTTCACTAGTTAGGCTTAATGGAAAACAACAACAAAATTAGAGAGCTTTATAGTATTTATCTTGAGTTAGGACATGAAGTGTTTGAAGAGAAAATTAGAAAACCTATGGAACTTTATTTGCATACTAATTGCAATGTTGTTAGTATGAATTCTTTGGACACCATTATTGCTAATGCTATGGACAAGTCTAAGCTTGGGGAAGCTAGTTTTTATGAAAATGATCTTTTTAGTTCCCCAGCTTTGGAAGATAGCTATTCTATTGCTTATGATGATACCAAACCTCCAATATATGATGATTACAATGATGAATATGATATTTTCAGTCCACCTACTATTGAGAAGAAAATTAATGATTACAATATGCCTCCTATATTTGATGATTATGGTGATGAGTATAATAATGATAGCTATTTTGTTGAATTTTCTCCCACTACAATTAATAAGAATGACTATGTTTATGTGGAGAGTATTAATTCTTTTATGCATGTGGCTCATGTGAAGAATGTTTTATGTGATTGTTATATTGTTAATTTTATTCATGATGCTACTGAAAGTTATTATGAGAGAAGGAAACACGGTTTTATGCATCTCAATAATATTAGATTTACCCTCTTTATGTTGAAAGTCTTGAAGTTGCACTTGTTTTGCTTTACTATGCTTGTTGCTTTGTGCTTTCATGACTTGTTTCTTTACAAGATTCCTATGCATAGGAAGTGGGTTAGACTTAGATGTGCTTTGAATTTGCTTCTTGACGCTCTCTTTTACTTCAATTCATATTTCTTATGTGAGCATCTTCTCAAACTATCATGCCTAACTTAAAGGCATTAAAGAAAAGTACTTCTTGGGAGATAACCCAATAGTTTTCTTGAGTCTTGGAAGTTATTACCTCAGTAATAACCTCTCCTTATCCTTTTTGTGTGGTTTTTGTGCCAAGAGTAACCTCTAATGAGAGAGAAGTAAGACTTGGGAAAGTTGTTGTCCCGAAACAGATTTTTGTGCTTCGCTGTAAAAAAAATCGTGAAAAATCTCTGTACGTTGGTTTGAGCTGTAATTTTTTGTGCTTCTGCCCCAGGTTGTTATCCAACCTTCGTTAGTTCAACTCTTTTCGATTTGAGCAACAGAAGGTCTTCGAAAAAATTGGTTTTTACCTGCTGGCCTGTTTTGACAGATTTCTGCCATTATTTGTATATGCCTCTTAATCTCTTTCTCTTTGAGTTCTCTTTGATCATTTGAACTTTTTAAAGGAAGTGATACAGTAGCTTGTGTCTTAATGGAAGTTTTACTTGTGTTGAAACTGAACCAAAAGACTTATTATCTTGAGTACACTAATGTTGCTAATGAAGATAATGTGAAGTTTTGTATGAAGGAAAAATTTCAGGTGTAAGGAAAGAATGATGTAATGAGATGAAGAATGGAATAAAGCTCAAGCTTGGGGATGCCACCCTGTGTCACCCCAAGAAATATCCAAGAAGTACAAGCATCAAAGCATGGGGATGCCCAAGGCATCCCCTTCTTCATCAATAAAATATCAGGTTTCTTCCAAACACTTCATTTTTATTGTTTCATGCATAGTTGTGTTGTTCTTGGAGCGTCTTTGTTTTTGTTTTTTGTTTTCGTTTTCTTGGTTTGCTTATTTTTATTAGATAAATTGGTTGGAACCCCTCATTCATGCATTAGTTTTCAAATAGATTGGTTTGGATTGGAAAAGAGTAGGAAAAGTTCATGCTTAACTGGTAAAAATGAGATTGTTTTTGACTGTGACTTAGACTTTATCATGTCATGCTTGATATTGTTTTGCCTTTATTCTTAGTGATTTTTGCTGTAGCATGACATGTTATAAACAATTGAGATTGCTTAATGTGCCTTGAAAGAATCATGCGTTGTTTTAACATATTAAAGCATAGTATTGTGGTATTCTCCTTTGATGCTTTATTTGGGTTGACTTGCATGCTCACACCATGTTAAGACTATACCAAGTCACCATAGCCTCTATGATCATTTAGTTTTCGACTTGTAATATCACTTTATGCTTTAATTAATAATGTTTTGTCGCTTTGCATGATTATGGCCATTATTGCTCTCTTAGTTGGTCGCTCCTAGTCTTTTGCTAGCCTCCATACCAAGTATGAGTTCCACTCATGCATCCAACTCCAAATAAAACCAAGTTATTCCAAAGAGTCCAGCGTACCTACCTATTAGCATTTGCTATTCCAAGTATATTCATGTTTTTATCTACCTTCCGAATTAAACTTGTTATGAGAAAATTAGTGATTAAAGCTCTCATGAACTTGATGGCACACTTTACTTTTCTTGCCCCTAATAAACTTGAACCATTGTGTCATCTATGTTGTATATGCTTGTACTTATACGTCGGGGATTAACAGAACCATGCTGTCATGGGGAATGCTTTTAACTATTGCACTTGTACATTGTACCCAATTGATATCATGCTCTTTTGTTTATGGATGTTGTCGATGTGAAATGAAAGGGGAGCTTGTAAGTCCATGGAGTTATGTATGTGTGTTAGAGAAATGCCTAGGCAGCTGGTCTAATCCATGCCTAATCATGGTGGAAACCTGCAGCGTAACCATAATGAGCAATCTATGAAGCATTCTTCTTTAAAAAAAGAGATAGAGATTGAGAAAAAAGAAAAAAAAGATGAGAAAAGAGGAAAGAGAGAAAAAAGCACCATTTTCCCATGGTAAATAAGAAGATTGCTGAGATGCTTATTGTCTGCTTTCCTTATCATTCTGATATGGGGATTCTTCCGTATCATCAGGCAAAGGGTACCCCGTTGGCGGTTCTCTATGATACACATGTACTTACTATGACAAGAACTTACCGGAACTAAACTTGAGTAGCATGGGGAGTGGCCCTCGTATTCAAGGGACATGAGATTGCCAACTTATACTTTGTCAAGCATATACTCCATAGTTTGTTCACTTTAACCTTAATCACTTCAAGATGCTTATGATAGGGGCAATGAGAGCTAAAAGCTAATAAGTACCATAATTTTTGGAAGCTCTTTATGAGACTTGAATACATGCTTCCTTCTATGAAGGCCTTTCCTTTTACGTTGAGTCTCCATCTTCTATCTTTATGCACCTACTGAGAGAGCATAGTGGATATTCTTAGTTCTATGTGCATTGTCCCAAAACTTATTAATTAATTCATAATGTTGATATTTCTTGTTCTTGAACTATTTGTATCTTGTCACCCTTATGAACTTTGAAGGTTTCCTATGCATTTATGTTTTGCTACTCCATGAGGGCCAATCGAAATGCCACTATGCTATGTTTTCTATATGTGAAACAAACAAACGTCTTTCAATGCATTGTTATTCATGATCTTTGTTTGTATCCTTTCATGTTGCATGCATAGTTACTATGTCTTATTGTTAGAACTTCATCTTTCATGCTCATGTTTAGAGTACTTTGATCCCAGCTTTCAATGCTTGCAAATGGTTTGATCTTGATTGTGATGGTGCATGTCACCTCAAAAACTATTCCTTTTATCACTTACTTACTCGAGGATGAGCATGAGTTAATCTTGGGGATGTTGATACATTGCAAATGTATCTATAATTTTTGATGTTCCATGCTTGTTTTATATCTACTTTCTTATGTTTTGTCCACACTTTGGAGTACTTTTACACATTTTCTGGAACTAACCTATTAACAAGATGCCACAATGCCAGTTGCCTGTTTTCTTCTATTTTTGGTTCTAGAAAAGCCAGAAAATGAATATTCTCAGAATTGGACCGGACAAAAGCCAAAGTCGATATTTTACCAGATGACTCACGGAGCCAGAAGACGAGACGGAGAGGGTCCAGGGGCTGGCCACACCATGTGGTGGCATGGGGCCCCCGTGGTCGCGCCACCAGGTGGTGTGGGCCCCTGGTCCACCCTCTGACATCGCCCCTTCGCCTATAAGAAGCCTCCCAATGAGAAAACCCTAAAGAATCCAGCCTCCAGCCATGAAAAGTTCTGCAGCACCGCTGCCACCGAAGGGGAGATTCGGGGGATAGAAAGTCTTTATTCTTGCACCCTGCCGGGACAGGGAAGTGCCCCCGGAGCCATCTCCATCGATCTCCACCACCATCTCCATCACCGTTGCTGATCACCATGATGATGAGGGAGTAGTTCTTTTTTGAGGCTAAGGGCTCTACCGGTAGCTATGTGTACATCTCTCTCTCTCTCTATGCATGATCATATTGTGATCATGAGCTTTGTAATCAAGTAGATCTACCTTGCTACTCAAGTGCTTTAATAGATCTCTGGCTCTCCCCACGTGTGTGAAAGTGATAGCGTGCACACCATGGTGGCACTTAGGCTAGAGATTACAAATACTTGTTATGAGTTATATTTGGAGTTGGATGTCTCTATGAAATTGTGGTGTTTGTTGGAACCATCTAGCGCTCAAGGTGATAGTGAGGGGTTATCTAGATGGGGAAAGGGAACTTTGAGGAGTGCTGTTATAGCCCTACCATGTATTCGAGTGTCCAATCGGAGAGTAGTTCAGAGCAGTATCATGAAGAGAAGATATTTATATGAGAGTGTTCACTAGCGAAAGTATGATCCCTAGGCCTTGTTTCTAAACATTGAAACACCGTTTGCAACTAGATATGTTACATGTTTGCTTGCTTCCATCTTTTTGCCTTTAGTCTCTTCCTACCAGTCAAGCTCTTTTCTGGCACCGTTACCACTTATAATTATCCATACCACTTGTATTTCACTATCTCTTCGCCGAACTAATGCACCTATACACTTGACAAGTGTATTGGGTGTGTTGGGGACACAAGAGATTTCTTGTATCTTGATTGCAGGGTTGCTTGAGAGGGATAGCTTTGACCACTTCCTCCCTGAGTTTGATAAACCTTGGGTGACTGCTATTCTACAAACCTCTACACTTGGAGGCCCAACAACTGTCTACAAGAATAGAAGTGCGTAGACATCAGTGAGGGTTTGCTTCCTCTCAGTGGCTTCAGCATGATTTTGGTTGGCGTAGGCACGGGCGTTGTCCAACTCCTTCTAAGTATCGTGCAACATGAAGGCCATGTGGTCCACGTGATGCTTCAACTCCAGATGTGCCGGCATGGCCAAAGGCCGTCCCGTAGAGTCACGTCTTGCATAGTGGGAAAAAAGGGTGCCATTGATCTGGTTGATGTTTTGTGCACACAGACGAGCAAGTGCCTCCTGCATTGCCCTAGCTAGACCGTCTAACTAGTTCTTCTCCCTCACGCTGAACTGAATCTTCTCCGAAAGAGGTGGCTCCATTTTGCCTCTTAGATCTGCAACTATTAACCACTGTAGTTCGCCTCCTTGTTGGTCATTGAGCTATGCTCCGAAGAACTCCGGGTGTAGGCGTCCAAGATACTCCGAGAGCTGATCCAAATCCCTCTCAAAGATGAGTTGTCCTCCGTTGCCCAACTTGTAAAACTTGCTATATTTGACCTCCATCTATAAGCAATTAAGATGCGTAGGTTAGTGGGATGATCAAGTGTGTCAATTTTTATGTAGAATTGTAAGAGTTTTGAGGAACATGTGAACTCCTTTTTGAAAGAATCTCCAGGGTAAGAATGAGAATAGGTTTTCGTAAATACTCAATTACTTTGTTTTGAAACTAGGTTTTGCAGACGTCCATTCTAACTAGAGCCTCATATGGTCAGGATGGCTCTTATACCAACTTGTCAACACCCGGATTTTTAAGTCTATATACCTATTATGTCGTACATCGCAATCTGTCGTTGTATTGGGAACAGCAGTACCTAAGAAGGTTAGATAGAGGTGTGGGGACTAGCATGGAAGCTATCGATGGCGTCCGCAAGCGGGATTAGATACAAGCAAGCATGGCTAGACGCAGCAAGTACCCAGGTTCGGAGCCCTCGTGATGAGGTAAAACTCCTACTCCTGCGGGATCTGACTATGAGGGATATACGAACTACAAGTGCTCCTCGAGCTGTATTCTCTAGCTACTGCCTTAAATGCACTGAGGCCAACCCTTACTACTGAGGCCTTGCCTCTCCTTATATAGGTAGAGAGGCAACGGTCTCCCTGGCCAGTCCGACTGGCGGGCTCCACATGCGGGTCCTAGCCGACTGGTCATCTACAGTATCCGGTATGGTATGTCCCATCGGAGTATGAGCGGTATGGCTGTCGTAGGCACAGTGGACGCCGTGCGAGCCTGTCGTCAGCATCGGGCCACTGTTCCTGCGTCATCTCCGCAAAGTCTTCGGTATGGCCGAGTAGTGGCTGGTCTTGTCATCGTACAGGGCGTACCGTGCACTGATACGCACGTCGTCCTATCTCCCTGATTGGTTCCGGCTACGTCGCTGTAGCCGACTGCTTCTTGCCAATCCGGCTACCATGCGATAGCCGGCCTGACTTGCCTTGTCCGGCTGCATCTGGTCAGCCGGACGCGATCCGACTGCCCAGTTTCTTGTCCGGTTGGGGTATCTGGGGATCATCCCCCCGACACAATCCCAGGATTACCATTTTTGCGAGACATAACTAAATTGGTACCACAATACATCATCCATTACAAACCATAATAGTCTTCCAAATAAAGGATCTCATGATCCAGTCTTAATACAAATCAGAGCAGCAGAAATATAACGTAGTAGACTCCCTCTTCATAGTCACATGCAATGCTGATGATGGGAGATGGTCCTAGTTATCATAGACCTCCTGTTGTCCATCTTCCGGGTAATCCTCCTTATAGTCTGGCCATGGGAATAGCCAGGGACAAAGCCATGAGTACTCTTTAAGTACTCACAAACTATCGCTAGTATAAGCAAGGTAAATCTAGTAGGAATCTTAAGCTCTAGGTTTGTTTGCAAAAAGCCAGGTTTATTCCAAAATGCCTTAAAGATTAAAGACCTAATTTAGTTCTCTAGATTACTTAAGTGGGAATCTAGTTTTCATGTTCACAACATGGTTGTGGTCAAGTCAAAATCATTGTTCAAGTCATTTTGAAAACATCTGACAACAGAATAGTATGGCCACTCCAACTATCCATAACCGCGGACGCGGCTATTCGAATAGTTTAACACTCTACAGAGGTGGTACACTTTCACCACAAGATTCGATACCTCCGTCAGGGATAACCCTAAATCATCATACTTGGTATGCGGATAATCAATCCTAACCTTTCAATTACACACCCTAGTATAGGCACCTCCCCTATGAGTTTGGCCTCCTAGCCATGGCCATCTGCCATCCTGGGCACTGCATAGGTGGACATTCATATTCACGAGGTAGCCTCAGCTCAACCTCTTCCACAAGGGAACCCATACCAAGACATATAAACTTCAAGTTAAGCCCTACCCAACTTAGGTAATGTTGGTGTATGGTAAAATTGGAATGGTATCGCATCCGAACCCAACCATCAATTTTTATCAAAGTCAAGGCTCATGCCTCCTTAAGTTTCATCATCAAACCATTGTGTTTCATAACACATGTCAAAACATTTCAATAGAATGAATCATCATTCCAAGGTTTTCATAATCCTTTTCTCCAAGTATTCCCATCTAAGTGATCAAGTTTTAGCTTAGCACTAGCCACTAGTATTGAGGATATCACTATGGAGGGGTGCTAATCAAGTATAAGTATCCAAGACTAGTTTTAGGATCTTGAGGGGATCCATCCTATTTTCCACTAATCACAATTTATTAACTAAGTAAGAAACTTTAGTAAAAGGGAAAAGTAAAGTTTGCAAGTAAAACTTGGGATGGGTATAATCAAAGTTGCATAACCAAGCATGCCTAGTGCATCTTGCATTAGTTAGCTTGCACTGATAGCTTGCTTTGTTGGGTGTAGTTGTTGAAGTTCTCTTCTTCTTCCTCGAAGTACTCCTCCTTGTCGTAGCCCGGGTCGGTACTAGCGTCTATAAATATATACGAGGTACACAATCACCAAACAATACTTCACTATTTCTATTTAGCACACAAGGGCTCACACTAGATGATCTAGCATCATCCGACTCATCACATGAATTAATGGCACATGCTTATTTATCTTATTTTGGGAAAGGTAATTTCTACTCATTGAAAATACTTATGATTTAATATTCTCCGATTAAGATATGGGATCATATTGACACATGTCATCACCACATATTCTAATACTTTGGGGACGTGATTTAAAGTGGTGGTCATATATCACAAGATTAAATATTAATATTTAATAATATTAAAGTGACTAGAAATTCTATATAGCATTCTTTTAATACTAATCCATGTTTAATATGTGTAAAACCAAATCTTTTTACATATTCATGTAGAACATGTCAAATGTGATTTTTGAGAGTTGGAATCAACTCAGAAGCATTTAGGGTTGATTCTATAAAAAAGTTTGAAGTGGAAAAACTCTCTGTCTTGTTATTTTTGGTATAGGTGATCTATAATTTCAAATGCTTTGAATCCAACAGGAGTGATTAGATATTTTCAATACCGTTCTAACAAAATTGGAATCTTGCAATTTGGTTTAGCACAACTCTTTGAATCCAATTTTGAATACAGCTAATGAATAGGGTTTTTAACTAAACGGAAAAATTCTATTTGAATCGTTGGGCTCTGCGCGGGAAAAGAAATGTGCCGACCCAACTGCACGGCACGCTGATACATTGCAAATGTATCTATAATTTTTGATGCTCCATGCTTGGTTTTATCCACTTTCTTGTGTTTTGTCCACACTTTGGAGTACTTTTCATATGATTTCCTGGACTAACCTATTAACAAGAGCCACGGTGCCAGCTGCCTGTTTTCTGCTGTTTTTGGTTCTAGGAAAGTCAGAAAATGAATATTCTCGGAATTGGACGGGACAAAAGCCAAAGTGCCTATTTTTCTAGAAGACTCGCGGAGCCAGAATACGAGACGAAGGAGGGCCATGGCCTGGCCACACCACCCCCAGGCGCGGGCTGGGCCTGGCCGCGCCAGGGCATGGTGTGGTGGCCCCAGGCACCCCCTCGGTCTCCCTCTTCGCCTATAAGAAACCTTCTGACCTAAAAACTCTAGGGGGTTCGACGTTTTTCCACGAAAAGTTCCACTGCGCCGCCGCCACCGAAGGGGAGATTCGGGGGACGGAAAGTCTCTGTTCCGGCACCCTGCCAGGACGGGGAAGTGCCTCCGGAGCCATCTCCATCGATCTTCACCATCATCTTCATCGACCATCCATGTCTCCCCCATCTATGAGTGAGTAATCCCCCGCTCTAGGCTATGGGGATGGTAGGGATTGGATGAGATCGTTCATGTAATGGCATCAGATTGTTAGGGCATGGTGCCTAGTATCTTTTATTAGTGCTTTATGACTTTGTTGCGACTTGTTGTGCTTAATACTTGTCACTAGGGCCCGAGTGCCATGATTTCAGATCTGAACTTATGATTGATTCATTATGATAGTATTGTTTCTGGTCTTATCTACAAGTTGTATACACACGTTGTTGTCTGGAACCTATGGCCCCGAAGTGACAGAAATCGGGATAACCGGAAGGGAAAGGCTTCGATGTGAGGATCACATGTGTTCACGGAGTGTTAATTCTTTGCTCCGGTGCTCTATTAAAAGGAGCACCTTAATTTCCAGTAGTTCCCTAGAGGCCCCGCTGCAAACGGGCTGGCAGGACAAAAGATGTTCTGCAAGTTCTCATTGCGAGCATGTATGACTATATATGGAACACATGCCTAGGATTGTCTAGTACTTGGGTGCTTTATCTTATTATCTGCAATTTCCCTATGTTCTGATTGCTATGTGAATTGTCTTGTCCATGCAACGCCCGTCCATCCATCCCTATGCCTACCGCACTCGAATCCCACTGTTTACTGCTTTTGTTACTACTGTCTTTGCTTCACTACTGCTGTTACTTTACTATTCCTACTACAAAATTGTTGCTACTGATAAACTGCTGTGAGCAAGATTGTTTCTAGGTGCAGCTAAATTGACAACTCAGTTGTTAAGGGTGTTCAATATTCTTTGGCTCCCCTTGTGTCGAATCAATAAATTGGGTTTCACTTCCCTCGAAAATACCGCGATACACCCCCTATACTTGTGGGTCATCACGTGCGCACAGCGGGCTGCTGACAGGTTGGTCCCATGTGTCAGCGGCTCTATCTAACCAAAACGGTATCAACAAATCTCAGTGCTATGATTAGAACAAGATCTACGGCTGAGGTTCATCGTCTATGTCACAGAGCTCCGACAAGATTCTAAACCTTGCGGCACGGTGGGGGTCGTGGGTGGCTTACCATGGCTCCATCTAGGTCCGTTAGTGGGGGCGAATGGGCTAGTAGATGACGGCAAGTCGATTGGTGGTCACGGTGGCTCCTGGGGTGGCTCCAATCGACGACGCCTTTCCTTCACTGCAGCGGCGGGCTCCGGCCAAATTCCGGCGATGTGGTGATCGCCTTGCTATAGCGAAGGGTAGGTGAGGTTTCTGAGAGAGTGGAGAGTGAAATGGTGTGCCGTTTGAGGTCTGGGGTGGCTCCTATTTATACACCGGCATTGGAGGCAGGGCGGCATGGTCGGGCTCATCGACGACGCTGCTACAGGTCGAGCTAGGCATGGTGGATGGTGTGGGTCGACACGGTAGACTACGGCGATCGTCACGCGTGTAGTGGCGCGGCAAGGGGCGGTCTCAGTCGGTCGGGCGACATCGGTGCTCTATTAAGGTACGGAGGTGTTTGTCATCGAGTACGGTGGTCATGGGGCGTGCGGCAGCGAATCATCGTGTCTAGGAAGTGGCTGGTTACACAGAGGGTGCGGGTACACGTGGAGATAGCAAGGCGCGGCGTGTGTGCACGAGGCGGCTATGGCGCTCTGTTGTGCTCTTGGCATGGCAGAGACATAAATGGGCGCGGCTTCTCTGGCTTCCCCACTCCTTGCCATTGGTCAAGGGGTGGACAGAGAGGGGCGGTGAGGGGGAATGTTTGTTTGCGGTACCAAACTTGGTGGGTGAGCGCACCACGGTACCCGAGTTGCCATCAATCGCGCGGAGGGGCCATAGTAGAATCGCCAATTGTCTAGAAGGGCCAAATGGGGGTGAATACAAATCTAACGGCCAAACGGTCGTTTGAACCAGACGAAAAAGGTTGAACTCAAATACCACCGTTAGGTCAACTCTTCTTGGACTGCCATGCCAGTATTCCCCGTTATCTTTTGCGGTCGTGGACTAGCTTACCCCTGCGTGGACCAGATCCCTGAGTGGACGAGATCTATTACTCTGCTCTACTCTGGTCTTCTCCCCTGCTCCCCTCCCCATAACATTTGCTCGGCTCCGGCTGCTCGTCTCAGATCGGAGCTCGCACTTGCTCTAATTTGCGTCTCCGCCATCTCTGGTCAACCTCCCACGCCTCTAATCGAAGCTCGCAGCCGTCGCCGTTGCATCGTCCGTCGTATCAGAGCTTCGCGTCCCCGGACTAATATCTCGCCTCTGGCTAGTCCTTCTCGCACGTCGGAGCGCGTCCCGTCGGGCGATACAGGCCGGCGACCGGCCTCAGGAAGTTGCGTGCTGCCGCGCACCCCAGGCATGGTAGCCCTGGCACAGCAGTTCGACGACCACGCTCTCATGGCCACCGTGCTGGGCGTCCGTCCCGCCGTGTCGCCGGCAGAGTTGTTGTCGGCTTTCAGGTCTCATTTTGGGATCAGACGAAATGAGGTCAACATTGAGGTATGCGCACCGCCATTCAATTTTTTCGTCCGGTTCGAGCGCGTTCTGCATTCTTCCCGTTCTTTCGAGTGCTGCGCGGAGAAAATGAGCTTCATGCGTTGGCATCGCGCCTGTGGGTGGGACGATCGCTTGGGGCAGCTTTGTTTCTTCTCCAAACTCGGCTTTGATGGCCTCCCATTGGATGCTTGGGAGCCGGAGGCCCTCAAGCAGGTCGTCAGTAGCCTTGGTGGCGAGCTGGTGGAAATAGTGCCACCGAGCGACAGATGGTTCATCGAGGTAAAGGCGTTGCTGAAAGATCCTGACGCTGTTCCTAAGATGTACGAGGTGCAGATTCCAAGCAGGGCAGGGCGACAACTTTGCTGGAAGCACCCGGTCATCATCCACCTGGAGGAGGTTCTGGACTCGGTACATGGCATTCAGGGCCCCGAAGAGGCTGCCAGAAAGTGCCCTTGTCACCTGCAGTGTTGGCCTGGAAGGATCGATGGCACAGGATCGCCACCATTTCGCGACGGGGCACATAGTTTCGGTGGGGGGACCGGGTTTGGACGAGCTGGTGGTTCTGATTTCCCTCAAGTGAAGACAGAGCTCTAGTGAATTGCCGTGGTATGTGTGGCTAATGAATTTGTAGTATGGAGAGCGTAGCAGGAAGTTAGCATCGACTTAAAATGTGTAATAGTTTGAATCGATGTAGTACGTGTGTGTAATAGTTTGAAGTAGTATGTGTGTGTAATAGTTTGAATCGATGTAGTATGTGTCGGTAATGAATTTGATGTAGTTTGTGTGCGTGTAATAGTTTGAATCGATGGAGTTGAACACCGTGCTTTATAATTTCTGTGAATAACCAAGGACAACCTCATGAAAAGAGGGTGGTCTGGCAATGAGCAATGTCAATTCTATGGATGCCAGGAAAATGTAGTCCATCTCCTCTTCAAGTACTCCCTCCGTTTCAAAATAGAAGATGTTTTAGCTTTGTGAATGGAGCGTATCTAGACATCTTTTAGTGATGGTGCTTTCTAAACCTAGATGAACCTACATACTACAAGGGGACTAGATACACTTCATTCACAAAGCTAAAACATCTTATATTTTGAAACGGAGGGAGTACAAGGTAGCTACATTTTTAACACGTTGAACTGCAGAACCATTTTGTAGGCAACACAAGACAAAGGAAAAAATGGTTTACAGCACAGACAGCAGACGCAAAATCTATAGTCTGGGATAAAAGGATGCCAGTTCACTAGATTGAACCACGACTAGTAATTGAAGGAAATAGGTACTTGATAGTATTTGCTTACACCAGTAGTACTTCCATACAAAAGGGTCTTATACCTGCACAAAAGTGGGCTAAACTTCCTACTAGTTTATAGAATAATTCGTCAGCATTTCATCTACAAAAGCCATTCTTCAGTTTGAACTTAACTATTCTACACTGAAGAAACTACAGATCTCCACCTGAAAAGTTGGCTGGCCAATTGCCTTGAGAGGACATAAGTTCTTTGATCATTTAACCCAAACTGATCTATTGCCTTCCTGCCAAACTACAAGAAATCTGCATCGTTCATGCACGAGCGATTTGCGTGCGCCAGTCCCGGTTCAGTTGGACCATCCGCGCCGCCACAGCGATTTCTTCGAAACTGAAATTCGACATCTCCTTCTCGGGATCGTAGGTCCGTGTGAACTCGAACCTGAATTCCGGGGATGAGCTGATGCCCACCGCCGGCTCTGGCTGTCGAACAATCTAGCATGCTGAGTGTAGACGCTTGGTCGCCGCCACGGTACGGCCTTCGATGGTGCGTAGGATGGAGCGTCTTTGCCGCAGACGGCATGCTCCCAGCCTACCCCACTGAGGTAAGGTAGTCCACGCCGAAGCGTGGATGCGAGAGTTCCTAGACCTTGGTGCTGCCCTGTTCGAGGGTGTGTACCCTTGATGTGCTCGTCGTAGACGTGGGAGTCTCTTCTTCTTTTGATCTCCAGGTCACGGCGCCAGAAAATATCTTGACGCGCTCGACTTTCGACGTAGAGCTCGTTGGGAACCCCAAGAGGAAGGTACGATGAGCACAGCAGTAAGTTTTCCCTCAATTATGAAACCAAGGTTTAATCGAACCAGTAGGAGCAAGGAAACACCCCAAAGGTGTTACTGGCTGTGCTTTGGCAGGGCGCACTACCGGTGCTAGTAGCAACGTGGAGACCTGCACAACACAACCACAGAACTTTGTCCCCAACTTACGATGAGGTTGTCAATCTCACCGTGTTTTGCGGAAAACAAAGGATTAAACGTATCGAATGGAAATAAGTAAAAGTTTGCAAAAAGTAAACACAAAGCAGTAAACAGTTGTAGTTTGTATGTAAAGAAAAAGGACCGGGATCCATAGTTCACTAGAGGTGGCTCTCCTTAGATAGATAACATGCTGGGTGAACAAATTACAACGGGGCAATTGACAAACACCGAGAAAGCAATACATGCATATACTAATCATCTTGACTCCTTTGAGACTTGATTGGGCATTACAACATAATACATAGACCGCCATCCAACTGCATCTATGACTAATAATCCACCTTCAGGTTATCATCCGAACCCCCTCCAGTATTAAGTTGCAAGCAACAGATTATTGCTTTACGAACTGCGTGTAAAGTAAACAATACAATTGTTCTATGAACAAAGGATTGTTGTTTTCTCCCTAGTAGCAACAACACATCTAGTACCTTAGAGATTTCTGTCACTTCCCCAGATTACCAGAGGCATGGATCCACTATCAAGCATAAATACTAACTCTTGGAGTTGCTAGCATCTACTTGGCCAAGATAGCTACTAACAACGGAAAGCATGCAAGATCTCAAATAACAAAGACATGATAGAATCAATAATCAATCTGAAATAGCATCTCAATATCCATCGGATCCCCGCAAACACAACATGTATGAATTACAAATAGATGATCTTGATCATGAACGGAGATCACAAGATCTAAACATGAAAGCACAAAGGAGGAGAAACCAGCCATCTAGCTACTACATGGATCCGTAGTCCAAGGATGAACTACTCACGCATCACACCGGAGGCTTGCATGGTGATGAAGAAGGCCTCCAGGGTGAATTCCCCTCTCCGGTAGGGTGCCGAGAAGAGCTTCAGATCCCCCCAATCTAGGGACATAGACGACGGCGGCTACAGACTCTTTCGTGGATTTTTGATTGGGTACCTAGGGTTTTTGTCCCGAGGGCAACTTATAGGCGGAAGGAGAGGCCGAGGGGGTGCTGGGGTCGGCCAGACCACCCCCTGGCACGGGCCAAGCCTGGCCGTGCGGCCAGGTGGTGTGGCCGGCCCCTGGCCCCTCTCCATCTCGTATTCTAGCACTTGATCCCTTCCAGAAAAATAGGCACTTTGGCTTTTGTCCCGTCCAATTCCAAGAATATTCATTTTCTGACTTTCCTGGAACCAAAAACAGCAGAAAACAGGCAGCTGGCACTGTGGCTCTTGTTAATAGGTTAGTCCAATAAATCATAATAAAAGTACTCCAAAGTTGGAACAAAACACAAGAAAGTGGATAAGACTAAGGATGGAACATCAAAAATTATAGATACATTTGCAATGTATCAACCCTCGGTGGTGGCATGCTCTCATGAACGATTTGATACATACATTGTTCCCATTTCCTAGAGCATGCCGTAATGCCGCCACGCGATTTCTCCACATCGCTCACTTGGCCCTGCTTGCCGCATCTGGCGCCGATGACGGCGCAGTCGCCACCACGGCCGATTCAGCACATTCAGGGAAATCATCTGCCTGGCAGGGCAATGGGAGACCGGCCTTGAAGTAGAGCTTCATGGCTTGCCTTAGAGGGGCTAAATACCCCAGTTTCGGCGGCTATCGCGGCGGCAGCGGCTTAGGTGGGGCCATGTTACCCTAGTTGGTGCGACACGGAGGAGCTGTGCAAGGTGAACTGTGGTTAGTCGGAGAAGGGGAGTGAAAGACTGATGGTAGGTTTGGACTACGGGCACGCGTGAAAATAACCATTTCCCATTTCCTTAGAGGGTAATAATTCGACACTCGTTGCATTAACAGCTCAATCTTTATTTCCCTTCTCAGCATAAGAGTGCGAATGTATTAAAAAGATCGGTCGTGGCTATCCACCTCATCAGGTAATGTACCAGGATAGGTAGGAGACGGGACCAGGTTTCATTTTAGAAATGTTGACGGCTGTGCCCTTATGTTTATACGATATTATTTATATGCCACCATGTACCGTCGAGTGTAGCAACACCATCAGAAACAGGGGATAACGATGTGGCGTGTTTTATTTTTTTAAAGGGCATCAGAAACAGGGGATGCCGACGTGGCATGTTTTCTGACTGGCGGGCCCGCCCCCTCCACCTTCGACGGCGCGCATCCCAGGTTCCAGGGGTGGTGCCGCTCACCAACACATTATTGTGCAATTTTCCATGTGGGACCTGAATTCCGACGCTGAGCTGATGCCCGTATCGAACACAGAGAATTCTGAAAGAAGCTACTAAAAATAAATACTTTGAATTCTGGAAGTACTAAATTTAAATACATTACAATTTTGTCTGAAAGGTAATACGCATTCTGATCATCGAAATAATATAAATACAGTACAAATTTCTACTTCGAAAAATAGACCTGAAAATGCTAGCAAATAACCTAGGATGAATATATGATTCATTCTCCCCTATATATTTCGTCGTCGTCGGCTCCCACGTGCTGCAACACATGTTCAGAGAACTCTCTCCGTCTGCAGTGTGCTGCCAGTATCTCGTACAGAGGGTAAGGCCTCGGTGTATGTTCCAGACTTAAGCCATACATTACAATTGTTGGTTCCTCTTCCTAGGCTTGAACCTCATGATCGTATAGTCTAATGTAATTCCTGTAGTATATGCAACCGGGTTTGACTGTGGGGTGTAACCTGGTGTCAATGGAGATAGACCGATTGTAACCAACAAAGAGGGCACGACTTCCAATGTCGCCGACGGCCTCGAGAGAGCAGTTCTACGTGTCTACCTGGTACAACACCGGTTGCCCTTTGGAGAAATCCCCGTTCAACACAAGAAGCAGATCACCATCTGACTACAAAAGGTAAAAATTGTAGGTTCCGCGTACCTGTTCAAAGACTGGGGCCGAAATTATTTTGGCCATCGTGACAGTGCTCGCGCGCTGCTCTAACTGGATGTTGGTCGACAAGATGTCTCCATTCTCAAGTAATGCATATACTTCCCCTCGGAATGCCGTCATGCAGACCAGAAGCGTATCAGGAGGTGGCGAATACAATCCTCCTCCAAATGATCCATTGATTTTCCCAGTTGGGGTGCTCTCATTGGCCCATGCAGTATGATCTGGATAATCAGTGCAAACGAACACCATCGTCGGGGACTTCATCATGACGAAAGATTCCAGAAGATCAGATGGTATGTGTGCTTGAAACTCAGTGTTAGACTATGAGTGATTGGGTTCAGAAGCCGAATCTGGTACGGCTCCACCCTCTGAGCAAGCACGATGACGCCACGAGAAACACCGACGAAGTAGAATCTTTTGGAAGAAGAGGGCATCAGTTAGCACTAAGATGTTTACAATGGAAAATACCAATAAATATCGGATGTGAATGTGAACCTCTGATGGATGTCCATTAGATTTGCCTTGAAGCAACGACCAGTGGCGAGGTTGAGGAAGGTGAAGTCGCCAACGTCTGGAAGTGTGTTATCTATCATGATCCAGTTGTTGAGATGGAATTCGGGCACCTTTAAAGTGCGGCGCCAATCGGTGTAGACTTCCCGACAAGCAGCATAGGTGTCGATGTACTCCTCTTTCTCCAGCAAATAGTCGATGATCTAGCGAAGTGGGTCGGCCGGGAGATCGAGGAAGAAAGAAGAACTACCATTGCAAGGAGGAGAAGAAGAAGAGGATAACAGACGAGGGAGACGATGCGGAACTTCCACTGCGAGGAGACGATGAGACGGGGGAGAAGAAGCAGAACTACCAATTCAAGTTTGGATCAACGGGCTTTTTTCGGAACTAGCGCGTGGACCAGCCATGCA
This sequence comes from Avena eriantha, assembly GCA_910589775.1. Taxonomy (NCBI): domain Eukaryota; kingdom Viridiplantae; phylum Streptophyta; class Magnoliopsida; order Poales; family Poaceae; genus Avena; species Avena eriantha. The sequence continues at coordinate 455,198,194 of OU342744.1, read as the reverse complement.
CTGCATGCAAGTTTTGATCAAACAGACTGACATGTGGGACCTGCCAAAAATTCTGTGAAGTTCTCCCCGTGCATAGTGCGCTGACAGGTGGCATGTTTTCTGACAGGCGGGCCCACCTCCTCCACCTACGATGGTGCGCGTCCCAGGTTCGAGGGCTGGTGCCACCCACCAACACATTATTGTGCAATTTTCCATGCTTTGTCGCAACCAGCTCCGCTCCGCTCCTCTCCTCTACTCCTGCCGCTGCCACTCCGCTCAGTCGTGCACCGCTCTCGTCGTCCCCTTGGGTCGTCGTCCTCCCGCCCTCCCTCCCTGCCATGCCCTCACGTCCCCTCCCCTCCCCTCCCTGCCATGTCTCCTTGCCGCCGCCCACCGCCCATGCGCGTCTGGAAACGAAAACCGAGAGTCGGCCATTAGGTTAGGGGCCCAACGACGCTGGTGATACAGATCCCGCTCGGAGATGGATCCTGCGAGGCTTGAGAGCACGGATATGGGTCTTGCGTGGCTAGAGAGCACAGAATCTACTTCAAGTCTGGAGAGCACAGAGGACAACGAAACAGGGGGAGAGGTAGCGGGGTGCAGAGCTTTGGAGGTATGGATCCCGGAGAAGGTGTCGTCCGTCCACATTGAAAGGTAAGAACTGTGATTCCTTATCTGCATACCCCAATTAGCGTTTCTAGTCCTGTGGTGATGCCAAGGATATGGGTTGGTAACCGCAGGACGTCTGTACAACTTGTCCTTGAGCATGATGCTTTGTCAAGCGAGCATGAAGGCACTGAAACGTGTGGCGGTGCGGATGATGATGATAAAGCATATCCAGACATGGCTGCTGACCCTGATAGGATGGAGAGTAGGGAATATTGTTGGAGATATGCCCAAGAGGCAATAATAAAAGTGGTTATTATTATGTCTTTGTGTTTATGATGAATGTTTACATCCCATGCTATAATTGTATTATAAGGAAACACTAATACATGTGTGTTTTGTAAACGTAAAAGAGTCCCTAGTAAGCCTCCTGTTGAACTAGCTTGTTGATTAATAGATGATCATGGTTTCCTGATCATGGACATTGGATGTCATTAATAACAAGGTTATATCATTAGGAGAATGATGTGATGGACACACACCCGTAGTAAGTGTAGCATAAGATCAAGTCATTAAGTTCGTATTTCTACAAGCTTTCAAATGCATAGTAACCTAATCCTTTGACCATGAGGTTATGTTAATCACCATCACCGGATGGGTACTTTGATGGCATCAAACACCGCTTCGTAACTGGGTGGTCATAAAGGTGTCATTGGGTATTCTGAAAGTATGTGTTGAAGCGCATGGACCAAGATTGGGATTTGTCCATCCATATGACGGATAGATATGCTCTTGGCCCTCTCGGTGGAATGTCATCTAGTTTGCTTGCAAGCATGTGACTAGGTCACAAGGGATGACATATCATAGAACGAGTAAAGAGTACTTGTTAGTAACGAGGTAGAACTAGGTATGGAGATACCGACGATCAAAGCTCGGATAAGTAGAGTATCACGTGACAAAGGTAATTGGTTTCATATGTTAATGGTTCTATCGATCACAAAGTCATCATTGAGTATGAAACTTCGAACGAAGTTGCTGCTGAACCTCGCAGGTCAACGAGGGTTCGTACCACTCCTGATTGGTATGACCCTGCCTTGAACGTCATGTTGGCGGACAACGCTGATGACCCTGCGACATATGAAGAAGCTATGGTGAGCCCAGATTCCGACAAATGGCTAGAACCCATGAAATCCGAAATGGGATCCATGTACGAAAACCAAGTGTGGACTTTGGTGGACTTACCGGATGGTCGTAAGTCTGTCGAGAACAAATGGATTTTCAAGAGAAAAACAGATGCTGATGGTAATGTTACCGTCTATAAAGCTCGACTTGTCGCAAAAGGGTTCCGAAAAATTCAAGGAGTTGACTAAGATGAGACATTCTCACCAGTAGCGAAGCTAAAGTCTGTGAGGATTTTGTTAGCAATTGCTGCATATTTCGATTATGAGATTTGGCAGATGGATGTCAAAACGGCATTCCTTAATGGAGACATTGAGGAAGAGTTGTATATGGTACAACCCAAGGGTTTTGTCGATCCTAGAGATGCTGACAAGGTCTACAAACTTCAGCGCTCCATTTATGGACTGAAGCAAGCATCCCGGAGTTGGAATCAATGTTTTGATAAAGTAATCAAAAACTTTGGATTTATACAAACTTATGGAGAAGCTTGTATTTACAAGAAAGTGAGTGGGAGCTCCGTAGCATTCCTAGTACTATATGTAGATGACATATTGTTGATTGGGAATGATATAGAACTTCTTAATAGTGTCAAAGCCTATTTGAATAATAGTTTTTCAATGAAGGATCTTGCCGAAGCGGCATATATTCTGGGCATCAAGATTTATAGAGATAGATCAAGATACCTAATAGCGCTTTCACAAAGTATATACTTAGACAAAGTTCTGAAGAAGTTTAGAATGGAAGAGAGCAAGAAAGGGTTCGTGCCCATGTTGTCAGGTAAGACCTTGAGTAAGACTCAAAGTCCAGCTACGGCAGAAGATAGAGAGAAAATGAATAATATTCCCTATGCCTCGTCCATAGGTTTTATCATGTATGCCATGCTTTGTACAAGACCGGATATAGCACATGCTGTTAGTTTGACTAGCAGATATCAAAGAGATCTTGGAATGGAGAACTGGACAACGGTCAAGAATATCCTAAAGTACCTGAATAGGACTAAGGATATGGTTCTTTCTTATGGAGGTGATGAACAACTTGTTGTAAACAGTTACACTGATGCTAGTTGGAACACCGATCCAGATGACTCGAAGTCACAGTCTGGATACGTATTTATTTTGAATGGTGCTGCAGTGAGCTGGAGGCGTGCCAAGCAAAGCGTTGTGGCGAAATCTTCAACTGAATCGCAATACATAGCTGCTTCGGAGGCTGCACAAGAAGCCATATGGATGAAGGAGTTCATTACTGAACTTGGCGTGGTTCCTAGTGCGTTGGACCCGATGGCCATCTACTGTGACAACACAGGTGCCATAGCTAATGCACAGGAGCCAAGGTCACATAGCAAGCTGAAGCACATCAAGCTACGTTTCCATGCTATTCGCGAGTATGTCCAAGATGGTGACATAAAGATTTGCAAAGTACACACTGATCTGAATGTGGCACATCCGTGGACTAAACCTCTCCCTAGGGCAAAGCATGACCAACACCAGAACGCCATGGGTGTTAGGTATATTACCATGTAATCTAGATTATTGACTCTAGTGCAAGTGGGAGACTATTGGAGATATGCCCAAGGGGCAATAATAAAAGTGGTTATTATTATGTCTTTTTGTTTATGATGAATGCTTACATCCCATGCTATAATTGTATTTTAAGGAAACACTAATACATGTGTGTTTTGTAAACATAAAAGAGTCCCTAGTAAGCCTCTTGTTAAACTAGCTTGTTGATTAATAGATGATCATGGTTTCCTGATCATGGACATTGGATGTCATTAATAACAAGGTTATATCATTAGGAGAATGATGTGATGGACACACACCCGTAGTAAGTGTAGCATAAGATCAAGTCATTAAGTTCGTATTACAAGCTTTCAAATGCATAGTAACCTAATCCTTCGACCATGACGTTATGTTAATCACCATCACCGGATGGGTACTTTGATGGCATCAAACACTGCTTCGTAACTGGGTGGTCATAAAGGTGTCATTGGGTATTCTGAAAGTATGTGTTGAAGCGCATGGACCAAGATTGGGATTTGTCCATCCATATGATGGATAGATATGCTCTGGGCCCTCTCGATGGAATGTCATCTAGTTAGCTTACAAGCATATGACTAGGTCACAAGGGATGACATATCATAGAACGAGTAAAGAGTACTTGTCAGTAACGAGGTAGAACTAGGTATGGAGATACCGACGATCAAACCTCGGATAAGTAGAGTATCACGTGACAAAGGGAATTGGTTTCGTATGTTAATGGTTCTATCGATCACGAAGTCATCGTTGAGTATGTGGGAGCCGTTATGGATCTCTAGATCCCACTGATGGTTATTGATCGGAGAGGTGTCTCCATCATGTCTGCATATTCACGAACCGTAGGGTGACACACTTAAGGTTCGATGCTTTTTAGGTAGATATGGAATATGCGTTGGAGACCGAATGTTGTTCGGAGTCTCGGATTGGATCTGAGACATCACGAGGAGATCCGGAATTGTCCGAAGAATAAGATTCATATAATGGATATCATTTTCTAGGTTCAGAAATGTCCTGGAGTGTGTATATGGGGGTTCTAGAAGGTTTCAGAATGTTCCGGAAGGTTCTAGAAATTTCTATGGAGTTTACTTGAAAACCAAGAAAGAAAAAGGGGAAACTTGGGGGGAAAGGAAACTCCCCCCAAGCCCCCCTTGTGCGCCGGCCCTAGGAGGTGGGCCTAGGGGTGGGAACCCTAGGCCGCACCCCTCCCTCTATATATAGAGGGGTGGAGGCGCCACCCCCCTTGCCCCTCCACTCTTGCCCTAGCCGCCTCTCTCCTCCTCCTTCCTTCTACTCAGGCTTAGGCGAAGCCCTGCAGAATTCTCTTCTCCACCACCACCACCACCACGCCGTCGTGCTGCTGGGATTCCGTGGAGAGATCTACTACCTCCGCTGCTCGCTGGAATGGGGAGCGGAAGGTCTGCATCGACTCCGCACATGTGACTGACTGCGGAAGCGCTGCCGGAACGCGGCGCCGGAAGGATCGTCTACTCGATCTTGAGATTGGCAAGTGATCGTCTACATCAACCACGAGATCCGATCTCGCACAAGGCTTTCGGATCTACAAGGGTTAGTACAGATCTATCTCGTTGCACATGTCTAATAGATTAGATCTTGGCTTTTATCTAGATTAGATCTGGGTTTTGTTCGTTCTGTGGTAGAAATTTTTTGTTTTCCATGCTACGAACCCATCAGTGGTATCAGAGCCGTGTCTATGCGTAGATCTGTTGCATGAGTAGAACACAATGGTTTTGTGGGCGTTGGTGCTCGTGCCGTCTTTTGCTTTGTGTACTTTGCATCATGTGGTATGGTGGGATGAAGCGGCTCGGGCTAACCTTACATGTCATTGCACATGAGACTTGCTCCACGCTTGACGTGTAACTTGCTTTGCACAAGTGGCTTTGTGGGTGCCTGTCTCTCTCACCATAGTATATATCCAATTTACACTTTGCAACTTGATAGCACTTGTATCAACGTTGTGGTTCAGTTTCGTAGGTAAGATTCGTTCTTAGTCGAAAGCCGCAAACCACGTAAAACATGCAAAGAAAATTAGAGGCGTCTAACTTGTTTTTGCAGGGGTTTTGTGATGTGATATGGCCATCATGTGATTATGATTATATTTGATGTATGCAATGATCCTTTTTGTAATATGGCACCGGCAGGAGCCTAATGGTTGTCTTTAATTCTGTTAAGACCCGCGTGTCTATTCATCTTGTAGTAGCTTTATTCCAAGTAGTTGTAATAGTTGCTAGTGATGATGGACAACCATGAAGCGGCGCCACTGACCTTGACGCAATGCTGGTGATGATGGAGATCACGTCCGTGCTTTGGAGATGAAGATCAAAGGCATAAGAAGAAAGGGCCATATCATATCACACTAATTATGAATTGCCTGTGATGTTAATCCTTTATGCATCTTGTATTGCTTAGATCGCGACGGTAGCATTATAAGATGATCCCTCTCACTAAATATCAAGTAATAAAGTGTTCGCCCGTAGTTGGCACCATTGCTAAGACTCGTTGTTTCGAAGCATCTCGTGATGATCGGATGTGATAGATTCTACGTGTGCATACAACGGGTGCAAGCCAGATTTGCACATGCGGAAACTAAGGTTAATCTTGACGAGCCTAGCATGTACAGACATGGTCTCGGAACACGGAATACCAAAAGGTAGAGCATGAGTCATATAAATGATATGATGAACATGAAGATTGTTCGCTGACGAAACTACATCTTCTCTCGTGAAGATCGGACTTGGTGTAGTGGACTTGGTTCGTGTAATCACTAAGACAATGTGAGGGATGTTGTTTTGAGTGGGAGTTCACCTAGTTAATTTAAACAATTCAGATTGAACTCAATTCATCATAAACTTAGTCTAAACTACTTGCAAATTTGTTGTAGATTATGGCGAACCTCTCCATCAATTTCAATGCGTTCCTAGAGAAAGAAAAGCTTAAGAACAATGCAAGTAACTTCACTGACTGGTTCCGTGGACTGAAGATTGTCCTCAGGGCTGGTCAGTTGACCTATGTGCTCGAAGCACCGCTAGGTGACCCACCTGGAGAAGATGCCACCGATGACGTAAATAATGTTTACGCCACTCGGAAAAATCACTACTCCACAGTTCAGTGTGCCATCCTGTACGGTTTAGAAATGGAGCTTCAGAAGCGCTTTGAGCACCACGACCCGTTCGAGATCATTAAGGAGCTCAGGCTGATTTTTGAGACTCACGCGGCCGTGGAGAGCTATGAGGCCTCCGAAAAGTTCTCTAACTGTAAGATGGAAGAGGGTAGCTCCGTTAGCGAGCACGTTCTCACCATGTCTAGGCACGCAAATAAGCTCCAAGAGTTGGGGATAACGATTCCTAATGAGTTAGGGATTCACCGTGTCCTCCAATCACTACCACCAAGTGATAAGAACTTTGTGATGAACTACAATATGCACTGCATGAACAAGACGTTGCCTGAACTATCGTCCATGCTGAAAACTGCTGAAGTGGAGATCAAGAAGGAGCACCAAGTGTTGATGGTCAATAAGACCACCAATTTCAAGAAACAGGGCAAGCCTAAGAACAAGGGCAACTTCAAGAATGACGGCAAGAAAGCTGCCGCACCTGCTAAGAAGCCCAAGGCTGGTCCTAAGCCTGAAACTGAATGCTTCTACTGCAAGGGTGCTGGTCACTGGAAGCGTAACTGCCCCAAGTACCTGGCGGATCTGAAGAACGGCAACATCAAGAAGAAAGGTATATTCGATATACATGTTATTGATGTGTATCTTACTAGTAATCGTAGTAGTGCCTGGGTATTTGATACTGGTTCGGTTGCTCATATTTGTAACTCGAAACAGGATCTGCGGAATAAGCGAAGACTGGCGAGAGACGAGGTGACGATGCGCGTTGGAAATGGCTCCAAGGTTAATGTGATCGCCGTCGGCACGCTCCCTCTACATCTACCTTCGGTATTAGTTTTAAATTTGAATAATTGTTATTTGGTGCCTGCGTTAAGCATGAACATTATATCTGGATCTTGTTTATTGCGAGACGGTTACTCTTTTAAGTCCGAGAATAAAGGTTGTTCGATTTATATGAGTAATATCTTTTATGGTAATGCACCTGAGATGAATGGTTTATTCTTACTGAATCTCGATAGTAGTGATACACATGTTCACAACATAGATGCTAAACGAACAAAATTGAATGATAATTCTACATACATGTGGCACTGTCGTCTTGGTCACATTGGAGTGAAGCGTATGAAGAAACTCCATTCTGATGGACTTCTTGAATCACTTGATTTTGAATCACTTGAAAGATGCGAAGCATGTCTAATGGGAAAAATGACTAAGACTCCATTCTCTGGAATAATGGAGCGAGCTACAGACTTATTGGAAATAATACATACCGATGTGTGCGGTCCAATGAGTGTAGCATCGCGTGGTGCATATCGTTATATTCTCACTTTCGCGGATGACTTAAGTAGATCTGGGTATGTCTACTTTATGAAACATAAGTCCAAAACTTTCGAGAAGTTTAAGGAATTTCAAAGTGAAGTGGAAAATCATCGTAACAAGAAGATTAAGTTTCTGCGTTCTGACCGCGGAGGTGAATATCTAAGTTATGAGTTTGGCATGCATTTAAAGAAATGTGGAATACTTTCACAGTTGACACCGCCGGGAACACCACAGCGTAATGGTGTGTCCGAACGTCGTAATCGAACTCTCTTAGATATGGTTCGGTCTATGATGTCTCTTACAGATTTACCGCTATCGTTTGGGGCTATGCATTAGAGACAGCCGCATTCACTTTAAATAGGGCACCATCTAAATCCGTTGAAATGACACCGTACGAATTGTGGTTTGGTAAGAAACCTAAGTTGTTGTTCCTTAAAGTTTGGGGTTGCGAAGCATATGTAAAGAAGTTACAACCTGATAAGCTTGAACCCAAAGCGGAGAAATGCGTCTTCATAGGATACCCTAAAGAAACAATTGGGTATACCTTCTATCATAGATCCGAAGGCAAAGTTTTCGTTGCCAAGAATGGATCCTTTCTTGAGAAGGAGTTTCTCTCAAAGGAAGTGACTGGAAGGAAAGTAGAACTCGACGAGGTTATTGAACCTTCTCTCGGAGTTGAGAGTAGCGCAGCACCAGAAGATGTTTTTGTGCCGCCTGCACCAATTGGAGAGGAAGCTAATGATGGTGATCATGAAACTTCGAACGAAGTTGCTGCTGAACCTCGCAGGTCAACGAGGGTTCGTACCACTCCTGATTGGTATGACCCTGCCTTGAACGTCTTGTTGGTGGACAACGCTGATGACCCTGCGACGTATGAAGAAGCTATGGTGAGCCCAAATTCCGACAAATGGCTAGAAGCCATGAAATCCGAAATGGGATCCATGTACGAAAACCAAGTGTGGACTTTGCTGGACTTACCGGATGGCCGTAAGGCTGTCGAGAACAAATGGATTTTCAAGAGAAAAACAGATGCTGATGGTAATGTTACCGTCTATAAAGCTCGACTTGTCGCGAAAGGGTTCCGACAAATTCAAGGAGTTGACTATGATGAGACATTCTCACCAGTAGCGAAGCTAAAGTCTGTGAGGATTTTGTTAGCAATTGCTGCATATTTCGATTATGAGATTTGGCAGATGGATGTCAAAACGGCGTTCCTTAATGGAGACATTGAGGAAGAGTTGTATATGGTACAACCCAAGGGTTTTGTCGATCCTAGTGATGCTGACAAGGTATGCAAACTTCAGCGCTCCATTTATGGACTGAAGCAAGCATCCCGGAGTTGGAATCAACGTTTTGATAAAGTAATCAAAAACTTTGGATTTATACAAACTTATGGAGAAGCTTGTATTTACAAGAGAGTGAGTGGGAGCTCCGTAGCATTCCTAGTACTATATGATGACATATTGTTGATTGGGAATGATATAGAACTTCTTAATAGTGTCAAAGCCTATTTGAATAATAGTTTTTCAATGAAGGATCTTGGCGAAGCGGCATATATTCTAGGCATCAAGATTTATAGAGATAGATCAAGACACCTAATAACGCTTTCACAAAGTACATACTTAGACAAAGTTCTAAAGAAGTTTAGAATGGAAGAGAGCAAGAAAGGGTTCGTGCCCATGTTGTCAGGTAAGACCTTGAGTAAGACTCAAAGTCCAGCTACGGCAGAAGATAGAGAGAAAATGAATAATATTCCCTATTCCTCGGCCATAGGTTCTATCATGTATGCCATGCTGTGTACAAGACCGGATATAGCACATGCTGTTAGTTTGACTAGCAGATATCAAAGTGATCCTGGAATGGAGCACTGGACAGCGGTCAAGAATATCCTAAAGTACCTGAATAGGACTAAGGATATGGTTCTTTCTTATGGAGGTGATGAACAGCTTGTTGTAAACAGTTACACTGATGCTAGTTGGAACACCGATCCAGATGACTCGAAGTCACAGTCTGGATACGTATTTATTTTGAATGGTGCTGCAGTGAGCTGGAGGAGTGCCAAGCAAAGTGTTGTGGTGAAATCTTCAACTGAATCGGAATACATAGCTGCTTCGGAGGCTGCACAAGAAGCCATATGGATGAAGGAGTTCATTACTGAACTTGGCGTGGTTCCTAGTGCATTGGACCCGATGGCCATCTACTGTGACAACACAGGTGCCATAGCTAATGCACAGGAGCCAAGGTCACATAGCAAGCTGAAGCACATCAAGCTACGTTTCCATGCTATTCGCGAGTATGTCCAAGATGGTGACATAAAGATTTGCAAAGTACACACTGATCTGAATGTGGCAGATCCATTGACTAAACTTCTCCCTAGGGCAAAGCATGACCAACACCAGAACGCCATGGGTGTTAGGTATATTACCATGTAATCTAGATTATTGACTCTAGTGCAAGTGGGAGACTGTTGGAGATATGCCCAAGAGGCAATAATAAAAGTGGTTATTATTATGTCTTTGTGTTTATGATGAATGTTTACATCCCATGCTATAATTGTATTATAAGGAAACACTAATACATGTGTGTTTTGTAAACGTAAAAGAGTCCCTAGTAAGCCTCTTGTTGAACTAGCTTGTTGATTAATAGATGATCATGGTTTCCTGATCATGGACATTGGATGTCATTAATAACTAGGTTATATCATTAGGAGAATGATGTGATGGACACACACCCGTAGTAAGTGTAGCATAAGATCAAGTCATTAAGTTCGTATTGCTACAAGGTTTCAAATGCATAGTAACCTAATCCTTCGACCATGAGGTTATGTTAATCACCATCACCGGATGGGTACTTTGATGGCATCAAACACCGCTTCGTAACTGGGTGGTCATAAAGGTGTCATTGGGTATTCTGAAAGTATGTGTTGAAGCGCATGGACCAAGATTGGGATTTGTCCATCCATATGACGGATAGATATGCTCTGGGCCCTCTCGGTGGAATGTCATCTAGTTAGCTTGCAAGCATGTGACTAGGTCACAAGGGATGACATATCATAGAATGAGTAAAGAGTACTTGTCAGTAACGAGGTAGAACTAGGTATGGAGATACCGACGATCAAACCTCGGATAAGTAGAGTATCACGTGACACAGGGAATTGGTTTCGTATGTTAATGGTTCTATCGATCACGAAGTCATCGATGAGTATGTGGGAGCTGTTATGGATCTCTAGATCCCGCTGATGGTTATTGGTTGGAGAGGTGTCTCCATCATGTTTGCATATTCACGAACCGTAGGGTGACACACTTAAGGTTCGATGCTTTTTAGGTAGATATGGAATATGCGTTGGAGACCGAATGTTGTTCGGAGTCTCGGATTGGATCTGAGACATCACGAGTAGATCCGGAATTGTCCGGAGAATAAGATTCATATAATGGAGATCATTTTCTAGGTTCAGAAATGTCCCGGAGTGTTTATATGGGGGTTCTAGAAGGTTTCAGAATGTTCCGGAAGGTTCTAGAAATTTCTATGGAGTTTACTTGAAAACCAAGAAAGAAAAAGGGGAAACTTGGGGGGAAAGGAAACTCCCCCCAAGCCCCCCTTGTGCGCCGGCCCTAGGAGGTGGGCCTAGGGATGGGAACCCTAGGTCGCACCCCTCCCTCTATATATAGAGGGGTGGAGGCGCCACCCCCCTTGCCCCTCCACTCTTGCCCTAGCCGCCTCTCTCCTCCTCCTTCCTTCTGCTCAGGCTTAGGCGAAGCCCTGCAGAATTCTCTACTCCCCGATCACCACCACGCCGTCGTGCTGCTGGGATTCCGTGGAGAGATCTACTACCTCCGCTGCTCGCTGGAACGGGGAGAGGAAGGTCTGCATCGATTCCTCACGTGTGACCGACTACGGAAGCGCTGTCGGAATGCGGCGCCGGAAGGATCGTCTACTCGATCTTGAGATCGGCAAGTGATCGTCTACATCAACCACGAGATCCGATCTCGCACAAGGCTTTCGGATCTACAAGGGTTAGTACAGATCTATCTCGTTGCACATGTCTAATAGATTAGATCTTGGCTTTTATCTAGATTAGATCTGGGTTTTGTTCATTCTTGCGGTAGAATTTTTTTGTTTTCCATGCTACGAACCCATCAAATATTTGGTTGATTCGAACTTTGAGCCTGACTATGGGACTGATGAGGAAGAGGAATGTGAAGATGTGGAAATGGGATGTAGATACGACGACGAAGACGTGGACATGCCAGTGATACACTTTGAAAGGGACAATCCTACAATTGATGAGGGGACTGTCTTTGATAATGTGGAGGACTGCAGATATATAGTTGCAACCTATGCAATCAGAGTTGGGTTCGAATTTATCATTGAAAAGAGCGACCAAAAGATATTTAGGGTGCACTGTAGGGAAAGTAATATGTGTAAATGGAGATTACATGCATCTCCAATGCGGGGTGGACACCCATTTCAGGTTGCAATAGCTACATTTAGTTTCAGTCTTTCTCATATTTATTCTGCTGATAACTAGCTCTGAATTATTTGGATTCTTATCGAATGTAGATCAAAGTAAACACGAAGGAACACAACTGCCCTAATACTTCTTTAAGTGGTAAAATTTGACCGACGACTACCAAGTGGATTGCTGCTACTGTACTTGACTGGGTGAGGCATGATCATAACATTGGACCAGCTGAACTCAGAGCAAAGATTAGCAAAAAATTTAACGTTCTGATTCCATATCATAGAGTCTTTGATGGGAAGGAGATGGCTCTAGACTTCATTCAAGGCAAGTGGAATGACAGTTTTCATATGTTGTATAGTTTCATAGCTCAGGTAGAGAAAACATCACCTGGTAGTGTTGTTGACATCGATTACGAGGTTGTGAAAGAGAGAGAAATGGTCACGAGGGGGGTCAGGTATAAGCAGGCAGATAATATATGCTTCAGGAGATGTTTTGTCTGCCTGAAGGCATGCTGGAAGGGGTTCCTAGACGGCTATAGGCCATACTTGGAAATAGGCGCAACTTCTTTAACAAGGAAGTTCAGGGGACATGTTTCTTTTGCTTATGCTTTGGACGCGCATAATTGGCTTCTACCCGTAGCTTATGTTGTTCTTGAGGGTGAATCAAATGAAAGCTGGACATGGTTCATGCAGAGACTACGGGAAGTAATTGGTCATCCTGAAGGCTTGGTGATACACACCGGTGCATCCGAGGGTCTTGAGAATGCTGTTGATGCTGTGTTTCCTGGGGTTGAGCATAGGGAATGCATGCGGCACCTCGCTACTAACTTCACGAAGAAGTTCGAAGGAAAGATCTTTGAAGAGGACTTGTGGCGATCAGCATACACATACATCCCAAGCACACATGCTACTTACTTGCAGAACATGTATGTAGTTCCAAAGGTGAAAAAATACCTTGAGGAACATCACACCAAGCTATGGGCCAGAAGCAAGTTTGGTGAGTTAGGCAAGGTAGATTTTGTATGGAATAATTTGGCAGAGAGTTTCAATGATAAGATTTCGGGCATGAAGACACTTGGAATTGTTATTTTGTTGGATGCAATAAGACAATGCATAATGGTGAAGATAGATTTAAGGCAAAGAATTTGTGCAAGAAATTTTTTAGGCCATAAAATAGTTCCAAAGGTGGTTATGTTACTGAATGCAAGAACTAGGGCAATGAGAACGATAAAGATGAGGGTGGTCAGAAGTTCCAGAACATTGGCTGAGGTTTATGCAGAATACAATCGTGGAAGTGAGCGGAGGTACACTGTAGACATTGGAAACAAGACTTGTTCATGCAGGCAGTGGCAGATTACTGGTCTGCCATGTCACCATGCAATTTACTTCATCTTAAAGCTTAGAGGTAACGGAGCTGAAATACAGAACTATGTCGACAACTATTTCTCCATGGACAAGTTTGCTGCAACTTATGCAGAAAACATACCACCTATGGCCGCTGAAAATTATTGGGAGATTGTCAATCCAGGGTTCAAACTTCAACCACCAGTTCTTAGGAGGCCACCTGGGAGGCCTAGAAAGCTAAGGATCGTAACCTCCACTGATAAAGGTCCAAGGCTTGGTGCTAGGAAAAGGAAATGCGGACGTTGTGGCGGATTCGACCATATCAAGCGGTTGTGCAAAATCCCAGTTACACATGCTATTGTCCCTGTTCACACCCCGGTGGCAGAAAATGAGGCTTCTCAGCCAGAACTGGCGAAAGATCAGCGCGAAGACGGTGATGAGCACTTGGAGGAAAACGTACGTAAGCAGCCAATTTATGAAGAAGTGGAGATGCCGGCGAGAAAAGGGTGTGAAAAGAAACAAAAGGGTAAGCGGAACGGGGAGGCAAGGGCAAATAATGGAGGTGTATTAGAATATGAAGAAGTTGCAGGGGTGATTGAGGATGTTCTTGAGGATCGTTCGGCTAACTGCAGGAGAAATAATAAATCCCTGCCAATTTCATCTTTGTATGATTCTCCGGATGAAAGGTAAGCTTAAAAATTGTTTTATTTGCCATTTTATCATTTTTTTATCCTCATCAACTGATGCTTAATGCAACATGGGCTAGCAGACTCATAAGAGGATCAGAAAGATGCGGGCATAGTAACGTCCTATGTTGAATTGTATCATTGAAACTAAACTAGCCGTGTCGTCTTTATTTATATCTGGCGCGTGCAACGTATCTGTGATGGGGTCATGTGGACCAGATTATATATTTTTTAAATATTATTACATTAATTTTTTACCTGTGTTTGGACGCGGCTACTAGTTCCCATCTCCCTTGCATTCCCATCTCCTCTCACGCACTCCAGAATTATGGTTGTGCCATCAAGTAGCAGAGTCAGCGTATTGTCCCATCAGGTGTGAACACAATGACTTTGTTTATTCAGAATTTGACGACTTTTGATTAGTTTGAAAGACAGAGAAACCTAAAACATGTATCTAGACATGTTTTGGGTATAGACACATTTATTAAATATCTAAAAAAACTAAGTCAGTTATATCTGGACAGGAGTAGTACACTATTACAACATGCTCGATCCCTTCTTCTCAGGCGCATTCCAAATTACGGTTGTGCCATCAAGTGCTGGGAGCAGAGTCAGCGTATTGTCACATCAGTTATGCCAGGGAACACGCAAACTTTATTTTTAGGATCAGACGAGTTTCGATCGACTAGTTTCAAAGACAAAGACAACTAAAACATGGCCAACATATATAGATTATGACAATAATCGACCATGACTCAAGTGACCCAGATCCAAAGAGCGCATTAAGATACCGTACATAGATTTAATTTGGGAAAATTTGCTACAATACACCGTTATTTTCTGGCGTTTGCTAAAACACACCGCTCAATTGTAATGGTACCTGGCAAAGACACAATCAGACGGTGTGTTGCAGCAAATGACATAAAATAACGGTGTCTTGCAGCAAATTTTCCTATTTAATTTATGCTTAAGTGGCCCTAATCGACTATGACGCTCCCGCAGTCTCCATCATTGACGACGTTGTCCGCGTCACCGCCAGCCTCCTCCGCGTCGGAATCGATGCCAACGTTCCCGGCAGCGTTCCTCCTCCTCATGGATTCTTCATGGCGTGCTGCATCGATAACGGTGGAGGTCGTACGCCTAGGCACTGCCCAGAAGCGCTGCCTCCCTTCGGGGTTGCGCAGATCCGGGTGGATCTCCCGCCGGTGGGTTCCGCACAGCATAATCAACACAGCCCGCTCCTTCTTGAACAGCTTTCGCTAGTACGCGCTCGTACGCGAGTACCGCGCCATTGCCCTCTTCCGCTCTGACAGCTGGCGGCAGCGCTCCTCGATCTGCCTCGCCAACGCGTTGTCGCGCAAGAGCGGCGCGACAGGAACCCCGGCGTAGCTGAGCACGAAGCCGGCCGGAAGCCTCGCTAACGGCGGCGCGAGTATGTCATAGTGGACGAACATCTGAGCCTCGTGCAAGCTGAGTTTGGGCCTCTCGCTCTCCATGGCGATGAAGGAACACGATCTGATTTTCGGCCTCGAGGTTAAGGGGATAAAGGCAAGGATGTAGGCCCAGCGTAGTTGCCACGGCCAATCAGTTCGCAGAACAGACTTCTCGCGGATCGCCCTCACGAAGGACATCACTATCGTCCACGCACCCCGATCCAACATCGTCTAACAATCGCGGATCGGGTCTTCTAGAAGCCTAGAGCGGTTGCTGGTTAGTTCTGCGTCCCGATTCTTTGTGGCCAACGGCGGTAGTTGAAAATAATACACATTACAATGACACTGGTGGATCCATGTGTGGTCTCTAAAGAGAACACACATCCAATGACTCTGGTTGTTGTTAGTAAAAAGAACACACATGCAATAACACTGGTGGATCCATATGTGGTATGTGAAGAGAACACGCATGAAAAATGACTCTGGTTGTTGTTAGTAAAAACAACACACATGCAATGACACTGGTGGATCCATGGGTGGATTGTAAAAAGAACACACATGCAATGACACTCATGGATCCATAGGTGGTACGTGAAAAGAACACACATGCAAGATGATTGTGGTTGTTGTTACTAAAAAGAACAAACATGCAATAACACTGGTGGATCCATGGGTGGATTGTGAAAAGATCACACATGCAATGACACTGGTGGATCCATGTGTGGTCTCTGAAAAGAACACACATGCAATGACACTGGTGGATCCATAGGTGGTATGTGAAGATAACACACATGCAAAATGACTCCAGTTGTTGTTACTAAAAAGAGCACACATGCAATGACACTGGTGGATCCATGTGTGGTCTCTGTAGAGAACACACATTTCAATGACACTGGTGGATCCATAGGTGGTATGTGACAAGAACACACATGCAATGACTCTGGTTGTTGTTAGTGAAAAGACTACACATGCAATGACACTGGTGGATCCATTGGTGGTATGTGAAAATAACACACATGCAAAATGACTGTGGTTGTGGTTACTAAAAATAACACACATGCAATGACACTGGTGGATCCATAGGTGGATTATGAAATGAACAGACATGCAATGACACTGGTGGATCCATAGGTGGTATGTGAGAAGAACACACATGCAAAATGACTCTGGTTGTTGTTACTAAAAATAACACACATCCAATGACACTGGTAGATACATGTGTGGTCTCTGTAGAGGAACACACATTTCAATGACACTGGTGGATCCATATGTGGTATGTGAAAAGAACACACATGCAATGACTCTGGT